>OZ038487.1:58210841-58278341 GCA_964036315.1 Acanthosepion esculentum | reverse complement strand
TAAGAACCTGGACGTAAATTTAATGTGGATGAACTAACTGTTAGCGCACTTTCCAAACATTTTTGTGTCAGTTAATTGTTTTCTCCTCTAATTAATGTACCATTTTTTATATTAAAATTGTGCTCAGTCTCGCTAGGGTGACCAACTAATGCGTTTGATGTGTTGTTTTGTGAAATATCCATTTTGTGTTCATATGATCTTTTATTTAAACTTCCCGGTTTTTTTTTTAATGTATTCTTTGTGGCAATCATTAAGTCTTCTTTCAGATTTTAGCTTATTCTTTAATTTTGTATTTTTTACAGTCTTTTATTGTTTTAGACGCAGTTGTGACAATTTTTTGTTGAGTTTAGATATATTGTCTATTTTGTGTGCGTATATATATATATATATATATATATATATATATATATATATATATATATATATATATGTATGTATATACATCAATTCTGCATATTGTCTAATCTTGTATCTCTCTAGACATTGTGAGATATACAAGTCGAGGTATGGAGTGGCTAAAAAAGCCACTTTCTAAAGATTTTATCTTTTATTTTCATTTCAAATTGCAAAACGTACCTGTAAGCGACGGTTGATCTTGGCTGTGCTTGCCTGGAATGAAGAGCGGAAAAGGGTAAGACTTATAAAAATACCTTAAGGGGAAAAACGGAGCAGGATTTTAAACTGGTCAAAGTCCGTAGAGAAGAGCTTTTGCGCGTGTGTCAAACACACGCACACACACACGCGCGCGCACACAAATAAACATTCAGATATTTGTTCAAGTAGATAGGCTTTCTTATCGTCCGGTCCATACTCCCCGCCTCGTTCTCTTGAACAGCAGTAGAGGATCATCCTTTGATTTTTGTTTAGGTAGAGGTCCTTGGTTACTTTCCTTTTCTCGGGCCTTAATAGTGCAGTCATGAATTTTTGTGATATGTGTGGATGGTCGCAAATTCTATTCATACTGAGGGTACAGGGTTGGCATTTTTTCGCTTGCTGTTTCCGACTGGTAATTAGGTGACCGACCCCTTTCGTAGGGTCTTGAAAGGCTGCTCTTAACTACAGTCACATAATATCGAGGTTCTTGCAGTGCCATACCGCGTATGGAAGGGTGTCTCTGCAATCACCTCCGGTGGGCAAACCGAGGCCACACTATGTTGCAGACTGTGCCAGTTCCCTTTTCGCACATGTTACATCAGACTACCGACTGCCACTGCTACCTTATTCCTTTCTTTACCAAAATAATATACCATGATTAGCAGCAAGCAAAGATATAAAACTAAACCAGCTCCCCCCAAAAAAACACCTAAACCTATTAACCTTTCCTTCTCCAACATTTGTGGTATCCGTACCAACTTCTGTAGTGTGGAATCTTTCCTCTTCGAAAAGTCTCCGGACATCCTATCTCTCTGTGAATCTAATCTTAACTCTTCAATCCCCTTCTCTGATTTCTCGATTCCTGGCCATCTTTCTCTCTTTAGGAAAGACTCTAATGTCCACATGAATGCCCTCGGAGTTTATGTCCGCGAACATCTCCCGCTGGCTAGGGAACTCCAGAGTCTTGAATACCCACACCATTCTTACAAGTGTCTCCGTCTGTCTCTACTAAACTCAGCTATTTCATATTTCTCTACCGTTCCCCTTCCTTTCATGAGCGTTTCGTGCTAGATAGTATGTCTGATAATATGGACACGGTCATCTTCCTACAGACGTTTGCAAATATATTTGTGTTCGGTGACTTTAATGCCCACCATGACAGGTGGCTTAAATACTATGTCACTGACCTCGCCGCCATCAAATTCCTGAACTTCTCAAAGACTAAATCACTCACGCAAGTGGTCGACTTCCCCACGCATTTCGCCAGTAACCCTGATGGATACGCTTCTCTTCTAGTTCTTTTTTTTTACCTCTATCCCTGACTCATGTCGTACCAAGCAGCTTTGCCCTCTTGGTAACTCTGATCATGTGGTAGGTGTCTGTAAACATCTCTTTTTGCACCTCCCACCAGCCAAAAACCTACTACCAACAAAATATCTGTCTCTTATCAACGAGCCGATTGGGACTCTTTCCGTGATTTCCTTCGTGACATCCCTCGGAATGAAGATTTTAATCATCCTGTTCAAGAGTGAGCATCTGAGGTCTCCTTCTGGGTGAAAGCCGGCATCGATGCTTTCATTCCAGCAAAGAAATACAAGCTAAATTGCATTCATCTGCTTGGCTCACACTTGCATCGCTGACTGCCACAGGAATTATTTATTCCGGCTATACAAAAGCGACACGTCAGTTTGCAACAGACGTCTCTTTGTCCTTTCTCGTAATGAGTGCCTGCGTGTCCTCAAAGAAATTAAGTTACTCTTTGCTGATAGAATGAAACGATGTATAACATCTCGCAATTTCGGTTCTAGAGATTATTGGCAGTAAATCCTTCCTCTATTCAGTCACTTCGATGTCATGACATCTACAGCAGATACGGTTGAATGCTTTGCTCGTAAATTCTCTTCCAACTCAACACTCGCCTCATTTGGAGTATCACACACCAATTTTTCCCGCTAGGACAGCGGTTCTACTGAGTGATATGCGGATAATCCCGTCACTTGTCTCGGACATCATTTCTAAATTAGACTCCCATAAGTCAAGCTGAGGTGACGGGATCCCAGCCATTGTCCTAAAGAAATTTTCTCCCAAGCTGGCTCTAGTTCTCTCCAAACTATACAACAATTGCCTCGATACTTGCTGCTTTTCAGTTTGTGGATATCCTCGTCTGTAATTCCTGTTTATAAGAATTCTGGATAACCGCCTGACCCTTCTAACTATCGCCCAATTTGTCTCTTACCGCTTTCGGTAAAATATTCGTGGCTTTAATCATTTCTGAAGTGGTTAAGAATCTGACCCCTCACAACCTACTCTGACAAACAATATGGCTTCCGTTTTGCCAGATCTATCGCTGATGTGCTACCTCCATCACTGAATATGTATATCATGCTCTTGATAATAACGGTGAAGCCCGAGCTGTGGCTCTAGATATCTCGAAGGAGTTTGACATGGTTTGGTACTCTGGTCTTCTACGTAAGCTCCAGGGCTACGGTATCACTGGGCGATTGGTTGATTTAATCAAAGCGTTCTCAACAAATCGTGAAATGAAGCTCGTTTTGAACGGGCTTGTTTCCAGATCCTTTCACACGAATGTGGGTGTCTCCCTAGGCTGTTCCTGATCTTCATCGATGATCTTCCTGATGTCATCAGTTCCCAGGTAGGCATTTATGTAGATGACACTACCAAACATAGCCGCTGCATTTGAAAAGAACCTCCAATCAGTGGTTAACTGTGGCAGGAAATGGGTGGTCAATTTTAATGCCTCCAAAATGAAACGGCTCTTATTTAAGCACCATAAAGAAACTTTCCTGCCTGCCATCAGCATGGTTGTTGCTTGAATCCTGGAGAGCAACACACTGCGCCTTCATGGCTTCACGTTTTCAACTGACTTGAAGTGAAGTGATTACATTGAATCAATAGCTGCATCTACTGCAAGGAAATTTGGGTCACTGTGGTACCGGAAGTTTTTCTCGTCAGAATTCATCTTGCACATTAGCAAATTTACCATTCGTCCGTGCATTGAATAGTGTTGCCATATCTGGTCTGGTGCTCCTGCTTTTCATCTCGAGGTTCTTGATAAAATCCAAAGAAGGATCTGCAATGTAACCGATCCTGTCCTGACTTGGCATTTTGACTTCGGTCACTTTCTCACCGACGTGGTGTGGCTTCCCTCTCTCTTTTCTACAAATATTTTCATAGCAGCTGCTCTGACGAGCTTCTTCCCCTGTTGCCCCAACTAGAACCCCCTTTACTGTTGAATTAGTTAAATGTAATGGCCACTTCTATTTCAACAGCTTCTTTTCTCAAACTTCCCGCCGGCGGAACTCCCTTCGTTTACTTGCTTCCCTGATAACTACAATCTTCAAAAAATTAAATGCAACGTCAATTGTCATCGTCTAACTTCTTAAATCCCGTTCATCATTTATCCTTTCCCCAATACCCTCTATAGCCAGTCTTTTCTCTCGCTTTCACTCCCTGCGATCCGCTGAGTACTAGTGGCATTCCAGCCTTGCTTGGGGTGAAATGATTAAAAAAATTAAAAAAATAAAAACATGTAAAAAGGTATGATATATTAGATTTTATTTCGGAAGAGATACGTTAATGTTGTCAATACAAAATCACTCACCCATGATTATGCATGCATTACTTCACTAAAGCACCTTACCCCTTTTTATTTCACGGACATATATTATCGGAGGTTTTATATAACAAAACGTTTTCACAATAAAATTAGTATTAAACAATTAATAGTTTTAATGTTTACAGAGCGCATTTTTAATAGCCCGGTTCACACTTCTTCTCCGTCTTTTAAACAGCCGTAATAGCTGTTTTCTGTTGAGGATGCAGTTCACGGCTCTGTCTCCTAAAGTCTTCTAATTTTTTTTTTTACTCCCAGTAACCCCTTACGTCTCAGTGGCATTATCTCCTTACCTGAAGTGAAATGATTAAAAATATTATATTTATGATAGCACATCATATGAGTTTCCGCTTATAATATTCCTTTTCATTATAAATATTTACAATATTTTTTTGCTGTTGTACATTTTTATCACGTAACTTGGAATGTTATAAATAAATATATATCGTAGACATTCGTTCATCTCACAAGATAACGGTAGCCTCCTTTTTGGTCAAAATTCAGACTTTTGCTGGTGAGACTGAACAGAAGGCAGGCTAGGATGATGGGATATAGAATCCGTGCGCTAGCCAAATCACAGGCATTACCTCTTGGCAGTACCGACAAGATCAAAACGAATAAAGAATTACATTTGGGGCTGGCTTGGCTGCAGGAGTTATCGGAAGTTTGTCATTGTTGACATACAAGCGGCTTTGGGAATTCACTCAGGATTTTTTTACCTAACTTTACCTTCACAGCCTTTTCCATGCAGTAGGGGTTTTAAATCAGGGTTCTTCTTCCCTCAGATTGACTGCTTTCCCGAGCTGATTAGATCTACCCGAAGCAGCAGGTGCCACTGGCTTTCCTTCGCCTCTTTTCCGGTTTGTTGTTAGAGGCTATTTGCGAAGCATGCCATGGTAGCATTTTATCGATGGATTTATTTATTTTTACGGCTTATCAACTTGGCATTTCAAAATCTGTCACCTATATAGGTATTGACGAGTCGGCGTTGCTTACGAGAACCGGCGTTTCACCTTAATACAGCATTAAACCGGGTGTATTTTATCAACATTTTATTTAGTTTAAATATATGTTTGGGGAGTCTGTCTAACCGGTATAGTTTCTTTGGCTTTTCCTTTATTTCATCATATTTGTTATTAACCACCCCACGTTGTGATAATAGAAGATCTGCTTAGATAAGTGAAATGTTGTATGAACATAGGAGTTAATTTCAGTCAGTTATGTGTCATGCGGGATACGCGCTTAGGCGATCATATATCTTTCGATACATGACTGACGAGGCAGATTTTTTCACGCAGTAGGTTGTCATTTCTTTCTACTGTAGACCAGTTGCCATCCAAGGCTATAGAACCCGGGCTGTCCTGCTATTTACCCATAGCTGGGGGGAGAAGAATAGGATTCATACTTTCCCCAAGGGTATTAGCACGTAAGTGAATGTAATGGATTCGACTGGAATTCGAACTCGGCTCTCCGATTCCTCAATTCGCTATCCATTACTCCACCGTGCTTACTCAGCCCGATCTAGCGTTTAATACACATACTATATATTTTCGTCTTTGTAAATGGCTTTCTCTTTTAATTAGAGGAGCATTTTTAAATCATATTTATTAGTCAGGCTTATTACGGCGAACAACTCATGCATTGGGTACGTTCTTATGTAATACATAACCTTTTCTTTGATACAGTTCTTTATTTAAATTCCTTGAGGTTTCTGCTATCTGGCAATTATTAAGGGTTATTTAGTAAATTCCTCTTTCAAGATTTAGTTTATTATTTTGTTTTGCATTATCGTTTTACAAGAAAATGGCCAATTGTTTCGTGAATTTGATTTATGTAGTGATTGTGAATTCAGTCCTTGGGTCGGGCAGTATGTACTTGCATTTAGTCATAATGGGTGAGCAATAACGGAACATTACTATATAAAAGTAAGTACTAGAAAATATCTCTAGACATGATCAGCGGAACGGGAACAGTTTACCCTCGTAGATTAAATAATGTGTTCTGTTCAGAATTCTCTGTAGGTTACCCAGATTGATATATACCTGAGGATGACTGGAAAGCACAACGGTAACAACAAAGAGAAGAACAATTGTTCGAATACAAATAGTATAAATAATATTTTGCATTACCGGGTTATTCTGGCTTCAAGGAAGCAGATTTTTTTTTTTTTTAAATCTCAAGAATATGCATAACATACAAGAATTCAGTTAACCTTAGATAACCTTCCTCTGGGATTAGCACAGGCCTAAGAAAACCCTCACCTTCGCACGGAAGACTTTCGAGACTTATTTCAGAAGAAAAAATGCGACATTCACACCAGTAAATACGGTACGTCTTTTTTTTTTTTATGTAATTGTAACAAATTATATGTTAATACAGTGTAACCCGGATATAAGAGAGTTGTCGGGACCGGAGAAGAAGTCTCTTATATCCGGATTGCTCTTATATCCGAGTTGCTCTTATATCCGGGTTTCTCTTTTATCCGGGTTTGGTCTATTTTGTTTAGGTAAGTAAGGCTCTAATTTGGGACCAGAGAAAATCTCTCTTATATCCGGGTTTATCTTATATCCGCGTCTCTTATATCCGGGTTACACTGTACAGTGTAACCCGGATATAAGAGAGTTGCCGGGACCGGAGAAGAAGTCTCTTATATCCGGGTTTGGTCTATTATATATACATTAACACAGGCTCTAATTTGGGACCAGAGAAAATCTATCTTATATCCGGGTTTCTCTTATATCAGGGTCTCTTATATCCGGGTTACACTGCATTTCTTCTCGGTAGGTAGCTGTCAGAGAGCTCGTGGTTAGGACACCCACACACATACACACTCATATAAATAGGATCTCTGACTGATGCCAAATTGGTCGGGTTTCGATCCTGGCTTGAAGCAATCGGACGTCTAGCCACACTGAAGAGCCGTGATACATCGAAATCGTCCGTATGTGGATGACTATATATAATATTTCGGGAAATTTGGTTGAGCTCTCTGGATAAAAGGGCAATTTTTAAAAACAGTGTCTACTACTGCTATTAATGCATTGCTCTTCAACTATGAATTGAGCTCTCCTGGCTACTGGCGTTTTTAAGAAAATAATCAAAAGATAGTTGAAAAAATATATAAAAGGGTAATAGTTAAAAGTTGATTGACCTACCTGAAAATGTTTGTAGAAACGATAACTGCAGTTGTAAACAGAACTGGTTTATACGAATAGACTAAAGAGATGACACGCTGAAACATTAGCATGACCATTACAAAGTGAAACTTGTAAATTGAGTTAAAATGTACCAAAGTAATTTTTAGTGATGAAGCTAGGGCAATATTGGAGGGATCTAATGGCTGGGAGAGAATGAGAATCTTTTACGAAATGGTCACTCACAAGAGTGAGATAAATAAGCCCCAAATCTGATAAGGGGTAGAGTAATGATATGATTTGGAGTAGTATTGGCGACAGTAAAATAAATAATACAATAATCATATAAACGTAAAAATTATAGGTCTCTTCATATATGCATAAAAATTATAGACCCCTTCATATGTGAGTGCGAGTTCAATACCCGGTTAAGGCAATGGAGAACTTGGAGTGGGGAATTAACAGGAGATAACTGATATCCACTAAACATGGCATGTGGAACTAGAACAGTCTACCCCAGTAAATGAAATAAAGTGTTCAGTTCGACATTCCAACCACCTGAAGAAGGCCAGAGCGTACAACGTCCAAAACGTTGTAATAAATATGCCGACAAAGACGAGGAAAATAGTCCGAAAATGTAAATAGTGTACATAATACCTCATCTCAGAAATATAGACAGTTAATAAAAATTACAGATGCCTTCATATAAACGTAAAAATTAGAGTTCCTTTCATATAAACATAAAAAAAAATTATACGTCCCTTCATATAAATTTTTCTATGTTTTTTGACAAGAATGTTTTGCGCTGAATTACAACCCACATGATTTAACTAAATAGTGTATCCATGCAAGACACCTACATCTTCTCGAATGCTGAATATTTCACACCTTTTCAAAAATCGTTTCAAATAAATCTGATTAATGGCAGAATATTCATCCTCTCCAGATATTAATCCAATATAAAAATTGTCATTCCTATTTAAAAGATATATGTGTGAGAATTAAATACAGTGTTCAAGCAAAGCAATTGAAATAACGACAAGTAATGTTAAAATAGAAAAGAAATAGTAAAATAAATAGCTGATGAAGGTTATAGCATGTCAAGAAGCCCTTATTAATATTACTTCAAGCGCTATTTTTGTGGTTTAACCGGATTTTAATAGACATCCCGTTTTTTAAACAGTGTGTATTACGTCTACGGACATGCGCTTTGAAGAAAACGAATAACTGTTATGGGTCCTTACATATAACTACAGAATGAACTCTTCCTAATACTATGTATACTACGCCTCTCAAGAGAGAGAGAGAGAGAGAGAGACGAATCGAGTCGAGCCGATAGTAGTTCACTCCAAACCAGACTGACAGTCATACTAACACCTTCCACATCTTGTATTATTATTCCGTGTAATATATCTTCGTTATTTCTACTCTTGTGTTCGTGTTGTTCTTCCTTGGTCCTAACCTGGACCATAACAATAACGAAATGTGCTCTTTGACGGGATTCGAACCTGCGTTTGTTATTGGTAGATTAACCCACCACCAGATTCGAAGAACTCTGAACCGCTCTGCCATGAAGATCATCACAGGCCATTATGGTTCTATTTTCCTTTTTAAGTAATGCATATCGCCCCCTTCAAATTATCTCGAAAGCAGATATTTGCTCGGTTTCGTAGCGAAACCGTAAACAAAACAATTTCTAAAAAAATGACTTATTTTTTTAATCCTAGATTTTTATTACTTCAAAACAGGATAACTCGTATTTGATTTGAAGCTTCGTTTTTTTTTTACAGTTGGTATTACATCTACTGTTCTGCGCAGTCAAGAAAAAGATAATCCTCTGAGAATTTAGGGAAAATATTAGGCTAATTCTGAATGTTTAGTCGGTGTAAACCGTCTTCATACGGATAGAAAATGAATTCAATATGTGCACAACAATACAAGGGAACCTAAGACAAGTATTTTTCTTGTTAATGGATTCATTTATGCTTTACAGCTAGGCGATCCCAAGATAACTATAAGATTTACCACGTTTTTCTATTGGCTGACAAGTGTTTAAAAACATAACATAAAAGGATAATACCGTGTTGATAGCAGAAATCTTCAGGACCTCATAGAAAAGTTAATAAAGAAAAACACAAAAATAGGTCTCATAATTAGTTATAAGAAGACAGAATTTTCATGGTAGCTGTTTTAATGAGATTTTCTTTTGGCACCTCGACTTTGGGAATTCGTGTGCAGTACTAGATTGACAAAAAAGTCTCATACCTTTACAGTTGAAATGGATAGATGTAACCATAAGTTCTATGCTAAGAGTTTCTCTCATCGCACTTCTCGCTTGGAGACCTATCTTCAACTTGGATGCTTTTCAGCTAACTTTGTTCTTCAACAGTTTAAATGCACTGTCAATCGTTATCTTTTGCCTTCTCGAACCTTCTTTTATTGTTTTCGCTCCTTAATAATGTTTTTTTTTCTTATTCTTCCACATTCAGTAACTCCTCTTGGGTCTTAATGGCGTCATTGCCTTGTTTCGTGTGAAATGATTCAAAGAAAGAAACTATAGAAATGCATTTGAGAAGTGTTTTAACAGAAAAAAGAAAATGTCACACACAATTACGAAGACGCATTAGAGCAAAAGAAAGTGACCTTCCGAAAGCTAAATAAATTATTAAGATACAGGAAAATTTCCTTAGAAAGAAAAATTAGAGCGCTAAGTGCTTACGTAATAAAAGTCCTTCTATATGGCAGTGAATGTTGGACACTTTGCTCACAAATGTACAGGAGGCATAATATGTATATCAGAAGGAGGCTGAGAATACCATGGGCAGAGCATGCAAGAAATGATGAAGTTTTATGGCAAAAGGGAGACAAAAAAGATATCAAATTGAAAATTACAGTTTAAACGTTAGCGTTGCAATACAGTAACTTTTGTCTCCCACCTTAGGTCTGATGAATTGGATCGTAAATACGATTCCAATCTAATAAATTATAATCATGGAATAATAGTTTTTGAGCCTTATATATATATATATATATATATATATATATATATATATATATATATATATATAGTATCCTACTTAATAGCTCTGTTATTTACCACTGAGGTATATATGTATGTATTTGTATGTGAACACTTATACGTATATTTATTTATAGTTATTATATATATATATATATATATATATATATATATATATATATATATATATATATATATATTAAACATTATAAAATACTCTTTAAATTTCGTTCATTTTAACAAAAAGTTAAAATTCGGACAGAACTTATGGGATGACCTAATATATATATATATATATATTTTAGGATTGGACATTGTCCGACAATTTATTTAAAGACATTTATATTATGTTTAACGTTCTTTTTATAGATACAAGTATTTAAGCAAATGCTCTGTTTTATAATAAACAGTATTAAATAACATTTACCGGCCTGAATGTCCGAGAAATTTTCATAGAAATTTTGTATCTATAAAAAGAACGTTAAACATGATATAAATGTCTTTAAATATATATATATATATATATATATATATATATATATATATATATATATATATATATATATATATATATATATATATATATATATATACAAAATAAATAGCATTAAATAAAATATTTCACAATTGGAGACGGCATCTTTATGTATAAAATAGATGTACAAAGTAATAAAAATAAGTATAAATAATTTATAAATTATCTACCGGTGCGGCATAGCTCCATGTAACTATTTTAAGTATGACGTCACTTTATACTAATTTGAATGCCAGCGTTCAAAAATGTTCCTCACCAAAAAAAATTCTGTCCGTGATAATGAGTGAGCCAACAATATCTGGACAGAAATCAGTGCAAAAACGAGATAGTTTATCAAAAATGTTCCTCCCCAAGTACAACATCGAATTTGAAAATTAGAAAACGACTAAGCAAAGTGATTTTGTCGTTTAAATTTAACAAAACTTATTATATATATATATATATATATATATATATATATATATATATTACTATTTGTCACCAAATACATGTTCCAAGAGCCACTCAAGGTAGAGCGTTACTCAATACGGATGTTGTCAGTGTGTATAAGGCTGTTGCAAGTGTTGCATATTATAACAATATGTAGGGCAGATAACGATTGACCCTCGGTATGAATAATTTAAGATTGTCTTGATCAGGGAACCATCCTCTCGGGAATGTGTTCAGCATCGCCACAATTCATGGGAAGAGTGAAATTTACTCCTCACCAATGCAGTATGAAGGGACTGAGGATAAGTCGACTAAGTTTCCGTAGGATATATCGGTCCTAGCGACCAAGATATGAACTTGATGTGACCAAGAAATGTATTCTTCAGTAAAACTAGCAATAGTCACATTAGGTTAGCAATGTAATGTTCAAAGTAATTAAAGATAAACGAACATAGATACATACATATATATGTATATATATACATGTATGTGTATATATATATGTGTGTGTGTGTGTGTGTATATATGTGTGTATATATATGTGTGAATATATGTGTCTGTATATATATATGTGTGTGTGTACATATATATGTGTGTGTTTGTGTGTAAATTATATATATATATATGTGTGTGTGTCTGTGTATATATATATATGTGTGTGTTTGTGTGTATATATATATATATATATTAAAGTGAAGAGAGAAACGGCTAATGTCTTTGGTTATAATGTGGATTTTTTAAAATATATATTATATTTTTTTGTTTCCATATTTTTGCTACACGTTTCTCCGGTCTCGTGAACGTCATCAGGAATTTTTTTTTACACAAGTCCAAGAAAAATTTGAATTACTACTACGCACAAAAGACAATGGTAAAACATCAGAAAACATAAAGAAAATTAATTCATTTCAATAATATGTGGAAATAACTACTCTTTACCTGATGAAAGTCGCGAGACCGGAAACACTTGTAGCAAAAATATAGAAAATAAAGTATAATATATATATCAAAAATCCACATTATAAGCAAAAATGTTTGCGGTTTCTCTCTTCTCTTTGAATATACACTTTTCTCTCGTTGGAACAACTATAACCTCTCTGTGACATATATATATATATATATATATATATATATATATATATATATATATATATATATATATATATATATATCCTTAATGAAAAGGTTTCTAGGGTTTATTTACGCGTATGATTACTCTATATTTATATTAAATAGATATACGTAAGAAGACCACACGCTTCGGATTCGCATTGATACAAACCACAAGCAACATACCGGGGAGAAAGAAAAAGAAAAGTGAGTAAAAGGGTGGGAATAATTGGACATGGCTGGCTTTAAAAAATACAAACAGAGTGACGAACTTCCTAGTTATTATCATTAGAATCGGGTATCTTTTTCTCCGATGCCAAGTTTTATTTTAGCCATAAAATATAAACAAATTTTATCTATAGCAGACAGCGCATCATTATTTCTGTTTTGACATCTTCCGTTTATCTTGTTTTGTTTGTTTGCCTTAAATAATGTAAATGTATACACGTGATTGAATGCGCATGCGTGCTTTTAGATTAATGTGTTGAGATTTATAGATATGAATACGGTTATGTCAATAAAAGAAATATATGCACGTGTGCGTTTGCGTCAATCAAACATTAACAGAGCAATATATTTATAAATATGCAACTTTAAACATATATAAATATATAATTAAATAGGCATATATATATATATGTGTGTGTGTGTGTGTGTGTGTCTGTCTGTTTGTCTGTGTGAGTGAGTGTGTATCTATATGGTTTTTTCGTATCTATTTATCTACAAAATTTGGTTGTATGTATTTATCAACAGAGACGCATAGACTGGGTGGACTGTATACTGTAGTGTGCTGAAAAGTTCATAGGTTGACTATGATAGAATAATGCTAGATCTTGCATGCATTTATTTCGACTCCTCTTATTAAAACTGCATCGTTTGTTTGCAGGTAAACTGATAACTGACTGTTCAAAGAAGACTGTCTAACCTGTTGGTCAAAAAATAAGCAATAGCAGTTATGACGGCATCATCACTGTTATACTGGCTGTCAGTCAATCATTGCTTACACGATAGGGAACAGATGATAGTCAAAACACAAGAATAGGGAGGGTGATGAACCAGTTCAAAGCTGTAGTCAACGCAGAGCAGCCATTAAAACCGATGTGCTGGATCATTGTCCCGATGAAAAAAACTGCTTTCGACAGTTCAGTCTTGATAGACTTTCGTAACTGTCCTCATCAATTTAGTATAGCACTCTGCGTTGATGCTGTGAGCCTTTTTAAAATATTTTTAAAAAAACGATGCAAAGAAAACTGAGGCTATCAGCTTCCCTGCCGATGAAACGGATGCTTCCTTAGAGCAGGTAAGGAGGGTTTGTTACCACTACATGGATTGTCTCTTTGTCACTGACTCAAAGGGATGAACCCAACACATCCTGCATTAGGAAATGTTCTAAGAAATTAGCCTCAAACCATGTCAAATTCTTATGTGATCAGCCTGGTGTGCTTTTGGTCAAGTGTCAGAAGACGTGACACCCACCGAGCAGAAATCATCGTCACAGCAAGTTCATTGTGCAGGATATTCTCAGCTCTCTCACCGGATATGTTAATAGCATGGGCTATTTAATTTATAGTCAATCGCCTGCCATCCGTCCTAATATGGGAAAAAACGATCAATGTTTTTCACCGTGGTGGCAGCTGCAGGACGTTTAGACTTTGGGCTATTTTAAAAACTCTCCTTTCCTTTTCTAGATTCAGCTGCTGATAAATCTGAATCGTCATTCCTTGATGTTTTCTGGCCTAAACAGTTTTTTTCTGCAGATATTTCATAAAACCACGATGCCAAGTTTTGTCCATTTTCAAGAGAATCTGCTACTAATCGCTTTTAAAGTCTACCTTGAACAGAGATGTCATTTTACCTGGAAACAAACAATATAGTTGTTAACAAGAAAATCAGAAATTAATGCATACAAGATTTCATAGCTCTTGCATCACTCTTTTATATTCAGTCACAGAAGTTTCCAACTATACAAAAGAAATTGAACATAGAATAAAATGTGCCAGACGTAGTTTTGGCCGAGATCGCAAATTGCTACAAAACCAAAACATCTACCAGAAATCTCGAGTCATGTTCTTGAATCACCTCGCCAGATCGAGGCTTTTATAATATTGTCATACGTGGCGCGAAAACCCGTTCAGAAATATCTAAACTCCCAGTTGTATACAACCACTTCCTAAAAACAATGGTAAAAAATGCTTTGAACGAGTAAAGCCTGAAGGTTTTGGCAAAGATAATCTTTCTTTGAAAATTGTGGACTGGTACTACAGAAACGTAAACAAAAACAGTAGCCAAATTACAGTAGCCAAATCACTTGAGGACTGACAACAGTGGCATCAACTAAAATGGATAACATATCTAACTCGAAGAGAAAATAATGACATACTCGAGATGTTAACATTCCACAATACTTCAAATAAAAGATTAGGAAGGAAACCACTAACAGTACTGTAAAGAGCGTTAAAGCTACTGGATCTTTTAAACCTGTTTTTCTAACAAAAAGAACAGTGTTTTACAGGGAAGGTTTCTGTTGTGGCCTTGTTAGGGCCAGAAATAAAAACACAAAAAGAGGAATTGACTTAAACAAATATATTAACAGAAACAGTAATACAAACATATCCAAACGAGAGTGTTATAGCAAGAATGTTCGGTCCGACTGTCAGAGCTGACTGCTGGATCTTTCCTCTCCAAAAAGTAGTACCTGCTCCTATTTATAGCTGGGAGACTCCATGACAGTTTTTTTTTATAAATAGCAACCGAAAACAGTACTAGCTGCTTGGTCATTGAATACTGAATGTTTCCTTATAGGGAAACGGTTATAAAGTAAGAGACCTGAGTGTAGAGTAGCAGTTAGATGGGAAGTGGAATCGTTAAGCCTTGATCAAAATCCGGCCTATTCCCTTGCATTCACTTTCACGCGGATGCAATTGGGAGATGTATGAATAGGACAGACTGGCATTACTGAAATTTGAATAGAACCCACTCTAGAAGAAGGAAAACTAGTTGATATGAAGTGGATAATAGCACGAGACTTTATTTTATTAACTTTATTACTCTGTCCGTTACTCTCGGCCAGCCTGTGGTCCAATCTCTTTGCCCTCGTCCAAGACATGGGCGTTATATATTCCACGATTGCAGGGTTGAAGCGACTGCACAAAATAGCTCTCAAGACGCATGCATCAGAAACCATTCCAACAATTGCGCATCCTGATATTAGTATGAGTTCATGTGCTTCTTAATTCGGCGGACGAAGGGAAATAATATATATATATATATATATATATATATATATATATATATATATATATATAGAGAGAGAGAGAGAGAGAGAGAGAGAGAGTGAGAGATAGAGAGAGAGATATTCGATGGAATGAGAATGAAAGTAATATATTAATTCTAACGTTCAAAGCATTAATCCAAAAGAGAGCTCGATACCGATATTAGAGCGATAATTATTTATTATAATTTTGTCATATAGAGAAAAACAGTTTACTCACTACAAAGATGCAACTTCGTTTCGATGCATTTCAACTGCACTTCGACGGGTGAGAACCGAAAGTCGTTGCGAACAGTTCTGCTTGTAGGCAAGCCGTATTTGAAACGTCACTTTCTTTTTTCTATTTGCTTGAGAAAAATATATACATAAAACAAAAACTTGACGGAGTGAAACAATAATCCTTGTTGATCTCCTACCCCCCCCCCCATAGGAGGTTTGTGAGATGATGTGCGGAAACCTATGACCGTGCCTATCGGTGAGGAATCTTCCCAAACTAGCCAGCATTCAACACCCCATCCACCCTTCACCAAACTTCACCAAGCACTATCTAGCCACACAGATAAGCTGCGAAACAGGCTCGTATATATAAATATATATTTATGATAAACTTTTACATTAGAATATGTAATTTACTACTACAAAATTATACATTTTGATTTATTGAAAATTTAAATAAAATCGTTTATTACCATCATTGTTAACTACCTGATTAGACGTTGTTTTTTCAACATCGAAACAAAATGTACAATTTTATATATATATATATATATATATATATATATATATATATATATATATATATATATGTATATATATATATATATATTCAACCACAATTTTGAAAAATATATTTATAATTATAAATTCAACCATAATTTTGATTTTAAAAATGCTATACTTATAAAAAAAAGAAAATAACTCACTCAGAAGTAATATTCTAGAGAGTGCCGCCATAGAACATTACCCAAATATTAATCTACGCCCACGCCTTTTCCCTATTTCACCTTTCTTAACAAAATTACAGCTCTCACAAACAAACGTACACAACAATATCGTAAAATCAAAAGAAAATGGTTGAATCCGCCAACACAGATATAATGATAATATTCTCCACACGTGCTATTAACAGATGTTATTTTCAGTTATCAATATGAAAATAGCGTTCCCAACATTCCAGTTGCTAAGAACACTCTGTCTTTTGTTTTTATTAATTTCCTTGTTTAATTAAATTCATTTCGTTTTTTACTTTGAGAAAGTCCACATTGGACGAAACGCGTCAGCAATTAATAGTTTTTCTATTGTCATTCATATATATATATATATATATATATATATATATATTAATTCCTCTTTCATCTGAATTAGAGTTCCGTATCTTGCGTGTTATTGCACACATCTTCCAAGTGACACTGTCGAAGAATAACGAGCCTAATTGTATATCACTGTTTTTCACTGAAGTTCAGCTTTAAGTTCTCCGAGCTTCATGTCGAATACCGTCGATATATATTTCAGTTGACGGCATTACATTAAGTCTGATGTGAGTACAAATATATGAATGCAAAAATGTCAGTCCATAGTTTTTTTTCAAAATTACATTGGCTCATCTTTTGGCTTGTAAGTATCCACAAGCTTGTGTATGTATCTCTTTCAAAGTATATCCGTGTGTCTGAATGCACCTGCTCACATCGGCGCAATTATCCGACGCATTAGAAACCTGATAATATCTGTCTGACCACCTGGAGACCATTAGAGACCGTAAAGCACGATTCAAATGCCACAGTAAAGGTTGGTCATGTCTCACAAATATATTCATGTATATGGTACCTTTTTGTTTTGGCTTGACGTACATACAGGTGGACTTGATGTGATTGTCAGTGCATGTAATTTACTTTAGGAATACAAACAACTGGTGGATGGGAGATAGAATAATGAGTACTAACACATAAATTGGAATCAGCGGAACGAGTTGAAATTTTGACCGAATCAGTGTTGTGCCTTTCGTACAAATCCTCTGGAATCAAACTCCAGCTATGGGTTAAATGACAGACTGAGCTCTCTTGCTCCGGTTGGTCGTCAGTCGAGGATCTGCGTGGATCGGGTGAAGCGAAGAGTAAACATGCCGAGTAAGGCGGTAAGATCCAGATAGCATCGAGAGAAGAGTATTCTAAGTTTACGGAGAGGATTCATTAAGGCGATAAGATCCGGATAGTATTGAGAGAAGGGAAGACTAAGCTTTCGGAGTGGGGTCCTTATGGCCATAATATCCGGATAGCATCGAGAGAAGAAAACTCTAAGCTTCCGGGTTGGAGTCTTAAAGGTGGTCAGATCCAGATAGCATCGAGAGAAGAGAATTCTAAGTTTACGGAGAGGATTCATTAAGGCGATAAGATCCGGATAGTATTGAGAGAAGAGAAGTCTAAGCTTACAAAGGGGAGTCATTAAGACGGTAAATTAGTGAACTTTGTGAAGAACCTGTATCTTGTCCTGCACAAAAGATATGTTTTTCCATCGCAATCAAAACGAAATAGTCCATTATTATGTATTGGAAGACGTACGCGTTGATGTTGTACGTAACAAAGAAACAAGAATCATAATATAATGAAAGAAAATAAAAATAAAAATATCGCCTTAGTTTTTAATAAAAGATAATGAGAAAACTTTAGTGAAGAAAAAGGACAATAAAAGAACAGGTTTCCGAAAGACAATATGACAATTGACATTACATTTAAAATTGTAGATGGATGACAAGAATCTTAGAATTAAACTTTTCTAAGAATCGTCAAAGCTGTAAATGTAACGTCAATCCACATCTCCTGTCATCCTGAATGCTGTTCTTTTATTGTCCTTTCTCCTCTCTAAAGTCTTCTCATTCTCTTCCACTCGCTGTAACCTCTTGCATCTTTGCGGCATTATCACCTTACTTGGGGTGAAATGATTGAAAATTATTTCCACGAAAATAAATAAGTTGCCTACTTGGAATAAGAGCAGAGAAGGTTGGGTTTTTGTTCAAGAATTAATAAGTGGTGGATGGGAGGGTGTTACGATTATTACAAACACTCGCGGACTGATATTAACATTTCTCAAAAGGCAACTAGCTATCTTCATATTTTATGGTTGTATTTGAAAGGTTGTTTTCATAACAGAAAGTGTAAAAATCATATTTTGCCCAGAATCAAGGATATTTGCTCGAATGCGTTCGTAACCGCCTCTTGAGAGAAATAAACATGTCGGTGTATTCTATATGGATCACAATGAGTGATCAGGAGATTGCGAAAAGAAAAAGTGAAAAAGTGATTTAAAAAAAAAAAAAAATGATCACTCTTCGTTTGAGGTCAAAGTTTACTAAAATCCCAAAATCGCAGCAAGACCTTTTATGGCCTACTACTATTTGTTTATATTCTGCTTTGTGTTATTGCCTTGTCATGAATGTTAATTTGTAGAATAAAGAAAACAAAAAAAATTTTATTGATGAATAAAAAATGAAAAGAAAACATCGTTCTTGAAACGATTTTATTTATTTTTTATGAATTTTATTTTGTTTATTTACTTTCTTTTATCTTACTTGCTTTATTTTATGTAAGATAACAAGAAATAACAAAACATGACGTCGAGGACAGGGAAAAAAGAAACGAATTAAGGGACGGTTATAAGAAACATTCTAAAGATCTAATCCGAAAAAAGCGATGTAAATAGGAAAAAATGTTTCTGTTTCTTCATTTGTTCGCTATTTTATTTCCACTTCACCACGCCTTTTTACCGAGGGCCAAATTAATGGGGATTAGATAAAAACGATAAAAAGTTATTGATATCGCAAAGCAGAAAATAAAAATATGAAACAACAAAAGAAAAAAAAACAAAAAAAAAAAAAACAACTAGAACCAATGTAAATAAGATGGCGGGAAAATAAATGTAAGATGGCGTCGTAAATATTGTTTCGACAAAAAGTATTTGAGAGTTGAAATATTTGTGAGAGGGTTGTAAAATGGAATAAAAAGAACCGGCAAAAAGTGAGAGAGAAATAAAAAAAAACAATTCTCCAAGAATGGAGGGTGAAGTTTCGGAAGGAAAGTAAATAAAAACTGATGTTTAGAAATTGATCGGAGCAGACAACAAGAGGAGAGGGAAACGAAAATGGACAATGACCTGAAATAGGAGAGTGAAAGAAAGCGAGCAGTATTCCATCTGTAAAAATGGTGAATGGAATATTCGAAGAAAAACCGAAAAAACAGTAAATAACGAACTGAAAAAAAAAAAAAAATCAGTGGAAAACTATATGTGAAATACAAATTCGATTAAAGACAATGATTGCAGCTCTTTGAATAAAAGAATATATAAAGATTATAAGGAAAGATAAAATTTTCAAATGAAAGAGAAGAGACAGTCCCTTTTCAAAGCTAATATCAAATTTTGTAGCAGTTTATCTAAGTAGACAAAAAGAGTAAAAGGGCCAATCACCCATGTTCAAAATTAGAGTTAATCTTCTTCGATTTAGGGTATCAAGTGTTAGCAACATCATTCGAGCTACATGGCTAAAAAAATGCATTTCTCAAACTCCCTCTGTTCTCATACTGAGGATATATTCGAGAGTAAATGCATTTTAAAACGAGAAAGATTAAATATTATAAAACTAAAGAGTAAAGACGACAGCACATGAGAAACGGAGTAAATAAAACAAGCAAGAAAGGAAGGAAGGATGGTTGGTAAGAGAATGGGGAAAAGAAAAGGCTCGCTAGACTACAGAAAGGGAAGGAAAAGAACGAAGGACAGAATGGTAAAAAAAGAAAGTGAGGTGAAAAGGGGGAATAAGAGAAAGGAGAGAAAAGATAGTGTAGAAATTAACAAAGGAGAAGGGAATCTTAAAAATGAAGAGGAAGGAAGGAAAAAAGAAAGGGAGGGGGTAGGAAAGAAAAATAAGGAAGGCAAGAATGAAAACTAAAACAATGAAGAGAGAAGTTTAGGTGTGCGTGAATAAACAATGGAAGGGAAGAGTGAAAGACTAAAATAAGTGGGACAGAAAGAAAGGATGGAGGAATGATAAAAAGGAAGAAAAGAGGGAAAGAAGGAGGAAATGAATGAAGGAGAAAACTAGCAAAAATGGCAAGTCGAATCAAGGAAGTACGGAAAAATGGGATTAAATGAAGGAAGAAGAAAAAATAAAATAAAGAAAGGAAGGAAGGATAAAGCAAGAAAAGAAGGAAATATGAAACAAAGAAGGAAGAATGGAAGGAAGTAACGAAGGAAAGCAGAATAAAGCAAAGAAGGAGGGATAGAAAGAAAGAAAAAGAAAGAATTTTGAAAATGAATGAGTTTAAAACTAGAAATAAGAACTAAGAGCCTTGAAGGTGAAATAACTTAACAGGGATTCGCGAAAGAAAAAGGGGTGAAAGAAAGGAATGTTTGAAAGGAACGAAGGAAGGATAAAAAAAGAAGTTTGAAAATAAATGAGTGAACAACTCGAAATAAGAACGGGGAGCCTTAACGGTGAAATTAATTAATTTGAATTCCAGAAAGAAAGGAAGGAAAGATTAAATGAATAAAGGAAGGAAGAATAAACAAATAAAAGTTTGAAAATGAATGAGTTCCAACATATCGAAATAAGAACTGGGAGGCTTGAAGGTGAAATAAATTAATATGAATTCCACCCCCCTACCACCACCATTTTTTAAAGTTGAAATACAAGAACATAACATTAGAATCCCAAAAAAAATGGAAGATAATAATTATGCGTGAAATGTTCAAAAAGAACACTGCGTAAAGCATAGATGGCGCTGCACTGATAGGAGATAAAAAAAATGGAACCCAGAGAGAGAAAGAGAAAGAGAGAAGTGAAGAAAACGTACACGAAAATAAATGACTTGAGACGGGAAAAGTAACAGTGTTTAATTTTTTTTTTATTTAATTTTTGTCTTCAACTACAGAGGCAGAAGAAATAGCATTAAAAAAACTATGGGCAACATTAGAAATGGGAATGTCAAGTAAAAAGACAAAAGTAAACAAAATTTACAATGACAAGAGCCCGCCACGCCTACCGAGAAACTGCTAAGGTACATGGTATGGTTTTAAAAAAAAAACACGAGTGGTACAAGGAAATATACCGTTGCAAAGGTTATGTAAAACGAGGTCCATCTTATGGTTCATGCTGGGGAATATTGCGTTTAATCTGTTTGTCAGGCGACACAGAAAAGCTGCGGATCTTGTTGGGCATATGAACGAATAGAGAAAACACCCACAGAGCCCGAGATTTCCACCTCACCGCAAACTAATTTGTTATCGCGAAGGAATGATTTTACACTTAGAATGATACTCTTACATAGATATTTAGGCATCTATGAGTCTCAGGAGACTCTTCCAAATAGGCTAGATAATCCGTTATTGACGCCTACTCAGGCATATTTGTATTCCTTCAACACCTATAGAGCCAACTACAAATAGGTGGAGTGGAACTTAATACAGTTTCTGGAACAGAACACAATCTTGCGTGATCAGTAGTTGAACTAGGCCAGTAAGGGTCAAACTTTCGGTTAAGCTAACTTTAACAGCCACAGAGTCAACCTGTAGTTTTTAATGACACCTTTCTGAGCTTAGCTTAATACAGAGTTCATAATCTTGCGTGATCAGTAGTTGAACTAGGACATTGACCTCAGAACCAAGGTTACGCTGACTTCATTAGCACCCAAAGAGTCAACACGGAATTTGTCCTGCCACTATTCTGAGTAGAACTTAATTAAATTTTATTGAACAGAGCACATTATATTGAGTGTTCAGTATTTGAACTAAGACAGTGGGTTCAGACCCTAGCTTATGCTGACGTTAACAGCCAAAGAGCCAACATGGAGTTTGTACTGCCACTATTCTGTGCAGATCATAATTAAATTTTCTGGAACAAAGCACAAAATCTTGCGTGTTCGGTTCAGGCCATAGCTTATGTTAACTTTAACAGCCAAAGAGTCAGCCTGTAGGTTGTACTGCCACTATTCTGTGTGGAACTTAATGAAGCTTCTGGGACAGAGCACATAATCTTGCGTTATCAGTAGTTGAACTAGGACAGTCGGCTCACACCCCAGCATATGATGACTTGTGATTTCCGTCGTAGCATCATCATGGACGGCCTTCAAACAGTTTCATCTAATTTCACTGCTAAAATTTGGTATATGTCGTTAAGGTACCTTTCAACGTTGACTCATGCTTGGTTTGTCTCTCTATGATGATATCATTGGGTCTATTAAACAAAACTCCAGCGTACGGAAACATTTAAAATGGTCGCTCCATAGATGACAAGACGCATTGAATAGTTAGTGAAACGTTAGCAGGTCATAAGGAATGAAGAAGAATACATTTTTGAATGCTCACGCTGAATTATTAATAAATATTAAGTATACTATTATAATTTTGCTTGTGTCTGAATTCATTGACTCGTTCCTGAGGTAGTTCGCATGACAATTACACCCTGTCAGTTCCTCATACATAATAGACTATTCCATTTTAATCGCGTGAAAACATGGAAATTAAATATAAGGGACCCTACTTGGAAAAGAAAATGAAAGAAAGAAAGAATGAAGAGAAAATAGAAATGGTTAACAACAGTTTCAGTGAAATGCAAAAAGTTGTAAAATTCAAATCTTTTCGTTGATATGCCCTTTCGTCTTATAATAACGACCAGTATTCATATTTATGATTGTTATTGCGCTATTTTGCCAAAGTAGTGAAGCTAAAATATTTAAAGATGCGATAGGGGAATTTCTACGGATAATTTATTGTCGTAAAACTTGCCGTGAGCTTATGAAGTCATTAACTAATCAGAATATTAAAATAGAAAAATTGACAATTTTATTTTTATTATTCGTTCCTTTCTGTAATTTACTTTAAATAAAAATTTAAAGTAAATTACAGAAAGGAACGATTTTATGCAACGACCTAATAAAAATTGTCCAAATCGTGTAACAGTATAATTGTCTATCTCACAAAATGTTTAATATCTAAAACAACCACTGAACTAATTGAGTTTATTTTCTCCAGGTTTTCAGATAAGACAATTAGCCAACTTGCCCCAATTTGTCGTCAGAATCACTGAAAAAACTGAGTTATTATAAAATCGAACCGGTTAAAATCGTTTTGTGTCAGCCCCACTGCCTTTCCAAATGAGCAATGATAAGAGGAAAAAGATCATTTAGGCCTTCAGTAATGGTACCAACGTTCATACTCTGGCTTCCATCTTCAAAGTCTATTCAAAGACCATCAAGAGAACGGCGAATAAGTTTAGAAAAGAGGGAACAGTAGAGACGAAAACAGGATCAGGAGTTCACAACAGGGAGAGCGGTAATCATTTCAAGTTAGAGGCAAGAGATCAAACAGAAAAGATAGAACTCAATTCATGAGACGTTTGGCCGGTGAGAGAGGAGTCCAAAGAATACTGAAAAAAATGACTTGAAAATGTAATCGTAGATGAGACAACTTGATAGCGCGATGATCATCTTGAATAAGTTGGAGAATAACCCTGGAATAATATATATATATATATATATATATATATATATATTTGTGTACGTGAGTGTGTGTATGTGTGTGTGTGTGTGTATATATATATATATATATATATATATATATATATACGTATATATGTATATATATATATATATGCATATATATATATGTATATATATATATAGATTATTTGGACTATTGTCCTCATCTTTGTCGCCATATTTATTACAACGTTTCGGCCGTTGTATGCTCCGACCTTCTTCAGGTATGTATATATATATGCATATATATATGTATATATATGTATATATATGCATATATATGTATATACATATGCATATATACATGTGCATATCGATATCCATGTATATGCATATCCATATCCATATACAGGGGTTGGACAAAATAATTGAAACACTTGTTATATTCAAAGAAAATTTATTTAATATAGAGTTGGTCCTCCTTTAGTCTCACAGACAGCTTTAATACGTCTAGGAATGGAATCATACATCTTCCTGACTTCATCCAGAGGAATTTTCAGCCATTCTTCCACTAATACCCGATCCAGCTCTTTAAGACACGACGGTGGAGGATAGCGGCTCCTAATTTGTCGCCCCAAAATGCACCACAAATGTTTAATAATATTGATATCTGGAGATTGGGGAGGCCACTCCATATGTTCTAGCTCACTTTCATGCTCTTCATACCAATTCTTAACCACACGAGCGGTATGTATTGGAGCATAATCGTCTTGGAAGATGCAGTCACCATCAGGGAATAAAGTCTGGGCCATTGGATGAATATGATTTCCCAAAATGTTCAGTTAATCTTTGCTGTTGATTCTACCATGCAGGGCAACTATTGGACTGAGACATTTCCATGATATGACGGCCCAAACTATCACTGATCCACCTCCATGCTTCACTGTTGGAAGAAGGCAGTCAGGGTTGTAAACTTCTTTGGGCTGCCTCCACACATAAATTCGCCCTGAAGTTGGGAAAAGAGAAAAACTGGACTCCTCTGAGAATATGACTTGCTTCCATTGGTCTGCAGACCAGGCATTGAGATCTCTGCACCACTTCAACCTCTTCTAAATGTTGTGAGTGGAGAGAAAGGTTTCCTTACGGCGGCTCTCCCATGATATGCAGCCTTATGGAACTCGGCGCGAATTGCTACGGTTGCTAGAGGTTTTGCCCTGTTTCTCGAATTGCGTGATAGTTCTTGATATGGTAGTTCTTGAAAAACCAAACAGTTCAGCAACCTTAGTGATCGAGGCTCCTGCCATGCGAGTTCCAGCAATTTGCTCTTTTTCGAACTCGGACAGGCCACGCATTTAGCTTAAATTTTACTAAATTCTAAAAGTAAATAAGATAAAAAGAGTAATTTAGACAAATAAACGTATTTACAATAGATATAACCTGAATTACAAAGTTTTAGTTAAAGTTATTAATATAATAGGTCTTTGAAATATAGGAGTGGAATTTGTACCTGTTCCAATTATTTTGTCCAAGCCCTGTATATGTATATACATATGCGTATATATGTATCTATGTATATATATATATATATATATATGTATATATATATATATATATATATATATATATATATATATGTATATATATGAATATATATATGAATGTATATATATATATATATATATGTATATATATGTACACATATATTTATACATATATATATATATATATATATATATATATATATATATATATATATGTTAAGAAAGAACAGTAAGATATATAATCTGGTGTTCTTATTAATGATTTTATTTTTACAAAACAGTGCTCAATGAAAATTTACAGAGCATAAATATTATAAATTAACTGATTTAAAATATGGTTTATTCGCTCCACATATATAACCATGTTTCAAAAACTTAAGCTAAAAACTTCAAATTTCATTATATAATTAAATTAAAAGCATTAGTTTTGTTTCATCTTCAAGCGAATTTTTGAATAACTAATTTTTAAATATATATATATATATATATATATCCGTTGCGATGAGAACGAAAGTAATATATAAATTCCAACGTTCGCAGCGTTAATTAAAAAAAGAGCTCGATACAGGTAGTAGAGCGATAATTATTTATTTATTATAATTTCATCATATAGACAAAACCATTTTACTCACAACAAATATGCAACTTGGTTTCAGTGCATTTCAACTGCACATCGACGCGTGAGGGTCGAAAATGGTTATGAACAATCCTGCTTGTAGGCAAGCCGGATGTGAAACGTCACTTCCTTTTTCCATTTGTTTGAGAAGAAAAATATACATGCAAAAATATGTTTTTCTATAGGATTTCTAAAGTTGAATTGCATTTATTTATGTTGGGGTTATCACTATTTATTTTGTAATCAATGAATGTGTTTTGTGGATTCAAATTTAGGAGTGGTGATCTCCTCTAAGAAAAATAAGGGATGCTAATATAACCTTTTCCAATCAACTTTTTGGAATATTCCTGGATCGTAGAGTGTGTAGAATAAGTATGGATGTAAAACGATTTAAATGAAAGTATTACCTATAATATATATGGAAAAAAAAATTAAGGATCATAAATATATTAGTGGAGAGGTACATAATAGGATAGGGATTACATCGATCCAGGAATATTCCAAAAAGTTGATTGGAAAAGGTTATATTAGCATCCCTTATTTTTCTTAGAGGAGATCACCACTCCTAAATTTTAATCCACAAAACACGTTCATTGATTACAAAATAAATAGTGATAACCCCAACATAAATAAATGCAATTCAACTTTAGAAATCTTATAGAAAAACCAAAAAATAACATTCCCAATTACTACTAAAGCTAACTCTACAATTATTACCTACTCAAATGTAATATTATCCCCTATCTCTATCTTCCCTCCCCTACCTCTCAATCTTAGGACGCTTGTGAGATGATGTGCCTAAACTCTTGACCGATGTTTATCAGCGAAAAAATTTCCACAGACCAATCAACATTAAACACCCGGTCAATCTTTCACCAAACTGCTATCAAGAACCATTATTGTTTCACTCAGATACTTAGATATATTTTTTGTATATATATTTTTCTTCTCAAACAAATGGAAAAAAGGAAGTGAGGTTTCACATCCGGTTTGCCTACAAACAGGATTGTTCATAACCATTTTCGACCCTCAACCGTCGATGTGCAGTTGAAATGCACTGAAACCAAGTTGCATCTTTGTAATGAGTAAAATGGTTTTGTCTATATGATAAAATTATAAAAAATAAATATATATATATATATATATATGGATACATATATATATATATATATATATATATATGTATGTATGTATATATATGTATACATTTATGTATGTATATATATGTATACATATATATATATATACATATAATATATATGTATATATATGTATATATATATATGTATACAGATATATATGTATACATATATATATGTATATATATATGTATACATATATATATGTGTATATATGTATACATATATATATGCATGTATATGTATATATATGTATACATATATATTTGTATATATATGTATATATGTATAGATGTATATATATATGTATCTATACATATATTTATATATATATAGTCATATATATGTCTACATATATATATGTATATATATATATATATATATATATATATATATATATGTATACATATATATATATATTCAAATTTCAATACTTCATGAACTTTCAATGCTTAGCTATCATTAATTATTGATGAACATGTCTTTTTCGCTTATGATCGATCTCATCACGATTCTTCTCTTTCGCTTGGAGAGTAATTATACATTCTTATTGCTCAAAGCAGAGTTCAATAGTGTTATAAAAACCTGGGCGAATACAATGATTCAGTGCTTAATCTAACAAATGGACAATTTTATAGTTATATGATTTGGACATTTTTTTCTGTTACACCAATACATATACACACATGTATATATATATATATATATATATATATATATATATATATATATATATATATATATATATATGTATGTATTTTCGAGAAAATTTCAACACCCTAAAAAGTCCAGAGACGGTGAAAGCCGAGGAAAGCTGCAAAATTACTTACCTTATGTTGCGAAAAAATATATTTCTTTCCGAGACTGATCGTCTGATAACTTGCATGAAGTTACGAGAAGAGCGAAAAAGAAAGGAGGAAAAACATTTTCTTTATAACCACTTCAGGGATCACGTGGTAACAATTCACGAGACTAAGTAAATTTATAAAAAAATAGTAAAAAGTTAACTTCTTTTGTGAACAAGTATCATCAAACCAAGTAAGCACATTACTCTTTCCCCGACTGAACCGTCAATTTCTCCACAATATATGATGTGTGTCTGTGTGACTTCAGCCTATTCTACAACGAACAGTCATCCCCATGATATTACAAGAACTGATCATATCGCGATGTCAGTTTTGTGTTCTCCGAAACAAATAAATATTCTTGTTTTTTAATTTGGTTTTATTCTGTTTTTGTTTTATTCTAGCTTTCGTTTTTGGCATTTTCTTTCCTTAATTTCAATATTCTTTTTTGCGCTGATATTCATTGAACCATTCTTCACTCATTGCTACAGAATTGTTTTCAGTTACTACAAGGCGATCATTTTACTCGTGCTCTCTTCCTCTTTGGCATTTCCACCTTTCCTTACAACGTCCCCTCATTTACATCCCGTTACTGTCCATCTTTATTGAAGGTTTTTGTGCCTCGGATAAATTTGCCCGTTTGTTTTCATGTTGTTTGTCGTTTACTTTTCTGCAAACACTTGGCAATAATCGTACAAGAACACATGTCTCCGTCGTATAATAAAAGCTCTCCGTTTTTTTTTTCGTGCTGCTTTTATCACTCCTTCTTGATGTTCGCTTTCTCTTCCTTTTATACACTCAAATAATTCTGGCTGCACTCTACCTGTTGCTAGATCACTTCTTTCTTGTACCCTACTTCTACACTCGCCCCCGCAAAAACTATAGTCGCTAGCACTGTCCCCCGGATACAACAGAAGGTCATTCGTTTCTGCGACTCAATTCCAAACCGGAAAGAAACAACAGTCGAATTCCATAGCGCTTGCGCATTGCAAGCTAAAATGGCAGCAGGGAATAAAATGATGTCAGCCTCTTATCGGTTTGCATCGGTCAATCTGACGCCGCGGACATAAAAATGGCGCCAGGAACGTTTCCATTCCCATTAATGGACAACCACTGTTAAAGCGACAATGGCAGACAATGTTTTACATTCGGCTTAAACTTCTGCTGCTTCTAGAGAAAATTGCGAAAAGAAAAGGTGACCAAAATGGTGAGAGATGTCGTAAATAATAGAGAAGAAATCTTTTAAAAGATAACTACATGTGTATAGGCATATTTTGAGTGAGAACGTATTATTGACACATCCGTTAAAAGTGTATTAATTTATAAAGAAACGCCTATTAATTTCACATGTTTCGATTTTATTTACGCTTCATCAGAAAATTAAATATAGAAAATTTAAGAAAACACTGGCACTTTTAAAAAATATTGTGTCATTTGTTTTTCATTGGATGAGTGCACCTCACTTGTATTTGCCTTGTCAAATAGCATAGATGCGTATAATTCTTTTGTTTTTCTCTCATAGTTGATCTATGGGGGATTTGGTTGATAACGTGTGTGTGCGTAGTTGTGCGTGTCTGAGTTTAATAGATATTTCGATTTATATCTGGTACGGTACATATGTTGATTGGGGGATGTTTTCTGTACGAGTGAAAGAATTTCGATTACACCGGTCGTGGTTGCTGGTAGGCAGATATTAGATTCTTTCCGTATTGATTGTTTAAAAGTTGGTGATATAATAATGTTTGACGTGTGCTTAATGAGGAGAACAATATTTATCAGGATTCATTCAAGTATTGTTTTACGTAATAAATTGTGGAATTTTCTAACTAGGTACAGTTTATGAATCCCTATTTGATATATATATATATATATATATATATATATATATATATATATATATATATATATATATATATATATATATATATATATATATATTGTGTATTTAGGCAGCAATCCTTCTTTCATGCACATTTCATTAAAAACGACTGACAAGGTGCTTTTATTTAGTTTTTTTATATAATTTCTCGTGCGATCTAATAAAGTTTTTCTTTTCAGATGATAAATTATATAAAAACTGTCCGAATGTTCTTTTTATCCGAGTGCTTTCGGCTATACATTTAGCCATTTTCAAGGATTATATTTCAACTGTTAGAAGTAGAAATAGTTTGTTATATGTATGTTTTATAAAATGATTCATTTTTCTTGTTTCAAAACACGGTCAAGACATTATGTCCATGTTCAAAATTAATATTATTAAGTGTTGGTTTGTTTGTTTTTATTAGTAATTCTTCCATTATTTTTAGCCTTTTTTGCAAGTGGATGATGCTATTTTATTAGTGTTGTCGACAAGTATATTCCGAATAGTGTCCGGTAGGTCTCCATGAATATTTAAATGAGATCTAATTGAGCTATTGTCAGAAAGGTGCAGAGTTAGTCTGCGTGTTAAACAATTTGTAGTGTGGCCTATATAATTATTTACGAAAGTTGATTCTTGAGGAATACAATTCCTTAATGGGCATTTGAATTCGTAAATAATGTTTGCTCTATTTAATTTTGTTCTAGGAGGTGAATTATTATTTTTAACTATAAGGTTAGAAGTTTTAAATTTTTTATAATAAATAATTAATCTAATTTCTTTGCTATTGTCAACTGGTGTTATGCATTTTTTTATAATGTTATTAATTCTGCATTTATCCAGTTTGTAATTTTCGTTCATCTGATTTTTATAAAAAATATTAATATTATTGTTTATGTTTCTATTCTCGCCGTTGCTATTAGTTACTTTGGACAAGAAACGCCTAATGTGGAAATCCAACAATTGATTAGGAAATCCGTTATTAATCAGCGTTTATTAGATCGCACGAGAAATTATATAAAAAAAAACTAAATAAAAGCACCTTGTCAGTCGTTTTTAATGAAATGTGCATATATATATATATATATATATATATATATCATTGACATCTTCCAAGTTTTAAAGTAGGCCTTCAGATTTTACTATTATGCCCTTAGAAGATGTGGTAGTCTTGTGATACTGATTTAGTCAAATGCCCATTCGCATAGATGTCTATTCAAACACGTGTGCTCAGTATAAATAACATTCATAGAAATAATGTTAGACTAACAAATAAATCGATGTATTACTTTATATATATATATATACATATATATATATATATATATATATATATATATATATATATATATATATATATATATATATATATATATATATATAACAAAACCGGCAGTGGTTACAGATCTTCCGAAATTAAATATAGAGAAAATTGTAGTTAGTTACTCTAAAAAAATCAATAGAAGGAGAATAATTTGGTATACACCTACCTTCAACAAATTAGTCCGTACCAAATTAGGACACACATTATTAAATCTAATTAACAAGCACTTTCCTACGAAGAGTAAATTAAGTCCAATCTTCAACCGCAATACCTTAAAAATTAGTTATAGATGTTCTAGAAATATTGACAAAATTATTAAATCACACAACAATAGAATACTGAAACTTCATAACGATAATAAACGCAACCTAAGCACAAATTCTAATACACCCCAAGAAAAAGAGCTATGTAATTGCAGAAACGCCGATCAATGTCCATTATTAAACAGGTGCTTAACGAAAGCCTTAGTCTATATGTGCTATATCTCATCAAATGATAACCCCAGAGATATTAAGCTGTATGTGGGATCAACTAGCAGATCTTTTAAGGATAGATATTACAATCGCAAAAACTCCTTTTGCAAATACAGGCAACCGTAATATGACATCACTTTCAAAATATGTTTGGAAACTGAAGGAAGAAGGAAAGACACCTAAGGTTAAATGGAAAATCCTAAGACAAGCCACTTGTAATTCTTTGAACGAACATTGCTTTTTATGTTTGCAGGAGAAAATATGTATTATTGAAACTTCAGAACAACACCCAATTATTAAACCAAATATATGAAACCACAGTTTTTTGTAGACATATTAAGGATCTAACATTTCAATCTTGCTAAGTTCTTAATTCCATTACTCTAAACGTTTAAAATTATAACTCACCTCTTTTGATATATTTCCTACCTTCTTATGTACCTCTCGACCAATATATCTTAGATTATGGTTCTTAAAATGTTTTCCCTTTTTTGCATATATATTACTGTTAATACTTTCAGATAAATTGTTTTACATACATACTTATTCTACACGTTATAATGTTCGAAAATAGGTCAAAATTAGATTATAAAAGTTATATTAATATCCCATACTTTTTTCTACTTATATTTAATTTCTAAATCATTTATATATCCCTAAACTTATATATCCAACATACCAAGAAGAAATCAACACTTCTAAATTTATTAATTTATAAAACACTTCCATTGATTACAGAATTAGTTGTGTTAACTCCAACATAAATATATGCAATTCAGCTTTAGCTTGGTTTTTATAGTAACCCCCCAAAAAAGCATTCACAATTACTACTATAATTATCTCTAGAATTTACCCCCTACCTACTCCATCGTATTACTATCTCCTATTCATTCCTTTTCTCCCCCACCTCTTAGGACGCTTGTGAGATGATGTGCCTAAACTTTTGACCGTGGCTATCGATAAGGAATCTTCCCAGACTAGCCAGCATTCAGCCCTTCACCCATCCTTCACCAAACTGCTATCAACACGCACTATTGTTTCCCTCCGTCACCTATTTGCTTTATGTATATTTTTTCTCAAGCAAATGGAAGAAAGGAAGTGAGGTTTCACATACGGCTTGCCTACTAGCAGAAATGCTCATAACCATTTTTGTTCTCACCCGTCGAAGTGCAGTTGAAATGCACCAAAACGAAGTTGTAGAGAGTGAACTGTTTTTGTTTATATGATAAAAGTATAATATATATATATATATATATATATATATATATATATAAACTAAGTGGGCGAAAGATTTGGGTAGCACAATTTTCTAACAAATTGGCACCCGAGGAAAAAAAAAGAAAGAACCACAACCCATCGAACAGGACGAAAGAAATCTTCCAGTACCTTAAATTCCTGGTCCAAGGGAAAAAAACAGCGAGTAATAAGTTAAAACGAAGAGAGGTCAATACGCTAAGTAGGATTTATTATGGCTCATTAGGATTTATTGTTCAATTTGAATGATACTTTGTCTTTCTATCTAAACATAAAGGAAAACTGGATTGAGAAACATTTTTTATGTACGTTTATTGCCAATTTTCATATTTGACTGTGTGCAAAATTATTTAACACGATGTGTTAATATTTAGTAGCATATCCTCTGTTCTGTCTTACAGCCTCTCACAGACTTTCTTCAGACCTTAATATTTTTGGGATCTATTGCGTTACTCTCAACGTCAACTTTTTCCATAAATTTTCTATTGGGATCCGGTGACTGGCTAGGACATCCATTCAAGTTTCATTGAACCAGTGTTGAGGTGATTTAGCCATCTACTTTGGATCGTTATCCTGTTGGAATACAAAATCTCGGTAAAGCACTGTTGCACTTTTTAATAAATGGGTTGATAAGATTTGCTTGTATTTTGCTGCATTCCTTCTTCCTTCAATGATTTCCAATTCTCCCACACCGTTATACGAAAAACAACTCCAAATCAATACACTTCCACCCCTGTATTTGTCTGTTCGGATGGTGTTTATTGGGTTGTATTCAGTTCCTTTTTTTCTCCATACTTGGGTGCCTATGTTTCGTTTCATGTAACCAAATAATTTTATTCCAGAATTTAATTGATTAACAAATTTCAAACGGTTTTGTACATGTTTACGTTTTAATAGTAGAGTCTTTCTTGGTGCTCTATAATACAGGCCTGTACGATTCAGTGATATCTTAATTGTATCTTTACTTACCTTAATTCCGGCATTTTTCAGATCGTTCTGAATTTTTCTTCGACACAAAAAATGATTGTTTCTTCCCATTCCGGGCTATATTTCATTCATCAAAACTCGTTTAATTTACGCGGACGATCACTAATTTGAATATTTTTCACTTTCGAACAACAACACCCGCTGTACACACCAGCAAATTTAAATCTAGACAATTTTTCAATACCTCTTACATTTTTTGTACAGCTTTATAATCTTTATTTCGCATATAATTTGACAATTCTCTTGTTTTAACCATTTTTATAAGTTTAGATAGCGGAACAATCTGTATTGTATCAGTCCTGTTATCACTATGTGCTCATTGATTGGTTAATACATATATTGACGACAATCGGCGATTGGTTGAAGTACAAACCACATCAAAACAACTGAAAATAGTTTTAAAATACCCTTTTTTACCGAATTATTTGTATAGGTGTTAAATACTTTTGCACAAAGTCAAATTCGAAAATTGGCAATATAAGTACATAAAAACGATGTTTCTCAATTTTTCTTTATCTTTAGTTAGACAATGTTCATTAAAATATTCGAAGTAAATATTATTCAAATCGAACAATTTTTTATTGTGAAATTTATAAAAAACCGATGTGTTAACTACTTTTGCTACCCACTATATATATATATATATATATATATATATATATATATATATATATATATATATATATATATATGCATATATATATATATATATATATATATATATATATATATATATATATATATATATATATATATATATATATATATATATATATATACAGAGAGAGAGAGACAAAGTAAGTTTGTTTATAATTTGCTGTAGTTTTGGAGGGAAAACGCTCTATATTGGGAAGAGAGTGTTCATTGATACAGTCTTAATATAGAGATCAAAATTCTATGGGGAATAGCAGCTTCACGTCTCAAGCGATAAGATGCAAAACTTCTAGTTAACATGCAGTGTTGATCTGTAATTTCATACTCTTCACACACACATACACACACACAAATACACACACACACATATATATATATATATATATATATATATATATATATATATATATATATATATATATATATAATGCTGCGCAAAAGAAGTGAAGCCCTAAAATAGTATTTTAAAAATTGTCTCTTTTTTACAGATAATCAACAAATCCATATATACATTAAGAAAAACCTTTATTAAACGAATTATAATCACCTTAAAAGTATTTTATGAAGCTGGTTTAAAAAAAGTATTTAAAAATTGATGTACAAAAATAAGTGTACCCTTACATTTATACTCCGTATTTTTGGTTTTTGCCAGTTCTAACAATTTTTTGTGCAAGTGTAAAAATAAAAATAACACGTGTTCATTGTTTTGGTAAGCTGTGTATACTGTGACCATCCAGTAGAACTTATTACGTATGCAAAAGTGTGAAGATGGAGACGAAATTTTAAAAAAAAATGATAAGATCAAAAGAATTTCCTGAATCTTTAAAATATCGCATAATTGAAGCCAATAATGATGAGAAAGGATATAAAAACTATCAAAACTATTTGGCGTACACGTCCCCATCGGGCGACCAATTATTTATAAATGGAAGGACTTTAGTATGAAGGCATCGCGAAAATTACCTCCAAGAATCTATTAGACATCTATTTCGGCAAGGCCAGGTGAATCCTGCTGTGATGTCTACGGTTCTCAAAGACTCTCTGACCAGTGAGCTTACATCTACAGTGCGACGAAATCTGAACAATACTGGTTTTTATGACAGAGTGCCTAAAAACATGTCACTGCTTACGAAAAATCCCAAGCAAGCTAGGCTCAACTATACAAGAAGCTCAAATTAATAAGCTAGAAAAGTTCTGGCAAAATTTTAAAGAACAAACTTGAGATTTTTGGGAAGAACTACAGGCGGTATCTCTGACGAGCTTCTAGTATGTCTTTTGAAGAGTAGAATATGGTGCCAACAGTTAAAGAAATGTGTCTTTATAAAGAAATTATTATCCTGAGCTGAAAGGTTATCATCCTGACTAAGAAGGGTTGTCAAAAATAATTTTTTCGCTATCTGGTCAGATTTTGAGATGTGGGTCGGGCCTATGACTTTTCAACACGTAGGCATCAATTTACCAGTAGTTTCTTCACTCAAACCATTTATTCATATAAATTCTAGACATCGCTATTTACTCAAAAAATATTTTACCTAGCGTGTTTATTTTTTATTTTAGTTTTAATTGACACCACCTTGCGGCTAAATTGTCGATTCTGCTATGAAAAATGTTTCTGATTTTAATTTGATTAATACTATTTTTTTCAAATCGCTAACCAGAAAACAAATAATTCATAATATGAAATAAGTGAAAATCTACACTGTTGATAAAAAAAATGTCTGTCCACAGTTCCATGATATATTTGCTGCGTCATATTTGCAACATATGGATGGGTACTATTTACACTATTTACATTGTTCGGACTGTTGTCCTCATCTTTCTCTTCATCATCAAGACGAGAACAGCAGTCCGAACAATGTAAATGGTTACAATACCCTATCTGAGAAATATAGACAGATCTTTTTAAAATATTATGACAAAACCATTATGGCAACACAATTATCACAAAAAGAACACCTTTTATACTGCGTGGTGGTGGGGTATCTCTCCATGGTTGCAAATCCAGCACAGGGGAAGGGGGGCACAGTGGAGTAATGGATAGCAGTTCGGATTGAGGAATCGGAGAGCCGAGTTCGAATTCCAATCTAATCCGTTACATTCACTTACGTGCTAATACCCTTAGTAAAGATATAAATCCTCTTCTTCCCCCTCCCCCAGCTACTGCAGAAAGAAATGGCAACCTACTGCGGGAAAAAATCTGCCTCGTCTCTCATGTATCGAAAGATACATGATCTTCTAAGCATGTATCGCGTACGGACTGAGTTCAAACTAAACGAAAATGTGATTGCGAAAAAGATTGGGCCTAAATTGAGATAAAAAATAAAACGTGAAATTTATTAATAATCTCACCACAAGTATATAATCTTTTAAAATATTTACACTGTTTACATTGTTCTGACTATTGTCATATTCACGACGTTTCAGCCGTTGTACACTCCGGCCTTCTTCAGGTGATATACGTTAGAATTTCGAACCGAACCCTATATTTAGTCTGCTAGGATAGATTGTACTAGTTCAGCGTCATTTTTGAATGGCTCAGTTTCAGTTAGTTTCCCTTAAGTAAGTCAGCTCTCCAAGGTTTTGTCCACCTCTGTTGTGGCCAAGTATTGAACTCACAACTCTTTGGGTCAAATCACTGGATAACTCTAACCAACGTTTTTATCCACTAGGTCATATGTCCTTGGGGAGAACAATTTACCCCAGTTGGCTAAATAAAGGGTTCGTTACGAATTCCAATGTATATCATCTGAAGAAGACCAGCGCATGCAATGGCCGAAACGTCGTGTATATTACAATAATGACGAGAACACCAGTCCGAACAATGTAAATAGTGTAAATAGTGTAAATACCTCATCTCAGAAATATAGGCAGATGATGCAGATCGATGTTCTTATTCATTTTATTCTAGTTCAAGAAAGATTTTATTCTATTGCGTTTTTCAAAAGATTTAATTTTCCAAAGAAATCTTAATAAAATACATTTATTCCACATAAACAGAAAAATCGGAATCCTCCGACCTAAAAAGACTGGTTCAATATATTGACCTGAATCAGTTTTCCCTCTTTGAATCAATTTTTGATGCTCGGGGGCTTCCTTATTTCATAGTGGCTACTTCGCGCAAGGGAACGACAAATATTGAGATTTACTTACTTCAAGTGGAACTCAGATATACCGAGTGTAACAGAAAGAATTTTCCAGATCGTGTAACTGCAAAAAATGTCCATTTGTTAGATGAATCTTTGGACTGTTGCGTCTTAGAAGTGATTAAAGATAACTTGCTGGAATTCTCCGTGGTTATTATAACACAATTCGACTCTACTTTGAGCAATAAGAATGTATAATTATTCTCCAAACTTAACAGAAGAATGGTGATGAAATCGATCATAAACGAAAATGACATGTTCCTCATTAATTAATCATCGCTAAAGATCGGAAGCTCGTGAAGGATTGAAACAAAGTTCAAATATATATATATATATATATATATATATATATATATATATATATATATATATATATATGATGAAAATGTGGAAAAGACAAAGCAAAATCCGAATATGTGAGTTTACTGTTTTTTATTTTGTTTTTGTTTTTGTTTTTTTTTTGTTTTGTTTTTTTGTTTTTCTGTCGACGTCAGACGTTTCGGTCAAATAGACCTTCTTCAGGACATGGTTAATGGAGACATATTTATATTAAATTTAAGTTAAATGAAGAGATGATATATACAGGACTAGTCAGAAACAGAAAAACTGAAATTCTAAAGTCAGAGTATTCTTTCTTGGATTCAGATACGCTGGCGCCGCGTGGGCAGCGCTGCGAAAACCTGCTCCCAGGGAAGAGATTTTATCCTAAGTGGAAATGGGGGGACCTACTTAAAACTATAGTTTATCGGTACGTTTGACATAGCATTAATCATGCTAGGAATGTTGATATATTAAAGAAACCCTGTCTGGTGTTTATTGTACGTGAGGTGGATATCATGCCAGCCTCGTAAATCTGTCTATATATATATATATATATATATATATATATATATATATATATATATATATATATATATATATAATTTCAGGATACTTTTACAACTATTTCAAGATAAGCATCGCCCTCTCTAATCTTCTAACTTTCTGTCCTGGTGTGACTCACACGTTTCCAATCTTTCTTTTTTTTTTTTACTGCTCTGGACTGTCATAGCTGAAACTACTCTCTCATGTGCCAAATGTCTTCCAGATTGATTTATATCTTTTCTAATTGGTCTCTTTAGCTCTAAGTTTTCCTCTTTAATATTCCCTCTTTTTTAAACTTATTCACCCTTCTCTTGATGGTTTTTTTTTAAATAGACTTTGAAGGTGGAAGCCAGAGTATGAATGTTGGTACCATTACTGAAGGCCTGAATGATCATTTTCTTCTAACCATTACTCAGTTGGGAAGACAGTGGGTCTGACACAAAACCATTTTATCCTGTTCTCTTTCTAGCAGAATAACTTAAAATGTTTTTCGGTGATTCTTATGACAAATGGTGTCAAGATCGCTGAAGGTCTCTTCCGGAAACCTGGAAAAAAGAAACTCAATTAGTTTAGTGTTTTTTTTTTTTAGATATTAAACCTTTTGTGGAATGGACAATTTTGCTGTTACACGATTTGGACAATTTTGCTGTTGCACGATCTGGACAATTTTGCTGTTACACGATTTGGACAATTTTGCTGTTGCACGATTTGGACAATTTTGCTGTTGCACGATTTGGACAATTTTGCTGTTACACGATTTGGACAATTTTGCTGTTGCACGATTTGGACAATTTTGCTGTTGCACGATTTGGACAATTTTGCTGTTACACGATTTGGACAATTTTGCTGTTGCACAATTTGGACAATTTTGCTGTTATACGATTTGGACAATTTTGCTGTTGCACGATTTGGACAATATTTCTGTTATACGATTTGGACAATTTTGCTGTTAAACCCGGTATATACGATCCATTGCTAAAGATGTTGGGAAATTGTTCGGCTCCTTGTAAGACTCCAGAAATTACGTAACTCCTTCTGCCGTGTTTTAATTCAGACCAAACGATGAAGTGTTGCTCCTACATGTGGGCTGGAGCTGCATACTCTTCACTTAGCACAGTTCAGAATCGTTTTACGCGGCCTTTTGGGGGATGTTCTTATTTTCCACCCTACACCCAGTTGCACCCAGTCGCGATGTTGCATGTTTATCTCTACTCCCACGGCAAATGTTCAAATGAGTTTGTTTCACTAGAGATAGTGCCACCTGTTTGCAGCCAAAACCCGCCATGCTACATCCACAGAGTTGAATCATCGTCATCCTCTATGCATTCCTTTGGTAATAAAGCTTCTTTCCAAAAACGGCTCGTATGTGTAACAAAATGTATACTTCCCCGAATACCATAATCTCAACTTTTCCTGTCAATCGTTATCTATCGATGATATCCCCATAATGCTTCACTATCTATTTTCTCCTCTTATAGTCATATCACACACCTTGTAGCGGACCGTGGGGGTGAAGATGTGAAGAGATATCAGAAGGTTAAAATTTCCTGCTGGCCGGTCCAGCTACATGAGAATGTCGGATTTTATTTAAGTCCAAAGAAGGCAAAGAAAACAAAAACGACCGATATATATAGGTAAACAAATATATCACATTATATAGACATGGGCTATTACATAGAGTTTGTATGGAGAAATTATGTGTGCGTGTTGTAAGTGTTCGTACGTACGTGTATTGTTCTTAGCGCGTTCCCAGAATATTGGGAAACGCTGTATCTGTGAGAGGTCACCTATTGGCCTAAGTGGAAAAAGAGAGATTTTACCTCGCCTCCGCGCGAGGTAGCGGCCCAATGCCTAAGTCGAAAGAGGGAGAGGGAGAGAGAAGGGTAAGTCAGTATTTATAGCCAGGGGGGAGAGAGACCCCTGTTGAAGGATTAAGAAACTGAGGAGGAGCTAAATGCGACAACCTCATTCTGTTTCCCTCTATTTTGAATGCCTCTTAGGCAGTGCCGGATTTACCTATAGGCTTAGCAGGCTGAAGTCTATGGCCTCAAAATGTAAGGGACCGCCAGGCACCTCCAGTTTTGACACTACCATAGGGCTTTCTTAGTCATATTGTTATAACGCATTGGAGATACTAAATAATCCTTCAGTAATTTGAAACACCCGTAATCATTCTCGGTTTTACTCAGATTGTTTAACACTCCTCCATTTTCCTCTACTTGTGGGAATGGGGTTTTTGAGGGGCGTCAGAAGTGGAAAGCCTAAGACCTTTCTTCATCTAAACCTGGACCTACTCTTAGGCCTTCTATTGGATGAACCTCAGTGGAAAAAATGTATGGTGGGGGAGTGATCATTATGACTTAGTAGAGATATCTTCCTAAGCTCCATCACGATTTTTATTATGTGCTTAAAATTAAAATTTATTTTGTATACGTATTTTTTGTATACGTAAAAATATTTTAAGCGGTCTATTTTGATTATTAAAGAGGAAATTTTCAAATTGTTTATTTCACTGCTGGTTTAGCTCCATTCAACGCGCAGTCTGTATTTTTCGAAAGAATCGATACAAAATGAATCGTAGGCGGCTAGGAATTAAACCTCAGGTCTATTGCGAGGCAGAATCGATTTATCACGATTTGATGTTCGAAACTGAAGCACTCAAAAATCGTAAACAAGACGAAACCGGGAAGAAAAAAGACAACCAGGCATTCGCTTAAAAGCGGCGACTCGTATCCGAGGATGCCAGTCTAGTAGGGAGTCTAGCTGATCCCCATTGCAGACCCCTGCTCAGGCACATTTGTGTTTGTTCAACACCCGCGTAGCTCAACTGTGGTTTGTACTGCAACTATGCTGAGCGGATCTAAGTTACAGTTACTGGTAAAGAGCGCGTGATCTAGCGTGATCAACTGGCTGAACAAGGCTAGCACATCGGTGACGATCACTTGTAACGGCTCCCAAAGGTTTTCTCCTACCCAATTTTCACTTACAAGGCTTCGGTCAAACCATGGTATGGTTTTCAGGCACTTTCCAACGGCACATATAGAAGAGGATATATATATATGGTTTAAATTGCTCAATAACAGGGATAGAGCGTATGTAGATATAATGGTGGACACCTAGGTCAATACCCAACGGTGACGATTTGTTTCATGCTTAAAATCAATCTTCAGGCCATGTGTGTTTTGTTTTGGCTCGACTATTTATATATGCTGGTCAATGGTGCATTATGGGTAGAAGATCTATTTTATTATCCAATTGAGTGGTCGGTAACGGTTATATTTCAGATTATTCTAGAGGCTGTTGTGTAGAAATAATTTTGGACCTTCATTTGTAGCTATTTTGAGTGTTGTTTGTTACCTTTTTTTAGTCATTATTTTTTATGGATTACTTTATTTGTTGTGATTATTATTACATTTAGTTGCGACTTTGTAGTTTCTTAATTTGTTTATTATTTAGTTAAATTTCATACTTAATTTCTTTATTATTTAGTTAAATTTCATACTTAATTTGTTTATTATTTACTTAAATTTCATACTTAATTTGTTTATTATTTACTTAAATTTCATACTTAATTTGTTTATTATTTACTTAAATTTCATACTTAATTTGTTTATTACTTAGTTAAATTTCACTACTGTGTCGGTGAACAAAAACTTGAAGAGTAAATCATAACTTCTCAGTGTAAAATCAAAGGTTCCCTCTTTCTTCATCAACGCGTCTATTATTCATCTCGCCTAACAGTCGTGATTTTCGGGAGTGTTTAACGATTTTTACATTTTTTTGTAAGATTATTTGTTCTATGTGTATTAAATTTGGAAATAGGGAAATAATAAAGTCTCCTGAAATGAGCATTTATTTTTAAGTCATTACATGTCCTTGGCGTCTCAAGCTTTTTAAAAATATTTTTAAATATTAAATTAATTCGTAAATTACACTACTGCTAGTTTGGGGCGCGCCTGGATACTTTCCATAGTACATTATTGCACCGCGATTTTACTAGATACAAACGGGTAGACGTGTGAGTTTACACAGCGTTCCCCAGCACGGCGTATACCCGCGGTTATTTAACAAGTTGGGAGATAAAAATTAAGCGAGATTCATTTTATGCCCATATGGTTATAAATTGGATTAATCTGCAATATACCAACCTCTGTCAAAATATAACCTTATCTTTCACAATATAATATTATTTATATTATAGCATCTAAAGACAGTCGCAGTGATTTCTTATGCATATTCGACAGTCCACAATTTTATTCCGATTCATATAGTATAGTTGAATGAATATTATTACCATTATTACTATGGATGACTGTATGCCAGCTAATCCCTATCGCAGACGCATGCTCACGCACATTTCTGTTTGTTCAACATTTATATTGCAACTATGCTAAGCGGGTTACAGAGCGTGTGATCAACAGTCTGAATGCTCAAACTCTCGGTCACGCACAACCATCGACAGCTACCCAATTTCACTGACATGCTCAGCCCATGCTATGTCTTTCAGGTACTTTCCAATGGTGAGATTACCTCCTTCCAGATTCGAACCCGAGTCTCAGGGTCAGAAAGCGAACGTTCTAACCTAGGTACCTCCAAGAGATCTCTAAAAAAAGAGCATAGCATAATGAAAAAGACGCCAGACTTGAGGAAAAGAAAATTTTATCGTCTAAATATTAATGTTATTATTAAGAGGAAAGATCAAAGTTTATTTTAATTATTTTAAAAAGATTTCCTTCTTTTTAGAACAATCTGAATTTTCATTTAAAAATCCTTGTTTCTCTTTGTATCACCGGAACTAGTAAAATAACATATACAATTTTTACCACGTTTTTTTTGTATGACACACATTTATTTGGAAAATCATGCAAAAATAAAAATAATTGTTGGATGTTAATGAAACATTCAGAAACTATTCACAGATGATCAAAATTATTATAAATATGTTTTCTTTTATTAAAGTCATGGCAAAAATATTTTTTTTATATTTATTTCCCCCCACTAACATTTTATGAAAACGCTAAAAATATCGATCGCGTCAGGTTTAGTGATTACAATAGTTAAAAGCACAAGGCTTTGTGGAATGCAAATCGTGTCTTTTGGGGGGGGGGGGCGGGGGGTAATTGGTTCCCCTCTACCTGAAAATCAGCTCTGAATTGTAACATACAAAACGCAATAAAATAAATATATTATTTAATTTCAAATGCTTTTATTTGCTTTTAGTTGTTTTTATGAATATGGAAAATATTTTCTGAAAGCAAAAAAAAAATTTCGATGAAAAAATGAATTTTTAATACAATTATTTGTTATTTTTTAATTATAATAGATTTTTACATTTAATTTTTTAAAATATTATTAAATTAGTTAAAAGCCGCATCGGGTTTCCTAAATGTACTTATGAGTTAGATCTTTTTTTAGTGCGTTGTAAATTGTATCGTTTTGAATAATCAGAAGATCCGCGGTAATGAAGAAATGTAACTTTGTGTGTATAATCGGGCTCTAGGTATAAAGTACGGAAGACCAACCAGAATACAATTAAGTTGCGTTATTTGAGTTAAGCATTGTTCTCTACTGTTAAAGCGTTTACTTTTGCGAAACACATGTGGAGATGTTTATTTGATTTTTCAATTTCAACTGAGAAGGGTACCTAAAAGTATCAGTATCATCTTATGAAATTTATATGATCTTATTTTTATATTAATCTCAGTTATGGCATTTTTTCCATAAATGAAATATCAAAATTAATAATAAAATGAATGGAAATACAAATAACACAGTAAAATGTAAGAAATGTACATAAAATTATAGTATTTTATGTACACATCTGAAAAATTTCATAAGAAAGTTACCTATAAATTAATTAGATACCTTTCTTATGAAATGTAATCTCACTCTTAACAGTTTTATTTTAATTTCTTTCTAATATATTTTCCATGAAGCATCGTAAACGTAAAGGTGAAAGCTAAGTACAAAAAACAAAAAAAATTCGAGCGCTGAAAGTTTTCCTTAAAATAACGAGGTAAATAATTTGTTCACTTAAATGTAAAATATTTCACTTTTCTCCTTCCGTAGAACAAATTATCCTCACGGAATCCGTCAATATGTCATTAATCACCTGTCAAGTGACGCGAAATTTTATGACCTGCTTTGTTTTATTTTCAAATTACATCTTTTCGGCGCAGAAGCTAAGTTAAGCTTGGTTCAAAATATTTTAAATAAACATTATAATTTCTGATTTTCGTAAAATAAGTTTTGAAAAAATAATAATTGATATTTAAAAGAATTTCAAACTGAGATTTTCATTGATTTTATAAAATGGAAAAAAATGGTTGCCATCTGTCAATTTAACGAAATTTTCGGACGTGTTTGAAACGATTAAAAAATGTAAAAAAATAACCCAAAAATACTTTGATCTTTCCTCTTAATAACATAAACATTTAGACGATAAAATTTTGTTTTCGTCAAGTTTGGCGTCTTTTTCATCATGCTATGCTCTTTTTTTTAGCGATCTCGTGGAGGTACTTATTCTAACCGCTCGTGCCCATCGTATAACATAAAGACAAACAATTACTGCAAAAAAGGGAGTATATAGTGAGGTGTATAGTTTAGACCAGGGTCAGCAAGCCTCGACCCCCGAGTCACATCCGGCTTTCGATAGATTTTACTCCGACCCGCCAACTTAACAATTAGACACTAATTATCTAATTAATTTGCAGAGCAAGTGGCAGAAAAATGTCAATTGGATTTAACCGATTTACTATGTGACGAATTTTTTAAAATCAAAATCCACGAATGACTTCAAGAAATATATTTTGCCAAACGAAAAATATGAAAGCCTATTGAATAATGTGAAAATGATGGTAACATTATTTGGAAGTACATTATTTACAAACAACTTTTTCAAAAATGAAATATGCTGAAAGTCATTTAAGAAAAAGTTGGGTGATGACCACTTCTATATTTTGCTTCTGTCATCGACGAATATTTCACCTGATGTGGTGGAGTTATCGAACAATGAACAGAAACAAGTGTCTCATTAAATAATTTGCCATTTTTTTATTGTATTTCTTTTGTAGTAAGGAATTTGCATTTTTGTGGATTGCGCTAATTGTTATTCTGTTATTCCTGCAGTAAAATAAATATAACATATTAAATAACATAACATTAACTCGGTTATTTTTTCTTTAAACTTTCAGACCAAGGTAGCCTTCTGGAGAAGCGGTCTTTGGTTGGGACAATTTCTTAAAGTACATTAAATATCATGGTTCCACTCTGAGACACTTGCATAGCTTTGTGGCCCGATCTCTCTAAAAGGTTGCCGACCATACTATTTTATATTCTGAGGTATGAAGTAGTCTAGGGCCAATCTTATTCCCGTGGTGTTCAAACTAGGCTAAACTCTATTCCAGTAATTTTCTGGGTGTGGCTTATTTTGGTTGCTACTTTTTTATTTGTCGTGTTCCTTCACGTAATGGCCGTGTATGGCTCTCAACAACGTTCACTCCTTTGTAGTTTTAAGCAACATTCGTCCCCTTATTATAGCTCCCAGTATGCATTCTACTATTCAATTACCCATTGATGTTTGCGATGCTTTCTTCAGTCACAGTAGTTCATGAGTGGTCAATTCCCCTAGCCTTTGTGTCCCGTAAATGTTACCGACGATAAGTTTTTGAAATCCTCATAGTATTTAGTACTGTTGAAGTTATCACTTCCTCTGTCCATTTGAAACTGCTCCTATTGTGTTTAATTTTAGAGTGCTATTACTGTGCATTATATTTTACCAGAATTAAATATACATAAACATTTAAAGAAAAGACATGCAAAAAATAATATTGCATTTTTATTAAATAAGTACTTGTTATTTTAATCATTAATTATTTATAAAATAGTGGGAGTATTTTGTATGATAAATAATTTTTGTGATTTCAATGAACACCCGTTGCCACTTTTGTGATGTAAACGAATACTCGTTGTCACTTTCGAAATTCTCGTTTTAGTAGAGACTTAGTAATCGCAGATACAACTATACTAACGCCGTTGAACAATACTTGTGTTAGACGCCTTCGAATATCACTCCCACTAATAATACTTGCTCGATAATACACGCGTGAATAGTAATACGTACTGTGATCTGAATAGAGAAATAGTATAGAGAATAGAGTAGAGAACATTGTTCCCTATAGTAATAGAGGATAGAGTAGAGATAACGATCCGAATAGTAATAGAGGATTGACTAGAAATGCAGAATAAGTAGACATCACGCTACGTTCTATTTATACGTTTCTACTATGGACGCGTGATCCACTCAATTCAATAATGGTATCGATGGTGTTTGTCACTGGCGATCTATGTTCAAACTCAAGTGTCGGTATTGACACTTTATTCGTATATAACAATAATAGAACTTTTTAATTTATCCAAAAAACTTAATAAAAATTTATTGTACTATGCTACGCACCTTACTAAAACTAACTGTACTTCGCACCCATTTACCTGTTTGCACTTCTCCCAAAAATTTGATTTCGATCACTCAATGTGTGTCTATTTTAGAGGGTGTGACGTACGGACAGACGAACAGATGGAAGTCATAGCATTTTATATATGGATGTCTTTCTGATTCTAAGTACAAGTTGTAATTTTACTCAAATTTTCCTTGAAACGTTCTTATTGTATTCTGTCTATGGTATTCTCAGTATCCTTCTGCAGAACCAGATCTCAGCTGCTCTTCTTTCACTGACTTATAGAAGGATATTTCCGACCCAGGCGAAAACAGAATAACATTTACGTGTTTATTTAGTAGTCTTATCTCGCAGAAAGCAGCAAGGGTGTAGCCCCAATTAAAGTCCCAACTCACTAAAGTAATAATGTTCAATTATCTCACAAATATCACAGTTTCCTTTTCAAAATGAATAAATAGCGCACTAACCCACCCATCTGCTCAGAGTGGAGCTTATTGTCCGGAATTGAACAGGAGGCTGTGTTTCCAGCTTCTATCGTTTAAGATAGGAGATTATCGAATTCCACGGCGTGCCTTCATAACATTGTTGACATTTTATTTCTCTTTCAACAAGAAACGCGCTGCCCGCGGCCATAAAAAGATCCAATATTTGGATGAAACAACATCGCATTGTTTCAAGCTGTTGTTAGCACTTTGCTTGAAAGCAAGGTAATTCAGAATGTGCACAAAGAGAAACCGGGGCTCAAAATAACGAGTATATCCCCCTAGGCTAAGATGGCGATCAAAATAATAGCATGATATCGAAACCCGTAAAATATAATGGCCAAAAAGCTTACGATTCAATGCTTGCAGACATAAAACTATGCGTTGTATCTCTAAAAACAATTGCGGAAGCATCGGGCCACATGTTTATATGCCTAATGTGTGAAGGGAAAGATAAGAAGAATTAACGTGTGAAGGGAATGTATGCGTACAGAATTTCATATATATATATATATATATATATATATATATATATATATATATATACACTAGTTTAATGCAGATGTCAAAAATTGGAGGAAACGTCTAAGTAAACGTGCAGTTTCATTGTGCGTATAAAATATTACAAACTTCATATCGCACAAAACCACATTCGACTTGACTGACGGGCACATGGCCTCAAACGCACACTATGAAAAAACTTGCACCAATAATAAGTGCATACAAAAAAAAAATCGTGAAGTATAAGCAGTTAATTCCTGATGCTCCATGACGAGTGGACGGATGAGAATTTTTAACACCGAAAAACATAAGGAATATTAAATCATTTTAACAATATGCGAAAATATCCATTCTTTGCGAGAAGAAGGTTGCCAGACCCGAAACACATGTTGCAATATTATGGAAACTAAACCATAATTTTTTTAAAAATCCATATTACAAACAAAAACGTTTACGGTTTCTCTCTTCTTTTTATATAGCATATATATATATGCGGATGAGTTCCAAATATAGTACGAAACGTCAGTCAGTGCATTCTGTTGAGGTTTCTTCTAAAAAACTCGATGAATTACTTAATTATGATTATCTCAAATCCTCCTAACAATTTCTTGTATATCCTTGCTTGAACCGGCTTCTAATGCTCTGGATGGAGCGGCTTGGTGATAGTAGTCGTGGCTCTCGGGGGCACAATCCTTGGTTAAAGGAACTTGGATGAGTTCCAGCCCGGAATATGTGAATGAGCGGCGCTATGTCGAGTTTAATTCGTTACCTCTTCGTCACCGCAGCCCGTGGCACAGTTGGTATGACGTTTGCTTATTAACGTAACTGTCCGGGTTTCAATTCCTGATAGTGGATGAGTCCCAAATATAGGACGAAACGGCTTTCTGCATTCTGTTGAGGATTCTTCTAAAAAAACTCCATGAATTACTTAATTATGATTATCTCAAATCCTCCTAACAATTTCTCATATATAATCATTTATTCGAAAATTATAACCTAAATATGTTATAAAATCACTACAAAAATAGCCATTTTGTTTCAACACCTCTGTCTTATCAAGTGATGGTCTTGAATGTATAATAAAGGGTTTTAAAGGGTTCAAATCAATCAAACACCCCTCGCTAGGGGAAACGCTGTTACGTAAGCCGGAATGACCAATCAAAATACAAGTATAAGAGAATTCAAAAAATATATATTACAGTAAAATTCACTCTGTACAAGGCCCGGGGGCCAATCGAGATAGAGGTTTACGTTAAGAGGCAGTTATACGGGGAATATAGCGGCTAGGCCTAAACTTGAACAGGTTAAGATTGTAATGATCGGAGAAACATACTCTTGGGAGTCTGTTCCACAGAGTAGTGGGTCACGGGAAGAAGTGGAGTTTACTTCTCATCGATGGGATACGGAGGGAATGTGTGTGGTATGCTACAATGTAAGTGGTATGGCGGGTCCTTGCTTTGAAGGTTAGAACTGGCAGGACCAAGGAATGTAGTTCGTACGAGCAATTTCTATGAAAGTAGCGATAGGCTTGCCACATCCCGCCGGAGCTATATATATATATATATATAATAGAGAGAGAGAGAGATTGGATGGAAAATAATTCGTCACCCACAAGGACTAGGAGACTCAGTGTTTTAGAAGTAAAATTAAATTAATTAGAAGTATGAAAAGTTTGTCGCCATTCAGTGTTGAACTTTGTGTCCACGCTACTTATATTTATATACGCTCTATCCCGGATATTGACCACATTATCCTATGAATATAACATACCTTCATGTTGAAAATAATTTTAAGCTCAAGCCCCAGATTGGGGGCATCGCCCTAGGAGGTGGCTGGGGTAATTAACTGGCACTTGAAGCGTCACCAGTGTCTCTAAAACGGGGAACTGCAGTTTTTCCGTGATATTGCCGGTAAACCCACTTTAAACTGACCTTGTGTCACATTTGTTCACAACGTGGACGCACTGATAAATATCTACATTTATACTAAAGAATATATATAGAGAGAGAGAAAGTGATAGAGTATATATTCATATATATATATATATATATATATAAAGAGAGAGAGAGTATATATTCATATATATATAGAGAGAGAGAAAGTGTGTATATATTCATATATGTATATATATAGAGACAGACAGACAGACAGACAGACAGACAGACAGAGGGAGAGAGTCTATATTCATATACACACAGAGAGAGAAAGAGAGATGGAAAGAAATTGATAACAATGGTTCACTGTGGAATTATGATAATTTTTGCACATAAAATATGAATCAATATATATATGGAGTCTGCATCAGCAGAAGTGTTGGTTTTAGGTGATGAAAGAAGGCCTCATAATGAAAAAATAATTTGATTATTTCCAATACTGACATGTTTGAGGTAAAATTGTATATTATTATAGTTTCTTAAGACACGCACATAAAACACATATACAAGACACACAGGCAGACAAACTACACATTCGTTGAAATCAAGCATCTATAGACAAACAACAGACTCAGAGAAACACACATGTACACATACACACTGAAACAAATCTACAAATACACACACACACACACTAAGGCTTATAATATATAATATTCTCTATACAGAATCACGTTGAAACACCGGCCACACAGTTACGGCCATATCACGTTGAAACATCGGTTCCTGTACGATCAATGACATTAAGCAAGCCTGGTCAGTGTCTAGATGGGCGACTGCTTGGGAATACCAGGTGCTGTAAACTTGAACGTGTGGATGTTGTAATGGATAACTGCTCAGAATTGAAAATCGGAGAGCAGAGTTCTAATTCCAGTTGGGTTCGTTATATTCACTAACGTGCATATTACTTTTTGGAAAGATATAAATTCACTTCTTCTCTCCCCGCCAGCGATGAGTTAATTAGTCAAAAATTCTTACAATCCAAAAAAAAAAAAAATTTTTCTGGCTTTAAAATCACCTGCAAAGTGTTGATAAGCCTTAAAATCGAATCCATCTATCAACCATACTGTTTAATATATACGTAATTTTCCGATCTGAATTTATGGGATGAACAGTTATCATTATTGACACTATTTAAATGCGGACCGTCGTTCTTATCTTTGTTGTTATCCCGACGTTTATTTTCCTGACGTCATCACTTGTATGTTGTTCCGGGTAACCCCACGGTGAATTCGGAAGTGAACCATTCATTCAGTGGAAACATTTAGGGTTTACTTCAGAATTCCTTGAATGTTACCCAGATCAGCATACAAGTGATGAAGACCGGAAGTCAAAACGGCCGAAACGTTGTGATAGCAACAACAAAGATAATGACAGCTGCATGTAAATAATGATAACTGCCCCATGCCAGAAAATCAGACCGAAAAGAACTATATATATTAAACTGTATAGAGAAAATTATATAATATAGGCTTTAGTGTATGTGTGGGTAGGTTTTCAATGTGTTTCAATGTGAGTGTTTTCATCTGCATATGCGTGATTTTCTGCGTATGTTGTTTGTATATAGATGCTTGATTTCAACGCATATGTTTTGTATATGCGTTTGTATGTGCGTCTTAAGAATGTATGTGCCTTTTTAAGTATATGTGTGCTTCGTATGGATGTTCGATTAGTATAAGTATGTTTTTGTTAGTATTGAATTATGTATATATGTGAATTTTCCGAGTTTGTACTTGTGTGTTTCTCTTCACACTCTCTCTTTCTGTGTGTGCGTGCTTGTCAGTGTGTTCCTGTGTGTGTGCTTCTGTTCTCTGTCTCCGTTGTTTGTGTATGTAGGCTTGATTTTAACGTATGTGTATTTTGTTGACCCATGTGTTTTGTATATGTTTTTGTGTGTGCGTGCCTTTTTAATTAGATGTGTGATTCGTATGTGTGTTCCTTTGGTTAATACTGTATTGTCTATATGTGTGTATTTTCCAAGTTTGTACGTGTTTGTCTCTCTCTCATACACGCACTCACGCCCCATCTCCATCTCCATCCCCTTCTCTCTCTCTCTCTCTCTCTCTCTGTTTCCGCTCCTAAGTGTCGGTAAAAACTGATGTTCTTAATACAGGAAAATATGAACCAACTATGAAAGCGATGCGATGCGAGAAGCGATCATAAAACGGGACAAAAATGATATTCTGATGTGAGAAATCATAAAAATCGCCAACTAATCCTCTTTAATACTGTGTATTGCAAACTGAGCCTTCCGAATAATGCCAGCTTTGAGGATGAATCATTGTGGAACACTATTTTTATAGGCAACAGCTTGCGCTGGCTAGCTTCAGTTACCATGGAATCTTTTCCACAGCCTGCACCAAGCTATTTTTTTCTTCCCTTTGTTGCTTTTTCTTTTAACAAAAGTCCAAAATTCTGGCGTTTCTATTAACTGAAAACGCTTCATTACTAAACAAGTCCAGACATCATACACATTTCATTAAATAAATCTACCTTATATCAAAACACTGCCTATACATTTAATTTACTCTCTCTCTCTCTCTCTTTCCATCAGAAGACATACAAAGTGGTCGGTACTAACATGAGAATATAGATGTGTCACTTCAAAATAAATAATTGTAAATCATTAGAGCTTACTGAGAGTTGACTAAATTTCTGAATTTATTAAGAATAAAAATGGTCTTCTTACAAAAGGAACGGGGCCAACATCACGTTAAGGAACGGGGCCAACATCATATTAAGGAACGGGGCCAACATCATTTTAGGTAGCGGAGCCAGCATCACCTTAAGGAACAGAGCCAATATAAGCTTAAGGAACGGAGCCAAAATCACCTTGAGCAACGGAGCCAACACCACCTTAAATAACGTCACAACTTACAAGGAACGCACTCATTAGCTAATATATCTTAGTGCGTGTTTCTTTTTTGGTAGGGTGGTTAGACGAGATAAAATAGTGTTTAAAATAAACGTCGCGTCTATTCAAATATGGGTATCCACTAAAATAACGTTTTAAGTAATAAAGAATATGTCGGATTAATAAAAGTCCCTTACATCCCTTTCTCTCTCTCTCTCTCTCTCTCTATATATATATATATATATATATATATATGTGTGTGCGTGTGTGTGTAACCCCGTTAAAGAATTGTACAAAAATACAATAGATTTAAGTTATATTACTTAAACTCAAAATTAACTCAATTTTTGTGTAATTTTCACCTCTAATTTAAATTTCCACATTCACATATATTGACCAGTCATCACGTTATCAAACAACTATGTTTCTCGTCTGCTTTGAACTTTAACAATATTTTCCCTCAAAATTTGGAAAATGTTTATTAACCAATTAAATTCAGAGTTTAATAAGCTAATTTTTAGTTTCATCTGGAGCCTATTTTTCTCTATAAATACGATAGCGTAAATTAACAAGTTTATTTTTTTTTCAGCTTTTCCATAAACATTTGACAAGAGTCGGTTTTTCGTCGTTATGGTCAAGCTGAATTCTCAAAACCTTTTGCAAATTTTATTTGAATAATTTCACACAAAGCCTAGCGATATAAAAATTAATTAAGCACACTTGAAACATACGAACTGGGTTTGTTTACAAGCAAGTATTACTATAATGCAAGTATCGTTCACTGATTGATTATTTCTGCTAGTAGAAAATTACACGCATTCATAAAACAATGTAAATACGTTACAATGTCTGTATGTAGACTCTTTCTCTTTCTTCTATCATACTAACACAATTGATTCGGTTGTATTGTAAATAAAGACAAACAAAAATATTTTTGTGTAAAGTTGTTTCACGAAGAATCTTTGTAATTAATCTGTTTCTATTTGAAAGAAATCAAATACTCAGTAATAAAATATATTTCAATTTATAGAGCTGTGTTTGAAGTTTATTTATTTTCTTTGTTTTACACACCTAAATCACTACACACACCGATATATATATATATATATATATATATATATATATATATTTGTGGGGGGTGTAAATACACACACACACGCACGCACACACACACACACACACACACACACACACACACACACACATATATATATATATATATATATATATATACAAGCTTTTTGTTGTACAAAACTTAATAATCGCAAGGAATAAGCGTAATTTAAAAGGCATGTCAGTGTAAATTTAGTAACTAAACACTATCGGGGTTCGTCCCAATCTTATCATTCCGGTAAATAAAAGAATAAACGTGTAAATTTATTAAAGATGACTAATGAAGGAAAAAATCCTTTTGTATTAATGATTCCTTCTCTTTTGCTGAAACTATACGTAGTTCCTCTTCCAATGGTGGGTTCATGTGTTCGTTTGATATATGCTCCTTGTTTACCTATGTCCCCTTATTTGAGACAATTGAGATTTGTTGTGATATGTTGTACCGTAGCTCTTTGTCTCCTCTGGATTTTCCTGAGAGTGTATTTGTTGATCTCATGAAGTTCGCCACCTCGTCTGTTGAATTTAGTTTTGATCATGTTATTTATCGGCAGATTGACGGTGTAGCGATGGGTTCACCTTTGGGTCCTGCTTTAGCTAATATCTTTGTCGGCTTTCACGAGGCATCTTTATTTTCTCTTATTGATTGTCCTCTTATGTATTATCGTTATGTGGCTGATACTGTTTTGCCTATTTAATAATGAGGTTGAATCCGATTTATTTCTCACCTTATTAAACTCTGTCCATTCCTCGATTAAGTTTACCGTGGAAAAGGTGTCTAATTGTTTTCTTCCCTTTTTGGACATTCTTGTCCATAGGACTTGTGACAAGTTGTTGATTTTTGTTTTTAGGAAGGCTACTTTTTCGGGACTTTATACAGGTTGGAACTCTTTTTTTCCGACAACGTAAGATAAATCTGATTAAGATACTAACACATAGGGCCCTTATGATCTGTTCCGAAGGCTTTCTCTGTGATGAAACTGACTTTATTAAGATGACACTTTCCAAAAATGGATATCCTTTAGATGTTTTGGATGCTGTTATCCTTGATGTCATCAACAATTTTCATAGGGTTAAGTCGCATCTTGTTAAAAAAATGTCCCGTTTATTTGCGTCTTCCCTTTATTGGTTCAGAGGGCGAGTCTTTGGCGAGGCGAATTTCGTTTACGATCAACAGTTGTAATTTTTCTGCTAATCTTCGAGTAATATTTATTACTTAACCTTTTTCTTCCGTTCGTAAGGACGTCCGCACTCCCATCATGTTACCTCAGTTATTCATAAATATAAATGTTGTTGTGAGGAGGACTTTGCAACGTTTGGATTTTAGGATAAAGCAGCTTTTTACCTCCCATTATTTTGAATCCGGTCGCTAATAATAGTCAACTGGTAAATACATCCGGATCAGCTATTGCTCAACACATTATTAATAGCAGGATTTGTATTACTAATTTTAGTGTGGACCGTTTCTCTATTTTTCAAGGTCCCACTCTTTATATCATCTCAAGGTTCTAGAGTCCTTATATATCAGATCCCGCCAGCCTCCCCTCTGTAAACAGAGGAATTGTTTGCTGGGTCTGAGTATTATTGGTTTCGAGTTTTCCTTGAATTTTTCTTTCCTTCATAGTCATCTTTAATCAATTTACACGTTTATTCTTTTATTTCCCAGAATAAAACTTGATAAGCCTGGGACGGAACCGGTTGCTTTTATTTATTAAATTTACACTGATATGCCTTTTAAATCACGCTTATTCTTTGATATATATATATATATATATATATATATATATATATAGAGAGAGAGAGAGAGAGAGAGAGAGAGAGAGAGAGAGAGAGAGAAAGAGTGAGTGAGAGAACGAATGTGTGTGTGTGTTTCTGCGCAATTGGACTCGATTTTTTAATTTATACAAGTTTCATCAAAATCCAGAGAAAGTTCTGATTTGATGTCTTTTTTATTTATTCTTTCAACACTTTTAATATTTTTCTGATTTTCGTTTCGCATTGCAATATAACCTATCCTATATAAATATAGAAAACTATATTTTTTTTATTGACTCTAACATAAATGTGTTATAATATCCGAAGTTTGGATAAGTATTTTTCGCAAAATTCTGTCATGTAAGAATGAAGATTATTAACATTCTTGGAAAAAAATCCTCCAAAATCTTGTTTAATTGTTCATTATTCCATGGATCTTTAGGATCATTAGAACATTTTGCTTTGAAAGAGCTGAAAGCCTCTTCTATTGGCTTTAACTTTGGACTGTAAGGTGAAAAATATCTAAAAGACAGACTCTTACTTGTAATTACACTTAGCACGACTCTTGAGTGACGCAATTTCACAATGTCTAATATGATCACTTTCTCGAGTTTCGTTAGAAGTGTCCCGACTGTAAATGGCGCAAATAAAGTGGCTTTAAATGCACCAACAATAATTTGATAAGCTATGATTCCTCTTGAGGAAATAGCACATAAAATGATACAATTTCCTGCTTTATTGGATGGGACGATTTTGTCTGCTTTGCCGTTGGGAAATGTATATCCATATTGGCATTTCGTGTGTATATATTGAACGAAAACAAAACTGGTCAAATCCGAATTCATAATGGATAACACATATTCTCTTCTTTCATTAAGAGTAGGATCAGAGTTTCTGCCTTCGGGATGTCGAACTAAACGATTTAATGATAATAGCCGGGAGACTTTAGGTACACTAACTCAGTTTCCTTCTTTTAACTTTTGAATAATTCTTTTTTCAGGGAAACTAGAATCAGCATTCAATATGTGATGGATCAATTATTTGGTGCCGCTATCTCTTCCTTCATTATTTTTAGGCTTTTTCTTATTTTCGACAAAATTAGTTCTATAAGCCTGACCTAGTTCGATGAAAGTTTTAACGACTCTTGCAATAGTAGCCTTTGAAACGTTCCTTATCTCCGAGAATTCTTCAGATTGCTTCTTTTTTACAATCAGCCACATTGCTGTACATAGTTTTTTCTTTAGTCATTTTTATCTCGCTCCTTTGTAATTGTCCAGGAGTGCAGCGATAAACAGCAAAAGCTATGTTTGATTTTCTACTTTCATTATTTTCTAATCGTGCATCACCCTAGCCAGTCTTCCAAGACTTCCAACACCACGGCTGATCAATGAAGGTCGTTTCGATCTTAGACCTGCCTTATCCCACGTTGTGATTTAAGTTTGATCATAAGGAGGCCAAGACCGAATTGTCGCATGTGTCTTCGTGTTGGGTTGGTCAAAGCAGGGTGATGACGTACAAGGGAAAAAAATAACACTCGAATAAATTGAACTGGCGTAAATACTGTTTTTATATCAGTCCCCCGTACACTAATTGGTTATATCATAGTTCACATGCAATTAATTATCAGCCCAACCCGCATGTAAATCGGAAGTGATACTATCGGCGACCTCGCAAAAATCTGGTTTGCTGTTGTTGGTAAAGTTTGGCACAAGGCTGAAGGCGGAGGCTTTCTTCGGCAAATAATCACGAGGGTCTCTCTTCTCTCTCCGGCTTCTGTCTATGTCTCTCCTGCTCCAATCCGTCGCTCTTCTATTGGCGAATTCGCTTCACGCATTCGTATTTATATACATAATTTGGGTGAATTCCCTTCTCCAAGTCTCTCATATGATTACATCTCACTAAACTGCCTCAGCGAGCGTGGGTGGCTTATCCACCCCCACTCCTGCCTCGGATCAAATTTCAACTTAAGTCTGGGTCACTTTTCGACATACAATTCAAGTTGTTTATGTGTGAATTAAATCTTCAGTTATTCCCACGGGGTTTTTGGTATTAACCCTTCTCGTTTCAATGTCTGTCAGCCCATAACACTTTCTTATGTTTTAACGAAACTTTCTTTCGTTTTACGTCGGCAATGACAAATAGAATCACAATTTTACATCTTAATTCTTTATAGCAGTGAATAACTGACTCATTACTTTGAATAGGAATATCATTTATATTGAATAAAAGAATCCATTCAATGAATAATGTTAAATTTTGAATAGTGATCTCTTTAATTTAAATAAAGGTACAGTGGAACCCCGGTTGTCCAATGGCTACCTTTCGAATAAATCGGCTATCGAATAAAAATTTCGAACTAAAATTTGCCCCGTTTGTCGTACTATAAACTCGGTTGCCGAACAAGCCAACTACACCACGTGGACAGCATGTGACCACTGAGCGTGTGGCGTGATTGGCGCCAGTTTTGCCTCAGTCTGCACTCTTGTGTTGTGTTGTGATTTGTTGTGCAGGAGGGAAGCGGGTATTTGCCTGGTGCTGTTATTAAAGAAAGGTGTGCAAAATGGGTTGAAGTGAAAGATTTTGATGAAATGTATCACCCTGATAAGACAGTAGCAAGCCGTGTCAGTAAAATTTTTAATGACAGTGCTATATCTCACTTGCGTAACATTGTAAAACAGACGGAAAGGCAAGTTTCAATAGAAAGGGTTTTGATGAAAAAGATGCCTAGTGAGTCCCAGGCAAAATCTACTAGCAACAAACAGAAAATCCAGGAGATGGAGGATTCCTCTTCCAAACAATAACATCCCTCCTACCTCCTCTCTACCACCCACTTGTGCCATCAAAACTCCTCAGCACAGGTAAGGATGATTAAAATTGCCTTTCTTATTTGAATGCAACTTTATGCTTCATTCAGTTGTGATTATCTAGTTTAGATGTAATGTTTTTCATTGGTTTTGTCTATGAACTTGTACACAAAAAACTGTTCTGAAAGTTCGAATAAGCAATCATCCGGGACCCAGGAATGGATTAATCCATTTTAAATTGATTCCTATGGGAAAATTGTTTTAGTTTTCAAAGGTTTCGATTCACGAACGGCCTTCAGGCACGAATTAAATGCGAAAACCGAGGTGCCACTGTATTTGGTTTAGTAAATAATCCTATTATCATCACCGTCATCATAAGACCTGAAGATACATTGCAATTCAATGTAATTTCTCATCTTCAGAAAATTCTAGAATAACTCTTATTTGTTTCTCCCCAATCTCCCTGTCCTGTGTTAACTCACCGATTTGCTGCAAGGTTTTCCAAGCTATTCAAAGATTTTACGGTAAATGATGGAATTTTATTAACACTTCTTTTAATCTTGTTCAGTGTCTATGCTGTGGTTGTTGGTGGTCTTCCGCTAAAGTGCGCTGTAGTGTACTTCTCGAGATAAAACGGTATTGCTTTATGAGAAGGAGTTTGCACATCTAATAGCAGCACGGGTTCATCCAGCATAATCGAAGGATGAAAATACAACTCCGGTTAGTTTTAGATTGTTTGTCCAAGATGGAGATTGGAGATGATCCGTGTGGGGGTTTCTTATGCCAATTATATGTTTTAACTGTTTTCAATGGAATGAATCAATTTAATTCGTCCTTCCCTATCATTCTCCACGTAGCACAATTGTATTGTCGATTCTAGTCTTAGCATCGGCTTGTACAGTTTCATTCGACTAATTTCGTTAATACTATCTCGACTTGTGGAGATCCTATGTCGCACTCGAAGAATTCTTGCGAATAGCAGACGCACCAATCTGACTTCAGTTTCACATATAAAACTTTCAATGTTTTTGATTAGATCTTCGCGAATTAGTGTCGAAGGTTAATGACATATAAAGTTATGTTGTAAACAGATTTTTCTTTTCATTCTGTACTTTCGCTACTATCCATCTATGAGCGCAAACAACATCGCATGTTAGTTTGTATATATGATGGACTCTCACGTCAATTTCGACGTATGAGGATCAGACAACCTCATCGAGTTTTTGTGTATGTGTCGTATGTGATATTTCTGTCCCGCCTGTAAATTGCATATACGTCCGCATATTGTGCAACAACGAACTTCTCGGGACATTCTCTTTCGTCTCTTAGCCAGACAATGCGATTGATTTCGAAATTTCTGATACCACTCTGGCACAAAAATATATCCAGTTATTTCTATCCAGGGCAACTCGCTCAAAGTTAGTCTGAGGCACATTGACATCTTGTATTTATACCTGAGCCACGGCCGTCCAACAGTTCTTTGTCCACTGTGAAGCTGGCTATATATGATGACGTTAGGTATTCTGTCGTCACTAATCCTGGCAACATGACTAGCTCAGCGAAGTTGTGATTGCATCAGGAAAGTCTCAATTCCTCGAATGTTTCATTTTGTATTAGGCACCCTATCCTTGAAAGTAAAGCCACAAATCGCGCGGAGACAACTTTTGTGGAAAGCATACATATATATATATATATATATATATATATATATATATATATATATATATATATATATATATAAAGAGATAGAGAGAGGGGGAGTACAGGTAATCGATCCGTTGCTATATAATCCGGGTGGATCCTCGTAATATTAATTATTAAAACTGATACACAGAGAGCTCGGTGTTTTTATTTTAACAGAGCATATGTATTTTTTACAGCACCCCCACCCACCCCAAAAATTGCCTTAATATAGAGATAGTCTATACAGATACGCCACATAGTAGGAACTGATATTAAACTACAAATAACAAAGGTTTCTTGCCATAAATGAACTCCAACCCCAGACCGCTTCCCCGGGATAATATATCTTATGCCACCACCAATTGCTAACGCATACCCATTCTCATTAACAAGGCATCTACTAGAGGAGGACTGATATTGAATATAAATTTAAAACACTGCCCCGAGTTAGACACTTAAGGGCTGATGATAGCCGCATACAGAACGTCTTGAAATAGACTATTTCTATGTTGAGGTATTTTTTTGCTGTAATACACACAAACAAACACACACACACACACACACACACACACACACACACACACACATATATATATATATATATATATATATATATATATATATATATATATATATTGAGAGATGTTTCATTGAATAATTTAGGCAAGTTGTGTCTGCTTATTTGCAACTGAATCCTTTCATATTCACGGACATGCTTTTTGATGCCATAATCAGGGTCTTGTTTATTTCAAGACAAATATTGTACTGTGCATCATTTTCAAGGACAAATTTGCTATGTTCATCTGAAAGTTTGTCTTTTTTTTTACTTGTGAAGTGAAAAACGGTGAGTTGAGTACTGTTTGATTGGCCTGAGTAACACTTCAGGGGAGGTAACTAAGTTATAGTTTTGTCGAGAGATTTTTAAGCAATAAGTATTAAAACTATTAGTACAAAACTCTATATTTTAAACTGTCTACTGTAAACATTTTAAAACATTTGTTCAATATTCATAAATACTTTTATTGGGGTTTGGCTTCAATCTTTTAATAAACAACACCCTTATTATGACATTGAGCCAATGTCCAAAGTACACCGTATAAATAATTAATATCAACATAGTAATTTTCTTTCTTCCTTCAATAATGACACCAAATCTTGTCCTTGAATATGAAAGGATCTAATTGAAAATATGTAGACAAAACTTGTCTAAATTATTCAATGAATATGTCTCAATGAAAACATTCTGCCAAAATATACGCTATATATATATACTTTCCCCTGTGTTATTTATCCCGAATTGTTTTCTTGGAATGGGAAATAAGATAAAAATATATTCAGATTCTGCTTAAATGACTCTAACTCTGATTCGGATGAGTACACATACATTGGAGTACATTTCTCTAATTCTAATAATGGTAAATCCTGACCTGCTGCTCTGTTGTTGAGCTTCTGAATAGCTTTTTTTAAAAACTTTTTTCCCTCTATACAAGGTTTCACAAGTTTATTTGGTAGCCCAATGAAGCTAAATATTGATTAGATATTCTCATTATAGAAATGGCATTTGAAATGACTTTGCACTGTCTCATATATAACACTAAACTTAGTGATACTTATTCTCTTTTTTTTTTTTTTGTCATGAGCAAATAGATTCTAAAACTTCTCCAGCTTTAATATTGGATATTCTCAATGTCTCTTATCTTTTCATCAATTTTCATCTCCCTGATGTATTTTGTTTCCTTAACTATTATCTTGAATTGTTTTTCATTATTTTGATCTTTTCTGTATCTGTTTATCTTGCGAGATAATAGTATCGTCTTGTTTAGCCAAAAGGCTTAGAAGATGGTATAAAGATGCGTACCGACAAGGTCCAAAGGGCGTGACATTTGAAGCCAGTTTGCCTGCAGGAGTTGCCGGAAAATTATCAGTGTTGATGGCCAACCGCCTTCAGGGCTCCACTTCCGGTTTTCTGCAAGGATTTACTTCCATAGCTTTTTCCATGTATGGATATGGCCGCAAGGCAGCAGAGGTTTAAAATCGACGGTTTTCCTCCCCTAGACGGAATACATTCTTGGGTTGCCAAGCTCCATCTACATGAAGCAGCAAGCTATAAGCCGGTAGTTGTTCGCCTTCTCTCATTCTCCAGCTTGGAGCTGGATTTAATTATCAGAGGTTGAAAACATGCCACGGAAAGATGTGGGAGATTGCCTTCACTATCACATCCTATGACAACCTTTGAAATATATATAATGTACGTAAACCTATATATAATATATATGTAAAAAATTATCATTTACGTAAAAAATATATGCTCTACCTAAAAATAATAATCTATGTAAAAATATATATTTCGTGTACAAATATATGATGTACGTAAAATTATATAATGTATGTAAAAATATAAAATGTACGTTAAAATTATGTATTGTATGTAAAAACTATATAATGTACGTAAAAAGATATAATACATGTGAAATATATATAATGCCCCTGAAAATAAAATATGTATATAAAAATATATACTATACATTAAAATATATAATGTATCTAAAAGTATATATTACATGCAAAAGTATATAATATACTTAAAAATATACCATACACGTAGACAAAATGTATTTAAAAAATATATAATGTACTTAAAAATATATAATGTACGTAAAATGTATAATGTACTTTAAAAATTATAATGTATGTAAAATATATACTGTAAGTAAAAATATATATTGTATTTAAAAATATATAATGTATGTAAAAATATATTAAAATATGTAAAGAATATATATTATACGCAAAAATATATAATTCACGTAAAAATAGACATAATGTGCATAAGAATATATAATGTATGAATAACAAAGCATATATATATATATATATATATATATAATAATTTATTTAAAAATTATAACATAAATATGTTATAAAATCACTACAAATATAGCCATTTTGTTTCAACACCCCCGGTGTCTTATCAAGTGATGATGTTGAATGTAGAATAAAGGGGTTTAAAAGTTTCAAATTAATTAACGATCATGGGGAAAACGTTGTTACATAAGCTGGAATGACCAATCAAATTACAAGTATACGAGAATTCAAAAAACTTGACAACAAAGTACGGTTATAATAGCTATTAAAAGCTTTAAAGTTGGGTTATACTAAAATAGAATTTATTCTAACCGATAAGTATTAAATTATATGATAAAATTTGAAATTAAAATTAAAAGTAAAAAATTACCAATTTTAAAATCTAAATTTAATCTCTATTAAGTTTAAAATTATAAAATTACTGAGGAGAAAAGAAAAAATACATATGTTATTTAATTTATTTTTTCATTGAAATTACGTTAGAATAGACGCTAAGATCGACTGGTCTTCTTGACAAAATGGCTACATTTTAATTCCAAGTGTGTGATTGGGGTGCTAACCTCTCGCTTAAGACAATACACACTCTGTATTGAGCACTCCTTTAAGAATAGTAATTGTTGGTTATTCGAATTTATTCCGTGTATACACCAATCCTATACTTGGATATATATATATATATATATATATATATATATATATATATATATATATATATATATATATATATATATATATATATATATATATATATATATATATATAAATATAAATAAAGATATTTTTAAAGGTACAAAATTTTATCATAGCAATAAAAGTATTAAGCTTAATATTACTAGACATATTAAAACGCGCGAAGCAACCGGTTTCGCTCCCGCTCATCAGGCTTACAACGGGAGATTTAAATTTAAAAGACAGGAAATGTACAATAAAAGGAATTGTAGAGGGGGATAAAAAAAAATTATATGAGCAAAAGGAGCTAGAGGCAAATGACAGCGAGACCCAACAAACACTCACGTTGTTTACACAAGGAAGGCTTGCGGGACCCGATGTAAAGTGCCTCCAGCACCTTCAGGTGAAATAATCAGTGTGACCGGGACAACACGGTGAACTGGTCAACACTAAATATATATATATATATATTCCGTGTCAGTGCATGATGATATTAAGAACATTTTGCTCTCTTGAAATCTTTTCTATTTTATCATCATAAATTCTACTGCTGTTGGTGTCGTTTGCTTTAGTCTCAAAACGAAGAATTTATTCACCTGATTGTGTTTATATTGACAGCTTCGTCCCGTTTTTGTTTCATATTTGCATGTTTCTTCTTTCGGATGTCTTGAAACTTTTCGTTCGCTGTTTACCCAGAGCATTCGTGGTTCGTTTTCTACAGCTTTATCAACACTTTGTAGATTATTTAAAGCCATAATATATTTTAGATTGTAAGAATATTTTTAGAGATAATAATCCTTTAGGGGTAGGATTCTTATTGATTAACCCATAGCTGGGTGAGAAAAGGCTATTTGTGCGTGAGTGAATATATATATATATATATATATATATATATATATATATATATATATATATACATATATATATATATATATATATATATATATATATATATATATATATATATATATATATATATATATATATATTGAGTCGCAAGCAGTCTAGGAGAAGGAAACTGAATTTAAAAATACCTGCTGCCTCGTAGGTCCTGCCACTTCAAAGTGGCAGGACCTACACGTTATATATATATATATATATATATATATATATATATATATATATATAGAGAGAGAGAGAGAGAGAGAGAGAGACTGTGTGTGTGAGAGAGAGAGAGAAAGAGGGACAATTTCTCTCACTCTATCTGTCTATCTGCCTGTCTGTTTCTTCTGTCTCCCATTATATATATATATATATATATATATATATATATGTATGTATATATGTATATATGTATGTATCTATGTATAAATATATGTATGTATATATGTATATGTTTTATATATGTAAAGCTTCGATTTATCAGCATGCCATTCTTCCCAAAATCTTATGCGTATTGGCTATTTAAGAATTTACATCTCATATAGAACAATTAGACAAAAGAATTAACATGCGACTACGAAGATTGTTAACTCTACCGAAGAGTTTGACCAGTGCTGCTCTACACGTCAATACCAATGCTCTGCAACTTCCCTTCAGAAGTCTAGTAGAGGAATTCAAAGTCCCCAAAATTAGAACAATAACGCAGTACGAGTTGTCCAAGGACCAAAGGTAGCTGGAGCAGGCATTGAAGTCTACTCAGGAAGGAAATGGAGAGCAGAGAACGAATTACGTGTCGCTAAAGAAAGACTCTGCAAAAAGGCCATATTAGGCGCCGTGGCTACTGGACACGTGGGCTTACTGTTTTTTCCTACCATTCGGGTGGACAGGGCTAAAGGTAAAGAAAAGAACCTTTTAATACAAGAAGAAGTACGTAAGAGTGAGGAGGATAAAAGCGTGGCAAAGATGGTAGGACTAAGACAACAAGGTGCGTGGACCAATTGGGGATCCATGATTTATAGGAAAATCAAATGATCGGATATATGGCGTAATAATATCAATATAAATTTCCTAATTCAGACTGTATACGACACCCTTCCCAGTCCTACCAGCCTCCACCTATGGTATAAAACAGAATCGCCTTTATGCCAATTGTTCTCGTGTCAAGGAACTCTAAAGCATATTATAAGTAGCTGCAAGACAGCACTAACGAAAGGCTGGTATAGATGGAGCCATGATGAAAACTTAAAGGATGTAGCAAAGATAGTTAGTACGGCCATCAGCACTAATACTTTAAACCTAGATAAAAGAGCTATGGAATTTCATAGAGCTGGTGAGAAACCTAAAAATAAAGGAAAAGAACATAGCAAATACACTATCATTGGCAACAGACTGGGAATTAAGGGTCGACTTAGGAACAAGACTAAAATTCCCTGACCACATCCTGTAAACATTATTACGCCCAGATATAGTATTCTTCTCAAATAATATTAAGAAAGTAATAATGTGGGAACTGACAGTGCCTTGGGAAGAGCATGCAGAGGAAGATGTTAAAATATGACAAATTAATAACAATTTGTAAAAACAATAGATGGAAATAAAGCTGTTTGCCAATCGAGGTAGGTGTAAGGGGTTTTGCTGCAAGGCCCCTATGCAAAGCCCTAACTGATATTGGCTAAGTAGGTGCTAACAAAAGAAAGGCGATTCGGACCATAACTATTACAGCAGGAAGGACAGCAAAATGGTTATGGATTAAACGTGATAGTTCTTGGCCTTCAATGTAACAAAATAGTTAAAATTATCAAGTCGGGTAAATCTGTAAATAATAATTATTAATATAATTGTAACATGGCAATAATATAAACATCACATTTTTATGTTAAAATACACGACTTGAATTGTACAGGTACAGTCAACGAATATATCATGTCAATTTGTAAATTGCGCTATTTGTAAATATGTATTTTTATGTTAAACCCATTTTATACGCGGTAATTTTACTATTTACCTTTTAGCGGTTTCGGCGCGACTCATCTCGCAAGGCTTTTTTGTCTTCTATTCTCATATATTTTTTTGTACACGAATATTTCGCATTTTGTACATTTTAATCGGAATCATAACACGTACATAGTGTATTTATAGAGTTTTTTCTCTCGATCATCGCTATATATTGTTTGTATATTATTTTATTTTATCAGTTAAATTGCCATTGGTTTTAAGCTATACATTTATATATACGTATAATATGAAGCTTCGTTATTACTTAATATTATCTTATTTTAAAGGATATACATTTAGCCATTTTCAAGGATGAAATATTTTAACAGTTAAATAAGAAATAGTCTGTTGCATGTATGTATTTATATAATGTTTTCATTTTTCAAAACACGGTCAATATATTGTGTCCATGTTCATAGTAGATATAATTACATGCTAACGCACAAACTATTTCTTATTTAACAGTTAACATATTTCATCCTTGAAAATGGCTAAATGTATAGCCGAAAGCGCTTGGATTAAAAGAACATTCTGACAGTTTTTATATAATTTATCATCTGAAAAGAAAAAGAAAATTAGATCGCATGAGAAATTGAAAAAAAAAACTAAATCAAAGCACCGGGT
>OZ038487.1:58203341-58205841 GCA_964036315.1 Acanthosepion esculentum | reverse complement strand
GAGAAGGTGTGGCTGTCAGTAAACGGAGCAACTCTACATGTAAATAACAAATTGGAGATACCGAAATCAAGCAAGTACAAAATTTAAATATCTGGGAAGCGTTTTAACAGAGAACGGAATGTGTGACACTGAAATCCAAATGCATATTTAGATAGGGAAATTGCTTTCAAAAAGCTAAGCAAAGTATTAAGAAACATGAAAATTTAATTTAAAAAACAAAGAAAAGTGTTTCTGAAATGTTATCTATTATCAGTCCCACTTTGTGGCAGTGAATGCTGGTCATATCTCATCACAGATGGAGAAGCGGCTTGAAGTAACGGAAATGTGGTTCTACAGAAGGATTCTGAGAATAGTATAGACTGAATATGTGATCAACGACGAATCTTCATTGAATATGGAAACAAAATGGACACTTAAACTTAACTTTATAAATATATACGTGAACTTGAACTACGTAATGAAGAAAGAGGGCTTAGAAAAAATGTATACTCACAGGACATAGTGAAGGCAAGAGGGACAGAGGAAAACAACGCAAAACCTATCTTAGGGGATTCTGTAAATACTTAGCATAACAAATATCAGGGGAGATAGGAGAAAATGAATGTTTACTGAGAGCTAAAATATACAGAAAATTGTGAACAGCCATGATCGGCAATGCCCTGATGGAACACGGTATATAAAAAAAGTGGGATAATGTATATCTGTCGTTCAAAGAGTGTAACTATATCAAAACTGAATGAAGATATTTTCTCGTTTTTTTTGGTTTTTTTTTTTCGTTTTTTCTTCTGACGATTTCCCAGATAATGTTCTTGTGTAGGTTATTCAGTGGCTTTTATACTAAGATCAGATCGTTATATCAATATTTTTGGCGATATATGCTTCAGGATATCTACTAGATCTTTGGGAAAAATAAATGTATAATACAAAAAGACAAAAGCCTAAAAAAGTAAAAGAAAGTGTCTCTATCGTTGTTCCCCGGAGCATAAACATATACTCTTCGTTTATCGTAGAAAAATTGATTAGGCTGACTGAGCAGCGTGCGGGCAAAGGGAAGAAGAGAAACAAAAGATGACAAAAGGCGGCTTCGAGGACTTTCCCCCTGTTTTATCAGGTTGAGCACTTGTTGAATTTAAGTTGCTTTCCAAATACCTAACCTATCTACAATTATTTGCATAAAAATACCATTTGTTTAAGCATTTGCATTAAAACTTACAAACGGGGTCTTCGGTACACATAAAATATTTCAGATACGAGATTACTGGTGTGCTGACCTCCTAAATATTGATTGTTACACAATGTCTGCGATTGATAATGTTTTGTATACATATATATATATATATATATATATATATATATATATATATATATATATATATATATATATACATATACAGAGTGTATCAAGATATATATATACTGGTGTGCTGACCTCCTAAATATTGATTGTTACACAATGTCTGCGATTGATAATGTTTTGTATATATATATATATATATATATATATATATATGTATATATATATATATATATATATATATATACAGAGTGTATCAAGATATATATATATATATATATATATATATATATATATATATATATACGACTGTCCCGTCGTATTCGACGTATGAGTGTCAAGCAGATCAGTTCCTAGGAACCAACAGCCAGACACCAGCACATGTGATTTGATTATAGTGGTGAAGGTTTTGTGCTGAATACGGAGACCTGGTACACTACATGCCGAAAGGTCCCCAAATGATCCTCCGCAGGTTTTGAATTCAGAGTTGCCCTTCTCCTAGAGATCAGTTGCCGTACAAGGCTATAGAACCCAGTCTGTCCTACTATTTACTTCTTTTAAGAAGATGATTCATACCTTTCCCAAAGGTATTAGCATATAAGTAAATTTAACGGCTGGAATTCGAACTCGGCTCTCCGATTCCTCAATACAAGCCGCTTCGTCCGTATATATATGTACGCACATCCGTCGTTTTTTTTTTAGTTATTTAAATTTAAATTATGTTTAAAGAAGGTTTACGGTAGATGGCGCTGTGTTGCATTAAGATGAGGTTACATTTGTCATTCGTGTACATTTCTGGCTAGTCTGTCTTCAATGCTTAACGTGTGTAGTCGTGTGTTTGACAGGACATTCATATCGTGAGCGGGCAGATATGATTTTTACATACGGCCCTGCGAATGCTAATGGACGCGAGGTTTCACTGCTATATCAGATTGCGTTTACAGACCGAAAGCAGCTGTGTCATCCAAACTTTGCTACTGTTTATCGCCGCCTTCCTGAGACATGATCCGTGGTACCACAAACTATGGATCGAGGTAGACCGAGACCCGCTCGTAGGCCTGACCACAAAGAATATATTCAACAGGCTGTCGGAGACGATCCAGGTATCAGCACACGTCTATATTTATATGAACCTTTGTCCTTATTTTGGTGTGAAGAACCCGCCCCCAAAGTTAGTAAAAACTTGGAGGAGTTTAGTCCAGCACC
>OZ038487.1:58175841-58200841 GCA_964036315.1 Acanthosepion esculentum | reverse complement strand
CCCTAAGCAAGGCGGAAATGCCACTAGCATGTGCGGGTGTTACAGAGAGTGAAAGAGAAAGAGAAAACTTAGAATGCTGATGTTAGAGGAAAGGACAAAAAATAAACAGGGTCCAAGAAGACAAAAGATGTTGACTGACGGTGCATTTAAATTCTTGAAGCAAGGTAACGAAAGGTTGTTCCACAGGTAGGAAGTGCGAGAACCGAAACTCCGAGAGTATATGTGACGATAGCATTTAGTTATTTCCACAGTAAAACTGTTTTATCTAGATGCCAATCTAATAGTACGCTTAAATCCTTGTACTCGGTGCACCAGGAAAACAAGTACGTCAGTGTAGTTTCCATAAAAATATTTGTAGAAAAGACAGAGGAAGCTACGTCACGTAGGTGAGAAAGTGACTGAAGTCGAGTTACCAAATCAGGATCAATCACATCCTTCTTTGGATTTTGTCAAGAATCTCAAGATATACAGCAGGAGCACCAGACCACCTAAGCAACAGTGTTCAATGCACGGATGAATGGTTGAGTTGTAAATATGCAAGATGGATTCTGACGAGAAAAATCTTTTGGCACGAAACAGTGTTCCAACTTTCCTTGCTGTAGACGGTGCAATTGATTCGATATAATTCCTCCACTTCATCTCAGCGGATAACCTACCTAATGGATTTGTGCAAATGGTCGCCAGAACAAGGAGAGATAGCAAATCACTCCACTCCCTCTTAGAGGAAAACGTGAGGCCAAGAAGGTGTAGTTTGTTGTTCTCCTGGAGACTAGCGTCAGCCAAGCTAATAGCAGTCAGAAAAGTTTCTTTGTGGTGATTAAATGAAAGCAGATTTTTTTAGAGGCGTTAAAATTTACAAGTCATTTTAGCCCAGTTAACCACGGATTGGAGGTGGTTTTCAAAAGCAGGTGCCAAGTTTACTCTTTGAGAAGGTTTGTTCAAGATTTGCAGGATTATAGCGATTATTTTTTAAATTGTATCATATCATTTCTTTTACTCAACCAAAATAGCAATATTTGGTTAAATTCACTTAGCATGACACCATACTGAGGCGCCATCATTCCAATATGTTTTATGTATTATATATGTCAGAACTTTTAATAATGACAAATCTAACATTGTATTAAATCACCAATAAAAAAAACGCGGCATTTTGAATAAAGGGAACAGCATCTACGTTTCACGGTTGAACACATTCTCCTCCTGGTCGAGCCGACAAACTTCCAACAAATTTCACACTACAATGAATACAGGAGGAAAAATTTCAATATTACGATCTTTGGAAACAAACGTGATCACCTTAAGCAGATCTTAAAATTCTGAACTCAGAAACTAAAATCTGGAAATCCGAACCCTAAACTACGCTATCTACTTCAGAAAAGTGACCCCAAAACTTTTCATTCAAAAATAAAAACACGAAAGTTAGATAGTCAATAATTTTTAGAGCAATTAATATATTTGATAATAAGCCATTTGTGTCCCCCCCCCAAAAAAATTGACATCATTTTAAAAGCAATTATCTTGAAAACTACTAAGTCTAACTCAATGAAATTTAACAGTTTAGGTGTTGAACATCATGCCTTTATTATGGGACCGATTTCATAAGTGTACAATATGTGCACCGCCTTTGACACGGCACACGTAAAGTCGGTAGTTAAGCTCTTGTCAAACACCTTGATGATGATGATGGTCTACCAGATCCTTTAGCCCTGCATAAGCAACCTTCCTATTTATATTTTTGGTACCAAGTTCAAATGTTTGCCCGTTGGTGAAGTTTTTTTTTCCAAATTTTTCATTGAAGGCACACTGCACAGTCTTGGGTGACTGTATGCAAGCATATTCTTGGGTGACTGTGTGCAAGTATATTCCAAAACGCAAAATTGCTTCTCTTTGGGAGGGAAACGGCACGACTCAACCTGAAAACAGAACAAAAATAAAACATTAAATATAAAATTTTCATCTGTTTCTATACATTCTGTGAAAATCTGAGGTTATTTCAACAAGAATTGCCAAAATTATTGGCCTGTGAAATGATGTCAATTTTTTGGGGACATCCTCTACATCTACAAATATTATAAGATAAGGATGTTTCGCTTTAATGTGTTAACTTCGATTTTTCTTCTTGCTAATCTTCTAAAATTGCTTCATTCTTTCTATCTATATTTAGTCTTGAAAGTTTTCTCGAATGGCCACTCTTCTATATCTTTTCGTATTAATACAGGTGTCGACCAGTGCCCTATTCTTCGGTTTACGTTTTCCATAATTTTAATCAACGACCTTCCTGATGGCATCAGTTCTCAACTCGGTATATGTTCTGATGACACAAGTATTTACTCTTGTCTGACTAACAAGTCTGATCGGTTCCATAAGGTCAAATGGGCAGCTGATCCAAAAAATGATATACAGTCCGTTCTTACCGGTGATGGCTTGTTAATTTGAACTCCTCCAAAACGAAACTAATCTCTTTTCTCTGAGAGAGGCCTTTTTGCATTCCATCAGCATGGCTGATGCTAACCTGCAGGAGATTGTTTCATTGCACTTTCTCGGACTATCGTTTTCCGCTGACATGAAGTCGAAAGATTTTTTTTCTAGGAGTTTTATCTGGATCTTCATTTCTTAGTTACTCCTCGGGATTGTCCACATAACCAAAGGATTTTATCTCTCTCTCTTTCTCTCTCTCTCTCTCTTTCTCTCTCTTTCTCTCTCCCTCTCTCGCTCTCTCTCTCTCTATATATATATATATATATATATATATTTCGCTTGAGGATGAAATGGAACTAATGCCTTTAATTTAATTACAAAATTAAATTCGAAGCTTTTAGCTTCCATTTTTGAAACATGGTTATTACTGTGTAGCGAGAAAACCATATTTTAAATCAGTTAATTTATAATATTAATGCTCTGTAAATTTACATTGCGCACTATTGTGTAAAAATAAAAAAATATCTAAAGAACACCGGATTTTATATCTTACTGTTCTTTCTTCATATATATATATATATATATATATATATATATATATATATATATATATATATATATATATATATGGCTTTGTATGTGTGTGTTTGGAAAGTTTTATATATAACTAAAATACATATCTGTAAAAGAACAATTTGAATAAAGACAAAAGGAAAACTTATTTTAATGGACACGTTTCGTCCTATGATGGACTTTATCAAAGCAAATTTCAGGATTTTATTTTGCCGCAAGTAGTATTTAAAAACAAAGGTAAAATTTTGATGCGTTTTAAAGAAAAATTTAAATTAAGAGATGCTTATAAATATTCATCAGGTTAACTGCAATGTCTAGGAGGATTACAAAGGATGCTAACTGACGTAATTTAATGTCTTATAAGTAAATGTGCGTAAATGATGCCTGTTTTGAATTTTTTTATGTAATTACCATATTTGACGGCATATAAGGCGCACATTTGTTACTAAAAATATCTTTTAAAATTCCCTTGCCTCTCATATGCCATATGTAAGTTTAAAATTCTAAATAATCATCTGAAATTACCTACTTGACAACTCCTATTAGCTTAGACTTCAGAGTAATTTTCATATGCTTATTGTCATTATTTAAAAGGCTATTATGCAGATTAAAGTGTTATCATTGATAATATTCATTATATTAATTTCATCACGTTTAATATTAGTACATTGTTTCACAAATATTATATGCAATAAATTCAAATTATATATTTGTAAAATATATTTGTGTCATTAATTTTTTTTTCTTCCGGTTGCATTGGTATAAATACAATCAGAATTTTTATATACTAATTATTCTACGAAGCTATTTAAAAGGTTGTACAGATCATACAAAGGAAAATTTTTGACTTAATTTTAATGGTAACTGGACTGTTTTGCTCAATTGCAATAATTGTTTTATTTTTAGTTTGTTTTCTTACCTTTGGATATAATAAAGTTTTTATAGGCTCGTGTTCTTTTTTTCCTATTATTTTTCATTTAATTGTAATCATGGTTTGTTTAACTAAAATAATACCTCATAAATATATCCTAGGCTGTATCATTTACTAATAAATTTACTAATTTTATTAATTACTAATTTTTTCTTGATTTGTCCTGCTGAAATTATGGTTATATATCCGGGCGCCTTATATGCCGCCAAATACGGTAATGTTTAAATCGATTTAGTTTGGGATTAATTTATGTATTATATATTTTAAATAACAGGAGTTTATGAATTTAATCGTTTTCTTTTAATTTTTTAATATTTTTGTAGTCATGAAAGATGAAATGAGAAAGTAGTAATTCTTTCTCTGTATGTGTGTGTGTGTTTGTGTGTGTGTGTGCGCGCGTCTGTGTGTGTAGATAAATTACATAAAACAGAAATTGAAAGGTACCCCATATTAATAGCCATTTCTCACTTCAAGAATTAACCTTGGAGGGTTTGTCAACACCAAGGGGTTTGGAGATAAAATAAAAAACGTAGCTTAAAGATTTTTAAACTTTAAAGAAGCAGGAAGGAAGAGGATGGGAAAGTAAGAGAGAAAAAATTAATAGAAAAAAGAAAGAGAAAAAGACAAAACAGAGTGGAAGAAATAACGGAAGGGAAGAAAGGATAAAACAACTAAAAACGCAACAGTTCGTTCAAAAAAGAGATAAAACGTCATTTCATGGTGGTACGAAGAGTTGGAAATCAGTTAGAAAATATAAAACTATAATTTAAATAAAATATTGAAATAAGTAATAGAATTTAAACATTTAAAATAACATATAAAATTATAGTTTTTAATATTTGATATTTTACTTTAGATTTAATATTTAATTCTCATATTTAACATTAAATTACTTTTTTAATATTTGTTTTTTATTTATTTATTTTTATCTTCCGTAGTTCATTTATATTTACATTTATTAAAGTTTATTTTTAATTTATATTTAATAATTAATTTATATTTCATTTATATTTCACGTCAGTATTGTTGTTAATTTATTAATTCATTAGCGTATAATTATTACCTATTAATTTATATTTAATAAATAATAATATTTATTAAATTTACTTAATAACTTGTCTTTATTATTTCATCAATTAATTGTCATTTTAATTATTATATCATAAATAATATTATTTTAGATGTTACCTTTTAATTACCATTCTTTAAATTTTAAAAAATAAATAATTATAAAAACCTATAATTTTTAAAGATTGAATTTACTTATGTATTTTTTTCCTTATTGAAACCAGATATTAATATTTTAAAATATATGTCAAGGATATTTTAACTGGTGTTTAATTTCCAAAAGTGTTTAAGCTTTTGTCCAGACGATTTGCTGCGTCTCTAGTTGTTTTAGCCTTTCTTCCCTTCCGTTATTTCTTTATCTCTGTTTTCTCTTTTTTTCTCTTTCTTTCTCTTACATTGTCATCTTTCCTTTCATCTCCCTTCTTATTTCTTTAAAGTTTAAAAATCTTTAAGCTACCTTTTTATTTTGTCTCCAAAGCCCTTGGTGTTGACAAACCCTCCGAGGTTAATTCTTGCAGTGAGAAATGGCTATTTATATGGGGTATCTTTGAATTTCTTTTCGATGTAATTTATTTATATATGCTCTGTAATAAATACATTGAGCTCTCTTTGTGTATTAGCTTTAATATTTTATATTATTAGGATTCCTTTGGATTATTTACCCACTGATTTTTACCTATATATATATATCTATCTATCTATCTATCTATATATATATATATATATATATATATATATATATATATATATATATATATATATATATATATATATATATATATATATATATATATAGTAAGAATAAAAGCTAAAGCTAATAAGCTAAAAACGTAAAATATAAAATAAACCGCGGGGCCAATGCTTAAATTCGACATATAATAAATTCTAATAATAATAATATTAATAGAATAATATAAAAATCCGCTACTCCGAGTTTCATGCAATAACAATCACCAAGCTTATATATATTATGTGTATGTATGTGTGTATGTGTGCGTAAAATTTCAGATGTAACTAAACATATATATCTGTAAAAGAACAACATGAATAAAGACAAAAGGCAAAGTTATGCTAGCCAATTCTTTTCGTCCTCTGATTGCAAGGCAAATGTATAAGTTTTATTTTGCAGCAATTATTTATAAACAAACGTACAATGTTGCTAGTTTTTCAAAGTTTTGAAATTTAACAGACGTTCATAAATATTCATCAGGTAAACTGAAATGTCTAGTTATATTATAGAGAATGCTAACTGTCGTAATTTAATGTCCAGTAAACATTCGACGCTGAGATGCGAAGACGTATAGGGATGGTCAAGGATGCATTCCAAAAACTGGGCCGAGTACTGCAAGACAGGAGGATTTCTTTGGTAACAAATAAAAGAGTACTGATCTGCTACGTGGCATCTGTCCTCCTACACGGCAGCGAATGTTGGACCGTCTCCTCAAAGATGAAGAAGAAACTCGAAGGTAGCGGAGATGTGGTTCTACAGAATGATGCTAAGGATGTCATGAGCAACGATGAGGTTTTGGAGAGGACGCAAACAAGGAAGAAGTTTATATTTAACATGAGAAAGAGGCAGATGAAATTTCTGGGACATGTAATGAGAAAGGAGAGCCTGGAGAATGTGATACTCACAGGTCGAATAGAGGGAAAAAGAGACAGGGGAAATCAACGCATGACATACATGGCGGGCTTAAGCATGTGGATAGCAGAACGTGGTCTGGGGGAGTTGGCAGAGCCACAAGGGATTGGTTGGGGGAGTAGAGGGCCATGATTGCCAACGTCCTGAAAGGACACGGCAAATGAAAAGAAAAGAAGTGGAGTTAAGAGAAGATGGAGATTGTGACGCAGAAATCCGAAAGCAAATAGAAATTATCAAATTCATTTTAAGAATCTGAGCAAAGTATTAAGGGAGAGAAGATCAACTGCTAAGTAATGTGTTATCTCTCGTATGGAGATGAACAATTTCATCAGAAATAAAGAAAACAGCTTAAGCGATTGACAAGTACGACAAACGTGGAAGTTTTTTTTAAAGAGAATAGGAACGAGAAGGAAACTACACATAATAAAGAGAAAAACAGCGCCAGTCACCTAACTGGAAGAAAGAAAAAACTCGAGGCAGCGGAGATGTGGTTCTACAGAAGGATGCTGAGGATATCATGGAGCGAGCGTATGAGCAACGATGAGGTTTTGGAGAGGATGCAAACAAGAAGGAAACGTATAATTAACATAAGAAAGAGTCAGATGAAATTTCTGGGACATGTAATGAGAAAGGAGAGCCTGGAGAATGTGATACTCACAGGTCGAATAGAGGGAAAAAGAGACTAGCAAAAGCAACGCATGACATACCTGGCAAGCTTAAGCAAGTCGATGGCAGAACGTGGTATGTAGGAGTTGGTAGAGCCACAAGGGATTGGGTGAGGGACTAGGAGTTGGCAGAGGCACTAAATTTATTGACAGGCACAAGGAATAGAGGGAAGTTGAGAGGCATGATCGCCTACGTTCTGAAAGAACACGGCACATAAAAAGAAAAAAATAAATAAAAGTGGGTATGTTGTTGGGTTTTTTATGTAATTAATATTGAAATCGATGTAATTTGGGATCAATTTATGTATTATATATTTTAAATAACAAGAGGTTATTAATGTAACCGTTGTCTTTTAATTTTTTAATATTTTTGTAGTCATGAATTTTGACATGAGAAAGTAGTAATTCTTTTAAGAATGGAGAGTTTTGAAAAAAAGACACCAGAATGCAGATTTATATTTTAAGATCCGATAGCAGCACTCTCGAGAATTTTCCGTCTAAGTAATTTTCTCTTTTAATAAGTGTGACATTCTTTAGAACATATATATATATATATATATATTTTATATATATATATATATATATATATATATATATATATATATATATATATATAATGCATTGTCGGACACTGCACTGCCAGCCTCTCAACACGTATCATTGGTTTTGCCACTTTATTTCCATTACTATCTATTTGTCGGTCTTTTCTTCTTTATTCTCACCATCGACAACCTCTTCATTACCACCATTCTTCACTTAATCTGACTACAGTCAATGCCACAACTATTATCCTCCCCTTTCTCTTATTTCATTGTTGCAAACGACGCTAGAATGATTTTGAAACTACGACGAACACCATTGTCATTAAGGCTATCATTTATTCTCTCTCGGTTTCTCTTTCTTCTCTCTGTCTTTTTTTTTCTTCTTCATTTCTGCCAAAATCACCAGCATCGCTTAAACCAACCTCAGTGCCATCGCCATCACTTTCACCAGCACGACCACCGCCCTCATCGCTGCATCCAACCAACGCCGACCACCTCACTAACCTGTCTGTCTCAGCAAACTTCATTATATATTGTTCGCTGGAGTGTGAGAAACATCATTTACATAGTCAGCCTCTTGTCCACTTTATTAGGCGAACGACCTACCCCCGTCACCCTGGTGAGTGCTACCCGATCGAACAATTTGGGTTAGCTGAGAAAGAGAGAAGCCGAAAAGGAAGTAGAGCCTGGCGGAGAAGGGGAGGAGGTCAGTTTGAGGGAGAGGCGTGGACCGTGGATTAGTACACACATGACGTATTCGGTTGGCCAGCAAAATTACCTATCGACTCGGAGGGTGGTCGTAATCCCTTTATGTTAGGTGCCACATGTTCCGATGATAGTCGCCCTAACTGAATTAGATGCCTCTATTGAATAATGCAAGATGCTGGCTTCTTCGGAAACGATTAACAGAGAAGGCTAAGCGCACATATTTCTCCAGGAACACACACACATATACATACACAAATACACACACACACATACACAAATACATACACTCACGCACACACACACACAGGCATACAAGTGGCAATGAGCATGCCAAAGCACTATACAATAAAAATAGCCATTTACACATCTATGCAAAAACAAAAGCACACAAACACATACATACAAACGCTTTTCACACGCAACACACATATAGATGCGTGTTAAGAAATAGAATACCTTCATTGACAAATATGCTTAGATATTAACTTTTGAATGTATTCATATAGGTATATGTATGTGTATGTGTGTGTATATATGTGGTACATATGTTTGAGTTGAGATATATAAGACCTATTGCAGTATATATATATATATATATATATGTGTGTGTGTGTGTGTGTGTGTGTGTGTGTGTGTGTGTGTGTGTCTGTGCATGTAAGTACACCGAAATGTGCAAATATTAATATGTGTGTATGCGTGTGGGCGTGCACGCGCGTGTGTGTGTCTCTGTGCTAATATACGAAGGAATTCTGAAAAATTCTTGGCCCGACCACCTTCCAAATTAGTATTCCGATGTTTATGGCAATACTGATGCTGGGTCGAGTCGATCATTTTTCTTTTAGCACCCACTCCTTAGAGAAAAAGGTTAAAATTCCCGTCCTTTGTTCTGTCCGACGATGGCTTAGGGGTAAGATATCTGACTGATGTCAAATAAGTCGGGTTGCGATCCCGACTTGAAGCAATCGGACGTCGAGCCACAATGAGGAGCTGTGATACAGCGAAAGAATGTCTGTGGATTTCTCTCTCTCTCTCTCTCTCTCTCTCTCTCTCTCTATATATATATATATATATATATATATATATATATATGTATATATATATACAGCTGGCCAAAATCTTAAGGCGAATGAAAATGAAATAAAAATATACCTTATTTGAGGAGAGCGTCGAAAGATGAAAATAGGAAAAGAAAAAATAAAGAAAATGTTTCCAAAAGTGTTTTAATCGTTAGCTCATCCACAGCAGACTTGTGTCCAGGTTCGTAAAACATTTCAACATTCATAGCAAATTTCTGTTATCACAATATTTGATAAAATGATGGAACTATAAACAAAAAGAAAATGAATCTAAATAAAATCGGCTCGATTACATATAGCCAAAACACATAATAAAATCATCTTTAAATTTAAAATTACAAGTGTTTCTCGTTCGTGAGCATGTGTAGTCGCATCAACGTAAATATAAACCTCGTCCGATAAAGACCTAAAAGAGGATAACTTTTCTACACTTTGATATATATATATATATATATATGTGTGTGTGTGTGTGTGTGTGTGTGTGTGTGTGTGTGTGTGTGTATTTAGACAGCAAATTCTCTTTTAGGCATGTCTGATTGAATAAATTACAGACATTATGTCTGCTAATTTTTAACAAACTCCGTTCATACTCACGAATAACCTTCCGTGTAGGGATGTTAAATTATGAGAGAAATGTTCTACAGCTGTTTAAATTTCTTTTATGTTAATTTCCCAAGTACTTTCGATCTTCTTCCAAGATCATCTTATGGAGTGCAAGTAGTACAAAACTATATGTTGTTCATTAGTGCAAGTATTATGCAAAGGGTAATGGATAACAACGCACAACTTTGTATAAATACTTGTACTAATGAACAACATATAATTTTGTACTACTTGCACCACTGATGATGATTTTGGAAGTAGATCGCAAGTATTTGGGAAATGAAAATAAAAGAAATTTAAACAGCTGTAGAACATTTCTCTCATCCATTAAGATCAATACACGTATGGTTATTCGTCAGTATGAACGGATTTTATTACAAAATTTCAGACATAATATCAGTAATTTATTCAATTATATATATATATATATATATATATATATATATATATATATATATATATATAATTCAAATACAAAATGTGTCACTAAGATGACTGATCTTCTTTAAAGCATCCTCCACTTCAAAGTTTCGTAAACGAACCTTTTTTGTAATCAATCGGTTCACTCTTCAGGAGGTATCGGTTTAGCCATATTTGGTATAAACTCTCCCCTGTTCTCTCCCAACTCTCACCATTATTAATACTATCGTATTATTTTATTATATATTATTACCTGCAAGGGGACTTCTTTCTGAATGAATAATTTCCTCTCTACTCTTCCCTCTTTTTAAAACTTATTCACCAATCTCGTGATGGTACTTGAGTGGACTTTGAAGATGTAAGTCTGAATGTTGGTACCATTACTGAAGGCCTGAATGATCTTTTTCAACTCACCATTGGTCTGTTCGGAAGAACGTGGGTCTGACACAAAACAATTTTAACCTGCTCTCTTTATAACTGAATAACTCAAAGTGTTTTTTAGTGATTCTTACAAAAAATAGTGTCCAGATGGCTAAGGGTCTCATCTGAAAACCTGTAAAAAAGAAACTCAATTAGTTTGACGGTTCTTTTAGATAGTAAAGATTTTATGGGATGGATAATTATGGTGTTACACGATCTGGAAAATTTTGTGTTACACACGATATATATATATATATATATATATATATGTAAATCTGGACATATAAACACCGACATACTAATTTCATGTAAAACCAAAATATACACTTATTGAATGGTTAAAATCATGTTAGACTCCAGCATAAGATACACTGACGTATTCATGCTGCGTGATTACTTTGCGTGTCTTGTTGCATTATACCAGTGATGGGCAGACTGTAGCCAGTGGGCTGTATGAGGACCGTTTGTCTTTGGAAACGGCACGCCCAAATTGATGAGAAATATAATGTTCATTAAAATATTGTTTCATTTCGTTCTCACTTGCTCAACTCAAAATCTGTCATACATAACCATATTCATGAACTCGAAATAAGTAGAATGTTCCTTGAATTGTCCAGAATTTTAAAAGATTGGGGATTTTTACGAAGGAAGATCATACGTGCAAACAAATGCTGCTTTAGAAACAGGAAATGTTTACTATTTCTTTTTATTCTCTGCTGTAGAAATATACTTTTTTATATTTGCATTTTCTTCATTTGGAGTATGTGCGGCTGGTGTAATGGATAGCGTCTCAGGATGAGAAATGCGAGAGCCGAGTTCACATTTCAATGGAATCGTTCACTTTCAAATATGCTTGAGAAAGATAAGAATCGATGAATGCCTCTAGTTCTGAGTTAAATATTAAGGCAAAGTGAACTCTTTAGTCTTGGGTGGAAATCAGTCTAAGCGAAAGAGAAATTTGAATTAAAACAATATATAGCCCTAGCGAATCCCTTATTATGCAGCTAATGAAAGGTTCGCGTAGTTGTGACTCTGTGATCGGCCTGGATTTGTATCTTAAGATCATTTCGTTAAAGATTGAAACAAAGAAGTCGGATACACTTTGGAGCGATATATTTGGGAAGGGTATTAGAATGATCCATAGAGCACAGCAGGAGGAGTCGGATACACTCTGGAGTCATATATTTTGGAGGGATATTAGAATAACCCAGATCTTATACTGGGAATAAACCTTTGGAGGGCATATTTTGCTATTACAGTGCGCCTTCGTATTTCGGCGTTGCATTTTACGTCCTCTGTTAAAACACTTCCTAGACATGTACGTTTTCTACTTGCTTAATTTTGGTCTCCAATTTGAATTTGCACGTTGGCTTGCTCCTTTTACCGACAACCATACAATCTGTTTTCTGGCAATTGATGTTTAGTCTTTTTTTTTCGCTTTCCTTCACTGCATTCTGTAGGAGTTCTTGTAGTTTCCTTTCTATGTATAGTATCAACACTGTGTCATTTGCATATCTAATGCCGTTAAGACTGAGGCCGCCAATAATATATTCGAGTAGGAAACTCAGAATCGCATCAAGATTGATTCATTTTAAAGGTTGAATAAGTCTGGTGTGATGATACATTCTTGTCTTACATCCCTTCCTAATTTTGTATGTTTACTGAATTTATTTGCTATTCGTATGCAAGTGGTTTTCTCCCAGTATTGATTAAAGAATATTCTACTATCCTTCCCAAATATACCGCTCCAGAAAGTACCTGAATCCTCCTGATATCTACTGCAAGGAAAGTTTGTTCTCTGTGTTGCACCGGAAGGCTTTTCTCGCCTGAGTCCATCTTTCAAATCTACAAATCAACCATTCGACCTTGCATGGAATACTGCTGTCATATCTGGTCTGGTGTTCCCGCTGTTCATCTCGAGGTCCTCGATAAAACCCAGAGACGGATATGCAACGTGATTGGCCCTGATCTGGCATCTCGTCTACAGTCACTTTCTCACAGATGTGCTGTGTCTTTTCTAAATGTATTTTCATGCCAACTGCTCTGACGAGCTTCTTTCACCCAAACTGCATGATACTAGGTTGGCATTTCGGTCCCACCCTTTCACTGTCGAAACAGCTAAATGTAACCATCTCTTCTACTCCAACAGCTTCTTATCTCGCACCTCCCGTCAGTTGAACTCCTTTTCTATCAGTTGATTCCCTGATAGATATAATCTTCAAATATTCAAATGTAATTTCAATCGACATCTTCCTATACCTTGACCTTGATCGCTGTCCTTCTCTTTCTCCTTTTCCCAGACACTCCTTTTTACTCTTACTCCCACTCTCAATGACGCCTTGCGTGCTAGGGGCACTTCCGCCTTGCGTGCTAGGGGCACTTCCGCCTTGCTTATGGTGATTTGTTTTAAAAAAAAATGATTTCTCTTTACAAGAGTCAGGTCAGACCAAAAATTGAGTACTGCTTTTATAGATGGGCAGCATCTGCCCAGCTTTCACTTTCCAGTCTTGATAGAATTCAGAAGCGCCTACACAGCCTTGTGGGTGATGAATTATCTTCCACTCTACAACCCCTTTCCCACAGACGTTACACTATCGCTATTTCCATGGAAAATGTTCTGATAAGTCGCATTCCACGAATTCAGACCTTCACTGACCAAACCCGGATATAAGAGAAACCCGGATATAAGAGAAACCCGGATATAAGATACTTCTTCTCCGGTCCCGACAACTCTCTTATATCCGGGTTACACTGTATATGCAGAACCTTTTCCCTAGCTTTATTATTGCTGAATATAAGCATCACAAATTAGTAAAAGGAAATGATGGTTTTCTTTTTTATGCTTATAATGTTTCGGCCGTTCTATACTCCGGCTTTCTTCATATGTCTCTTGCTCAAGGCCATTTTTTTCGGGGGCTGATCGTTCTCTTTCCACATGCTTATGGCGACATTTCGCATCTGTGAATTATCTCCTTTTATTCGCCTTTCTATGGCTTGTCCTTTACTTTCACTGAAGTAAATTATAATTAAATTAATTATATTAAAGTCCGCACTGCCCGGACCAGGGATTGAAATCACTAGATATGCTTCAGCCAACAGTTTGTTTTTCATTGAGAATCTTAAACCTAATATCTCTACTCCTGTGGTTGAAATTTTGAGAGCCCTGTCTTGGTTAATCAGAGTCTCCCAGATGGGGTTCGTCTCTATGCTAGACAATATTTGTCTGAACGTGTCATAAATTAAACTAAACGGTTTGCATTAGGTTGTGCAAACGATTTTATTATCCGGTCTATCAAATGACAGAACAATTTGACAGTTTTATCTCTTTCACCTCTGCTAAGAGTCAGAAACATAAAAACAGGGACACGTTATAAGCAAATAGAAACCATTATTTTGCTTAGAATTCGCATTTAATAACAATATACTCACGGGCGATCGCTCAGATTACGATAAAAACCGAAAAGAAATCGACTCCGAATCACTTTATTCTGTCTCGTTCTTCATCGATACAGCCTAGGCAAAAAGTGTCGTAGTTCAGCCGTTTCTAAAAGTGAACAGATCCAGTGTCAAATACTATTGGGAATGAAAAGAAAACTACTTAAAGCTGTGAACTGCACGATGAAGGAAAAAAAAAAGTTATTTTTTCATATAATTCTGGCCATCAAAAATGTGCTTTTCCTGAGATAAGAAAGGAATATTTTATTTGAAATGAGAAACATTTATAAAAACAATTTTAGGGCAAAAGGTATGATAAAATTTATTCCAATCTCTATAGGATTATAAGTATAATAACCTCACCCCGGGTGGAATTATAGCAGCGAAACGAGAGAAAAAATAGAGGAAACCATGTAACAAAGAAAATAGCAGGACTTTAATTAGGTATTTCCGTGAGATCGCTGGAAAATGAGCGTAGCATGAGAAAAACGGCCTTAAATTTGACGAAAGCAAAGTTTTATCGTCAAAATGTTTATGTTACTATTGAAAAGAAAGACCAAAGTATTTTTAATTATTTTTTAACATTTTTTTCCGTCTTTTTAGAACATTCTAACTTTTGATTAAAAAAACTTTGTTTCTCTTCGTCGGCGGAAGTACTAAATAACATAATAAATGTGTGTTCATTTTTTTTAAAGACAGACATTAATTTTGAAAATCTTGCAAAAATAGAAATAATTGTCGGATTTTAATAAAACTTTCAGACACTATTGAAGTATGATGGAAATTATTATAAATATGTTATTTTTTTAAAGTCATGATAAAAATATTTATATATATATATTACCCACCCCCATAAATAATTTTATGAAAACTCTAGAAATTCAATGTTGAAGCATGTAAGTTTTTATATTAGTTAAAAACACAAGGCTTTGAGGAAAGTAAATCATGTTTTGTTTTTTTTACAATCGGATTATCTACCTAAAAATCAGCTCTGGATTGTCACATATAAAAATCAAATCATATAAAACAAAGATATTATTTAATTTCAAATGCTTTTAGTTGCTTTTAGTTTTTTTTTTTTATGAATATGCATAATATTGTCGGAACGCAAAAATCTTTTTCGATGAAAATTGAATTTTTAAAAGAATTAATTGTCATTTCTTAAATTATTACATTATTTTTACATTAAAGTTGTTAAATATTGTAAAATTAGTGGAAATGGTGAATCCTTTACTTAATTTTTTTTTAAGTATATCTATCTGTACAGATTATAAATTGCATAAGCTTTTTACAATCAACGAGCCTCCAGTTAGAAAACTCTTACTGTCCTCGTCTTTTGTGTCCTTAAAACGTGTGTGATTAAAATGTACGGAAGCCCGGAAGAAACATGATACAATAAAAACGTCACGTGATTTAATTTTGTATATAAATGTTGTTCGGCGCTATTAACTGCCTTTACATTTTGACATTTACATTGGGCGAAACACAAACATTTCACGAAAATTTCATGAAAGTCTGATAGAAGTTGCATTGAATTTCTAAACCTCTGTTCTTACTTAGCTATGAAAAATAAAATAAAAAGTGTTTATGATTATGTAAGTATTAGAAAAATGCCTTTTCAATATTGTCATATAATTTAAGATTTTAAAAAATTAACAAAAGTGGAAAAATGTATAGCATTTCAACTTAGGCTACCTACAATGTATTATGTACCTATCTTATGAAATTTATATGATCTTAGTTTTATATTATCTCAGTAATGTCATTTTTCCATAAATGAAATATCAAAATTAATAAAATGAGTGGAAATCCATATAATACCGTAAAATGTAATAAATGTACATAAAATATATACTACTGATAATATTTCATCAGAAAGATAACTAAATAATTAGGTACCTTTCTAATGAAATTTTATCTCACTCTTCATGTCTTATTTAATTTCTTTTTGTAGTATATTTTTCCATAAAGCATCGTAAACGTAAAGGTGAAGACTAAGTACCAAAAAACAAAAAAAAAATGGTTAGAGTGCTGATAATTTTCCTTACAAATAACGAGGTAAATAAGATGGTTGACTTAAAGCTAAATTAAATCAATTATGACCTTCCTTACGATAACTTTTCCTCACGTAAAATGTCAGTGCGTGGTGAAATCATCACATGTTACTTGTCAATCAACTACGCTGTTAAAACCGGTTTACTCTTATTTTAAAGTAATTTTTTAGCGCAGAAAGCAAGTAATGTTTGTTTCAAAATATATTAAATAAACTTTATAATTTATAATTTTCTTAAATTTAATTTTGAAAAAATTATAATTGATTTGTAAAAGAATTTTACACGGAGAACAAAAGTGAAAAAGATGGTTGATGGTTGATTTTCTGTCAAATTTACTGATTAAAAAAAGAAAAACAAGATTTTTAACGAAAATTTTGGACGTTTTAAAAATGATTAAAAATGTAACAAAATTTAAAATAAAAAACTTTGATCTTTCCTCTTGATAATAACATAAACATTTCGGCAGTAAGAAATTATTTTCCAGTTCCAGGACTTTTTTTTATTCATGCTACGCTATTTTTTTATCGATCTCATGAACATACCTAAATTGAGTGTGTCAAGCTAGACAGAATAACGACAGCGTGTTATCGTTTACAAATGGGTTATTATAGCAGGGTAGACAGAAGAAAGACACTTTCTAAATTATTCATTATTCAATATAGAAAGACGCCCATATATTCTTCAATATTTTTTACTATAGAAATTTAACCACAAAACATCCACTTTTAAACTATCCGTTATTCAATATAAAAAAAGCTGTTATATTCTTAAAAAATTGTTATTATAGCAGGGAAGCCAGAAAAGGCCACTTTTAAACTATTCATCGTTCAATACAGAAAGACGCTCATAACGTCATCAATGTCACATTTTACACTATTTATCATTCAACAGAGAAAGACGCTGATATACACTTCAAAGGGGATTATTATAGCAGTTTAGCAAGGAGAAAGCCATTTTAAAACTACTCACCATTCAATATAGAATGACGTATCATATCTTCTTTAAAATTTGTTATTATAGAAGGGTAGCCAGGAAAAGCTACTTTTTAAACTCTCCATTATTCAATACAGAAAGACGCTGACATCTTCTTCAAATTTGTTATAATGGCAGGGTAGCCAGAAAAAAAAAACTTTTAAAAATATTAATCATTAAATACGCTGATTTCATATTATAGCAGGTGAGCCAGAAGAAAGCCACTTTTAAAACTCTCCATTATTCAATATAGAACCACGCTCATATCTTCTTCAAAATTTGTTATTATAGCAGGATAGCCAGAAAAAAGCCACTTTATAAACTCTACATTATTCAATATAGAAACAAACACATATCTTCTTCAAAATTAGTTATTATAGCAGGGTAGCCAGTAAAAAGCTACTTTTAAACAATTCATCATTCAATATAGAATGACGCTCATATCTTCTTTAAAATTTGTTATACTAGGGCAGCCAGAAAAAGCTACTTTTTAAACACTCCATTATTCAATATAGAACCACGCTCATATCTTCTTCAAAATTAGTTATTATAGCAGGGTGGCCAGTAAAAAGCTTCTTTTTAAACAATTCGTCATTCAATAAAGAATGACGCTCATATCTTCTTTAAAATTTGTTATTATATTAGGGTAGCCAGAAAAAGCCATTTTTTAAACTCTCCATTATTCAATATATAAACACGCTCATATCTTCTTCAAAATTAGTTATAGCTGGGTAGCCAGTAAAAAGCTATTATTTAAACAATTCATCATTCAATATAGCAGGATAACCAGGAAAAGCCTCTTTTAAAACTATTCATCAATCAATTTAGAAATACGCTCATATCTTCTTCAAAAATTGTTATTATAGCAGGGAAGCCAGAAGAAAGCCACATTTTATACTATGCATCATTCAATACCGCAAAACGATGGTATCTTCGTGACATGAGATATTACAGCGGAACAAAAAATAAAAAAGCCACAGTTTAAACATTGTGCAGATATAGGTATTCGATAAAATCTTAACCAGGGCGTTTGCATTCCTAAAAAGGGAAAATAAATCCTTTCTACGACGATCTCTGCGGCCGAACGGTCTTAAACATGCCCGATCAAAAGGCGATTTCTCCTATAAATTGAGGCCAAGTTTCGAGCCCTGTCGGATAGCATATTTATTATCTTTATTAAGTTTTTTCAAGTGTGTAGACGGATAGACGTAATACACACTATTTAAAATAACAACTAAATTATCCACTATAATAACGTGTAAAGTAATAACAACTTTTAATAAAAAAAATAATTCCATTAATTCTTCAGAAATTTCTTTGTTTATGTTTCGGATGTGAAACTGAGCAGATATGAACTTTCGAGATAATATGAACGAGAGATTGTGCATTGCTTAAAAGGAAAAATAGAAAGTCGAATCACAGTGGTTTTCCCCTATAAAGATGGACGCAAGTTCGTACGCTGCTGGAGAACACGTTTCTTTACTCGAGTTTCTTCGGCGCGCAGGCTGATAGGCGTAATACACACCGTTTAAAATAAAACGTCTATTTTAAGCACGGGTAACCATGAAAATAATGTTTGATAATAATGAGCTAGGTTTAGAAAGTACACTGTTGTCTTTCATCTAACTTTTTCAGTCGAAGTAGAAACATTTGCCAGTAATTGTCTAAGCTTTTAAACATCGTTTTTCATCGAGGTCCTGTTTGTCATCTTCTTTATTAGACCATTAACGACATTTAATTCTCTCAGCCTCATAAACCTTTAAATATCCTTTCCGATCGGCTGCTTGTTGGCTACTTTACGTCATAGACCATTTGCCGGCAGTTATTTTCTATACCCGATTCACCTTTAAATATCCTTTCACGGATATGTGCGGACAATGAAATGGATATCGGCTCGGAATGATAATATCGAAAAGCCGAGTTCGAATTGGGTTTCATGTCCCGTGACTACCAAATTTCGCAAACCTTCTTTCTTCATTAGGTGTCCAAGAAGTTTCACTTGTCTCCCGATTCTTAGGGTCCTTTTTGTTTCCATATTCCCTAAAAACTCATCGTTAGAAATCTAATTAACAATGCTTAAATAAATAAAATCTTATATTATTATTATTACAAGATATGAACAGGTTTATATATATATATATATATATATATATATATATATATATATATATATATATATATATATATATATATAGATAGATAGCTAGATAGATAGATAGATAGATATAAATATATATATATGTAGACAAAGAGAAAGAGAGAGAAGAACATGTTGAAATAGATAGATAGATAGATAGATAAGAATATGTTGAGATAGTAACAGACTGAGATAGATAGATAGATAGATAGATAGATAGATAGATAGATAGATAGATAAGAATATGTTGAGATAAACAGATAGTAACAGACTGAGATAGATAGATAGATAGATAGATAGATAGATAGATAGATAGATAGATAGATAGATAAAGAACATGTTGAGATAGATAGATAGATAGATAGATAGATAGATAAAGAACATGTTGAGATAGATAGATATATAGCAACAGAGATAGATAGATAGATAGATAGAACAGACTGATATAGATAGATCAAGAACATGTTGAGATAGATAGATAGATAGATAGATAGATAGATAGATAGATAGATAGATAGATAGATAGATAGAAAATATCTCGAAGATGCACTTCCACCGAATTATTGTAAATCCACTATTGAAACTTGAGTTCGTACATCCAAGAATCACTCACCTCTAAATTTATATTCGCAATCAGAGTCGAAGTTTAAGCATTCGTCTTTGTCTACAAATTCCGCCATATGTATGCGCCAACAGATATTCCAGCAGTTGATACAAACCCTTAATCTCGCATGCCTACTCGGATACGCTCTAGAACTGAACCTTCTCTCCATTCACGCACGCTCTCGCATTTATTTCTGGCTGTGTTAGCGTTCACTCCGTACAAACTGAGGTGGCCGGTCTCGTCAATCAGGTCCGAAGAGTAATAAGTCCACAATTCGATGCGTAGCTTGTAATGAAATTACGCTCGACACCGGCAAAGGCCAGGCTAGTCGTAAAAAGACTCCAAATTGCTTCGCGCATGCGCATACGAACAGATCCGATCTGCAAAACTGAAGGATTTCTCTGATAGGCCAGCGTAGGAACGTGAACTTGGAATTCACACCACAGCAAGCACATACAATGATAGACGTAGATACATAGTTACACGAGGTTTACTCGATATGTCATTAACACTCGTGCACTGGGAAGCGGTTTTTCAACATTCCTGAACTAGTGTGCACAAACATCGGTGAACACGTTAGGCAGATTATAAATATTTCGTCCTTTCTTCTTATTCGGTTGAGAGTACTCGCCTTTGCCTTCTTAAATTCCTGATAAAAACTTACGATTATTTTGTATATGGGAAAACCATTTTCTGTATCGTTTTAGCGTAAAAGATACCAGCGGATCGACTTCAGCTACAACCGTAGACTTTCACGTTAACTTTCGCACTAATAACCCAGGGAAAGAAACGAATCCAACACTTTCCCTATTTATGTTTTAAACAGTAACCCAGACCGGCTATATGTAGTCTGAATTCATACCCGTGTAGAATGTAACGGGAAAGGAATCTATGAAGAACGACGATCGCCAACGTCCTTTAATCTAAATAGCGGAGCAGACCGCTATCTCTCGCTTTAAGTTATTAAGCGATATAGGAGAAAGTCTTCTCTGAAAAAGCCGTGGAAATGGCAATATAATCCTATATAAATCCCATTCCTTGCAAAGGGGTCAATGGAATTCCCAGATAATAAAGAAAATTAAGGTATAGATCATTTACGTCCAGAAGTGTTATGGCTTTAAATAAATGGGTAGACCTGGCTCCAGCCACGGTTGGTAGCCAGTCTAGGAAAAACCTATTCTGATTTCAAAACTGTCGAGAAGACAACCGGAAGCTACTTCAATATCTTTCTAAAGGAATCGTCGCAAATCACAGATATTAAAAATGAAAACTGTGGAGAACCATGATCATGAATGTCATGGAGGGGCATAGCATTTCTTTTAATTACTTATCTCAAATAGAAAGATATAAAAGCAACTAACTTGAAAGTTGGCGTATGTTATGCTAATACTGTCGACTCCCCCGTGAAGTATAGAACAATAGACACGTTTCGCCATGTGCTGCTGCTGGGGTTTCCGGATCAAATAAATTTTATGTTTTTTTAATCATTTCACCCCAAGCAAGGCAATAAATCCACTAAGACACAAATGGTTACTGGGAGAATTGTTTAATCCTTAAAGAGTTACAGACAAATGTGGTACTCGAGTGTGGGAACAGCAACACGCGGTTAAATGAAAGAAGGGAGGTTTATTGTAAAAAGAGAATACACTACTGAAAGACAGGGAATCAGGTAGCAAGCTAGTAATTCCCAAAGCAAGCCCCTAGGTATATCCTGTGCTCACTATATATATCTATTGATATATTTAGTCCTCATAGGTGATAGGGAGTGTGGGACATTCCATTACAACAAGAATCTGAAAAAGAAAACGAAAACTATTAAGGAGAGAGAAGAGAAAAAGAACAAGAATTATGCAGATATTAGATAATGATTGACATTGCATTTAGATTTTTAAAGTTCAAAGTTGACTGGGAAGCAAGGAGACGGAAGAGAGTTCCACAAGCGTGAGGTGCGACAGAAGAAACTGCTAACATAGAACTTATGATTACATTTGGCCATTTCAAATGTAAAATGATGATACATTGCTGCCAATTTACTACTGCACCTACATTCATAAAGTTTAGGTACAATAGGAAAAAGTTCATCAGAACAATTACCATGAAAATATTTGTTGAAAGGCACGGAGAATCTACGTTACGGCAGTCGGACAATGACTGAAGGTGAGATGCCAAGTCAGGACCAATATTATTGCAGATTATTCTTTGAATTTTATCAAGAACCTCTAAATGTATAGCTGGAGCACCAGACCATAGCAAGGACGAATGATAGACTTATAAATATGTAAGATAGATTCTGGCGGGAAAAGTCGTCTTGCACGACACACTGAACCAACTTTCCTAGCAACAGCCCTAGCAAATGATTTAATATAACATTTCCACTTCATGTCCGAGGAGAATTTTAGTCCAAGAAGGCATAATGAGTCACTTTACTGGAGGTTAGAATCAGCCATGTTGAAGGCAGGTTAAAAAGGTTCTCTCACAAATTTATTTGCCTGACTGACAACAAATGATACAGAATTTAGTCTTACCGTTATTATCCCCTAGGGGAGTGTAGAAGAGATGGATTCTAACATTTCCAAACTTCTCCCCAGTATAACATGACCTTAGCTGAAGAGATACTAAAGATTTACACATTTTTTTTCTGAATTTCTGGAATCTAGAGTTATCATTATTTACACTACATACATGCGCACTATTGGATTTATCTTTGTTGTTGCAATCACAACGTTTCGGGTGTGTTGCTCACTGGCTTCATCAGGTATATCTCGATCCGGATAACCTACAGGGAATTGCAAACATAAACTATTATTTCATTTCAGAGCTAATTCACTTTGACTAGGTTTAATCCAGTAAATTCTCTATCGATAACAGCCTAGTGGATTAAGGCGTTGGTCCGGGAATTTATTAATTGTGAGTTCAATTCCTGGACCGGGCGGTGTATAGATGAAATCAGTGGGAACAAGATGAGCGATAAAAATAAGAACTACTTATGGGCTGTGGAACGAGAATAATCTACCCTTACTTTCTTTTTATGTGCTCTGTCCTTTCAGGACGTAGGTGATCATGGCTCTCCACCTTCCTCTATCCCTTGCAGCTCACAGCAAGTTCCTTCCATCTGCTTCCTCCCCCAGGCCACGTTCTGTCATCCGCTTGCTTAAGTCCGCCAGATATGTCACGCGTTGTTTTCCCTTGTCTCCAGATTCTCCAGACCTTCCTTTCTCGTTATGTGTCCCAGAAACTTCGCCGCCTCTTCCTGATATTAAGTATAAACCTCCTTCTTGTTTGCATCCTCTCTACGACCTCATCGTTGCTCACACGCTCGGTCCATGATATCATTAATAAATACTACACCCCTAGCCTGAAGTCGAGTGGTCTACGAGCGATTCCTCGTCTCACGCTCCACGGAGGAGGAAGGGGGTTCGAAATAAGACGGTGACGGCAAAATCCTGCCTGTTCGCGGATGTCAAATCAGGTGGCCTGTTCGCGGACTCGCCGCTTTGCAAGGGACAGTAGCCGAAGAGGATGTGCACGGCGACGACGAGCGCCACCGACGCACACTCCGACGACTACGGTAGCCCCTAGCGACGACGCCGCCCGCTAATGAAGGCTCTAGCGGAACGAAAAGAGACGATAAAGGATTCAGTAAGAAATTCTCTCGATGTAGACTGGAGGGCTTAGGCCGAAACCTTTGGATAACTACAAAAATGAGCTCTATAGCTCGAAAGTAATGTAAATAATAGATTTATACTTTGAGGGAGTATTTGCGAGAAAGCGTACGTAACTTTTGCTGCTGCGAGAATTTGAACTCGCCATACCAATCCAACTCGATAAATGATATGTTCGGAAAAACGTTTACCTGGAAATTAAATCATTCTCTAGATTACAGTACACAGAAGGGAAACTTAAACAATTTCAGTCATTAAACGACCACTATCTATATAATAAATGCAAATGTTAGCGTGTCACCATGTCATACAATTAAAGGGAAACAACTCTCTAACAGCTCATGTTACATAAATTTTGGATTCCCAAAGTTTTCATTACTGCGATTGTTTTCGACAATTTATTACGCAATTATTTGCGACGAACTTTTTGGTACGAAAACTGTTTTTATAAATTGAGAATAAACTTGCGAATAATCGAAATTAATTGCGGAATCCAGCGAAAGTCATCCATGAAATAAAAATAATTGTCTGTACAGAAAGTAAGGCACTGTGCAAATCAAATTGTCTTTTTTTAAAATTAAGCGGCATTAGAAGAGTTATCGTTGAACTTTTAAAATGTAAGCTTAAATATTAATTCATTGCTTAAATGCCGCGATCAATTTTGAGTTATTCTGTAGTTTATTGATGCCTATCACATACAGCAGCAGTATTACTTGAAAAAAGAAATCTCCACCAACAGAGGACCAGATTGCAATCAAAAGAGTCAAGGCTGCAGCGAGGAAAAGAAAGTCGCTTGCAAATAAAAACCCAGATCAAACGGCAGCCAGGAGTGCTTCCAATGCTGAGAATATGCAAATATTTAGGGACACTCAAACTCCTAAAAACACCCGAAGACCCAGTCAAGAGCTAGGTTAAATACCGCCCGATAGAGCGTCTATTAAGCTAGTAATATATAAATGTGCAAATTTACATATTTTTTGAAAGACATGTATCTTGATAATGTAAGCGAACATATAGATTCATTTTTCGTTATTATTTGCGATTTGGGATGACGTCTTGGGAAATAT
>OZ038487.1:58098341-58170841 GCA_964036315.1 Acanthosepion esculentum | reverse complement strand
AAGCTTGATTTATTTTTTAAACGTAACGTCTTGTAAGAAAGAAGCGGACAATCACAAACAAAACAAATTGAAGAAAATTTCTCATAATTTGAACTCGAGATTCTGGTCACGTGTCCATCAATGGCGGATATCGGTGAATGTCTCATTGCCAGTGACGCTGTTGTACGTTCTAAATTTTCAGTACGGACTGTTGTTTACTAACTGCAATGATTGCTACCTTCTGGTTTGTTCTCCTTATTTATGGAGAGTAAAGAGCTGACATTTTCTCACTATGATTAGAAAAGGAACAAAAATCTACATTTTGTTATAATTTTTTTCCGTTAACAACTATGAAAATAAAACAATGAAATAAGAGTCGACGCCAAGAAAAATAACGACTGAACAAGAACTGACACTCACGCATTGCTGATAGTCTCAATTTACAGCTCTATTCATGACGAATAGGAAACAGCGAATTGACTAAAATTATTACTACTATAATGTGTGATTTAAACCAAGAAAAAACAGATTTCTGAATCGAACTTAATATCTACTCTGGATATTTGATCTAAGAAGAGTGTATCTGTGGTGTCGCCAATATGTACAGGGTTTGTGCTGAGAGATGCCAAAATAAGATTTATTCCTTTAGAACGTTATAAGAACAAAGTGTCTCACAGAGTTGACCTAATATGTATCTTACAGCCGCCAAGAGCAAAACCGGTCCTCAAATTATGTCATCGTTTGCCCCGGCAAGAAGTGAAATCATCTGAAATTAGGATAAACATAACCAGAACATTATTGATTAATACAAATTTTCTCATTATCTAAATTACTTACATTGTTCGGAGTGTTGTCCTCATCTTTTATTTCCATATTCATGACATTTCGGCCTTCTTCAGATGATTGGAATTTTGAACTGAACCCTTTATTTCGTCCACCAAAGTAGACTGTTCTAGTTCCGCGTACCGTGCCTCTTCCTTTTGCCTCAGTTATCTCCATTTTTGGGTCAAGTCACTGAATCCAAGCAGCCATGTGTCCGAAGAATGTAAATAATGTAAATAATTACAATACCTCATCCCAGAAATATAGACACAATTTTTTTCTCTATGGTGTGTTTCACCTACAATTTACAACATATGTCTATGCCACTAATCTGTATCTATAATTCTCAAAATGTGTGTGTGTGTGAGTGTGTGTGCGTGTGTGTGTGTGTGTGTGTGTGTGTGTGTGTGTGTGAGAGAGAGAGTGATTGGATGCTGTTTTCGCATTTCCACAGTTTTCATCCGATTTCGATGATTTGTTTTTTGTTTGATAGATAGTTTTTCAGTGCCGGTTTTGAGTCGAAATTGTTGGTGACAATGGCACTCCACTACTTCCTGTCCATTATAACTCTCAGCAACGTTTTACTATTTAATATCTGTTCTTAGATATATATCTTTCATTAAAAAAAAACTTTAATAAAAATTAAATTATTACAATAATATAATAAAAATTATAAATTATTACAATAATATAATAAAAATTAAATTATTACAATAATATTATTTATTATTATACAGTCCCCTTTTCAGAGCCCCCCTATTCAAATTGTTAAACCCCATTTGAGGATATGCCTCAGTTGCACCCAAATGTTGTTACTAATATTGATTTTGGGGTGGGCTGACTTTAAACTTAAACTGTACCAATTGAACAGCAAAAATTCCTATTAATGAAAGACCCTATCAAGACATTTTATACTGCTAGTTTATTATAATTTTATATATATAATTTCTATAATATATAATTTTATATGTCATTTCTAATAAAGGTGTCGAGTCTCGCGGTGAAGGAGTCCTTCAAATCCTCAAGATAAAATATTAGAAAAATGTTCCCGAAGGTGCATACCCTTCCCGACCGCCGTTAATTTCAGGGAATCAAACAAATAGTTTATATATGAAACATTTAAGAATTTATGGTTTTATTATGATTCTTATAGTTGCTTCTAATACTAAAACCTTTTCACTTCCAAAGGAAAGAAAATTGAATTCGGACCCAACACATCGAGATCCTTCTTTCATGGTCGGGGTGCCTTTGACTGTGAAAGCGTCGCTAATCACGCGAAATATAAATCGATCATCATTCTGTCGCCTTTCATCGATTCTCAGTGTGATCGAAGATAGTCTTAATATTTAGATGCATAGCACGAATAATTTTAAGTGAAAACAACTTGCCACTACATGTGGTATTAAATTTCCCGCCTTCCATTTTCAAACATTGTGAAAGCGAAAATCTTGCAGCATGTCAGTCCATGACGCATTAAAATAAACATCCTAAGAAAGGCTGTTCGTGTTTACCAAAAAAAGTTAATCCTGGATTTGAGGAATCCATTGATCGAGTAAATAATATATATATATATGTAAAGGGTGTTTTATTAAGACGGATCAAAGTCAGCAGTAAATAAATCAGTGTTATTGGTGAAAATTTACTTATCTCTCAATTGGATCATGTTATTTAAGTCATGGCAATTATGTGTAAAAAATATCGCTCAAATGTCCGCCAAGGCTTCGGCGGCACACCTCCACTCGATGGTTAAAATTTTTGATTACGTCTCTGCATAGTTGCTCCTCGATCTCACCAATATAAATTATTTCATCCTTCAGCTGTTGAATTGTTGTTGGCTTGTTGTCATAGACCTTACTTTTGAGATGATTCCAAAGGAAGAAATCTAAAGGCGTCAAGTCGCTCCATCGTGGTGGCCAATTGACTTCGTTGTTTCGAGAGATGATGCGACCTGGGAATTTTTCATTTGATAAAGCCATTGCCGTATTGGCTGTGTGGCATGTGGCGCCATCCTGTTGGAATCACAAATCTTAGATATCCATAGCATTCAATTTAAATTTGAAATTGCCAAAGACTTAAGTTGTTAAATCTGAAAGAAAAAGAAAAACATCCTTAGACGCTTAAGCATAATTCACATTTAAAATCGGTCCAAGTTATTGGAACACCCTTTATATATAGAGAATTCAGTTACTGTATATTTTACAGCCATTTTTATTACGCGTAAGTAACTTCAAAGTTGACACAAGAGGCAAAGGAAATTTCTCGCGCATAATTTGATTCAGTTATTCAGATGGCTCGAGTCCATAATGAAGGTTTATTCGAAAAATTCCGTAGACACTAAAACAATTCCTCAAAATGTGGGCGATTAATCACATGATCAACACCAGACATCGCGATAAAATATAAAGCCAAAATAGGTCAAGGTGTAATAATTTATATTGTTATAAGCCGTACTCTGTTAGTAAAACAGTAAACTTAAAATCTATCACAGACAATCTCCTCCGCGCAGAAAACATTTGTATGGTGAAACCATTTATAACACATCTACTTTAAACATATGAGTTTCTAACATTAATGTTTATATGAATACCAGTTGAGTGATAAGTAGGTTCTTTCTGATATGTGATTTATTTTTACAGTAAAAAATAATTTCCAATATATTTTATAGCAAAACCATTAAAATGTTTTCAGTTATCTTTTTGCTTTTACGGCTTATCATATATTTGTTGCAGGTTATTTAAAATCAAAATACATTTTTAGATTGTAAGAGTTTGTTTGGTAGACAATAATGATTTACTGATACAAGTCCTACTAATTAACCCATAGCTGGGACATAGAAGAGGTAGGTTCATAGCTTTCCTGAGTGTACTCGTGCATAGATGAATATAACGAGCCCGACTGGAATTGAAACTCGGCTTTCCGATTTTAAATTCTGTGCCGTTATCCATTACACCATCCACGCATCCAAGCTTACAGACCCTGGTATTCCCAAGCGGTCACCCATATAGGTACTGACCAGGCTCGACGTTGCTTAAATTCGATGATCATGTGAGAACCGGTGTTTCAACACGATGTGGCCGTAAGTTTCTATTAAAATGCATTTTATCTTCGATTAGTTTAGAGAATTTTATATTTCAACCTTATTGTTGTTTTAATATCGAAATCATTTTTATATTAGATACTTGAGTAATTAGACATAATTTGTCGGTAAATATTTGTCTGGTTTAAACTTGACTCTATCGGTAAACATTGGTCACGTGTATACTTGACTGCATGGGCAACGATTGGTCGTTTTAAGACTTGCGCCTGTGGGTTAACATTGGTTGTTCATATATTAGTGTGCAAGCAACCACCAATAAGTAGCCCTTTCCGTAAAGCTCTTACCTTATCCAAGAATAAAGTCGGTATATTTTACGGCCCAAAAGGGAGAATAAAGTTAATTTATATTATACCATTAATCTCTTACTCTAACATGGATGCTTACACGATTTCCTGATTACTGACTATCACTTACATTTACATTTCTGTTAATTTCTGTAATAAAATGGTTTACAGGGGAAGCTCTGTAATAAAATCACTTTAATAAAATTTAATAAAATGTTAATTTATCCCGTTGAATGACTCAAGAGATCTTCGTGTAATATCGCTCATAAGGACTAGAGGGTTAGATAAATCGATTGAATTATTACAATATATATTTGTTTTCAGGCAAAGGAACGATAATCTTAGACATAATTTGAACATTAGCGTTTATTAGGGAGAAAAAATTTGCAAGCGTGGTTGCTGCATGGGGAGAAATCTACGCAAAATCTGAGAAGCGTCAATGAGTATGATTTTTTTGTGCAAATCATAATTTAACCTCGCGTTAGTCACATGGGGCTGTTTCTACCCCAAAATTTTCGAATTACTCGCAATTCCTAGTTGCTAATTTGTTTGTTTTGCTCCCTTCCACTACTCTCCTGACACAGTGAAGGTGTGTAGCATGCAATGTGGCGCAATTTTAGCTCAGTAGTCGTGAGAGGCAGACGTCACTTTGTATTTTTCGGGGTGTCCTGTCAACCCCACCCAACTAACGATTTTAAGTTTTCATGATTTATATTTTGTGTACATATGTGTGTCTGTATGTATATATATATATATATATATATATATATATATATATATATATATATATATATTGTGTGTGTGTGTGTGTGCTTGCGTGCGTGTGGTTGTAGTAGGTAGTATTATGTGTTTGTTTTTATCTAGCTTATTGTTGGTAATTTTAGGTTTACAGAAAAAATACCAACACGCATGATCTGGTTTAATGTTTATTTCCACCACTATAACAAGGTCAAATCGGTAATAATTAATGTATTCTATTTAAGAACATTAAGAATCTGCAGCCCTTAATACTTACCCAAAGAAAAAATATACATAGAAAACACCTTCAAAACCCCCAATATCCTTATTATTTCATCAGCAATGGTAAGAGAAAGGCGTGCAGAATACACGACCGCAAAAATATGACAACATTAATACAACAATAAACTATATATATATAAGAACAAATGCCTCACTAAATCCGTGGTATACCAATGCACCATCTCATCCATTGAGAGTCCTAACACTGACAGGATATACATTGGGTCAACGAAGAATAAATTTAAAATTAGATGGAGACAACACAAGAGCTCCTTCAACAATATCCAAAATAGAAATCAGACATCTCTATCCCAATACTACTGGCATTTAAAAGAAACGAATAAAACACCGAAAGTAAAATGGAAAATAATAAATAGAACAAGAACTTGTAAAACCTGGGACGACCCATGCCTTTTATGCCTACATGAAAAACTACACATCATTAAGTTTCTAAATAATGAAAAGTTATTAAACTATAGACAGGAGTTAACGTTTTTTTGCCGACATCAACAAATTTTCGCATTAAATAATTAATAAAAAAATATAAACAAATAAATTCTATAGTTTAATAAAAGCCTTAAAAGCTCAGCCCAATCATTAAATAGAAAAACCCTTTGTGGAGTCGGGAAAAATAGCCATTTGAATAAACAAATAAATAAACAGATTAATAACAGATAATAATGAAACAGAATCCCCTCGATACTTAACGACCTGCGGCAAGGCCATAAAAATGCCTTTTTATTCAACTAGACATCCACTCCCACTATCAGACTTGAAATAAGCACCCCAATATAACCTGACATAAACTTTTCGAAGGGGACTGGTCTGTAGATAAAAATTAATTCTTAACTCTTACACCACCTAACCAATATAGACGATCCTAGCCGTTTCCATAGTAACTAATATTGCAAGAGACCATACTTATAAACACGCGCTAACCACAAGATAGCTTATTCACAAATTCTCGCTTGACGAGGAAGCGTGACCAGACACCTTAATTCAACTTAATTTCAAAAATTATATTAGGGGTCTCGGCTCTTGCTTTTGAAACATGAGAACTCTTATGTAGCGAAGGAATCATATTTTTAAAAGATATTATAATATATATATATATATATATATATATATATATATATATTATAATTGATTTTTAATATATTACCATCGCAACATCGAAATTCCCATGTTTCAAAATTGAAACTTCAATTCAAATTTAATCATAAAAGTTAAACTTAAAATACAAAGTCCCTTTCCATTATCAAGTGATGGTAAGAATATCTTTTTTGAAACTTTTTTTTTTTAGAAATAAAATTTTTTCAAAAAGGTTATTCTTAGAATCACTTGATAATTGAAGAAAACTGTATTTTAACTTTAATTTTTATGATTAAATTTGAATTGAAGTTTCAGTTTGGAAACATGAGAATTTCGATGTCACGATAGTAATATATTTTTAAAAAAGCAATTATTATATTATGCTCTACTGTTGTATCGAGGACTTTTTCAAAAAAAATAAAAATAAATGCTAAGAACTCTGGATTATAAATCTCATTGTTCTTTCCTATTATTTTAATATATATATATATATATATATATATATATATATATATATATATATATATATATATATATATATATATATATTATCTTTATTTTATTTCCTTTGATTTCTGATGTGTACTCATTTCTTTCTCATATTCATGGAAATATATTGTGGTTATTTGGGATGAATAAAACTTTTCTCTATTATTTTATTGCTGTGTTTCATTTAAATCTTACATATGATAATTCAACAAATTTATTATAATTTTCATTTCAATGAATAATTATATCTGTAGCTCAAGTTTTGATTTAATGTATGTTGTAATGGAAATTGCTTGTTGTGATATTTTCTTTCAGTAGACCGACAATATTTTGCCTCATTGTAGCACTATAAGAATTTTGGTATTGGGGTGGGGGTGTAAACATCCCAGAGGACTATCCATTTTCGGAAATCCAATGTAACTAACACCTACCAGAAATGTGGTCCGCATATTTTTCCTCCTTTTTATATCATTCCCAGTGCCCCAAATAACAATAGGTCCTGTTGTTGTCTTCAGAGACCACATTCTACAAATTAATATCTCGAGGTCCTTGTTTTCACTTAGTTTCTCAAACATTTTTGTCAGCTGGTCGGTTACATCTGTCAAAAGACATCTGCTATAAATATGATTTTATAGAATACAGCTTTTACCCACTCTTTGTCCTTTATTGCCAGAAATATTGCTAAATAAAAAATAGGATCAGATACGTACCCCTATCGCCCGGTTCACACACCTCCCTGGTCTATTGAACAGGAATAGGGGTTTAGCCCTTCTTTTCTAATTAGGATTGGGTTTCCAGTTGCTTCTAAAGTTTACTTCAACTCTATTCTCCAAATGTCTCCGCTTGAACTCTGGAAATTTATTTACTAATTATTTACTTATTTTTCTCCTATAAAGGAGTAGATAGGTTCACCTATCGTACGGTTCTTACTCCTCCCCAGTCTTTTGAATAGGAGTAGAGGTTTATCCCTTGTTCTCTGTTTAGGGTTAGGTTTCCAGTTCCTTCTAATGTCTTTTCATTCTCTTTCCCTCTCAATAGGCTCTTGCGTCTTAGTGGCATTATCATCATCTTGCTTGGGATGAATTGATTAAAAAACTAAAAAAAATACTTTTTAAATTATCTCTGACCACTTCACACTAATCGATGAGACACCTCACAATATGTACAGACTCTGATAATTAAACACTGATTCAAGACAATGTGTCTATGCTGACGAAGGATGTGACACCCATTACTGACCTTGGGCAACTGATGAGATATTTCGCCGAGCTAACATTACAAAAAAATATACCACTACAAAGTGATTTAGTATTTTATTAATTATTTAAAAATTATTGTAAAAAATGAAATTTTAAATTAATTCGACCCCTAAGCGAACCGGGGAGCCTAACTTGATACATTATCGTCGGGTGTAATCGTAACAGTATGAGATGAGCAGATTGCAATGTGCTGATTAAGGTTATGATTGTTTTCTTTTTGTAAACTAATTGATTTCTTGTATCATAATTCAATGAAAATGAACAAGGGTTTAATTCAATATATTTCTTTTAAATGTCACCATGACACACGAAATTTCTAAAATCGTATATTACTAGTACTGTGACTTTCTGGAACTTTATGTAACCTTCCTTAAATTTAATTGTTAAATTCAAAAATAAAACTTCTGCAAATATGCAATTTTTGTTTATTCGTAAGGTTGTGCGTTACATTATTGCTATAAACTGTTAAATGCATTAAAATACATATGCACCATCTAATTGTATCATTAGAAAATTGAAAAATAAAACTTCTGTAATATCTTTCAATATATTTCTGAGATGAAGTATTATGTACACTATTTACATTGTTCGGACTATTGTCCTCATATTTGTTGCCATATTTATCACAACGTTTCTCTCCTATGTGTCCTTAAGGACATATGACACAGGGGATAAAAGGCGTTATTTAGATCCAATGACAGAACCCAAAGAGTGTGATTTCAATACCTGGTTAATGCGGTGGAGAAGTTGTAGAGGGGAATTAACAGGAGATAACTGATAACTGACATCTATTAGGCATGGCACGTGGAACTAGAACAGTCTACCCCCAGCGAGCGAAATAAAGGATTCAGTTCGACATTCCAACCACCTGAAGAAGGCCGGAGTGTACAACGGCCGAAACGTTGCGATGAATATGGCAACAAAGATGAGGACGATAGTCCGAACAATGTAAATAATGCTTCTGAAAGTTTGCAATTTTTATTTATTTGTAAGTTTGTATGTTATGCTATAGCTATAAACTGTTAAACGCGTTTAAATATACATAAGTAACACGAAAATTTCGTCATAAGAAAAGAATAATGAACTCTTATCTAATATCAAGCGTCTTGTATGGCAGTGAATGATAGACAATCTCGTCATCGATTAAGAGAAAACTGGAAGCAAAAGCGTTCCACCTACTCTACTCCATCAAATGAATGACAGAAAGAGGTGGGGGTTGGCAGAGAAACAACCGCTGCTAAGGGCTACAACGAATAGGAAATTATGGATAACCGTGATCGCCCTCGTCCTACAGATCTGCTCCTTTGTCACTGATCGTAATGTGTGCAAGGGTGTCCTCAAAGAAACAAGGACACTATTTGCTGAAATAAGGAGACACCGTATAGCCACCCACAAGTTTGGTTCTGGAGATTACTGACCGCTCTGTAAGAGTGTGCTGGACAAATCCCCAGTCGCACTTTTCTTCAATTAATTTAAAGTCCCGATATATACTACAGGGAAGGGTTTGTTTGTTCAACGGCATATCAACTCTTATGGTCATTTAATGCCGAAGTTTAATTTTCTTGGAAGCATTAGTAATTTCATTTACAAAAATGTATTACTGGTAATTTTTTTCTTTAACAATGTATTGCTGGTAATACTTTTATTTTTTTCAAAAACTGTATTACTGGTATCTGTACTATGAAAATGTATTTTTATATTTATATAGTGTTTTGGCCCCAGTTTGGAGGTTAACTATTTGGCCATATCTAGAACCCTAACAGGTGGTACCACCCTTGTTTATGTTAGACCTGGGAACAATAGCAATTAACAGTTAGACGCTCCTCAAAAACTCCCGATCAGAGGCCATGCTACCAGATGAGGTTTCTTGTCATACCCAGGACGGGACAAGATTTAAAATTGTTTTAAAATATTCGTTTGGGAATTACTGTCTGTGATATGAAAAAAATCTACCTGATACCAATTTTCATATATGTATAGGCTTATGAAGTGAGTACGTGTCCCAAAGAAACAAACTCACTATTTGCTGAAAGAATGAAACACTGTTTAACCTCAGACAAGTTTGGTTTTAGAGATTACTGGCGGCTCTGCAAGAGTGTGCTGGACAATACCGTATTTCTAGTCCCTCCTCTCTTCAATCACTTTGAAGTATTGATATCTACAGCAGATTAGATAAAGAAATTCTCTTTCAACTCCACTCTCAGCTCATCTGCTGTACATCTGCTACATATTCTTCCTAGAATGAAGGCTTTACTGAGTGTCATGCATATAACACCGTCGCTGGCTGCTGACATCGGCTCTAAATTAGACCCCCCAAGGTATTCCAGCTCAAAAATAGCAAGTGAAACGAGGATCATCTCCTTGGTTCTCAATTGCTTTTTCAGCTGCTCTAAGCCACAAGAATCAATTCTTCCAGCTATACCAGTGTGACATCTCTGACTGTAACAGACGTGTCTTTGTCACTGCTTGTAATGAGTGCAAACTTGTCCTCAACGCAGTAAAGTCACTATTTACTTATAGAATGAAACGCTGTATAGCCTCTCACAAGTTTGGTTCTAGGGATTACCGGCGATTGTGAAAGGGTGTGTTGAATAATATCAAATCGTCAGTCCTTCCTCTCTTCAATCAATTAGAAGTATTGACAACTACTGCAGATTAGATAAAGTGTTTTTTTCAGAAATTCTCTTCCAACTCCACTCTCGACTCATCTGAAGTACCTCTGCTAGATTTTCTACTTAGAATGGAGACTTAGAATGTCATGCACATAACCCCATCACTGGTTGCTGACATCGTCTCTAAATTAGACCCCCACAAGGCAAGCGGATGCAACGGTATCATCCTAAAGGAATGTCATCCTAAAGGAATGTTTTTCGGATCTGGCTCCTGTTCTCTACAAACTTTACAACAGATGCCTCACTGCTTCCTAGCTTGTTGGACGTCATACTCCTGTTTTTAAGAACTCTGTGGAATCTTCTGACCCCTTAAATTATTGACCATTAGTCTCCTTTCAGCAAAGTATTCAAGACCCTAATCAATGCCAAAAAAGTTAATTCATCTCCCTGGTTCTCAATTGCTTGCTCAGCTGTATAACCCACAAGAATTAATTCTTCCAGCTATACCAGAGTGACATCTCTGATTGTAACAGACATCTCTTTGTCACGGCTTGTAATGAGTTCAAGTGTGTTCTCAAAGAAGCAAAGTCACTATTTACTGATAGAATGAAACACTGTATCGCCTCTCACAATTTTGTTTTTAGAGATTACTGGCGACTCTGTAAGAGTGTGCTGGACAATAGCCTATCTCCAGTCCCTTCCTTCTTCAATCAATTTCAAGTACTGAAATATACTGAAGATTTCTATTTCAATTTTAACCCCAATTAATCAAAACGATTGAAAAATATTCGTTTAGGAAATACTGTCTGTGATATGAAAAAATGATACCAATTCTCATATATTCATTGATTTATGAAGAAATGTTTGCCTGTGTCTTATGATTAAATGCCAGTGTAGAGTTATAATGATACATTCTACATATACTTACACAAAGGCTTATAGAAGCATACATGAATGTATACGCAGATGTAAGAAAAGCCAAGTTTAATGTAAAGATTTATGGAGTGTATGCCTACCTATTCAGCTTCCCATCCGATGGTTTAGTCCATTATATCGCGCTTCCTCTTTCTTAATTCAATGTCAATTAATGGTTCTTATTTAAGCAGTGTCGTCTTTGTCTGTCTGATTCAAACCGAGATTTAACATTGCAACTTGACTCGATGGGTGCTACCCCCACCTGTGACACGGATTTTAACCTTCAGACTTAATCTCCTTTTAGTCCACCTGAAATATTTTAATCTCTAACTCTTTCTTTTGGCTTTACTACGACTTTTATTTTTCTGTTCTTATAGCTCTTTTTTTCGAGTCCTTATAAAACGTAATATTCTTTACTAGTTTTCTTTCTTTTCTTAATTCAATTTGTTTTTTGTCATTTCATAGTTTTTGTGTGTTTTTCTTTTTTCTTATTATTTCGTATTTTTTTTCCTTTCGTCCTTTTTCTTCATTTGGTTCTTTCTTTCTTATTTCCATTATTCTTTTTTTTATTGATTTGGGTTTGTATGTTTGGTTGCGTCTTTCTTTCTTTGTTGGCTTTTTTTCTTTTTTCACTTTTTTTCTTTTCTTACTTTTTCTTATTTTGTGTTTTTGCCCTTTCTACCTTTTTCTTGATTTCGGTTTGGTTATTTACTTGATTCTTTCTTTCTTTCTTATTTCATGTGTTTTATCTTTCTTTTTTTTCTTGATTTGGCTTTCTTTCTTTCTTCTTTCTTTCTTTCTTTCTTATTTCTTGGTTTTCGATTTCTTTCTTTTTCTTTATTTTGCTTTCTTTCTTTTCTTCCTTTGTTTTTATTTCTATTTCTTTCTTGCTTTCATATTTTGTGTTTGTCTTTCTTTCTACATTTTTCTGGATTTGCCTCTCTGATTTTCTCTTCTTACTTCATTTTTTTTTCCTTAATGTCTCTGTCATTTTTAGCTTATGAATAAGGAATAAAGATGAAAACTTTACCTCTTTCTTTCTCTCTTCTATGTTTTCTATTTTATATTACCGATTTCTTTTTTCTTCTTTCCACATTTCTTTTACTTTTAACATTTCTTTTAACTCCTCTTTCATTTTCTTTCTTTTTTTATTACTTTCTTTCTCTTACTTTGTTTCTTTCTTAACTTCTTTTTCTTCCTTTTTCTTTCTGACTTGAGGCCTCCATTATCTATTTATCCTTGCTATTTTACTTTATCTTCGTATTTTCTTCTTTCTTTCTTTTTTTTATTTCATTTTACCGACATTCTCCTCCTCCCTGTTAACTTCAGTCTTTACTTACAACCTCCTACTACTACTTTCTTTTCTTTTTATTCTTACCTTTTCTGTCTTTTTCCTTTCTTCGTGTTTTCTTTCTTTCTTCTCTACTCTTCATCTTTATTACTATTTACATTGCCACTTGGTCCTTTTATATTTAACCGTTCTTTTTCTTAATTTTCTTTTGTGAACTGTTATAATTTTCTTATCCTACTCATCTACGACGACTGCAAAATTGGTTGACGAAACTTTCGTTACTTTGTTTGTCGTTCGATTGCATTAGTAGTGCTTCATTTTAAATTCATTACAAAATAATCGCTATTGCCATTTCGCTTTATTTGAGAGCGGCCATTTTCTTTTTAATATTAAAAATACTTGCGTACATTTCATTTCTTCCTACATTAATATTAGAAGAAAATACAAGCGATTGGCTGAATGGTTAAAATTTCAAACATGAGACCCGGTTCGAATCTCATCATGACCGATTTTTCATGGATAATATTGGCATAGAAGACCCTCCCAACGCGCGGCACTGTTGGTGTGGGTGTACCTGAGAACAATACTACACTTTGATCCTTGCTTTATGAGTGAATCTGGGTAGACGAATCTGGTTTGTGGTTGCACTAACATGAACTGACCAGTCGTGAGTGTAATCGTCTCGTTAAATTACCGATCACCCAAATTAAGCGTTATCTCACAGAAAGCCAGGGCTACTTAGCACTGTTCCAGTATAAACCGCAAGGTATCTCTGTAAGTGTTAAAGTAACACGAATATGGCTGATCAGGCGTCTGCAACAGGAATTATGATTTTCTATTTAAAGCAAGAATTATTTCTAGATGGTAAGATTTTTTTTTCTTTTGGAGATGATAATAGTTTTACCAATACAAGTCTTGATAATTAACCCATAGATGGGGAAAAATTGGTGGAGTCATACGTAATCCAAAGGTAATTGTATATAACGAACACGAATAGAATTACAACTCGGCGCTCTGTTTTCCTAGCCCTCATCCATTTCGCAATCCGTACATCAAAACATATAGCGCCTAATATCCCTAAGTGGTCACCCACTTTAGAGTTCTGACTAAGCTTCTCGTTGCTTAACTTCGGTGATCATACAAGAACGTGATACGGCCATAAGATATGGAAGATATGATATATAAATATATACATCAGACTAATAAGGAGTAACTGAATGAGAAAAAAAACTCTACTTTCTACAGATAATTGTTATGGAATAATTGATAGATTGACTCGTTTTCTACAGCGTATCAACCCTTTATAATACAGTTTCTTTTTAACATATGCTTTTTCTCTGTGTTTTATGAACTATTTCACGGTTCTTTTACGTTACGTTTTTTGTTTTCCTTTTTCCAGTAGTCTCTTCATAGGAAAATTATTCTTTCAAATGTTAGAAATTCCCAGAAAGTGGCCATTTTTAATATTTTGCTCTCGTCAATCTGCCAAATTCTCCATTCATTCTTACCTGGCTGATTCTTATTGAATCCTATGATCACGTCATGTCACAAGAACAGCAAACGATTAGTATCGTCGGGTAACACATGCATTGCAAATATAGAAGTAGTGGTGCAACTAAGGTAAGATAACATTACAGATTCTACCCATCTTCTGGCTGGTTTTCAATTCAGACTTATCAATCTCACAGATGAGTTGCCATCTCATAGCAAGAAAGGCCACACTATTTTTTCTTTCTTTTTTTTTTTTTTACAGTGAGCGTCACCCTTTACAAGGCCCGGGGAAGACTCGAGGTAGATGGTTACCTTAGGAGGCTATTTGTGTGCATATATGATAGAAATAACGATTTGCACTAACCTTGAAGTTTGTAGTGATCGGAGAAACATCTTGCGGGGAGTCGATTCCACAGGGCAGTGGTTCGCGGGAAGAAGCTACTCGAGTGGAATATGAAGGGAATGTGGATGGTTTGCTAGTGTGGCATGGCGTTATTTTGCCATGAAGGTTTGCCTTGGGAATATGGTTCGTACGAGCAATTTCTATGGAAGTAGGAGTAGACCAGCGAGAGGCTTGCCACATCTTGCCTGTGGGAGAAAAGTTGAAGGTTGGAGAATAATACGTCACCCAGAAGGGCTCGGAGACGATTTTGAACTCTATCAAGGCTGGAGTTTGAGGTACAACAGTACTCCATTTTTGCCATGATCTGGCTCTTGTAAAGGTGGAGAATAGCAGGAGGTGTCAGGTACTTACCATCTTACCTGCATCCTTAGCAAAGGATCTTAACCCATTGCAGGGGGAAAATAGAGTCAGGCCTTTTTCAAGGATATCAGCGTAGAGCGAAATAGAATCGACAGAAAATCGAACTCGGATCGCTGATATCACTTTCATCACCGATAACCGTTACGTCATCCCAACTTGCAAGTCTTATGTCAAACACGAAATAAAAAACTGTCATTTTGTTAAGCCACCTGCTGGCTTAAAAGTAGTAGCGAGATGCTTCGAGTGACGGCTGAACTCCCCACGGCAGTAATGCTTTTCAGTTGTAAGCAAGCTAACATCTGTTGCATGATGAATTGTCATTAAATCATTAATTTTACTGTCACAAGTTGTCTTGCTATCGATCGATTATTGATTCTACTCTGATATCTGGGAAGGCACAAAACAAAGATCTATGAAAGTAAGTTTGATCTTTTGGAAAGATATTAGAATAATGCAGAAATGGGTGTAAATCATTTACATACTGAGATACATATATATATATATATATATATATATATATATATATATATATGTGTGTGTGTGTGTGTGTGTGTGTGTGAATATAGAAGTCAACACTCAGAGGCGACAGGCTGCTTCATGCTAGACGCAATCGTCAGGCCGCCTGACGATTGCGCCTAGCATGAAACGGCCTGTCGCCGCTGAGTGTTGACTTCAATGTTCACTTTTATATTTACATACGTTCTATCTCTGATATTGAGCACTTTTTTCCATAAAAATAGCACACATTAAAAATTTATTTCTTCATATATATATACATATATATATATATATATATATATATATATATATATAGAGAGAGAGAGAGAGGGGGGGATTGATTCGTTTTCTACGGGCCATCAACCCTTTACAGTTTATTTAAAACCAGAGTCTATTTTTACATTGTAAGTATTTTTTTAGATAATAGTGGTTTAGTAGTCAATCATGCGTTATATATAGGTTAGGCGATCATGTATCTTTCGATACATGATTGACGATATTGACGAGGCAGAGTTTTTTTCCCCGCAGGAGGTTGCCATTTCTTTCTGTAGTAGACCATTTGCCATCCAAGTCTATAGAACCTGGTCTATCCTGCTATTTACACATAGCGGAGGGGATAAGAAGAGGATTCATACCTTACCCAAGGGTATTAGCACGTAAGTGAATGTAATGGATTCGACTGGAATTCGAACACAGCGCTCCGATTCCTCAGTCCGAGCCGCTATCCATTACTCCAACGTGCCTAGTACATGTCTTAATAATGAACCCGTGGATGCGGAGAGAGAAGGGGTGGATTCGTACCTTTCCCAACAGTATTTGCGCGTAAGTGAATATAAGAAACCTAACGAGAATTGGAACTCAGATCTCCGATTAAAAATTCCTAGTCCTTATCCATTGCACCACCCGCATATCCAAGCTTAAATATCTGGTATTCCCAAACGGTCTCCCAAATAGGTATTGAACAGGCTCGACGTTGCTTAGCTGCGGTGATTGTATGGGAACCGGTGTTTCAACATGATGTGGCCGCAAGCCCTTTATTTTATGGCTATCCAGGATTCATTATTGGCGGTCACAATCTTAGCAACATATCATATGCAAATGACATGATGTTGATAGCAGACACAGAAAGAAAACTACAGGAACTCCTACAGAAGGTAGTGAAGGAAAGCGAGAAGAAAGGACTAATCATCAATTGTATAAAGACAATATGTCGTTGTCAGTAACATGACCATCATAATTTGCGAGCTACGAATCGGGGATACCAAAAACAATCAAGTACTAATATAAAAGGTTTACAATGCGTTTTAACAGACGGCGAGAAATGTGACACCGAAATCCGAAGATACATAGAAATAGTAAAAGATGTCTTCCAAAAACTAAATAAAGTATTAAAAAACGACCAAATTCCATTAGAAACAAAGAACTAATGTAATATCAATCCTTTTATATCTTGAAGAGCTACGAAGGATATGATGTTGTGAAGAGCCATGATGTACTACGCTCTGAAGGAAAACTCCACATAGAAATAGTTGTATAGGAAGCAATAAACCGTACACCGAAAAGTAAATATTAGTTGAATTTTGATATGTAATATTGAATATACATTAACAACGGTATACGACAACGGAATTTAGTGGATAGAAAAAGGAGACTTTGAAAAATAAATATTTTTTTGCATAATAGAATTTTTTCCCGCATTCTGATTCCGTTTTGTTCTATTCTTTCCCTCGGTTTTCTTCTTTCTTTCTTTCTTTCTTTCTTTCTTTCTTTCTTTCTTTCTTTTCCTAATTGGGGACTTTTGTTCTTTCTATATCTTTCTATTTTCTTTCTTTCTTGATCCGATTTGTTCGGATATTTTTGCTAATTTTATTCTTTCTTTTCTTTCTTTTCTTTTCTTTCGATCTTTCTTTCTTCAATTCTTTTCTTAATTCGGGACTTTCGTTCTTTCCATATCTTTTCATCTTCTTTCTTTCTTGAGTTCGTCTTGTTCTATTTTTTCCACAATTTTATTCTTTCTTTCTTTCTTTCTTTCTTTCTTTCTTTCTTTCCTATTTCGGGACCCCTGTTCTTTCCATATCTTTCCATCGTTCTATCTTGAGTCCGTTTTATTCTATTTTTTGCCCCAATTTTATTCTTTCCTTTCTTTCTTTTCTTTCCTTTATCTTTCTTTCTTTTCCTAGTTCGGGACTTTTTTTCTTTCCATCTTCTTTCTTTTCTGAGTGATTTTTAAAAATTTGTTGCGCAATTTCTTTCTTTGTTCCTTTCTTTCTGTCTTTCTTTCTTTCTTTCTTTCTTTTCCTAATTCGGGACTTTTGTTCTTTCCATATCTTTCCGTTTTCTTTCTTTCTTGAGTCCGTTTTCTAATTTTGTTCTCCAATTTTACTCTTTCTTTCTTTCTTTCTTTCTTTTCCTAATTCGGGAATATTGTTCTTTCCATATCATTTCATTTTTTTTCTTTCTTGAGTCCGTTTTCTAATTTTGTTCTCCAATTTTACTCTTTCTTTCTTTCTTTCTTTCTTTCTTTCTTTCTTTTCCTAATTCGGGATATTCCTTCTTTCCATATCTTTCAATTTTCTTTCTTTTCTGTGCCAGTTTTGTTCTAATGTTTCGCCCGATTTTAATCTTTCCTCTCTCACATTTTTCATTTCTCTTTTCATTACTTTGCTTCCTACCTGATTTATTTTGTCTTCTTTATTTGTGCGAAAGAAATCGCAACGACCACGATCGGAATTTGAACTCGGCACATGAATTCCATTTCAACGCCGATAACCGCCATGCTAGACGCAAAAACCAATTTATGCGTGTTTTTTTTTGTTTTTTTTTTTCACTCGGATCAATAGAAATTACACAAAATGGCAGAAATTAAGTTTGCGAGCTTTGCAACCAAAATGGCGTTTTTATTCGAAAGAAAAAAGCAGACGAAACCGATGCATCACTCAGTAATAAAAATAAATAAATAGAAATAAAAGTGCGTAAATGATTTGCAGCATTTAATAAAAGGCAATCAACTAGTTCAAGAAAACCAAAGGTTTTATCGGATATAAAATCTTTATTTTCACTGACTGAAGTAACGCAGACTGGCGGGAAACAGATCTAGCGTTCTTCGTTTCGTTTCTTGTCACCGTTTTACGACCAGCAATGTAAATCGTTGACCACTGGGCTAAAACGAATATCTTAATTGAGACACTCGCTGTTTATTGATTAAGTACTTAATCTCCCGTGTCGATTAAAAGGATTAGATATAAAATTTTAACCAGCCTTAATTCGCTTATCAGAGCCAAACAAAATGCGATGATTAGAAAAGATAATCCGATAACAATTGGGGCTCACAACAAAGAAATTTAAATCGAAATAAGAAACCAAGAGCGAATTGACAATCAACTCTGAGAATCTCATTCTCTCTCTCTCTCTCTCTGTCTGTCTGTCTGTCTCTCTCTCTCTGTCTCTCTCTGTCTCTCTCTCTCTCTCTCTCTCTCTCTGTTTTCTTTCTTTCTTTTCTTTTTGTCATTCTTGATTTTCATTTCTTTTCCGTTCGCTTTTAACCTTGAGACATTTTTGTTTGTTTTTCTTTTCCTCTGGCATCTTAATCATTTGCATCTTCAAAATTTTACTACAGCGTTTTATTTATTTTTAAATCTCTTTGCTCGTTTTTTTTTTTCTCTTTTCAGCTATTTTTTTCCAGCAAAAAATTTAACTATCTGAGTAGCGGTTATAACGAACGTCAGGAATAAGGAAAAGGTGACTTCCAAAAGCTAAGCAAAGTAATAAGAAACAGGAAAATCTCTGCAGAAACTAAGAAAATAGTACTGAACTGTGATGTTATATTGATTCTCTTAGATGGCCGTGGATACTTGACGTTTCCCAAATAGAGAACTCTTCAGGAAACATAGATATGACTCTACAGAAGGACCCTGAAAATACCGTGGGTGAAATATGAGAGGAACGAGGAGGTTTTAGGGAAAATACAAACCAAAAGGATATTTATACTTAATATCAGAAAGATAGTGTTGAAGTTTCTATGAGAGATTGTGAGGAAAGAGTGCTTGGAGATTTTGATGCTCACACTATATACTGAAATCAAGAGGACAAGATGGAAAAACCGAGCTTGTGTAAATCGATGTCAGGATAGGGAGTTGGAGGAATAGTAAGGAGACGAACACTGTTTTGAAGAGCCAAGATCGAATACATCTTAGGGAATCTCCAGTTTTATCATCATGATTCCTTATTTTTTATTTTTATTTTGCATAACCTTGTGACCATTTTTATTATATAAGTTACTGAATGACTGTTAGAGTTTTTGGGTACTTTAATATACTAGTGAGCCAACCAAAATGAGCTGACTCATTTTATAGTTGACCAATAGAAGAATTAACCAAACAGAAAGCTCAAAATATTCAATTCGACGTGTATAAAGGCAGCCATGATTATACTTGTTGTAAGAGTAAGATCTTTATTTGGATATCATGCAATGGTATTCCTTCAACTACAGATAAAATATATTATCATTCTACTATAAAATGTATCGCTAGTCATTTTATTATAAACAGCTACTTTTGGTAACTACATAAAAATGTATTAGTAGTATTTTTACTATAAAATATATTTTTATACTTTCATAGTGTTGTTTTTTTTTGTTATTTTTGTAGAGGAGTTCACTATTTTCCTATAGATGGGACCATATCAAGTGCTACTGCTCCGGGTTAGGGTGGACCTGGGAACAACAAGAATTAAAAAGTTGTCCCACGTTCCTCAAAACCTCCAATTTCCTGATTACAGACCTTACTGCTGGATGTAGTTTATAGTGATACTCAGTACTAGATATAATTCATGTCGATCATTTCCGCTATTTGTGTCTTTCCTGCATGTTTCTACATTCTATTCTTAATAAATATCTTCACTTAAACTCGTGTCTTCATTATTAAACTGGACGCTAATAAATATAAACTTTTCTTCTAAGTACTTACTTATTTTGTCTCAATTTAATAGTGTATAAACAAGTTTTGAGACTTTCTTTAAGAGAAGCAATTATATCTGTCCTAGATTATTATAATTTTAGTATATCATTACTATCTATCTAATAAGCTGACCTGCCCACGTTTATCATTCCAGATTGAAGGAGATGGCTGTTACAGCTCTTTGAACACACTCTACCAAACACAGCTTGTGGCAGCTGACGAGTGTACAGAGTGCAGTCGGGACTTGAAGACAATTTGGAAGCTTGATATACAATAAGGTTTTAAGTTGACAAAAATGGGCATCAAAACTATCCCTCGCCCTCTCTACATTTCAGACCTTTCTCCCTGTGACTTTTCTTTGTCCCCTCGGATGAAGGAGAACTTCACGGGCTGTCGTTTTGAAGACAATGAGAAGAGGCTGTGACAAGGTTCCCGGATACCGTCAGTTTGGATGACTTACACGAGGACTTCACGAAGTCAGATGATCTTATATTGAAGGTGATTAGAGTGTTGTACTACGTCAAAATTAAGAAATGTTGTTTAACGGCATATCATCACCTTATGGGCCATTTCATGCCGAAATCATATTCACTTGCAAATGCTTCGTTAAAGTAATAACTATTAATGCAGCCAAACCATCGACGGCTTCCAAAAAGTTCCTTAGATCCATTTTCACTCGCAATGCTTGGGTCAAAACAGTAGTACGATCTTCAGACACATCCCAGCGTTACCGCACCCTGGGTCGTCATCTTGAAAAATAGGGTAAGGTTAGATTCTTATCCAGGTTTCATAGTGTTGTGGATTCCGGGATGAAATCAGATATCAATAAATAACAAACGCCAGGAATAGATAAGGAAAATAAATGTATTAACGTAATAATACAAACTGGTAATACGGGTTAGTAGATCCAGGAATTCGGGTTAGTAGCAATGATATATATACAGTCTTGGTATTGAAGTATCGCGGTATGACTGCTTACTGAATCTAGGTGCTGTGACGGTGACCCTTGTGTTACCCTCCTCTAATACTACTCTGATACTGCTCTGATACAGACTTCTCGACTGACTTAACGTTCTCCCGGGTATTCACTGGTGGTAGTATGTGTATACCTCGGCTGAGTCCATTTGGGTAAAAAGGGGAGACCCCATAACACCCCCTTCTTAAATGCCTTTTAGGGGGAGTTAATATATTTTCCTTTTTCTTATAGTCGACAATTAGAGGCACTGTAAATTTTGTCTTCCTGCTAGTCCTTCCAATTTCTATGTCTTCTTGTGTTCTTTGAATCTCAAAAACTTCAAAGATCTCCTCCATCGACTCGTCATTTTCTGCGGGTGACGAGTTTGACTCTTCAACCCGTCAATTTTGTATTTGGTCAATATATTTTCTGTGGGTAAATTTTTCGCCTTTTGTGTACATCACTCTTCTTAGTCAGTTAATTATTGTATTTTGTTCCTCATAAGCCATATTGTGACTGAAATAGACCCATTCTTGTTTGAATGATCTCCCGAGCACTGTAGATGTATACCGGTTTTTATTTATTTTTTCCTTCGTCCTCTGAATAAATTCATCCTTTTTCGCTTCTTTTCTTATCACAGGTAGTTCCTTTACTGCCTTGTATAACTCTTTACTGTTTTCATCTATGGTAGCAAATGGCGCGTTTCACTTCTATTTACATACTGGTTGGACATTTTTTTTCAATTCAATTCTAGCTGCACCCTTACAAAACGAGCTGATAGGTGAATCCCATACGTCTAACTTTTTCATCCAGTCTGTACCCACTAGATTTTCTGTATCTTTCATTACGTATAACCTGAGTTTTGTTTTCACGTGATATTTAACATTTACGATTATTTCTCCTTCGAATTTTATACGCTTTCCTGTCACCGACTTAGCAATTTTTTGTGTATGTAACATGGTTGGTCTGTTAAGCTTTTTCCATGTCTGTAGGTTAATTATCGTTAGATCGGAACCCGAGTCAAGTTGCAATTTTATCTTTATTTAAATTTCAAGTTCCACATATTTCCTTATGTTGGTATTGTCTTCGCCATGCATCCTAGTAGCTCTTATCCTACTAGTAGCTTTTCTATTCCTACATTGGGATGCTTTGTGCTCCATTTTTCCACACACAAGGCAGTTTTTATATTTAAAACGGCAATCCTTGTTCCAGTGTAGTCCTCCACATTGATAACATGCAGATGGCGGGGGGGGGGGGCTTATATTTGCTTCGATTTTCGTCATAATTTGCCCTATATGTTGTACTTTTTCTCTCATAGAATTTTTGTTTTCTTTCCGAGGAGGGTGAAGAACGTAAACTTGTTTAACTTACGTATATGAGAAACTCCTGACTCCTCAATGTTTTTCGAGTCTTTCTTTATACTCAGGCATTTTTGGCAATCTTCTGATAGTTGTTGTAGTGTTAGTTCAGGTTCATTTTGTAGTTTTGAAAGCATTCTTTTGCGCATTTCACTATCTTTTGCTGAGACTAACCCTTGAACGAAGATGAGACACTTGAAATTGTCCGGTGTTAATTCTGCCAACTTGAAGTCGTCGCAATGTTTATTCACGATAGCGGCAAACGTGGAATAGTCCTCATTTTCGCCCTTTACCAGGTTAAGACATTTCCACCTCTTGTGAAAGAGTGACGTTTTTGGACTGAACAGCTCTGTAAGACATGTAACTGCTTCGTCAAACGTTAATTCGTTCGTCTTTTTTGACAATGTATTCGTGGCGTCTAAAATAATCCCCGAAATTTTTATCCTCGTCTAGAGAGTATATGAAAGTTTCTATCGTACTCCACACTGCGTCTTGGGAAAAAGTCGCCTCTTTTTCGATATTTTGTTGTTTGTTACCCGCTACCTTTAATATTAGTTCCTGGAGTTGCATTTGTCTTTCTTCATTTTGCCTTTGTATTTCTTGATTTTCCTTCTGCGTTTGTAGTAATTGCTTTTGCCACTTTTCTTCCATTCTTTCTTGGAATTGGAATTGTTGTTCGTTTTATCTTTCTTGAAGTTGTAATTGCTGTTCATTTTGGTATTTTACAAGTTCTACTAAAATACTTTTTAAATCCTCCATGATAAGAGTCTTACGAAAAAAACTCGATTTTCCGTGATTTAATCCTCGTAAATCGCCAAGTTGATGTGGATACTGGCAAAAACGGCAATTTTTTTCTTTTTGTGTGAGTTCGAATACATCGTCGCCAATTTGTTGTCGACGAGAGGGAAACTTTTGTTTCGATTTCCTTCCCGTGTGAGTTCGCATTCCTCGTCGCCAATTTGTTGTCGACAAGGAAGATTTTTTTCCTTCCCGTGTGAGTTCGATATCCTCGTCGCCAATTTGTTGTGGATTCCGGGATGAAATCCGATATCAATAAATAACAAATGCCAGGAATAGATAAGGAAAATAAATGTATTAACGTAATAATACAAACTGGTAATATGGGTTAGTAGATCCAGGAATGCGGGTTAGTAGCAATAATATATATATATATATATATATATATATATATATATATATATATATATATATATATACAGTCTTGGTATTGAAGTATCGCGTCCATTTGGGTAAAAAGGGGAAACCTCTTAACACATAGTCAAAAGGTTAACACACAAACAATTGGTCCAAGCACCATCTCTCAAAATGGAAAATTAAGTCCTAGCCACTTGGAAAATTGGCGCAGAACAATCTTCTTTGTTGTGCCAGATTAAGTAAAACCGAATAAATATTATCGTTGTCACAAAAATATAGATTTTATTATTTTAACGTGTTTCCAGTCGATAGAAGTACTTATTCCTTCGATTTATTTTGGCCTTGTCTGTGCAATGTTTATGCCTTAAGCATCCTGATTGATTTACTTTTTGTTTAACGGCATATCAACACGTTATGGGTCATTTAATGCCGAAATCTAATTTTCTTGGGAGTTTCGAAGTAATAAAAATATGATATATGTTATTCTGCTTTCACAATTAAATACATGGTAAATGATACTCAGCTTTTGTGAGTGTGGACATAATTCCTAGAGGCGGTGATATGCGTCTTTTATGTTGTAGTTTTGTTGAAGTTATATGGAATAAAGTGTTTATTTCTTTAAGAAATAGTAGGATATTATATGGATTAATGTCATGAAAGAATCCTTTCATGTTGGTTGATGTTTTGTTTGATTTTGTTTAACGGTATATCAGCCTCTGTGGGTTATTTAATGGCGAAATCTAAATATTTTGAACACAAATTTATGGCTTCAGCTACAGATAATATGTATTGTTGGTCATTCTACAATATTACTGGACATTTTATATAAATATGTATTGTTGGTAATCCTTACCATATAGAAATATATTGATGATATTTTTACTATGAAAGTATTTTGTTTTTGTTTGAGGGTTCACTATTTGCATATATCTGGGACTTTAACAGGTAAAACTTTCTGTATTGTGTGTGTAACTGAAGCAAAAAGCTTGGTTTACTTTGCTTAACAGGATATTTCCTTATGGATCATTTAATGCCGAAAACTAATTCAGTTCTAAATGCTTCAGGAAAGTCATAAGTAATTATATCGCACAACCACTGATCAAATATTTTTACATTGCCAAATTATTTTTGTAGATAATGGTTTAGTGATACAAGTCTTACTACCTAAGCCATAGCTGGTGAGGAAGAAGCTGTATATTCATAAATTTTCTAAGGGTATTTTTTTTTATTGAATGATTCGTTTCGTTTTCTACGGCTTATCAACATTTTGCAGGTTATTTAAAGCCAAAATATATGTTTAGATTGTACGAAAAATGGTTTAGTGATAAATAGTCTTAATAATTTACCCATATATGGGGGAGAAGATGTAGATTCATAACTTTCCCAAGGCTTCATACGTGAAAATAATGAACCCACTTCCTATTCTGAGCCGTTGTCCCTACCCTTTCTGCACGTCCAAACTGACAGTACATGGCATACTCAAGCGGTTACCCGTCTAGGTACGAACCAGGCACGACGTTACTTAACTTCTGTGAACTTTCAAGTATTCAGTGAGAATTAAACGCAAGTGTAACAAGTAGTTTTTTGTTTTTTTTGTTTTTGTTTTTTTTTGCTCTAAGTTGAAGTGTTTCTCAGCAAAATATCAATCCATATTTGTGTGTATGTCTGTGTGTGTGTGCGCACGCACGCGCGTGCGTGTGTAAATACTTGCCTTTTTCATTAATTTTCTGTCGGTTTAAAAGATAGTAATTAGCGAATACTATTGTTGACCGAGGCTCTAGAAACCTTAGGCGATTCTGTTTACTTAAGTCATCGGTTAAACGCTTTATTCGATCTGAGATCGATTATAATCCAATCGGATTTGACTGGTTTCTCTTCGTCCGCTTCTCGCAAATACGTCTTCCTTCACTTCCATCATGTAATAGCAATGCACCAATTACTTGTGCATTACGTTTTTGACAACACTTCCTTCCTCCACCTGTTTAAAAGGAACTTGTCTTAGTCTGCAACTTTATGCCCTCTGTTTGTACAAAATGTGTATCTTTTCGTTTTCGGAAAATTGACAAATTGCAAAAGCATCTCGTTGAGGATTACAACAGTACATACATTTTCTTTTCTTTTTCTCTCTCGAACTGACATTGACCAAGGTCCTTACTAGACGAGACACTCAATGATGATGATAAAAGAAATTATTTTGAGAATTCTAAATGAGGAATTCTATGAGTATACACAGAAATGTCTTTAACATCTCAACCAATATGAAGTTCCTAATGCTGGATATTCTCCAGACATTCAGCATTAATATTATAAATTATTTAGTTCTATACAATCGTTTTAAGTTTAAAAAGTTCCTTAACATTGTTTTATTGGATCAAAACTTGAAAAATTAGCTGAAAGGTGGCATATTACAGGGTGCGGCAGAAATAAATCCCACATATACCTCCCAGAAATACATCCTGCATAATGGTAAGACATTAGTGACCATGGTGTCTTTATCTAGCTATTATGTTACCATTATGTGGGAAGTATTTCTGGATGGCATATGCGAGAGTTATTTCTGCTGGATCTTGTATTTTGTTAAGCGCGTATAAATTGTATGAATCAACATGAATAAAAGATTTTGTTAAAATTTGCTAAAAACGTTTTCACAGAAAGCACATTGATAGATAGACGGATTCAAATTGATATACTCATAAACTTTCTAGTCTGATTACGTTTGTGTTTGTGTGAGCTTACGTACCTATCGAGAACGTAGAAAAGCAGACGATAGAATTTTAATTTCATCGCACACAATGATACGCGCATGCGCAAATTAATGTCTTTTTGCACTTGTATTTACGTATAACGTCGACTTTGTCCGTTCAGGAGTGTGGATGTGTCCATACGTTTAGTGACATTGATTGCGGATAGGAACATTCCGTTTAAGTGCGTTTTGCATTTATTTTTTTTATTTTTGAAAAGAGAATGTCAATTATGCATTCATTTAATAATTTATTTATGAGGAACCATTGATTTATAAATTTATGCAATTAGTTTTATTTTTAAAAAGACAATGATGTTAATTTATTTGAGTTAACTTCTTTTTAGAAAAACATTTCTGATCAAATGGTAAAGAAATAATAATAATAATAATAATAATAATAGCGGAGATGGGTCAAAAAGCAATAGGAACAATAATAATAATTAAATTTACTTCAGTTTTCAGTCTTTTTTTTAATTTAACCGACGTCTTTTTTGTTTTGTTTTTTTTCAATCTAACTGACGTTAGCATTATTCATGAGTAATTGATGAAAACTTTGCCAACCATACAAGCAATTTGTAAAAAAAGCACCAAGGATGAAATTCATAGTAATGTTGATACTAACAAATAAATATGATAATAATAAAGAAAAAAATAAATAAACTAAATAGCAGTAAAATTAAATGAATTAAGTTGTTCTGAAACTAATATTGCATTTTTGGAGAGGAAATAAAAACCCGTTCAAATGTAACAAAAGATATATTGATTTGTCAAGAACGTAATCATCATAACGACAAATGACAAAAATTCTAGTATGAGGTACATTCTTTTATTAATGGCTGAAATAACTTTGGATTTTAAAGTAAAAACCTACCTCAACACTTTAATCAAATATCAACAGATAAATAAATAAAATAACAACAACAATAGTAATAATAATACTCAAAATAACGATGTAACTATCCTCTGGGACATGCCAATTCAAATTGACAAGGAAATAAAAGCAAACAGACCTGATATTACAATAAAAGACAAGACATTCAGGAATTGTATGCTTATTGACATAGCAGTACTATATGAGAGAAAGACATCCGTAAAGATTATCGAGAAATTGTCCAAATACAAAAACTTTGAGATCAAGATTAACAGGATGTGGGGAATGAAGACCAATAGTAATTGGAGCGCTGGGCCTCGTGAAAAAAGGAATGGACAATTTTACTAACAGTTTCCCAGGTAACATCAACATACAAGTTGCCCAGAAGATCGCCCCACTAGGAACGCCCCATATACCAAGAAAAGTGACATCAATTAAGTGACGATTTTCCTATAGGGCCCAAGGACCATAGTTTAGACCCGACTCTACAGGATACAAAGCAGGAAAATATGACACACAAATGATAATGATAACAATAATAAACCGTAATACACTTACTGCATCGATAAATAACATGAAAAGAAAGCAAAAGCACATGTAATGTATCAAATACAAAAGCAATGGTAAGTTAAGCGTCTTCATGGTTAATACTCTGCCCGTACCCAAAAAGCTGGTCAATGGTTACGTAGTCCAAGGCTAAAAGCTGAACCCGAAGGTTTTATTCTTACTACACAGGACCAATGCTTGATAACTAGAAATTACTAAGCACGCATACTGAAAAAAATTGTGTTGACCCGAAAAGCAGATTCTGTGATAAATATCCAGAAACAATTGATCTGCACTAGAAAATATGCAAGTTTTACAGGAAGGCGACTGCAACTGGTATGAACATTTTATGGGATTTTGCAATGAACACAGACAGAACAATTAAAGCTAATCACCCAGGCATCGTGATCAAAGAAAACAAATACAGAAGGTTCTTTCTTATTGACATGACAGTACCTGCTGATTGTAATGTATCTTTGAAGATCTCAAAAACAAAAAGAAAAACTATCAATATACAAGGATCTTGAAGTGGAAATCTAAAAAATGTCCCACATGAGGACATCAATAATTCCACTTGGAGTTGGAGCCCTCGGATTGATTGGAAAATATTCCGATAGACTCATTGAAGGTATACCTTGTAGACAATTCGTTAAAGAAATACAAAACAAATGTACTCACAAGTACAGCTCAGATATTACAAAGAGTTTTATAGATGTAAAATGTATGTTATTTGAAATGGGTTTGTTTTGTTTTTTGGGTTTTTTTTTTTTAAATGATGAGTTGAAATGTCATGAAACTATTTCTGACCTTAGGTCTCTGGTTGTAACACAAAAGGAAATGTGCTTACAACATAAATAATAATAATAATAATAATAATAATAATAATAATAATAATAATAATAATAATAATAATAATAATAATAATAGAACTATCCTACAAAACTACAACAATTGGCCTCCAAAGATACTTGGAAAATACAGAAGACTGGATGATGGTATGTGTCAAGGAACATGAAAGTAGTAAGTGTCTTTACTCTGTAGTAAAGGAAGCCTAAAAATTCAAAATGTAGTTTCAAATGGGTGCAGAAATGCAAATACATCACTGTACACCGGCTGAAGCTGCAAAGTACTTAAAAGAGAATGCAAAGACAAATGCGACCGACCAGATACAGAAACAATGGCAAGATAAACCGCCCCAGGCCAATACTCTGACCCTACCAAACAAGCTGATGTAGACAAAAACCGCACCCATAAGTGGCTACGTAGTGCAAGGTTGAAAGATGAAACTGAAGGTTTTATCCTTGCTGCACAGGACCAATGCTTGTTAACTAGGAATTATCAAGATACTGTGTTAGCCCAAAATGCAGATTCTGTGATAAATATCCAGAAATCATTGATCATCTTGTATCAGGATGCACGATATTGGCACCCACTGAATATAAAACCCGGCATGACACAGTGGGCCAATATCTGCACTGGAAAATTTGCAACTCATACGGGAAGGAAACCGAAAGAAACTGGTACGAACACCACCCAGACCCGGTTACGGAGGTAGGACCTGTTACAATTCTATGGGACTACACAATACACACTGACAGAACAATCAAAGCCAACCGCCCAGACATTGTTATTAAAGACCACAAACAAAAAAAATGCCTCCTTATTGATATGGCAGTCCCTGCAGACTGCAATGTATCTTTGAAGATATTCGAAAAGCTGTCAAAATACAATGACCTTGAAATAGAAATCTAAAAAATGTGGCACATGGGAACGTCAACAATCCCTGTTGTAGGTGGAGCCTTAGGATTGGTTGGAAAAGATTCCAGTAGACTAATTGAAGGGATCCCTGGAAGTCCATGGGTCAAAGAGATAGAAAAACTTATTCTGACAAGCACAGCCCACACTTTACGAAGGGCTATATTTATGTAATAATTTTTTTTCAGTGGAAATTGTCCTGATACCATTTCTAACCTTAGGTCCCTGGGCGGGACCCGGAAAGAAATGTGTAAACGGCAGTTATCAAAGGAAATAATAATAATAATAATAATAATAATAATAATAATAATAATAATAATAAGTGAGAGTATAAGATGGAGGCGGAAGAAGTGGAGAATGCAGGTGTATCGAGAAGATTTGATATGAGCTTTTCTACTGGACATAATTAATAAAATGGTTATGAATACTGAGGAGAGTGGCGAGTATGGCGAGGTGTTGTTTTGAAACAATCCAAACAACATCGTTGTTAAAATCAAGAAAAATAGTGAGGAGAATTTGGGGTTATCGAGGAGAATTGGCATGAAGCCAATAGTTAATTAAGCTCGACTATTGGGAAGGATAGTGAACTGTTGAGGAAACTTACTGTCACTCAATCTCCTGCGATAATCAGCAGACACCTGGTGTGAACAAGCAATTTACAAGAAATATAATGAGGAGAAAGTTGCTCCCACTCAGTCTCCATTGATAAATTGCAGACACCTGGTGTTAACATACAAATGCATAAAGAAGCAGCGGCAAGAACACAAGAAGGAGAAAAAAAGAAGATACAGAAGAAAAAAGGAAGACGAAAAAAGAAGAAAAAGAGGAAATAGAAGGAAAAAAAGAATAAGAATAAGAATAATGAGAAGAAGGTAATATAAAAAAAATAGATGGGACTGAAAGTAGATGATGAAAATAAAAAAAATTGTTAAATTATTAAAAAACTCGTAAAAATGCTGAAGGAAATGAAATAAATAGTTTAAAGATATAATCATAAGTAAATAACTGTATTTGCTTAAATACTGTATTTATTTAAATACGGCATTTAAATACTGTAAATACAGTATTTAAATACATAAATACTTAATTTAATACTTATATACCGTATTTAAATACTGTAAATACTGTATTTGCGTATTTAAATCTGTATACTAAAAGACGCACGGACATATTAGACGCACCAATTTCATTTCAGTAGGGCATATCCAAGAAGAAATAGTCTATTTAAGAATGTAAATTTTTAAAAAAGCTATTAGTACAAATTTAACTGTTCTCCTAAGGGGACCCCTTCCCTTGAACAGCTATTGGGCCTTAAACTCACACCACACCTTAAATGGAATTTATGTATACGACCCATCACCAAAGATGCTGTGAAAAAGTCCTGTACTTTTACTAATTCCCCCTTCCATACACAACCTTTAGAAAGGTCAGATCAGACCGAGTATCTCTGCTATATCTCGGCTGGACCTACTCAGTCTTCACTTTCCAGTCTTGGTAGAGTTAAAAAGCGTTATACTCAGCCTTACTCAGCATTAATTATTCTCACCTTACATCCCATTTTCTCTTAATACAGACGAAACGTTTTAAACTTACCACTACTCTATGGCTATTTCCACAGAAAATGTTCTGACGAACTATATTACTTAATTCCGCCACATCTAACCCTCACAGCTATGATCTGCCATGCCACCTACACGGAGTGGAAGCATCCTTATTTCCTTCGTATTCCATTAGTAAAAAGAATATTCCGCTCGAACAGCTTCTTTTCACAAACCACTACTATGTGGAACCGCCTCCCAAGAGGATGCTTTCCCGACCGCTATATTCTTAACCTTTATCTTTAACCACATATATAATACTGTTGTGATATCTGGTTTGGGCTCCTACTATATATCTTGAGATTCTTGACAAATTCAAAGAAGGGTCTGTGATCTAATCAATCCTCAACAGTCATTTTTAACATGGCTTCCCTCTCTCTTTTCTACAAGTATTTCTATGGCAATTCTTCTGATGGGCTGTTCTCCTTAGTGACTCCACTGCATGAATTTAAGCTTACTACTAGAGTGGCAACTAGGTCTCACTATTTTACTGTTAAATTAGCTAGATGCAACCGTAAGTTCTATTCTAATAGTTTCTTCCTTTGCGATTACTTGCTTCTCTGCTAACTATGTTTATCAAAGATTTAAATGCAGCATCAATTTTCTCTATTCCTGAATCCTGTTCATTTACTGTCCTTTTCTCCACTTCTCATCACTAAAGTCCTCTCATTCTTTTTCACTTCTTTTATCTCCCTGCGTCCTTGCTTGGTGTGAAATGGTCAGGTGTTCCTTTTATCCATCTCGAGGTTCTTGACAATATCAAAAGAAGCATCTGTAATATAATCAATCCTGACCGGAAATGTCGACTTCAGTCCCTTTCTCACCGACGTGACGTGGCTTCCCTCTGTCTTTTCTACAAATATTTTCAAGGCAACAGCTCTTGTTGACCATGTTCACCATAGTCTATGAATATAGAATCCAGCGCAGTACGTAATCTGTTCAATGAAACAACGTTAAAGATTAACACTCACGGGTCAGACACTCTACTGAATCTGAATATATCGCCAATACCACCAGCAGCTGTTCCGTAATTCTTCAGTCTTCGATACAAAAGGCTGGCAGTGCATATTCTGGAAAAACATGGCCGCCTTTATACACGTCGCATGGAATATTTTGAGCCTTCTGTTTGGTTAAAACTTCTATTGGTGAACTATAAAATGAGTCAGCACATTTTGGCTGGCTCATTAGTACACTGGGTACCCCAAAACTCTGACGATCTTTTCTGTCTGGTGCCCCGACTATATGAATTTAAACGTACTACTAGATTGGCATCTATGTCCCACACTTGAAGAAATATTGAAGAAATAGCTAAATGCAACCGCCAATTTTACTCCAACATTTTCTTTTCTCGCACTACCCACTTGTGGATCTCCTTTCCGTTTCATTGCTTCCCTGATAACAACAATATTCAAAAATTTAAAGGCAACATCAAACGACATCTTTTGTCATCTTTAATCCCGTTCATCTTTTGTCTTTTCCTCAATCCTCCCTATTTTGAGTTTTCTCTTTCCCTTTCACTCTCTGTAAACTCCTGCGTATTAGTGGTATTCCCGCCTTGCTTGGGGTGAAATGATTAAAAAAATATTTATAAATTACGTTTCTTATCTCTTATTCTTATCGATCATACCACCGCTCTTAGTAACCTTGTACATTGAGTGGCTCGTGGACCATGTATAGGTTGGAATTTAGCAAAAGAAAAATCAATTGTTCAAAACCTTTCGTTTGAACAACTCTTTTTTCCTCGCAGTGTCAGTTTTTTCTTGTTTTCTTTCAGGGATTTTTATTTACATTTGAAATCATTCCAATTATTATGTATATTTTTTTTTTTTTTTTAATCCGATCAAGCTAACTGATTCCAAGTCCTCTCTATATTCTACAGGAAGCCCAGTAAGAAATCGGTAAATTCAGAACGGCGTGAGACAACCGTTGAAAACTGGTGACGACTGATGGTACTGAAAATTTCAGGAACAATTTCTAAACATTTCGTCAATCCCCATGTCGGATGTTAGTCTTTGAAAAGTACGATCACTTGACGCTCAAAATCATTGAGTTGTTTAGACATACCAAAACGAAAGACGAAAGTTGTCTGCAAAAAAAAAAAAAATCCTTTAAAAGACCAGTCACAAGATCGAGCATCGATAAATCATTCATAAAAGAACCAATCAGAGTTAAGTAATTACGCGACAGTCGAATGATTATTCAAGGTCATGAATATTCAACAAATTTATTCAAGGTTGTTCAAGGTCAAATATTCCTGAAAGATAAAACATTGATAATAAACGTGTCGCTTTTTTTGCTGGGCACACTGTAGTATCTTTTCTAACAATAATTCTGTCTTTTGTTTTGCGCCTTTCTTTGAGCATCATATTCCAAAGATTGGAAAATTAATCCAAGCACAATTAATGATAGGCAGAACACTCACGTTCATTTTTCACACGTTTTCACGTCTCCCCAAAAAGTCTAAATCAGAGTTTCCCAAACATTTTATATTGGCGGCCCACCAAAACAAAAATAAACACTATTCAAAATGTACTCTGACGGGCCAGATAACAGTTTGTAAAGGCAATGGTAGGCGGTGGCACCTTATCTTAACGCCATAGGGTGTCAGTGTAAACAACTTCTAGACTGCTCATGCAAACGTAAATTATCAGAGTTCTCACGAGACATGACGGTTGGTGCCTGTCGGAAAAGCTATTCCATTTATAAAACTCTTGAGATATTTGATATTCTTCAGTCTATTGTCTACGGTGTGTATCTGAAATACCTGATGGAAGACATTAACACCCAACATAGACTGCGTAGTGACCGACCCTGGGTCCTTAATAAAAGAGATATCTACCTAGAATTGGATGTAGTAATAGACAAGATACCCTGCCATATATTATACCCAAATTCAGTTTAAAATGTATCAAGCGTTTATCCAGGAGGTCGATTCAGCGTTCCTTAGTTTGCATCGAATATGGGAGCAGAAATGCAGTTAAAATCATGACAGCGGACATAGATCCTCACCTGGGCTCGTCGCTAAGTGGATCCCGACGAACGAACGGACTGATTTTAGTTTTCTGGTGAAAACGACCATAGGTACCGGTTGTCAGTAAACCATCACGCAGGCTGGTTGTCGTTCGATTATCGAATGCTGTGTTAATGTATCATGCATTGGCCTAGCCAGTCCGCCTAAACAAGTCGCTGACTGCTTCATGCATAAGCACAACGATGGGTTATTCCAAAAAGATAATTCACTTCACCATTTCTCATCCGATCATTGAAGTTAAGCAACGTTGAGCCTGTTCAATATATAGATGGGTGATCGCTTGGGAATACCAAGTGCTGCAAGCTTGGATATGTGTGTAGTATAATGGATAAATGGCTCGGAATGAGAAATCCAATTCCAGTCAGCTTCGTTATATTCATTAACGCGCAAATCCCCTTGGGAAAGGTATGAACCCACCTCTTCCTCACCTCCCCAGATATAGAATAAATATTAGAACTTGTATTAGTAAAACCAATAATATATCCAAAAAAATCTTACAATCAAAAAATAGTTTCTGGCTTTAAATAACCTGAAAATGTTTGGTTTAGTTTGGTTTGATTTACGGCATATCAACCTCTATGGGTTATTTTATACCGACAAGGTTTTTATTGATGGTAATATTTTTTTTCAAAAATATATTGCTGGTAATATTTTGTTTTAAATATATATTGCTGGTAATAATTTTTTTCTCCAAAAATCTATTGCTGGTAATAATCTTTTGCAAAAATGTATTGCTGGTATTAAAACCTGTTTTTACATTTTCATAGTGTTTTGATACCAGCTTGGGGGTCAACTATTTATCCATGGCTGGGGCCCTAAAAGGTGCTACCACCCCTTGTCAGAGTGAACCTGGGAACACCATCAATTAAGAGGTAGTTCCACGCTCCTCAAAACCTGATCAGAGGCCTTGCTGTTGGATGTAGTTTATCGCCTTACGCAGGAGGCGGATGTAGTTTATCGCCTTACGCAGGAGGCGGATGTAGTTTATCGCCTTACGCAGGAGGCGGATGTAGTTTATCGCCTTACGCAGGAGGCGGATATTGTTTATCGTCTTACCTGCTTGTATTTTTACTATAAAAGTATATTTTAATACTTTCAAAGTATTTTGACCTTACTACCGGATGTATATTATCGTCATACCCAGGACACCTTTATTTTCAGTTACCTAGGAACATTTCTTAGTCCTCCCATAGGAATTGACACGACCGTCAACCTTACGTGTCGCATTTTGTTCAGCAAATTAGAGATATTTATCCCCGTTTTTTTAATTTTCTTTAAAATATTCTCAATGAAACAGTAACACCTCTCATGCTGCATGTTTTATACTTGTTTACGAATGCCAAATCCGGTTTTTGGTTTGAGGGGGCATCCGTCTGAATCTTAAAGCCTAAGGGCTTTCTATGCGTTTCATTATTAATTAATGAAAGTTGTCTTGAATGGCCACTCTTCTAGATCTTTTTTCATAAATACAAGTGTTTCCCAAGGCTCTGTCCTTGGAACTACGTTGTTTCTAATTTCCATAAAGGACCTTCCTCATGTCATCAGTTCTCAACTCTGTATCTATGCTGATGACACAACTATTTACTCCTGTCTTAATATTAAGTCTGGACGATTCGATAAAATCAAATTGGCAGCTGATCTCAAAAATGACCTACAATCTGTTGTTAATTGGAGCAAGGAGTGGCTTATTAATTTTAACATCTAAAAACGAAACTGTTCTCTTTTTAGCATCTGACACAAACCCTTTTTTTCATTCCATCAGCATGGCTAATGCTAACCTCGACGAGAGTGATTCGTTGCGCTCCTCTCAGACTAAAGTTTTCAGCTGACATTAAGTGGAAAGATTATATTGAAGCAGTTGCTAAGTCTGCAGCTAAGAAAATTGGTTCATTATGTCGTGCTAGACAATTTTTCTCGCCAGAATCTATTTATAAGTCAACCATTCGTCTTTGCTGCCACATCTGGTCTGGTGTTCCCGCTATATACTTAGAGATCCATGATAATATCCAAAGAAAAATCTATAATGTTATCAATCATCTGCGGGATAATTAAAGACAGAAATGTTTTTAGATTGTAAGATTTTTTTTTATTTTTACATAATAAGGATTTTACTGATACAAGTCTGAATAATTAATCTATAGTTGGAGTGAGGCGAGATGGATTCATACCTTTCCCATGGTTATTTGCGCGTAGGTAAATATAATTAACCCATCCGGAATTCACAATTCAGAGTCATTATCCATTACACCACACGCACATCCAAGCTTACAGCACCTGGTATCCCCAAGCGGTTTCCGATCTGGGTACAGACAAGGTATGACGTTGCTTAATTCCAGTGATGGTACGGGAACCGGCGTTTGGCGTAAGTCTCCAAGCAGATGTAAGTCGCTCAAACAAAAGATACATGCACTAGTACATCTGGTGTGTGACAGACAAAATCAGAAATTCTTTTATATGGATTATTATTATTATTATTATTATTATTATTATTATTATTATTAAGATTTTGATTCCTGACATAACTAATAATCAAGTAAGAGAACCATTCCCTAATCCTCGCAGCTTCCCTCTTGATGTATTCATTATTAGTAGTATTAGTAGTAGTATTAGTAATAGTATTAAAAACAAAGTCATTTTTATCGACTTTGTTGGGGAGGAGGAACTACAAGAAGCTACAAGCATCAATAGTCACAACAGTTAATGAATGGAGACATTTATTAGTCAACATGTGTGTTTGCTGTGAAATCTCAGGCATGTCGAAAGCAAACTGAAAATGCACCACGTGAAACGGCTTCGGCAGGTTTGTTTAAAAAACAAAACATGTACGGACCAATGACTAAAAGTTCTCAGCGCAACCAAGAACGATTTAAAAAAAAAACATTAGAATGTTTAGTCATTTGATCAGATTTTGATATGTAGTTAAACCAAGAACCAAATGATATTTCTGGGACATATAATGAGAGAAGGAGGGCTTGGAAAACCTGATACTCACAGGACAGATTGAGGGAAAGAGGGACAGAGGAAAGAAGCTCGAAACATACTTGATGAGCATGGGTAAATGGATGGTAGATCAGGGTTTGGGAGAAATCACAAAAAGACAAAACTTCTTAAGTGCTACAAGGCACAGGAAGATGTGGAGAGCCATGATCGCCTACGTCGTGAGGGGACATGGCACATAAAAGAAGTGAATTCGGTCCGCATTGGATTACTCATACGTTCGGCCTTGTGCCACATCTAAGCTACGCTGATGAAATCACCATAGCTGAGCAACGTGTTAATAGAAAATGGAGCTGGTTACGCAGAAATAAGACGGCCAGTAGGAATCATTTTCATTTTCATTTCAGAAATTGCTTAATGCGCTAAAAGGTCTGGGAACAACTATTGAAAAAAAAAAGAAAATCGTATTAGACCGTGTGGTAATATCTCACTTTTAATATGCTGGTAGATATCATTATAAATATAGAAACGAACTGGAACCACCAAAATAATGGTTTTACTGACGAATAATACGAATAACAGGTTAGGTATTTACTGTGTCTCCCCACTAAGACGAGTTGTGACACAAGGTCTTTTCTTAAGGTTATGGACCCAAGCGCGTACAGACGGGCAAGGAAGAAAAATTGCCCGCAGACCCCGCAACCGTCGGTTGCGCTGGCCTCGGTGAGAGCAACGATCCCTCTCTCTGATGCAATGAGAGGGCGCGGTCTCGGCCAGCTGTTCCCCAGTGTGGCATCTCTCAGTATAATTGTCTTACTGTTGCGACTCTGTCCTTTCACGGTGTCGCCCCTGAGTGCACTCTGCCCAAAGACAGAGACGCAACAGAGAGTTGATAAATGGATGTGTTACAAACCCCTCGAGGGAGGGATTTACACACTACGAATAACAGACTAACGGCGAAGTATGAAGAACAAGATAAACCACAGAAAAACTTTAAAATCCTATCTTAAAAAAGGCAGCAGTAGCCCAAGATCCAGATGCAAGTGTTGGGGGTTTCAGTACGTTTGCAGTTAAAACAGTTTCAGGGACGTAGCTTCTCACGATTTAAATTCAATTTCCTTTATCCTAGAATCGCTTCCCTCGAAGGCTAGGGAACCAATCTTATTTAACGCATAGTTGGCAGGGAAGATGGATTCATGCGTTTTGTTTTGTTTTTTGATTTTTTTTTAAATTGTGCGAAGTGAATGACACAAATGCGGACAAGTTTTGAACTCGGCCCGCTGATTTCACTCCCCACTGTCATGTGTCAAAAGACGATTGTTTTCCTGAAATTAGGAGGGCTTGGGAAATATTTAAATTAATTATTTTATCTATGATGGGATTCCATTTCCGTCCGTCTCTCTCTCTCTCTCTCTCTCTCTCTCTCTCTTATATATATATATATATATATATATATATATATATATATATATATATATATATATATATATATATGTCAAGATGAGAGCTAATGGCAGTCACTCGAGGCTGTTTCCCGGTATAATAGGGCTTAACGTAATGACAGCCGGAAAGTTTATTAAGTCATATACATTTATTTAATTTATTTTTGGTCTGGCGAAAAGGCGTTAATGTACTTGAAACGAAAGGAAGCAAGAAAACGTTCATCTAAATATATATATATATATATATATATATATATATATATATATATATATATATATATATATATATATGCGTGTGTATAACTATATATGTATACAAATTATATATATATATGTGTATAATTATGCATATATATACGTATATATGCGCGTTAATGCGATATAGAATCTGAACACAAATGGAGAAATCAGACATTGTCTGATGCATACACACACATACATGCATACATTACATATATATATAAATATATATATATATATATTGATAAACGCATGTATATTTCTTTATACTATATTTCTCATATATATTGATGTGTGTGCATCTGTATATATATATATATATATATATATATATATATATATATATATATATATATATATATATATATATATATATATATATGCACGTAACATCGTCACTAATGACGCAGTCTCAGGATGAAAACACATATTTTACTCAACATGTATTTATTTTTGCATTATATGATTTTTTTTTAATTCCTTTTCAGTGCACTTAACATCACTCTTAATAACGAAGATGGAACGTTATACAATCAAAATTTCAGATCAAAAATCAGCTAAAAATTTTCACAGATTCAATCCTTTATATATATATATATATATATATATATATATATATATATATATATATGCGAGCGTGTGTGTGTCCGTGCGTGTGCGCGCGCTTGTGTGTGCGTGCGTGTGCGTCTGTACCGCGGTCGCGGGAAAGATAACCCGCCTAATAGGTCTTTCTTCTCTTGTAGGAAGCCTTGCAGACACAAGAAATGTATGTCGAGAAGAAACTGCGATTTGTTTAAAGGACATAAACAAAATATAATTGCTCCTGACAAAATGTTGGCTAAACGCATTAAATAATTACTTTTAAAATATGCAAAACACGCGCATGGTATTTCCGCTTTCAGACGGAAATACTTTGTATAAATCGTAAGACTTCTGTGTTATGAATTCTGCATTTTTATTAACTTTTATTTTTGCCATTTTTTTTTTTTTTTACTTTAATATCATTTCCTGCTTTCCTCCTTCCCACTTTCTTTCTTGTCAAGTCTTTTTCATTTGTCTTTTATTTCTTCCTTTTTGTTATCATTCTTTCTAGAACTTTTATTAATAGTGCCGTGCTCCTTCGTACTTATACCAGTGGAGTCAAAATAATATTTCAATTCTTTTTTCCTATTATTTTTTTCTAAATATTCGTTTATTTGCTTTTTTTATTTGGGTTTCAGTTAGTAATAATTATTATACAAATCATCATATTTATCTCTTCATCGTTAACTTTCTTTTCTTTCCTGTCTTCTTTCTTTAATCTACAGTACCGGACATTGCCTGGGATAACGTTAAAGGAAAGAAATTGAAGAACAGGGTCATTCTGCTGCCTCAATCTTACAAATAGATTAGCCTTTCTGTCTCGAGCTTACGGCCACGACCTCCGAGATTAAGAAACGTCGAGGTTGGTCAGTATCTAGATGGATGACCGCTTGGGAATACCAGGCTTTGTAAGCTTGGATGTTTGGGTGGTGTATCTGGTAAAGTTTCAGAGTTGGAATTTGGAGGGCCGAGTTCCAGTTCCAGTAGGTTAGTGATTGTGCTTTAGAGGCAAGGGTTGAGTAATGGACAGCGGCTCAGACTAAGGAATAGGAGACTTGAGTTCGAATGCCAGTCGGATCCGCTATATTTACTTATGTGAAAATGCCCTATGAAGGTATGAATTCAAGTCTTGTCTCCCACCAGCTAATGGGTCAATTAATAAAACTTGTATTAGTAAATCCTTATTATCTTTCAAAAACTTCTTACAATCTAAAATATCTTCTGTAAACGGTTGATAAGCCGCCAAAAAGACATCAGTCATTCAGTCTCTAAAATCATGAAAATCAAATTGTAATATTATCGGTTTCTTTTTTGAAGAAACATTTGGCATCTATTGATGTAAAACTTTTAAAACTTTTTTTACTTTTTAAAAAAGCGTTTTTGTTGGTTGTAATTTATAAAACATTTCTCTCTAAACAGTATTTCAACAAATTAAGTTTCTCGGGTCCGCTCACACATCGTTCTTTCAAGAGAGTTTCCTTCCTAACTGTTTGTTTAAAATAACGTGGAAAGTTAGCATTTTGATTATTTCATTATTTTCTCTTAGAGTTACATATTCTATCCATTTTACTTGCTATCCCCTTTGAAAGACATCAAGTGATGTAGTGTCTGTTATTTGGTAAAGTTATTTGTGATTCTGTAGCGCCAGTCTACGAGATCCGACGAAGCGCAGTTTGCAAAACCCATAAAATTAATTCGCTTCAAATCATTTGTAATTATTGATCGAAGAAAAAGGTTGTATACAACCGATATTTTAGGCATTCAGCAATTATAGTTTTAAAATTTCAGCTGGCCACATGTATCGGTGGGAATATCTCAAATATCTCGGTAAATAGGACCTCTCATCAAAAAGTACCGGTCTGATGTTATAAAAAGAAAACTACAGCACATATCAATTCAGCATTTAATCTCCCTCGAAGTAATCCACTTTCTGAAACTACGACCTTCATTCACAGTCGTTTTCATCGATGGAAACATTAATGGAACTCATTCTTGGGAATAGCGAGCAGCTACCTCGTCATATTATCTTGGGTTTCCTATACGTCTTGAAATTTTGTCCTTGAGAGATATGGGGGAATATGTAGGTTGTCGGACGTGGAAAATGTGCTTGGCCAAAAACCGCTGCACAATTTTTGGTCACTGATGGGAATTGTGGTGTGGCGAGACAGCCACACGCTACACATTTTCCTTCTAAGCTCTATTATAAAATAAACAGAAGTGCGCGAAAACGTTATAACTTAGTTTGTACGCACGAAAGATTTCAAAGTTAATTTATGTCAAGCGGCTTCATTCTGCGTACTTTAACTCCGTTACCATAGTAACTATTCCGATTCTTTTTTTCTCAGGCCTCATATGTAGAATAATGATAAAAAAAAAAGTTTTTAGTATTTTTAACAACAACAGTTTATTTTTCAAAATAATCTTTTTGGATATCAGTGCGATTAATACAGTGAAAAATATAATCATATACATTGGACATTATACCATGAAATGTTCACATCAAAATTTAGCTAATGACTACCTATGAGACTAGAGTAGTCAGGCCATGCCATTTTAATTTAAGAATATATAATTCGATCACTCCACATGCCTCAACGAGTTTAATCTTTTTCTATGCTCCCTGTTTTCTATCTTTCTTTAGATCTATCTAGAGTTCAATCCTAAGCATCAGTTAGAAATAATTATTTCAGGGATTAGACATCTATCTATCTATCTATCTATCTATCTGTCCAAGTATTGATGCGTTGTTCACGAGCTAGCCCAGTTCTCAAAATCTGATCAAAATATATAGAGAGCTGGGTGGGGAAAGATATACAAAAAAGGCTGATTACAGTTTTACATCGAAAACGTTAAAGAAACAAGGACACTTAGCTTTAAATTAAGTATTTTTTATTTATTTTTTCATTCGATTATTGACCAATGGTATGTCATATATACACGCACACACCCACGCACATCCAGTCGTGTTTGTTACATTTACTTACGCGCAAATAATCTGGGAAAGGTAAGTATCATTTTCTTCCCCTCAGCTATAGTTTAAATAGTAGGATTTGTATCTGGAAAAAAAGATAGATAGATAGACAGATTATATCATTGCAAAAGTTCGTGTCCGATTAGAAAATTATAAACAAAACTTTGCATACTAACAAAATCCATTTATTAGTCATTGTTTTTGACAACTGTCTCCCATCGTCCTACAAACTTCTTGATGCCGTTCACGTAGAAACTTTGTGGTTTGGGTTGAAAGTTAACGGAATATTCACTAGCACATAAAGAATTATTCTTAAAATTAAAAAAAAACTTATCATGTTTAAATAACTTACAAAAGGTTGTTTTCTTCTTTTATGTGCCGTGCCCCTTCAGGACGTACGCGATCATGGTCCTCCACTTCACCCTATCCCTTGTATCTCTCAATAAGTGTTGTCCCTTTGCTACTTCTCCATGATCCTGTTTTATTATCCACTAGCAGAAGCCCATTAGGTATGTCACGCGTTGCTTTCATTGTCTCTCTTTCCCTCTTTTCACTCTGTGTGTATCCGAAAGCCCTCCTTTCTCATTACGTGTCCCACAGATTTCAGTTGCCTCTTCCTGATGTTAATTATAAGCTTCCTCTTTGTTTGCATCCTCACCGTTGCTCACACGTTCGGTCTATGATAGCCTGGACACCCTTCTGTAGAACCATACATCCGTTGCCTCGAATCTCTTCTTTATCTTTGTGGAGACCGTCCCATATTCGCTGCCGTAAAGGAGAACAGATATCACATAGCAGGTCAGTACTCTTTTCTTTGTTACCAACGAAATCCTCCTGTTTCGTAATACTCTGCATCGCTCTTGGAATCCGTCTTTGGCCATCCCAATACGTCTTCGGATCTCAGCGTCGCTCTTACTGTCCTCAGTCAGTTCCCAAATATCTTTGTGGCGTACTTTTTCGAAAGCCTTTGCGTAGTCTATAAAGCGAAGGTGAACGTCCTTCTGCATTTGTATTAATCTTTCTGGCTCAGCCGAAACAAACCAATCAACCAATAAGCCCACGTACATTTTATTTCATCCCCTTATTTTATTGAATCAATTGCTAGATCTGCTGCCTGTCAAGTTGGTTCACTGTGTTGTGCTAGATATATTTCTCGACAGAAACTGTCTTACACATTTAAGTCTCTATCATTCGTCCATGCATTGAACATTGCTGTCACATCTTGTCTCTTGCTTCTGCTATGTATTTAGAGATTCTTGATGCAACACAAAGATGAATTTGCAATGTTTTTAGTCCTGACCTGGCATCTCAGCTTCAGTCTCTTCCCTACCGCCGTGTGGTATACTACCCGTGCCTTTTCTAGGGATAATTCCATAGTAATTGTTCTGATGAAATTCCCTCTGATTTTTGTGAATGGATGAGTGTGGGTTTTTTGAGCGCGTTTTGGGCGAATGATTGTTGTTCATTACCTAGTCCCGCATTAATTTCGTCCAGTTAACTTATTTTTTGCCACAATTAAGGATTGTGGGGAGTTTTATTACTAACACTAATTTGTTAATTTTTATTTTATTTTATATATTTATTTATTTATTTATTATTTTTATTTTTTGTATACATGATTTGTATTCACTGGGGTTTCATTTTTAAATGCTGTTATTTTATCCAAACATACAAATTGTATACATGGGAACTAGTTAAGACTACATAGAGAATTTAAGGTATTATGGTTGCTGTAGTAAGAAGGGCACGTTGAATGTGTTCTTTTGGTGTAAGGAATACTTTGGTAAGTTTTGGTCAGTATTCCTGGCTTTCTAAGTTTAAGATGAGAAGGATTGAGACCAGCCTTCACCTATGCCCCCTTTTGGTCTTGTACCACATTTTTGTATTATTCAAAATAAATATTATTTTCTTCTACGGTACCTAGACTTTATTAATTTAAGTACAATATTAGATTGGCGGCAAGGTATCGTCCTTTTACAGATGAATGGGCTAGATTTAAGCGCAATTTCTCTGCTAACAGTTTCTTCTCTCACAGTTCTCGCTTGTAGAACTCACTTCCGGCTTCTTACTTTTCAAAAAACTTTGATTTTTAAATATTTAAATACAGCGTCAATCATTATTTACTGTCTCCATGTTCCTCTTCTTTTATTGTTCTCGTACTTTAATAATTGTTTTTCTTATTCTTATTATTTAACACCCTGTAACCCTTCGTATCTTAATGATTTTATTGCCTTGTTTAGGATGGAAAATTATGTGTGTGTGTGTGTGTGTGTGTGTGTGTGTGTGTGTGTGTGTGTGTGTGTGTGTGTGATATCGGTTAAGGAAAGACCTTTGGCCTTACTTCTGCTGCATCAGTGCGTGAGTGGAAATCGGAACAGGTGATAGCATAAACAGGAAATGTGTCCGGTGATTAAATAAACAGGACGGGCAGGTGTTCTGAGCGGAAGGAAATGTATGCTTGCACGAGCGCATTCCGGAAGAAGCAAGTTGCGTAGGCAGCATACCGGAAGAAGACATAGCCACGTGAAGTTATGTAGGTGTCCAAATGTTATATAACCAATCCGATTCTTGATCTGAACAGAGAGTCTGGCTAGAGGTTCACTGAAGATTTCTCTCCGTCAATTCCTGTGTGCACAATCCTAACCTCAGTGATTCTCCCTCAATCTACCTATTTACCACAACTTGAACAATAGAGATATTTGCGTTTTTTTATATATAAGTGTTTGTCTCCTTATTTGAGAACAACAGCAATATACTACATATATATGTATACACAAGTTTCATTAAAAACGACTGGCAAGGTAGTCTTTTATTTCATTTGAATGTATAGATTTGTTCATGTATCTAGAGTTATAGGCATTCCTTCTTTACTAAGCACGGTCTGCGCATTGTGGCCGTGTTCATAGTTCATATTATTGAGTGTTTTCTTTTCAGTTTTTATTGATTAAATTATTTTGAGCTTTTTTTTTACACGAGGATGAGGTTTTGTATTATCAACGCGTATTTTGCACATAGAGTTTGGTAGGTCTTCATGTGCATTTAAATGAAACCTAATTGAGATACGCTCATATATATAATATATATATATATATATATATATATATATATATATATATATATATATATATATGTCAGTCAATTTGTCAGCCTATCTATCTACATCTCATTTTTTTTCTTCATTCCTTTCAATTCTTTATTCTGTTTACGTATATTTTCCAAGAATCTCGCTATCTAATTTCAGATTTGTTATCCAACTCTCCAAATAACTTATTTGCTCTTGTCCTGTTTTTGTTTTCATAACTCCTTTAATTTCAATGCCCATTTACATAATATAAACGTTTGTACTTTCGTCGGAAATGGCAGATACTCCAAAAATCAAAAAAGTATTGAAGCAAGTAAACGCAGAAGAAAACGAAATTCTATACGACGAGAATAAACACTGCTAAATAATGAAACAATTCATCGTGTATGCATAATAGATATGGCGAGAACTGGGAACGTACAGCGGATGCGGACAACGGATAACGTGATCAGGTGCGAAGGCAGTGAAGGTCATCAAACAGCCGGCCGATAACTACAGTAGGAATGAAGAGAAGACAGGAAGTCGTATAGAAGATGAAGATATTAGATACCAGAAAAAATCAAACGCTCGACGTATTACAGGTAGAAGTGATGTTGAAAAGTTTGGAATAAAATGCTAATCAAAACAAAAAATGAAAACCTTCAGAAAAGAGTTTGCAATAACATCTCAAATGTGACACAAAGTAATAGAGATATAAGCTTAGGCTTATATAATTCGATGTGGTGTAGCTTGTCTCGCTAGATCAAGTACGACTGAGTAATTAATTCCGGTCCTCTCGGGGTTGCTCCGCGCTTTCGGCCTTGTGCCAGATCTACGCTACACTTTGAAAATCTTTTTGTGTACGTTGTGTAATGGTTAGCAAGCTTGTCTCGCTAGATCAGTTCCGACTGACTGGCGATTCCGATCCCCACGAGGTGCTCCATAATTTCGCTTTCGTGCCACATCTAAGCTACGCATAGAATAGCTTTTAGGGAACTTCGATGTGGTGCAATGGTTAGCAAATTTGTCTTGCTAGATCAATTACGACTGAGTGTTGATTTCGATCCTCACTGCGTGCCCCTTACTTTCGGCCTTGTGCCGCATCTAAACTACACATAGAAGACCGCTATATAATCTACAGGTATATAGTCATCAACACTACCAAAAACAACATCATTTTAATAAGAAGACAGGTAAAGCAGGCGTCATGGAAACTCTCCTTATCGCTTCACAAATATATGACATGTATATTTTTTCGTAGTGTCGAACCCGCAAATTTAATCAAATCTATCGCTTCTCTACTGTGCTTTTTAATACACTTGTCATATGGCCAGCTACGCCTTGCTTCCAATAAAATCCGTCCGCCAGGTTTGATAGCCAAACCCTGTTAGAGACATCTGCTCATCTCAGTGACATCCACCTTTGGTTTATACTGCAACTCTGCTGAGCGGACCGAAGTTACAGTCTCTGGCTGAGATCGCATAATCTGGCCTGACTTATGCCAGGAGACTCAAACCTGTATCAATTGTTACTTCGTGTTAGTACAACCATCGATGGCTTTTAATCACAAGGCTTGGGTATCATTTTCAGGATCTTTCTAAATGTGCCACACACCGAAATCTACTCTCCCGATCGATAACACCAAGAAGTTATCATAAGGAACAATTCGAATGGTGAGTTTCGAACCCAGGCCTCATGGTCAAAAGCTCTAACCCATCGGCTACGCGACCATCATTTGTTTCTTTCTTTATTCTTTCTTTCTTTCTTTCTTACTTTCTTTCTTTCTTAGATAGCTAGATAGATACTTTATAAGTAATTTACCTAATGAGAGTAGCCAATGAATTGTAGGGAAAATGCTCAGTGATTCATATCGAATCAAATTCTATTTGTAAAAATGTTATCTAATTCGACCGGACACTACTTAGGCCATCTACCTACCTTAGGATTGAATAATAACGACCAAAAGAGATACTACGATGGGCATATTTCTTTTCCCTATGTTGTCATTTCATTCAAGGAACATTTTTTAATAAAATCCCAAAAGAGAGTAATATAAAGATTCATGTCTGTTATGAGTAACTTCATCAACAACAGCAACAGCTACGGCAATTAAATTTTGACATAAATTCACTTAAGGCAGAGGCCGCGGAAAGCTAATTGATATCAAATTTCCATATCTATTCCCAAACTTCTGTAACAAAAACATACTCTGTATATTATTCATACTACAGTATTAACTGTTGCCTTACACCATTGATCAATGAGATCAAGTCTCCGCAAAGTCATTCACTCTCGTTCTGTTGGTTTTCTTTTCAGTGAAATCCCGTCAAATTTATTCGATAATCCAGATCTCTTTCGGTAGTTTTGCTGATTTTGGCAATGCTGCCATCTTGAAATCTCCAGAACTTTGTTCATGTATTCATAACCATCTGTGGTAATATCAATATACATATTCGTCTTTATGTAAGAATGGACACTGAGATCAACGCTAAGTGTCAGCAGTCTGTTCCATGCTTGAACGCAATCTTCAGGCCATGTGTGTTTGGATAATAGCTATATATATGCTTATCAATGGGGCATTGTAGCACGGTCAGGTATGGTGTTATTCTAACGATGTATTTAAATTAATTTGAAATTCTGAAATTATGGGTCAGAATGTCAATTGTTTTATTATACGATATTTTGTATAATTTATTATATACGGTAATTTGTATTTATTAAGTAATTTTATACGGCATTTTGTATTTATTACATTTTTATATACGATATTTTGTATTTAATTTATTATATACGGTAATTTGTATTTATTAAGTAATTTTATACGGCATTTTGTATTTATTACGTAATTTTTATATAAGGTATTTTATATTTATTACGTAATTTTTATATACGACAATATGTATTTATTACGTAATCTTTTATATACAGTATTTTGTATTTATTACGTAATCTTTAAATACGACATTTTTTATTTATTACGTACATTTTATATACGGTATTTTTTATTTATTATGTAATTTTTCATATGCGGTATTCTGTATCTATTACGTCATTTTTACGGTATTCTGTATTTATTACGTAATTTTTATACGGTATTTTGTATTTATTACGTATGTTTTATACAGTATTTTGTATTTATTACGTAATTATTCGTTATTGATTATTATTATTATTAAATCTACTTAGTTGTGGCTATGTGCGCATTCGTAGAGTGTGTTAATTTGTTTATCATGTATTTATTTTTTTATTTTTTTATATTTCTTTTGAGGGTTGATGATCTTATATTATTTTGTTTAAAGAGTATTGGCATTGTTTAACGTATATTAAAGTTATCTGCGTTCTCCATAGTACGTATATTTGCCTTTTTCTTGGTTTCAATCATGAAGAAAACTGCCGACATTCGGTGTTGACTTTGGTGTCCACTCTTGTATTTACTCACGCTCTATACATGATATTTTACCCATAAATATAGCATACCTTGAAACTATATTTTTCATCATATATCATATGAACATACACACACACATATATACTTAAACATATATTATTAAAGACTAGCAACATGGCCCGGCGTTACCCGTGCTTGATTCAAAAATCGTACGACTCATACAGCAATCGGTATCACTTGACTTAAAATATTTTTGCCCTTCCTTGCCTTTAAAGGAGTGCCCTTTGCTGTGCTGATGTTGCTACATGCCTTACTTCTTGCCTATCTCACACTGCGAAATGTTTCTAAGCTCTATACTAAACATTAAATCTGTTACGAAAAAAGAACTAAATAAAATGAACACAAAACGATCAGCTTTAAAAAAGCACTCGTAACTGGAAAAACCGAATGAAAAAAGAATTTTAACAACAAATACTTTTTCACACCCAACCCACTTCTGCGGAATCAGAATCAACGTTGAGTTTAAGCAAGCGAATGAGCCAATTGGAGTAAAGTGCCATGCCGATTTAAATTTTTCCCACTTGTGACGAATGCAGCTATCGATTTTTTTGCATGCTAGCATGCTAGTTAACACTCGTTTCAGTCATCTGTTGGCTCTCATGCTGGCCAATAGAATCTTTCTGCCTATTCCTGGCAGCCAGCTATAGGCTCTCACTCTGGCCAGTAGAAAATGGCCGCGTACAATATTAAAACTGCCGTAGAAGCATGAAAAAATCGATTATTTCCACTATCGATGGGATTTGGAAATGCAATGTCGGTCTTGGCATTTGCATTTACTTCGAGCATGGGCATGTAAATTTTGGTGCAAATCCGTCGAAAATTGCGGCCGTGCATTCGTTACACACACACACACACACACACACACACACACACACACACACACACACACACACACACGCACATCCTGCCTTTTATAGATAGAGATAACAGACAATGAATGTCTATTATGTCTGATCATGAGCCGTTCTAATGTTCGAATATTTGCTTTAATTTCGGGTAAAAATAAAGACAAAAATTGTCCAACATTTGGATATTTTTTTATTAAGTTGGTCCTAAGCTTTCAGCTCACATGAGTCATCCTCAGAGTGGTTATACAGACATGAAACAAAGATATCCACCGTCAAAGACGATATTTTGTTATTTTGACGTAGAAATTTGCTAAGCGACGACAGCGGTCACGGAAAAGCAGAAAAAGAAACCAATGTAGTGTATCAAATTCCATGCCCGTTCAGAGATTGTATCTCTGATGCTAATAATTAACCTGCTACATATATTGGTTTTACTACAACCACGCTCTCTCGTAGGCTTACCTGTCACCTTTCTGATCTTAGTTCTATTAAACAACATTTCTTAAAAAACACAGCCATATACATAATATTAGACAGATATTAGTTATAACACAATAATGCTCGCAAATACACACAGTAAAAAGAACCTTCAGATATTGGAGGCCATTTACATTAAAACGAAGCCACCCACAATCAACAAAATTTCATTTCACACTAGTCACAACACATTACATTGCATCTAGACATTGGTTCTGTTGTAATACTTCGGTCTATCACGTGGTATGACGTCAAAGAACCGCATCTTGAACTTACGATCTGCGTCTTCTATTCCGCGACCGTTGTGGTTGCATAGCAATTTTCTACGTCAGAATAACAAAATATCATCTTTGACGGTGGATATCTTTGTTTCATGTCTGTATATCCAATCTGAGGATGGCTCATGTGAGCCAAAAGCTTAGGACCAACTTAATAAAAAATATCCAAATGTATGCAATTTTTGTCTTTATTTTCACCCGAATTAAAGCAAGCATTCGAACATAACAACGGCCCATTATCAGACATAATAGACATTCATTAACAATATATGTTTAAATAAGGATCTGCTGCTCCAATTCACTAAATTCAAGTTTTATATATATATATATATATATATATATATATATATATATATATATATATACATATATATATATGTGTGTGTGTGTGTGTGCGTGTGTGTGTGTGAGTGTGCGTGCGTGCGTGTGTGTTTGTGTTTCGTTTCTTTTTGGAGGGGGCGTTTCTTTTTGGTTCTGATTTGTTGTTTTTTAATTTATATATATAATTTATATATATATATATATATATGTTGCGTATATTTGGGCAGGATGTCTTTATTAATACATAGTCGTGTATCCTTATTAAAGGAAGAAAGAAAATTATCATGCTGATGTATATTCATTTTATTCCGAGTACTTTCGACATTAGGACAATGCCATCATCAAGGTCTTGTTTTTTTGTTGTCTTTTTTCTGAGACAAATTGTTGAGTTCATCATTTTTAAGATAAAATTGTTGTATTTATTTGAATTTTCTTTTTTAATTGGGAAGTGAAAAACACTAAGTTTATATATGTACGATTTTAAAATTTTATGATGTAATCATACGACAAACCTCAAGGAATGTAACTAAGTTATTGAAGTGTCGAAATATTAAAAAAGAACTATTTTAAACTTTTAGTTAAAACCTAGATATTTGAAGCTATCTACTGTAAACATTTTAAAATATTTGTACGGTAATCATAATTAATTTTATTAAGGGATGTGTTCAATTTTTTTAATATAGATAGCTTCAAGAATGTTTAGTTTATGTTTCTTATTTTCATGAAAAATAATTTTTATAATTTGGGAATGCAGTTTGGAGTAAATGTTAAGAGATGTAACATTCAAGTGAAAACTCAACCTTTGAGACAATGTAGTAGTGTTATGACCAACATATATATATTTTTTTTATGGTGGAGATAAAATCTCACAAGTGACATTTAAATTTATATATAATGTTTTTTGCAATACGTTAGTAAGTGCAAAAAGTCATTACGAATGATTAAATTGGATATATTGAATTTAGTATAGCATATAATTAATTTTAATTCTTTACTAGGATCTGTGGTGGATATATTAGTATTTATTTTTTTTATTTTTTTTAGGATATTTTAGTCCTGTTTATGATTATAATGTGTTTGATTGCTATATAAAAGAATATGTTTAGGGTTAACTGAATAAATATTATATTCGATTTGTTTATATTAAAATTTCTAGTAGAAAATCTTATTTGTTCATCAACAATATAATTACAGAAGTTATCTTATATATAAAATACAGTTTATGTGTTTGTGTGTGTTTGTGCGTGGGTGTGTTCAAGCAAATCCTACGCCCCCACTGGTCCAATTTCAATGATTTATAGCGCATTCAAATGCCCTAGAAAAGTTAGGCGCAGGGAGTTGAGCCCAGTGTTCCCAGATTATGCGAGCTTAAAAATATATATTGATACATTATACTAGCCCTTATAGTTGCTTTCATGGCTCAAGGGGAGTAACTCTTATGAATTGTCATTCTTTTTTTTTGCACCAAGCTACCCAAAAACTGGTAAGAAAAACCACATACAAGAAAAATCGGATGCGAAGATCTTGTTACCGTACTTTCGTTTTCGATCATGAAAGGCTACGGTAGCTCCTGTACCATGGGCCTGCCTCCTACGTAGCCTAAGGCTTTTGTCGCAACATTAGGAGCAAAACTTCATCCACTATGTAGGTCACTTAAAATAAACAAAATACCTAATACAAATGAAGAAATAACAGAGTTTTTCTTATCTCAAATTTGCCTTCATCTTTGTTTCGTAGGGTGTCCCACAAGTTGCGGTACATACACCAGGTTATGATAAGTCATTCTAAGTAAAAAGTACTTTATACACATACCAAGTGTAACAGCAAAATTGTCCAAATCATGTAACAGTATGGGATAATTGTTCATCCCACGAAATATTTAATATCTAAAAAAAAAACACTAAACTAATTGAGCTTATTTTCCCCAGGTTTTCAGATAAGACGTTTAACCATCTTAACAACATTTGTTTTAAGAATCACTGAAAAATCCTTTGAGGTATTCAGCTAGAAAGAGAACAGGTTAAAATCGTTTTGTGTCAACCCAACGATGCCTTCTCAACTGAGCAATCGTGAGAGGAAAAAGATCATTCAGGCCTTCAGTAATAGTATCAACACACTCTGGCTTCCATTTTCAAAGACCATTCAAGAACCACCAAGAGAATAAGTTTAAAATAGAAGTAGCGGTAGAAAGGAAAACTGGATCAGGATGTTATTATGAGGTTTGTGGACTTTGGAAGGAGAGTAAGGATAATGATGTCTTATGGCCTTGTTGGGGCCAGAAATAAAGACGCAGGAGAGGAATTACGTTAAAAAATATATTAACAGAAAAACAGTAATACAAACGAGAGTGTTACAACAAGAATATTCGGTCCGACTATCAGAGCTGACTGCTGGAAACTACCCTCTTCTAAAGGGCAGTACCTGCTCCTATTTATAACTGGGAGCGTTCATGCGTGCATGGGTAAATTACCATAACATGATGAAACCTAATTTAATGAATACATTCTAATTAAACAGAAATTCCTGATATTATTACTCATCCTAAAATAGGATATTTTAATATCGGCTCGGAATGAGAAATTGTGGAGCCGAGTTCGAATTCCAGTCAAGTTCGTTACATTTTTTACACGCAAAAATCCCCTAAGAAAAGGTATGAATCCATCTATACTCCCTCCAGCTATGGGTTGAATAGCAAGAAAGACTTGGTTGGCAACTTACTGCATAAAAATATTCAAACGCTCTCTTCCAACATACCTTGAGCTAGCATTGACGAGTAGTCTAATAAAATTAACAATAATAATAAGCTCTGTAAACGCTTGATGATATGCTATGAACCGATATCACTGAAATCTACAAAAGAACGATTGCTACAGTCTCATAACGAAAGCGCAGGCCAAGAGCATATTTACATAGATACGAAAGCCGGCACAAATATTGATGTTTTCAATGCCACAGTTATGGGTACGACGATAGATTTGAGTGAATTCCTCAAAAGACGACCCTATTACGCCCAATAAATCTTTGTTGGAAGATTTCCGAATCGCCACGGCTTCTGCGTTATCGTTTTTCACTTGTTGTTGTAGCCTATTGGTAATGGAGGGAATAAATTATCAACGCTGAGAAGTATTGATCCTTCAAAATTTATCAATGCGAGAAATGAATGGATGATTTCACAAGAAGAACGAGCCAACACTAGGGATACTGTCGCAGACATAGGAAGGGAGGCGTTCTTCATAAAGCACAGTACATCGTTCATTGCTGCTTATGGGTTTGTTTAAACAAAGATTTGTCAAAATAACCACTAAACTGGAAACTAATTACGGTTTTATGTATTTCTAGTCGGGTTTTTATTTTTCAAACGGTACAGTATTTTTCGGTGGTTTGTTGATATTTGTCGTATTTCTTAAGTTTTGTTATGTTGATTGATTATATGCGATTTAATTTGTCTATTATCGGATAAAGGATAATTTAACATATATGAATAAGTAGATAGATAGATAGATAGATAGATAGATAGATAGATAGATAGATAGATAGATAGATGGATAGATAGATAGATAATGTACAAACTTAGATAGATCTGCATGTGTGGGAACAGAATCACAAGCCTATATATCTAAGTATATTAAGTTTGAATATATAAATCTATTAACATAATCGTAGCTTAATTTTGTATAGTTCCACATTAAGGCACCAGAAATTATCTGTGATATTTCTGGCTGAGAACTATATGAATGTAAATATATTCACAATCTGTCACCGGGACGAATAATTAAGGCTTCCTCACTGGTTAATTCTTGCGTGAAAAATTTGATCACTGACGATCTACGTCAAAGAACTCTCTTCCACCATATATATATATATATATATATATATATATATATATATATATATATGCATTATAAATTTAATTTAAAACATTAAAAAGAAGGAAGCCAACTTGAAATTACAGAGACATTTTCAATGTGTCTCTGTTCTTCATTTCAAACCATTACGGAAAGAAAACCGATCGTTGTCAGCTGCAAACGTCGACTGCAATTTTAAAGCATTTCTGGATTCAATTAAATCCGATGACACATGGGATACGTGTCAACCAACAACCTTTCTTTTAATTTACTTGGCTATATTGAAATGGCTTCCTATTAGCAAGTCCACGATTTACTTAAATGTGATTTCCTCTTCTATACTTTATATAAACGCTATACCTTCTTTTATCGATGACATGCTTGAAAACTCTTTGTTCCCATTAGTGATGCTAGTACCATTGATTCTCTTACTACCAGGGCATCTTAGGATGTATAAATAAACGAACAATTACATTAGGGTATAAGATGACACATTCAATCTTTTCTCTTTTCTTAAATGTACTTAAGTACTGTCAGTTCTATGTTGCTAAATTATGTTCGAATCATGCGAACATATATATATATATATATATATATATATGTGTGTGTGTGTGTGTGTGTGTGTGTGTGTGCCTGTGTGTGTGTAAAATTACATATATAACTAAAAATATACTTATAAAAGTACAACATGAATAAAAAATCCTTACAAAATGTATATATATATATATATATATATATATATATATATATATATATAATATTAGTGATAAATATACACATACATATGCAATCATATATCTAAAGTATAAATATATATACATACATACATACACATACATATATGTATAAAAAATAATTCCAAGAGGATAGAATCCAGGTAGAACTCAATGTCCAGGACAGAGTAAGGATATAATAAAAATCTCCGGGAATAATAAAAAATAAAAAAGGCTTAAATACTAATATTCCATGGTCATAATTTATTCCATTGGAATCGTAAATACGATCTAATTCATCAGACCTACAAATTCAGAAAGAAAACAGAAAAAACATCTCCGGGAATAATAAAAAATAACATTTAGTGAGAGTGTATGTGAAAGAGTGTCGGGCGAATGTTAGAGTGAATGAAAGCCAAAGGGAGGGGTAACAGACGAGAGAAGAATAGGAAGGTCTAAAGATGAAGGAGGGATTCAAATTTAAGAGAGAGAAGTTTTATAAAGTGGGAGGCAAAGATGGTTTAAGTGAGAAAAATATGCATATTTTCGAAGGTCTGATACATTAAAGGTACACTTCCCTAGTAACTGAGATGCAAAATCAGACAGTCTTAGAATACTTATATACCTAGGTATAGAGGTAAACGTAAGAGATAGATATGCGTTACTCACTCTGCAGGTTTTTAATATTTTTCATATTCTTAACATTGTCTTCCTCAATGTCCTTGAAGTATTAATTTAATTTCCACCCGCTTATTTTTATATGTTAAATGTATATATGGATAGATATGGTCCCTAAGGTTTTTTAATTAATTTTTTAAATTTTTAGCTTGTACATTTTGATTTATATATAGATATGTATATGTGCGTTCATGTGTGTGTATGGATGTGTGTGTGTATATATGAATATATATATATGTGTACAGTATTTACATTAGTCGGACTATTGTCCTCATATTTGTCACAACGTTTCGGCCTTCTTCAGGTGGTTGGAATTTCGAACTGAACCCTTTATTTCGATCACTGGGGTAGACTGTTCTAGTTCCACGAGCCATGTTTTGATGGATGTCAGTTATCAGTTATCTTCTGCTAATTTACCCTCTGAAAGTTCTCCACTGCCTTAACCGGGTATTGAACTCACACTCTTTGTGTCTGTCACTAACCAACGCCTTTATCCACTGAGGACATCTGGGTATGAATTTCTGGGTATTATAAACCTAATTTTCAGCAATCATTTTTTACCAGTACTCATATTGCAATATATGTGTGTGTGTGTGTATGTATATGGATATATATGTGTATATGTATGTGTGTATATATGTGTATATATGAGTATATGGATGTATGTACATGTAGGTGGATGTGTATGTAGATGTGTTTATATGTGTGTGTGTGTGTGTATGCATGTTTAGGTATGTATGTATAAACACACACACATATATATATATATATATATATATATATATATATATATATATATATATATCTGTATATGGGTGTATATTTATGTATGTGTGTTTAGTTAAACGGATAGATAGAGGGATACATTGTTTATTTGTTTAGATGGGTGTGTGTAGGTATTTGTATGGAGATGCGTAAGGTTTTATGTATATATTGTTTATGTACACGTATGCCTATGTAGGTATGTACGTAAATGTGTATATATGTAAGAATGGATGTGTGTGTATATATGTGTATATGTATGTATGTGTGTGTATATATGTATATGTATGTGTGTATGTATATGTATATATATATATGTATGTATATATGTATATGTGTATATATATATGTGTATATGTATATGTATGTATATGTATATGTATGGGTATGTGTGTACACGCCTATATGTATGTATGTGCGTGAGAATATTAATATTTGTTGTGTATGTGTGTATACGTATGTGTTTTTGAACATAGAAATTTAGGTCCTTGCTAGTTTAGATAATCGTTATTTTTATATGTTTATTTTAGATTTGTGAGCTGTAGTCGATATTACCTTTGTCAAATTTTCTTGATTACACAGCGAGCCTTTTATAAAGGCCCTCCGGTTTTAGTTTACCCAACCCACCTCCTCCCACCCCCTTTCTCTTTTCCTCTCTGTCTCTCATCTTCTGAGCGTTAAGATTTTATTGTCTATTGTATGTGTATGTCACCAAGAAATGGATACACTCTTCCAATGTATCTTTAATGTATCAGACTATATATATATATATATATATATATATATATATATATATATATATTTAGTCAATATAATATTAATCAATAAAATATAATATTTTATCAATATAATATTATATATATATATAATATATATATATAATATATTATATATATAAATATATGGAGTTTTATATTAATATTATATATATATATATATATATATATATATATATATATATATATATATATATATATATTAAATTTACTTACAATTACAATATATTGGAAACACATGCAGAAAATTAGCAAAATGTATCTATGAATACAATAAGTATCTTATACACAATATATCAAATGTATTAGTTATACAAAGAAATACATTCAACCAAAACTTAGATCTGAAGAATATCACAATATTTAAAGGAGAAAGTAACTCACTTAGAGGGATTATTCTTGAAAGTGTCGCTATTGAATCTCATTAAAATATAAATCTTCGGCTGGATTTTTCAAATATCACCGTTTCTGAAAGAATTACTTCTTTCCCAAGACAACATAGATTACCTACGTTAAAAGTTAGCAAATTAAAAAACAAAAGATTAAATTCCTAACCTCATATTCTTAAAACTATATAATACATAAATTAATACGAAACTAAAATAATATAAATATTAATACATTATAAAAATTGTTTATTAGACATTAAAGTACATCACTTAGCATCCTTCATGATTTACCTAAACATTTCGGTTAGTCTGATGTGTATTTATGAGTGTCTATAAATATTTTAAAAATTTTAAAAATTACGATATTTTAAAAACAAAATCCTTACATTTACGTTGATAAAGTCCATCAGATGATGAAACAGGTCTACTAAGTTAAGTTTTCTTTTTGTCTTTATTCATCGGAATCATTTCAATTCCTGATCAAGAGACGAGAGTTCGAATCTCGTCATGTTCGATCATCTCTGGAATGTGACTTCTTGATAAGGAATGCGGTCGACCATAGTCGGGATCATCGGGATCATCGAGTCAATGAGAATTCCACGATTATTTCCTTACCTGCATTTATAGAGACTGCCATACTATTTACCCTTATTTTTGAATTCAGAGTTGTCCTCCTCCCCAAGGCTATAGGACAAACTCTGACTTGCTATTTACTAATAACTGCGGGAGACGAGATGGAGTCATACCTTTTCCCAAGTGTATTTGCACGTAATTGAATTTTAAAGAACTCGACTGGAATTCGAACTTGACTATCCGAGTCTTCAGTCCGAGGCTTTATACATTACTCCACCGTGTCTTGATATTATCAGCCCTCAAAGACGTTCCCAGCGTCCGTCGTCGTTGAAAAGCCCCTGAAAACCATATCAGTTCAATTGGGTCGACGGAACTGTTCGGGTGTCCGTCAATGGTTGTGGTTGCATGAAGGCACAATTCATCTTTTCTGATGGTTTGAGCGTAAAAGCCTGCATAAATATTGTTGATCACACCAAATTATCCACTCTCTCCCAGGAACATCTGCTAAGGTTCGCTCGGCGTTGTTTCATTATAAACAGCAAAATGTGCTTTGCAGGACACATTTAGCGTGTAAAGCAAGAACTTACGCGTGATCTACTGCTCTGGATACCTAGCTATGGCGCAAGACCGATTGGTCGCCCAGCAACCACTTACATTGACCAGCTATCCAGAGACACACGATGCCACCCTAATGACCTTCCGACTTTGATGCAGGACAATGATTGTTGGCTTGATAAACTCATGAATGTCCGGAGCTAGCTCGATTAAATATGACTGATTGAGACTAACACCGAAGATAAAGGCAAATAGGCAACGTTTTTGCCAAAACGAATTAAAAGCATAGAACACATACAGAGCCGTACATCTGTGTAGGAACACGAAGGATTGGGGTGGGGAGCTGAATATTTTTATTTCTGATATCGGCCATGAAACTCCCTGACTGTTCGAAATTGAATAGTTATTTTTTTCTCTCAATTTTAACTCGACAAAGAAGTTACTTTTAATTTTTTTTTAAATTAACATATTATTCTGAAGTTTCTTTAATTTTCTTTTTCTGAAGACGATAATTCCCATAATATATTTTATTCATATAAGATATTAAATTATGTCTTAGTCTTCATATAAGATATTAAATTATGTCTTAGTTTTATTGTATTTTTCATTTTACTAATCAGAGCCGATTATTTTTTGTAATTGGGGTCAGTTTGACCAAGTAAATTTGAAGATTTAAATTCTCCTAGGACTAGGACTTATAATTAATATAAACATCAAGCGCGAAAAAGAATTTCTCTGAAATACTGAACATACATATAAAAACAATAACATTAACATTTTCTATAAAGGCCTTTAACTATAGGCAACATGAATCTTCTCTTAAAAACAATATAAAGAAATACACAATTACAGTCGGTCAGAACAAGAAAATTAAATTATGTACATTGAAAATGTAAAACAGTTAAGTTTACCATCAACAATAACAACACACCTGCAAAATCTAAATTATAGAGAATCAATATTATTTACGTGTACAAATGCCCCTTAAGTAACTGTGTTCCTGATCAAACCAAAGTCATAAATAATTATACTGAGCGTAACACTATAATGCCTATCTCGTTGACTCACTTTACACCTATCTGACCATAGTTTAATTAGGACTCATTTCAACACACATGGAAACCTACCAAAATTCATCCGCAACATACTTGTAGAAAATACAAGCAGAATAGACTCATCCACATGTAAAAATGACTAAATATATTAGAAGCACTGATAATCAAAAAGAAAAAGCCAACACAATAACATAAACTATGAACACGGCCACAATGTGCTGATCGTGTTTGAAAAATCATGTGTATAATTCGGCAGCAACTCGTTACCGTCCTACGTTTTACTCTAAATTCACATTTGTCGACTTCAACCAACCACACATGTACACCCACAGTTCCCCCGCGCAACACGAATGTTAAGGGGGGAAAAGTTGATTTTTTTAAAAAATTCAATTTTCTAATATCGGCCATGAAACTTTCAGACTCTTCGAAACTGAATAGTTAAAAAAGTTATTACAAATGATAAAATATGTGGATATTATAACAACTGCATTATGTGTGAAATGAACTATCAATTAATATATTAGAATCCAGTTTTCACCCAAAGATGATTATGTGTATATTGTGGAATTAAAAGGTAGTCCTTATCAGAGGAAACAAAAATGATTCGAACCAGTATTGTTCCTAATTCGATAAAATTAAGGTTGCATTTGATGTAAAGCGCCCGGAATAAGTTACGAAAACGAGCATAACATACATTCAGTTTGACGTTACGTAACATGTTTCATTGGTGACCAATCAAAACTTATTACAACTTGGTTGAGGATTTATCACTCATTCTTCGTATTCATCAAGTATTGCACTTCTATATCACCAGCTCTTTTTGACAAAATTACAACAAAAACGAACACCAATTCCCTAAAAGATTATAAATGGAGCCTGAAGTAGTTTCTGCTAATGCACCGTTGGAACTTCGATGGTTGGGTATTAGATGCTACTTCATGACTGCCTGTTGTGGTTGGATACCAGCAAAAACGGAATTCTCGGAAAAGAAATCGATGATGGAAAACAGTTGAAGGAATCATTCTGGCTTATTCCTCTTCTTGAACAACAAGACTGGGCGGATGCCACTAGACTTTGGAAAATGGGTAAAACGAAAAATGATTCAATTACGTTTCTTTCACAACGTCGTGAACGGGTTATACTCCTAGCTGTTCAAATATAATTCTTCCAGCCAACTTTCATTGGAATAAATCGCAGATCCCAGCGCACTCCTCCCATTGTAAAATATTTTGGCCGGGACGGATAGGATAAAGATATGAGTGTCGTCATTTACATTAATTACGTGTAATAATTGAATTGTATGTGTATAAAGGATCAGATTTCTATGAAGAATATTATAAGTTGTTGAACTCGGTAGTTGCAGTTGAGTGGAAACTGTACGGGGTGGGGGGCTTGGACGGGGGACATTAAAATGACTGACGGATATTTTCAATACCATCTTCAGATGGATTCCCAACTCCCCAGTTTACGTACCACTGTCTCCTTTCCATAAATTGCTTAAAGCAGTTGGGAATCGACTGACTGCTTGTTTTCAATATGGAGGTGAGTTATTAAAAATGAAATAAAAAGCTTAATCGCAGTATCTTGTCCGTCGTCTTTAACAAAACACACACACATATTAATAACTAAGTTTATATACATATATATATATATATATATATATATATATATATATATATATATATATATATATATATATATATATATATATATATATATATATACACATACATATATATATACACATACATATATATATATATATATATATATATATAATTAGATACAAAGATATAACTTAGTTAAGCTCAAGGCTCGAAGTAACGAGAGTTTACAAGGATCGAGTTTCTTATTACTGATTCTGATTTCAATAAAGGTTTAGTTTGGTTTGGTTTGTTTTGTTTTACGGCATATCAACCTCAATGGGTTATTTAATGTCGACAAGATTTTTATTGCTGATAGTATTTTTTTTTTCTTCAAAAATGTATTGTTGGTAATAATATTTTATAAAGTATTTTTAGTATTAAAATTGATTTTTACGCATTCATAGTGTTTTGACCCGTTTTGGTGGGTTAACTATTTGCCCGTAGCTGGGAACCTCACAGATGCTACCATCCCGGGTCAGGGATAGGCCCATTATCAATTAAGATGTGGTTCCACACTCCTCAAAAGCTCCTGATCAGAGGCCTTGCTGTTGGACGTCTTACCCAGGACGCGGATGTAGTTTATCGTCATACCCAGGACGTTTCAATAAAGGAAATTGTTGCTTTTTGGGGTTCTTATGAAGATGCGGCGTATCAATGTAATTGAAATAACCTGTATTAACATAAAACAAACTATTCTACTTTAATATGAATAAAACCTCTGTTTTTTTATCTCTTGATATCAATGACTTTAAAAGTCGCTGTAGACAGAACGGAAATGATAATAATATTTCCACTTGAGTTTAGAATAGATGTTTTCCTTTGGTTAATCGAAATAACATCGTGGCATTAAAGCAAATTCTCTGCGGTAAGCGCAAATATTTTTTCTATGAAGCTCGGTTTTCCATTGTATGAATTTAATGTCTCGTTGAGTTATTGCTGTTGAATTATAGGAGCTTCAATTTATTCCAACGTAAACATTTTCAGGCCACGGCAGACGGTTCAAATTTTATTCAGATCATTATTGATGTTTTAAAAAAGACTTTTCAGCTCATTTTACATGGTAAAAAATATATTCAGATCATTATTTAGGTCTAAAATATGTCGACTAATTTCTTGGTTATTTGCCAATAATCATCTCTGTATCACAAAAGCAAAAAATCGGTCCGTTTTTTAAAACAATTTTTATTGCAGGCGGTGAAGAATGTATGGTTTACAACAACGCGGAGCATAAAAGGTCATGTGGAAAACTAATAACTACCGTTAGTCTATCAAGAAGCAGGTCTTCATCCCAAGAATGTGATGCTATGTACCTGGCAGTATTAGAAAGGCGTTGTTTCAGACGTTGAATTAAGGCAATTAATCTTCCGTATTGTACCGATTAATGATGGATCGAGAAAAGGTTAAAAATTGGACAATCGGAATCGCTCACGTTGTCTGCAGATTCGGTAGAAATTGGTATAATTTGGTTGGGATGTCACACTATACTTACCGTATTTCGGCTTTTCGATTATCACTTATTTCGAAAACAAATACAAAATTTCGTTACTGGAAATTAAATTCTCTTGAAGTCTATAAAAACCTTTACATGCCAATTTTTAGGAGGAAGAAATGATCTTGCCTCAAAGATAATGAAATATAGTGGAACAAACAAGACATACCTGGTTGAATAAATCTACGCAAAATTATCTAAATACTGTCGTTGAAATTCACTTAAAAAGGCTATGAACCTTTGTTGCGACCCAGTAGTTCTATTAGGTCTCAATATAGCGTGGGGTAAAAATCGATTAAAGAGGAATATAGCTATACAAATAAATCTGAAATTAGACTGCAGATAGGACTCCCTGACTTTGTGTGTATGTTGCTGTCCATGACACAGATCAGATAATCTCGAGTACACAGATTACGACTTCAGAAAACATGAGATGCTGCTTATTTTCGATCCATGCTACTTAAGGAGAATATAACGTAAAAAAAATAAAGTTGGCCTTTGCGCTGAGGTGAAAGTTTCGCCTAAAAATGAAACGAAAGAAAAATAATCAAAAATGATTAATGACAAGGCTTAATTTAAGAAATTTGGGCAAATTAATTTAAACAATTTTAATGCAAATTCAAACCAATTATTGAAAATTTTAATTATGCTTCGACATTGAGAAAAAAACTAAACCTACTTTTTCAATTTCCATCGCAATTAACGATTTAAAAACAAGGAATATTTGAGTATTTATGAAGTAGGTTATGGCACTTACAGCCGCCATATTATGTTTTGAAAATACAAGGAGAGGATAAAAATAAATCGTTGCCATTATTTTCTACCAATTTTTACACTTGCACACAAATAAGATCGTAGTTTTACACTATTTACATGGTTCAGACTGTCGTCCTCATCTTCCTTGCCATATTCACGGCGACGTTCCACTAGAGAAGAGTGCGAGAAAAGAAACTGCTAGCATAGAACTAGCCATTTAAACTTGCCGACAATCTAATACCGTGCTTAAATTCATAGATTCTAGGTGCCATCAGAACAATCACCATGAAAGTATTTATAGAAAAGGCATGGAGAAGCTACATTTTCGGCAGTGGGAATGTGACTGAAGCCGAGATGCCAGGTCAGGACCAATGACATTGCAGATTCTTACATTTTCAAAATAAGTGCACGTAAATCAAATAATGAACATTAATCACTTAACGAAAACTTCGGATCTATAATAAACTAAAATTATGAGACCTTGCCGCAAATCTAGTACTGCGCTTAAATTCATAAAGTCTATATAACATAGATGAAAGTTCGTCAGAACAATTACTATCAAAATATTTATTTAAACGGCGCAGGAAAGCTACATTTTCAGTGATTGGAAAGTACTGAAGCCAAGGTGCCGGGACAGGATAAATGACATTGCAGATTCTTAAATTTTCAAAATAAGTGCACTTAAACCAATAATCAATATTAATCACTTAATATAAATTATACAATGAAAACTTCAGATCAGTAATAATCTCATAAGTATGTTTCAGACTACGAACGTATTGATTCGCCATTTGATAGTGAATATTATATAAATGTTAGTTTTCTATTGAAGAAAAATGACAGCAAATATTTCAAATCAAACACTAGATCATTTGTCAATGATTCACAAGAAAGGAAAAATAAGTTGTATAACCTCGGTGTATTTAGAGTTCAGAAAGAAATCTGAAACTTTTTAATAAGAAATAATTTAAACAATTTTAACCATGTATAATAATTTTAACAAATTTAAACTATCTTTAATGATCTGAAAAATTATTACAATGTATAGTGATTTAAGAATAATTTTAACCACCTATAATTATCTGAAAGCAATTTTAATCATCTCTACTGATCTGAAAATAATTTTAAACGTCTATAATGATCTAATAATTTTAACCATATAAATGATTCAAAAATAATCTTAGCCGTGTAAAATGATTTGAAAATATTTTTAACCATCTAAATGATTTGAAAATAATTTTGACTTTCTATAATTATTTGAAAATATTTCTAACCATCTAAATGATCTGAAAATATTCCTAACCCACTAAATAATATGAAAATATTTCTATCTAATTGATTTGAAAATAAATATAACTCACTCTAATTATTTGAAAATATTTCTAACCATCTAAATGAGCTTAAAATAATCTTAACCTTCTAAAATGATTTGGAAATAACAATCTAAATGAACTGAAAATAATCTTAACCATCAATAACGATCGGAAAAATCTTATGTTGCTCAATCTTTGCCAATTATAATAAGGCTTTTGGCTGTATAGTTTCACTTTTTCTCTTGAACTCCAATTTCTTCACAATCCTCACTTATTTATCCACTCTCGAATATTGACTCATTGACAACTGATCCAGTTTTTAACTCATAGTTCCACTTTGTATAATAACTCAATGAAACGTGCTCAAGTGTTTTTAACCTATTGATCCCCTCTTATGTATTCTCTTATTGACAACTGACACAGGATTTTAATTTATTAATCCACTCCCACATTGACTCATTGACAACTCATCCCCTGTTTATGACATATTAACCCAATTTCAATAAATAAATTATTGACAATTGATTCAAGGTTATTAACGACCCACTCTCATATATTGACAACTGATCCCGTGTTTATGACTTATTAACCCAATTTCAATTATTAACTCATTGACAACTGATCCCGTGTTGATTCACTGTCGTCTATTTACTCAATGAAAATTACTTTTGCGTTCATAACTGTTGTGGATTCCGTGATGAAATCCAGTATCAAATAATAACAAACGCCACGAATGAATATAGGAAATAAATGTATCAACGTAATAATAAAAACTGGTAATACAGGTTAGTAGTTCCAGGAATGCTGGCTTAGTTGACAAATACATATAAAGTCTTTGGTATCGACGTATCGCTGTATGACTTCTTACTGAGTCTCAGTGCTTGTGACTGTGACTCTTGTGCTATCCTCTGACTGTACAAACGTTCTACCGACCGACTCAACGTTCCTACTACTATTACGCCTACTGACTGACTACTACCATTCGGGTATTCACTGGTAGTAGTATATGTATACCTTGGGCGAGTCCATTTGTGTAAAAAGGGGAGACCCCTCAACAATAACATATTTACTCGCTCTCCTATATTGATTAATTAAAAACTATAAATTTCCTAAATACAGCAGCAGATATTTTGCTTAATATGATAATCCTTTTAATTGAATACTTTCTTTTCTTCTATCTAATTTCTCCAGACATTTGAACTCATTGATTAATCTCTTATATAGACTCACTGACAATTAATCCATTGCGTTTGAATCTTACTCCACTGTCATATATTGACTATTATAACGCTTTTTATTCGCAAATAAATTTACCAGACAAATAAACGCACGTTCACTTTGTTCACTTCATACTCTGAGAACATCCTACTTACGAAAATGTTCGTTGATCATGTAAACGGAGCTTGCATCAAATATCAATGTTGAGTCTTCCTTTTATTACCCGTATCACCTGCTTGGTTGACCAGTGTTGGAAATGAAACCGCTCTGTTCCATTAATTAAAATTACATTAGAGAAATGTTACTCTGACAGTCAGTGATGGTTATTTGGTCAAAAATAGATATCACCATTTTTCATTGAGTCTGAAACGCCATAAGATGGGGAAAAAGCTTCGAAAATAAACTCTGAAAATGCTCAGTTCATCTCATGAACAAGTCAGTTTCGTGACAAAAATGTCTTTCGAGATATTTCATTTATTATCTGAATACACTTTGTTGGATATCGCACAAGTATGAACCGTTTTGAATATATCTTAATATATAAAACACATATAAAATCTGTTATCAACAAGTCAAAAATGATGTTTTGTCTCATACTTTAAAAAAGAGTTTGGAGAGTTGAATAAAAATGTGTGTTTATCATGGAGATGTCTATTTATTTTTGTCATGTCTCAGTATCGTTAAAGGCAACGATAATAATTCGAAATGACAATTCCTGAGGTGGAATTCAGTGAAGATATCGTTTATCAAAAGTAATAACAGATGAATTATCTATGCCAGACTCTTCCTTCCTTCCTTCCTCCCTCCCTTCCCTCCATCCTTCCCTCCTTCCTTCTTGTCTGTTTCTCTCTCTCTCTCTCTCTCTCTCTCTCTCTCTCTCTCTATATATATATATATATATATATATATATATATATATATATATATATATATATATATAGTGGTCAATGTAAATTTACAGAGCATTAATATTGGAAACACTGAATTATGTATTTTGCCGTGCCTTTAAAACTGTAAATTTAAAAATAAGTTACTCCAAAATTCACTTGAAGATGAAATGGAACTAATGTCTTTAATTTAATTACAAAATTAAATTCGAAGCTTTTAGCTTCCATTTTTGAAACATGGTTATTACTGTGTAGTGAAAAAATATATTTTAAATCAGTTAATTTATATATATATATATTTACATATAACATTAAAAAACCAGCTATATTTCATCCTCAAGCGAATTTTGGAATAACTGATCTTGAAATTTACGGAGCTTTATAAGCATAAACATTCCTTATATTAATTACATGAAAACGGTGAAACCAATTATTGTAATAAGGGATAAAATGGTGAACATATTGTATCAACATATTAGTTACTTTCGGAAAGAGGTTAAGTTAGGGTAGGGTCGGGGTATCAATTTTCATGCGAATGATGACATCAGTTTGAAGCATGTCGTCTGGTCTGTTTCAATGACAGAGAGGTGTTGGCATTATTGTTACGCCGTTAAATTCGTATTTGCATACCTTAATATTTTTCTAAAAGGGTTGTTTGTATACAAATACGTCGTATTGAACTACAATTTTTTTGACGACTTTATAAAGTTTTTTTTTTTTATCTTATGATTGGGTTGAGCTTTTAAACCTTTTGCTTGAAATTGAAATTGTTTATAGACTATGAAATTTTAAAAAATTTAAGTTAATTATTTAAGGCGAAAATTTGTTGATGTCGGCAAAAAACCGTTAACTCACGTCTATGTTTTAATAGTTATTCCAAAATTCGCTTGAGGATGAAATAGAGCTGGTTTTTACCATCTATTTTTGAAACATGAGAACTCTCATGTAACGATGGGATCATATTTTTTTTAAATAATTATAATTTAGGCTCTACTTATGTATTGAACACTGTTTTATAAAATAAAAACAAAAATACTAAAGACCTTTGGATTATTAACCTAACGGTTCTTTTTCTATTTTTCTATATATTTGCACGCACACACACACACACACACACATATATATATATATATATATATATACATACATTTATATATATTTATACATATATACAAACATACACACATACATACACATACACACACACACACACATATATATATATATACACACATATATATATATATACACACACATATATATATATATACACACACATATATATATATATATATATATATATATATATATACATAAACATATATATATTACAAGCCTTCCTTGTGTAAACAACGTAAGTGTTTGTTGGGGCTCGCTGTCATTTGCCTCTAGCTCCTTTTGCTCATTTTCTTCCCTCCTCCTCTACATTTTCTTTTATTGTACATTTTCTGTGTTTTTAATTTAAATTAAATCTCCCGTTGAAAGCCTGATGAGCGGGAGCGAAACCGGTTGCTTCGCCCGTTTTTAATATGTCTAGTAATATCAAGCTTCATACGTTTATTGCTGTGATAAAATTTTGTACCTTCAAAAATATCTTTAAATATATATATATATATATATATATATATATATATATATATATATATATATATATATATATATATATATATATATATGTACATAAACATATATATATATATATAAACATATATATATATATACATATATATATATATATATATATATATATATACATATATATATATATATATACATATATATATATATATATATATACATATATATATATATATATATATATACATATATATATATATATATATATATATACATATATATATATATATATATATATATATATATATATATATATATATATATATATATATAAAGACAAAAGGGAAGATCATCTTAGCCGTCGTGTTTCGTACTCTGGTGGATTTTATCGAGACAAATGTAAGAATTTTATTTACTCGTATTCATGTACAGAACTGAAAACGATAGTTTTTTGTGAATTTTAAATTTGAGTATACTCATAAATATACTTTTGTGTAACTGAAAGTCAAGATTAATTATGGAGGATGCTAATTGATTGAATTTAATAACTAATAAAAAATGTCAGTAAAAGTTGTTATTGGTGTTTTCGATTCTTTTTATATGTAATTATTATTTAAGTTTGAGAGTAATTTATGTATTATAGGTTTTAAATAAATAAATGATTTGAATCTAAACGTTTTATTTTAATATTTTAAAATGTTTGTCTTCATGATTGTTAGCTTCTAAAACGAAGTATTTATTTTAGGAAAAGCGATATTTTAAAAGATCCAGTGAGCAGTAAGATTCGATAGCGACGCTGTCAAAAATGTTCCGTCTAAGTAAGTGACTTTCTCATTTAATAAGTGTAACAATTTTTTAAATCGAAGTTGTGTTTGTACATATTTGTGTGTATGCCTCTTGAATTTGATAAATTGTTGTGTATGAGATCCTATTTGTGTTCATAGATACATGTGCGTGTTTTTGTGTTAATACACACACGCACACACACACACACACACACACACACACACACACACACACACACACACACACATATATATATATATATATATATATATATATATATATATATATATATATATATGGAGGCTAATTTACTTTGCTTTGTTATTTCTATACGACTTGTCTTCATTGGTTTATTCCTTTTAGTTCTGCTTTCTATTGCCTTCTTTTCTTTAATAATTGCCTTTTTTACCTCTGTAATGTATACAGTAACGTTCTACGAATGAGATAACATTTAATGAGACTCGCGGGAGCCACATCGTGGCAACGCGAGCAGAGATAGCACTGAACCCTAGAGGAATTAAATAACTTTAAAAAAATGTATGAGTTAAATGTATGACAGAGTGACGAAGAAATGATTGTTAGATCGGTTGTCAATCGTCAACACATTTAACAGGTCGTCTAACTTTACTGCGCATGTGCCGAAAAACCAACGTTATCTGGCAACAGCAGCAGCGACAATAGATTCAAACGAAGGAGAAAAAAACACAACAGAAATCTTTCGACAAGTTGTCATATGCCACTTAAATTCTTATAAATTACACATACTTAAAAAAGAAAAGAATGTAAAACAAAATTCCTTAATAGACAATCCTTTTAAAAAGTTTAATTTGATCTGAAAATCTTGTTTTAAAAAAAGAAATAGAAGACGAATATAAAAAATGCATTGAAAGAAAACAGTATCTTGCCTGAAATCACTTAGATATCTGTCTGAACTTTAATCAAAAGAAGCCGATCATTATTTGATGATGTTGATTAATAGAGATAAATTATTTTGGTTCGCAAATTTTGGTATTAGGGTAATGAGATTGTCATAAATATCTAATGCCGCAAAACTTTGTCTTAGAAACGAACATAATCAAAAGAGATTTGTCAATGAACTCTTCGTCTGTTGGCGAGTATGGATCCGATGTTAAAAATGTTAAAAATAAGGTCGACTATTTCTGACCGTTCAATACATAGCAGACGACGTCTGCAATATTGTATTTTACAAGTGCCAGATCATAGAGTTGTTTGTGTCTTATCATTCTCCATCTTTAATTGTCGCGATTCCATCGTGCAGCACTGGTTTACTTGTAGCAGGAAATACGCAAAAACTTTCCGGAATTCACTGGACTCGATCTGATACATTTTATATATTGATCCAGGTACGTCGTGCAGTTCTCAGTTTACAGCTTCTTGGCATCCTAGTGACGTTGTACCAAAGGTATAACACTGGTTATAGGATTGGCTTGCGTTTTAGCATATATTGCGTGTTTTCACTTTTTCTATCATACGTTATCGGTTTATATATGTTAGAAGGATTCCTTCAAGCTTTACAAACTTCACTGAACTCAGCCCCCGAATTGTTTCATAATATATATATATATATATATATATATATATATATATATATATATATATATATATATATATATATATAACATATATATATATAACATATATATATATAACATATATATATATAATATTATAACATATATATATACATATTTTAACATATATATATATATATATATATATATATATATATATAAAATATTGTTATATATATATATATATATGTTATAATATTATTATTTAAATATATTTTTTCATCGCGATACGGAAATTTATATGATTCGGAACATAAAATTTGTTCCAATTATCTAGCGATATTCAGTAAATTTAGAAGAAAATGTTTTGATTGTGAAAGCGGAGTGGTATTATATTGAAGTGTTTAATTAGGAGATGGAATAAGATTTCAAATTCTTTTTATCCCCGTTGTCTTATTTGACGATCCAAAGACAGATCTAAGGAAAATAAGTTTGATAACTGGAATAAATTTTATGTTCCGAAACATAGAATTTTCCATGCCGCGATGAAAAAAAAATTAAATAACAATATTATGATATTATGCTGTACATCGTATGGAGCACTTTAAAAATGCTAAAGAACTACGGAGTATTTGTCTGATTGTAATTTCTCTTTATATATATATATATATATATATATATATATATATATATATATATATATATATATATATATATAATTTGGTATAACTCCATGCGAGGCAGTAAAGCCACTAATACACAAGG
>OZ038487.1:57970841-58093341 GCA_964036315.1 Acanthosepion esculentum | reverse complement strand
ATTTTTTTACTCTCTCTTTTTAATTTATTTTCTTGTTAACACTCAGAAAAAGTTATTTTAATCAAATTTGACCTGCTCGTCCTGGGTATGACGATAAACTATATCCGGCAGCAATCGGAAAGTTTTGAGGAGCGTGGAACCACCTCTTCATTGCTGTGCTTCCCAGGACGAACCTGACCCGGGATGGTAGCATACGTTAGTATCTCATCTATGGGTAAATAGTTAAACCAAGGGGTGGAAACACTATGAAAGTGTAAAAATACTTTTTTATGGGAAAAATATCATCAATACATTTTCATAGTAAAAAAAAATTACCAGCAATTTATTTATGTGAATAAAAAAAATGAAATAAAATAAAAAAATATTAACAACAACATGTTTTTGTAAAAAATATATATATATTAGCGGAAATACATTTTTTGAAAAAAAATATTACCAGCAATACATTTTTAGAAAAAAATTACCACCAATACATTTTTGTAAATAAGATAAAATAAAATATTACCATCAATACGATGCACGGTGAAGTAATTTTTAACGTTTCGGATTGAGGAATCGGAGAGCTGAGTCCGAATTCCAGTCAAATCTATTACATTCACTTACTTGGGAAAGGTATGAATCCTCTTCTCCCCCCCAGCTATGGTTAAATAGCGGGACAGACCAGTTTCCTTGGATGACAACTGGTCTACCACAGAAAGAAATGGCATCCTACTGCTGGAAAAAATCTGCCTCGCCAGTCATATATCGAAAGATACATGATCGCCTAAGCGTGTATAACACATGGCAGATAATTTACTGACCACCAGTACATTTTTGTAAACAAAAAATAATACCAGCAATACATTGTTGTAAAATAAATTACTAATTCTTCTAAGAAAATTCAATCTAGGTTTTAAATGACCCATAAAGAGTTGATATGTCGCTAAAAAAACCAACAACTTGAATCTGCTCAGTTTTTTACACGCATCCCTATAATCTTAATCTCTTCAAATCTGGAAGCAAACGTTATCTATCCTCATAATCTGCACTTCTTACCTACCCCTCTTACGCGCATTCAGTAAATCTCTACCAGAAGCGGCTCTTGAGCCTCCTGTTGGATGAACAACAATATATAAAGGATTATGAGCACCAATAATTTGTTTAGTTTGTTTTCTTTTACCAGCATATCAATTTTTTTCTAATTTATTTAAAGACGTCTTTTGTGATTTTGACAAAAAATAGAAAGGTAGACATAAATCTGGTTAGCAGGAAGAGATTGAGTGAGGACTGATTGATTTGATTTTTACCGCTTTCAACCTTTTGTGGCTGATTTAAAGACGCAGCGTCCAACATGCAAATAACAAATTGCAGATAAAAAACAAACAAACAAGTACAACAATTTAAATATCTGGCAAGATTTTTTAACAGAGGACGAAAAGTGCGACGCCAAAATCCGAAGCTGCATAGGGATAGCAAAGGTGCCTTCCAAAAGTAGAGCAAAGTATTAAGAAACAGGAAAATTTCAAAGAAACAAAGAAAATAATACTAAACTGTTACGCAATATCAGTTCACTTATATGCCAGTGAGTACGGAACAATCTCCTCACAGATGAAGAAAGACTTGAAACAGCAGAAAGATGCTGAGGATACCATGAACCGAACATGTGAACAACGACGGAATTTTAGAGAAAATGGAAGCAAAAAAGACGTTTATACTTAACAACAGAAATATACACTTGAGTAAAGAGGTCTTGAAAATGTGGGTACTCACAGGACAAATTAAAGGAAAAAGCGATAGAGAAAAAAACAGCGCGTAACCTACCTAGACAGCTTGAGGAAATGGATGAGAGACCAAAGTTTAGGAGAGATAGCAAAAAGATAACATTTATTAAGAGCTAAAAAGAAAAGGAAATTGTGGAAAGCCACGATTGCCAACGTCCTGAAATGACACGGCTCATAGAAGAAGAAAAAAAATAATATTTCTTTTATTTTTTGAGTGAATATTCTATTAACATTTTTTCTGGGGGTAGGAGATTGATTCAGACTTTCTCCAAGGGTATGCGCGCATAAGTGAATATAACGAACCCGACTGGAATTCGAACTCGGTTCTCCGATTTTCTCATTCTGAGTCACTAGCAATTATACGACCGGCATAACTACGCAGTTTGCAGTTAAATTATGTGCACTTGAGAAATGGAATGAGATTTGAACGTAGGAATTATGTTGAAATAACAAGCAAAAATGATAAATAAAAAAAGTTATAAGATAAAACTGGCTTATTAAAAATAATGAATAATTATAATTAAAATATATTCTTAGATATATATTTTTTAGAATATTCTGTCTATATTTCTGAGATGAGGTATTATGATTACTTGCATTATTTACATTAAACATGAAAATATGATAAATAAAAAAGTTATTAGATAAATACAGGTTTATAAAAAATAGTGAATAATTATCATTAAAATATATCCTTAGGTACATATTATTTAGATAATCTCTATCTATAAAAGGCAAGATGTGTGTGTGTGTGTGTGTGTGTGTGTGTGTGTGTGTGTGTGTGTGTGTGTGTGTGTGTGTCTGTAACGAATGCACGGCCGCAATTTTCGACGGATTTGCACCAAAATTTACATGAACATGCTCCAAGTTAGCATTTCCAAATCCCATCGATAGTTGAAATAATCGATTTTTTCATGCTTCTACAGCAGTTTTCATGTAGTTTGAAGCCATTTTCTACTGGCCAGAGTGAGAACCTATAGTTGGCTGCCACAAATAGGCAGGAAGGTTCTATTGGCCAGCGTGAGAGCCAACAACTGACTGACACGAATGTTAACTAGCATGCTAGTATGCAAAAAAAATCGATAGCTGCATTCGTCACAAGTGGGAAAAATTTAAATCTGAATGGCACTTTACTCCAATTGGCGCATTCGCTTGCTTAAACTCAACGTTGATTCTGATTCCGCAGAACTGGGTTGGGCGTGAAAAAGAATTTGTTGTTAACATTCTTTTTTCATTCGGTTTTTCCAGTTACGAGTCCTTCTTTTCAAGCTGATCGTTTTGTGTTCATTTTGTTTAGTTCTTTTTTCGTAACAGATTTAATGTTTAGTATAGAGCTTAGAAAAAATTCGCAGTGTGAGATAGGCAAGAAGTAAGACATGTAACAACATCAGCACAGCAAATGGCACTCTTTTAAAGGCAAGGAAGGGCAAAAATATTTTAAGTCAAGTGATAGCGATTGCTGTATGAGTCTTACGATTTTTGAATTAAGCACGGACAACGCCTGGCCATGGTGCTAGTCTGTCTATATCTCTGAGATGAAGTAGCATTATTTATATTACTCGGACTGTTATCCTTATCTTCACTGCCATATTCATAAAGTTTCGGCCGTTGTAGGCTCCAGCCTTCTTCGAACCGAACCCTTTATTTTGACCACCGGTGTAGATTGGTTCTCCAGGACACGTGGCCCAGTGGATAAAGACGTTGATTAGACCCAAAGACTTGTGAATTCAGTAGGTACCAGGCCACAGTAGTGGTGAACCAAAACTTGAAGGGAAATAACTGAGACACACGAAAGAAGCATGGCACGTGGAAATAGAACAATCTACACCGATGGACGAAATAAAGGTGTCGGTGTGAAATTCCAATCACATGAAAAAGGCCGGAGCGTAAAACGTCAAAAACGTTGTGAATATGACAACGAACATGCAGATAACAGTCCGAGTAGTAAAAATAATACAAGTAATATTATTTAGATGTTAACCAGTGTTATGCTATAGTTGACGCTGTACAAATTTTACTTTGAATGTTTTCTCGTTTGGCGAATGTATCATGAAGAAAAAGTTGAATCAACATTTGATAAAAAAATCTCTCCGTGTACAGGTTGGCATCTCGGTCCCACCATTTCACTGTCGAAACGGCTAAATGTAGCCATCCCTTCTACTCCAACAGCTTCTTATCTCGCACCTCCCGTCAGTGGAACTCCCTTCCTATCACTTGCTTCCTTGATTGTTATAATCTTCAAATATTCAAATGTAATGTCAATCGAGATCTTCTGATGCCTTGACCTTGATTTCTTTTCTTTATCCTTTACCAAACACTCCTCTTTACTTTTACTCGCTATCTTTGTCATCTCTCTGTAACCCCTTGCGTGCTAGTGGCCCTCCTGACTTGCTTGGGGCGAATTGCTTAAAAAATCGTTGGTAAACAATCTTAGTATACATGTGGGTAACCGATCTTTTAATCTACATGTAAGTAGACAATCTTTTAGCTTATATGTAAGTAAAAACAAACAAACCTTTTGTTCTACAAGTAGGTAAATAATCCCTTAGTCTGCATGTGGGTAAACATTCTCTTAGTCTACTTGTAATTAAACAATCTCTTAGTCTATATGTAGGTAAACAATTGCTTAGACTACTAATTACTTACTCTACATGTGAGAAAACAATCTCTGTTTACATTTAGGTAAAAAATCGCTTATTCTTCATGTTGGTAAAAAATCTCTTATTTTTCATATGAGAAAGCAATATCTTAGTCTACATGCAAGTAACACTTCTCTTAATCTACATGTAATTAAACAATCTCTTAGTCAATATGTTGGGAAAAAATGTTCGTCTACATATGAGTACATGATTGAATAATGGAGAAAAAAACTATTTGCACTTATCAGGGGTGTGTTTTTATAATAAAAAATATAGCACGAGTGATGGGTTTGGGTGCTACTCAGCAAACTACATTGTTCATCTAAAGCTGCAGCTTTAAACTGACGCTATTGTCGCTTCTAAAGATATTTCCTCTTTCCGGGCAGCGCTGAGCGGGCATCCGTGAAGGTGAAAGAGACTGACCAAGCGTGAAAGCAAGCAGACTGGAAACTTATCTTACCCCCGAGGTCAACGGGTTTTCACAACCAAGGCAATGAATGAATCGATCTTGAACCAGAAAGAGTTACTGACCGTAGCTAACATCTATATCTACGACACACAGTTTAATTAATATGGCGGACCACACACACGCATGCGCAGTTAGGATCATTAGATATCACTGGGCATTTGTGGCAGAATTTCAATGACTACATATAGAAATAAAGCAAAGCAAACACAAAACTGCATAGATGGATATATCTGCACACACTTACACACAGATCTTTACATATATATTGTTCTTGAAATATAAAAAATATATATCGTTTTCCCATATCTATCTATCTATCTATATTTATCTATACACACACACACAAATACATATATATATATATATGCACATATATATATATATATATATATATATATATATATATATATATATATATATATATATATATATACATACATACATACATATGTATATATATATTGAATTGTTCTTTACCCATATATATCTACCCACCGTTACACTTAGATCTTTACATATATATATTTTTCTTGAAATATACAAAAATATATATCATTTTACCATATATATATATCATTTTACCATATATATATATAAACACCGATCAAAATAAAAGAATAAATAAATAAATATATAAGATAAAAAATAAAAATAAAAATAAAAAAACAAATAAAAAACAAGCAAAACAATTTGACATAAATAAATAAACAAATAAGCCACTTCCGGTAAAAGTAACCGCCAAAATAGACTACCCATAATGCACCACTGACCCTTATATAAATAGCCGAGAAAAATAACAGCACTAGTCGCCTGACGATTGCACTAGCATGAAACAGACTGTCGCCTCTAAGTGCTGACTTCCATGTCCACTTTTATATTTACACACGCTCTATCTCTGATATTGAGCACTTTACCCCATAAATATAGCACACTTTAAGACTATATTTCTGTATATATATATATATATATATATATATATCTTGAAATATAAAAAATATATATCGTTTTCCCATATATGTTTCCACACGCTTACACACTGATATTTACTTATATGTATTGTTCTTTAAATATACAAAAATATATATCGTTTTCCTATGTATATATTTGTATATATATTGAATTGTTCTTGAAATATATTAAAAAATATAAATCGTTTTCAAATATATGTCTGCACACGCTTACACATAGATTGCTAAATATATATTATTCTTGAAATATTTCAAAATATATATCGTTTTCCCATATATACAGGGGCATGCTAAAGTCGGTAATAGTAATGAAAAACAAAACAAGCACACAAAACGTATTTATATTGATTATACAAACATATCAATAATAACATATTAATAAAATAATATCAAGCCCTCAAACTGTTTTAACCTGTCATTCACACACTCTTCTTTATCTGGAAAACATTCATATTAAAAAATAAACAATATAATAAATGTATTATGATAAACATTATGAAAATAACAATATTAAAAAAATGATTTTAATGAATTAAATAAATTCTAATATTAAATAAATCCTTGCATCACATTTATAATACTGGTAATATTTCTATAATACTTACTGTATACCTATTTTTGCTGACCTCTGTATATTTGTTTTAAGCAAATCACCCCAGGTAAGACAGAAGTGCCACTAGTACGCAAGAGCTTACAAAGAGAAAGCGTAAAGAGGAGTCTTTGGGAAAAGGATAAAGAGAAGGACAGGGATCAAGGTCAAAGCATCAGAAGATGTCGGCTGACATTACATCTGAATATTTGAAGATTATACCTATCATGGAAGCGAATGACAGGAAGGGAGTTCCACTGACGGGAGGTACGAGATAAGAAGCTGTTGGAGTAGAAAAGGTGGGACCGAGATGCCTACCTGTACACGGAGAGATTTCTTATCAAATGTCAGGAGGTGCGAGATAAGAAGCTGCTGGAGTAGAAGAGATGGTTACATTTAGCCCTTTCGACAGTGGGACCGATATGCCAACCTAGTAGAACGCTTAAATTCATGCAGTTTGGGAACCAGTGAAAGTAGCTGGTCGGGGCAGTTTCCATGAAAATCCTTGTAGAAAAGACAGCGGGAAGCCACAGCACGTCTGTGAGAAAGTGACTGTATACGGAGTGCCAGATCAGGTCCAATCACGTTGCATATCCAGCTCTGGATATTCTTGAGGGCATAAAGATGAACAGCAGGGACACTAGACCATATATGGCAGCAGTATTCCATGCAAGGACGAATGGCTGATTTGTAGATTTGAAGGATGACTCAGGTGAAAAAAATTGCAACATATGGGAACACGATATATATTTTTCAATGCAAGGAGGAATGGTGGTTATGTAGATTGGAAGGATGGACACAGACGAGAAAAAACATCTATATATGGAAAACTATATATATATATATATATATATATATATATATATATATATATATATATTTCAAGAACAATTTTAGAGAAAATACCTGATAAAGTCGAGAAGGTTTTCGTTTGATGTGTTTCGTCCTTCATGACTTCATCAGGGCGACGTTAGCCTAAATAATCAGCCACGCTACGAGCGAATTTGCGACTTTCTGTTTGTTATCGTGGAGAATAAATGGAAGAGTTCGACTGAAGAGATTGCTAAAAGCTTGGAGATCGATTATCTCAACTGTCTTTCGGAATTTGAAGAGAATTGGATTCAAGAAAAAAGGCCGATTTTATCAAATCGAAAAAATATGATTTTCCACCATGAAAACACAACACCTCATGTTGTAAACACACCTTGCAGAAGCTTAAAAATTTGAAATAGGAAACCCACCAACACCTACCGTATACCCCTGATTGGCTTCCTCTGGACTTTCATTTGTTCGTGTCTCGACAGAATAATTCAAAATGCAATTTAACTCTGTACAGTCAGTTGAAGTCTACATCACAACTTACTACCAACAAGAAATACGTTTCTACGAAAATGGCAATCTTGTAGAAGGATCGGATGCTGTTGTTAAAAACAATGGAGACAATATACTTACCTAATAAATGTTCTGGCTGCGAGGCTTTGGTCATCAACGGCAATAATTTGGCCTCCTGTCAAAGTTTTCAACCCGGTGCTCCTAAGCCAGTGATATGTTATCTATTGGTCCACATCTGCTTCTATCGCTTTTTTAGGTATTTGCTTTGACCTCCCAGATTTTGTGTAATTTCACATGGTCAATGTGTTTTCTGTTAGTCCACATCTAATTCTTTCGCTCTTTTAGGTATTTGCCTTGTTCTCCCAATTTGTGTGTAATTTCATATGGTTAATATGTTTTGTATTGGTTCACATCTTCTTTCGCTCTTTTAGGTATTTGCCTTGTCCTCCCAATTTTGTTTTTGTAATTTCAAAATCGTCAGTATGTTTTCTGTTGGTCAACATCTTATTCGTTCTTTTTAGGTAAATCACTTGTCCTCCAGGTTTTTATTAAATTTCATATGGTCAATGTGTTTTCTGTTGGTCCACATCTCCTTCTTACGCTCTTTTTAGATATTTTCCTTGTCCTCCCAGTTTTTTTGTAATTTCACAGGGTCAATGTGTTTTCTATTAGTCCACATCCGCTTCTTTCGCTCTTTCAAGTGTTTACCTCATCCTACCAGCTTCTGTGCAATTTTATATGGTCAATGTCTTTTCTGTTGGTCCACATCTCCTTCTTACGCTCTTTTTAGGTATTTGCCTTCTACTCCCAGTATTTTAATTTCACGTGGTCAATGTTTTTTACTGTTGGTTCACATCTGCATCTTTCGCCCTTTTAGTTATTTTCCTTGTCTTCCAAGATTTTGTGTAATTTCATATGGTCAACGTGTTTTCTTTTGGTCCACATCTACTTCCTTCGTTCTTTTTAGGTATTTACCTTGTCTTCCCATGTATTTTTGTAATTGCACATGTTCCATGTGTTTTGTGTTGGTCCAAATCTGTTTGTTTCGCTCTTTTAGGTATTTGCCTTGTCCTCCAACAAGCTATTGTGCAATTTCATATGGTCAATGTATTTTTTGTTGGTCCACATCTGCTTTTCTTTACTCTTTTAGGTATGTAACTTGTACACTCAGCTTTTGTGTAATTTCACACAGTCAATGTGCGTTCTGTTGGTCCACACCTGCTTATTTCGCTCTTTTTAGTTATTTACCTTGTCCTCCCTGTTCTTTGTAATTTAACATGGTCAATGATTTTTCTCTGTTGGTCTACATCTGCTACTTTCGCTATTTTAAGTATTTGCCTTTGTTTGTGTTTGTGTAATTTCATGTGGTCAATGTGATTTCTGATGGAGCAAATTTCCTGCTTTCACCTTTTTTAGGTATTTGCCCCGTCCTCCCATTTTTTTGTAATTTCACATGATGAATGTGTTTTCTGTTGGAGCAAATCTGCTTCTTTCGCTCTTTTTTTATATTTGCCTTATCCTCCGAGTTTTTGTGTAATTATATATGGTCAATGTGATTTTTGTTGGTCCACATATGCTTCTGTAGATTTTTTAGGTATATGCCTTGTCCTCCCATATTTTTGTAATTTCACATGATGAATGTGTTTTCTGTTGTTTCACATCTACATTCGCAATTTTTGGCATTTGCCTTGTCCTCCCAATTTTTTTGTAATTTCATATGGTCAATGTGTTTTAAGTTGATCCAAATCTGTTTCTTTCGCTCTTTTACGTATTTGGCTTGTCCATCCAGTTGTGCAATTTCACATGGTAATTTTTTTGTTGGTCCAAATCTCCTTATTTCGCTATTTCAGGTATTTGGGTTGTCCTCCCAGTTTTTGTGTAAATTCATATGCACAATGTGTTTTCTGTTGGTCCACATCTGCTTCTTTCGCTCGTTTAAGTATTTGCCATATACCGCCTGCTTTTGTAATTTCAAATAGTCAAAGCTTTTTCTGTTGGTCCACATCTGTTTTTTCGCTCTTTTAGTTATTTGCCTTGTTTTCCCAGTTTTTGTGTAATTTCATATAGTCAATGTTTTTTTCTGTTGGTCCACATTTGTTTCTATCGCTCTTTTGAGATATTTGCCGTGTCCACCCATTTTTTTGTAATTTTACATATGGTCAATGAGTTTTCTCTTGGTCCGCATCTGCTTCTTTCGAACGTTTGGTTTTTGCCTTGTCCTCCCACTTTTTCTGTAATTTCATATGGTCAATGTGATTTCTGTGTGTCCACATCTCCTTCTTTCTCTCTATTTAGGTATTTTCCTTGTACTCCCAGTTTTTTGTAATTTCATATGGTCAATGTTTCTTTCTGATGGTCCACATCTGCTTCTTTCGCGCTATTAGTTACTTGCCTTGTTCTCTCAATTTTTGTGTAATTTCATTTGGTGAATGTGTTTTCTGTTGGTTCACATCTGCTTCTTTCGCTCTTTTAGTTGTTTTCCTCGACTTCCCAGTTTTTATGTAATTTCATATTGTCAGTGTGTTTTTGTATTAATCCACATCTTTTCATTCGATCTTTTAGGTATTTGCCTTGTCCTCACAGTTTTTTTGTAATTTCACACGGTCAATATTTTTTCTGTTGATCCACATTTGATTCTTTCGCTCATTTTAGGTATTTGCCTTGGATTCCCAGTTTTTTGTAAATTCACATGGTCAATGTTTTTTTTCTGTTGGTCCACATCTGCTTCTTTCGCTCTTTCTGGTATTTGCCTTGTCCTCCCAGTTTTTGTGTAATTTCATATGGTCAACGTGATTTTTGTTTGTCCACATTTCTTCTTTCGCATTTTTTAGTTATTTTCCTTGTCCTCCCAGTTTTTCGTAATGTCACATGTTCAATTTGTTTTCTGTTGGTCCACATTTGCTTCTTTCGCTTTTTTAGGTATTTCCCTTGTCTCCCCTGTTTTTTGTAATTTCATATGTTTAAAGTTTTTTCTTTTGGTCCACATCTGCTTCTTTCGCTCTTTTTAAGTATTTTTGCCTTGTCCTCCCATTTTTTTTTTTGTAATTTCATACTGTCAATATGTTATGCTTCCTGTTTTACTCGTTTGGTGTAGATGGTATTCGGTTCTTTTTTCTTTTTTTTTTTGTTTATTATTATTATTATTATTTGTATTATTATTTGTATTATTATTATTATTATTATTATTATTTCCTTGATTGATGTTGCATGCACATTTCTTTCCGTTTCCTAACCCGTGTCCTGAGGTCAGAAATCGCCTCATTACATTATTCTACTGATCATTTTATCAAAAAAAAAAATCACGCGAATTTTACATAATTAAGCTCTTCGTAATGTGTAAGCTCTATTCGGGTGTACAATCTTTTTGTATTTCTTTAAGGCGTCCAGGAATCTCTTCGATGAGTCTTTCGGAACTTTTTCCAAACAATCCGAGGGTTCCAAAAACAACTGGAATTATTGATGTCTTCTTGTGCCACATTTGTTTTTAAATTTCCACTTAAAGGTCCTTGTATTATGATAGATTTTGGAGATTTTCAAAGATGAATTACAATCTGCTGGGACTGACATATCACTAGGTGGGCACATTCTGTTTTGTGGTTTTTGATCACGCAAAATATAAGCACAAATAATGTTAGGCAAACTGTAACGAAATCCCCAAAACGTAAATCCCCAGGAAATGACAAGCTGCCCATTTCTGGCTCTATCATCTCTCATCAATCCATAAATCCCTTGTATAAACTCTATCAATGCTTGTAAATAATCCCAATCAAATTCTGGAATGGATCACTGAATGTATTACATATCTCATGCCAAAAACGAGTGAAAGAAATGATCCGAAAAATTATAGGCCCATAACATGGCTGTAAACCACGTATAAAGTGATCACGTTTGTCCTGACGAACAGTACTTATTCTTTTTTCGAAGCAAACAACATTCTTCCACTGGAACAAAAGTGATGCAGGAGAGGTTCATATGGTTACAAAGATCAACTACTGATAAACAAAATGATCCTGGCAAATTGCAGGAGACGATTTAGAAATCTTAGCGCTCCGTGGATTGATTTGTGGTTATTCATGGTCAAGTCCTTGACCTTCTTTGATTTTCGCTTCTCCAGCTCTACGAGTTTCAAAAATCGAACTTTCTCAGTTCACGGGCAACAAAATCTGCTCTTGTTTCTGCTTTGTCTGTCTAATTATCCATTAGTGTTCGAATGTCCCATGCTGCTAATTTTATGGTATTTGCTCTTTAGGTTTTAATACCTCATGATTGTGAACCGTTTGGACGCGTTTTCCAGACGGGTGTAGGTGAAGCAGCCCATTTCAAGGCACATTTTCTAGCCGTTTCCCACAAGAGGGTGGGCAGAGTGGGTCCTAAACACAAACATCGCTGCAGAACAACTTTACAGATTCAATCCAAACGCTGAACTACTGAATCGAATATTCACTATTTGTGTGCCGGTTATTGACTACCAGCCTGTTCCCGTTGCCTTCCCCGATCGCTATTTGACTTATAAGTGAGGGCCCTTAGAACAAGACACGTGTGTGTTTGTTTAGCGTGTACTTGATATTACGCTCCAGGAAGCACACAATTCTTCACAAATCGATCAACTCGATCCAATGGAAAGGGGGCCAATACTGCATGGTCTGCTGTTGAGGTTATGCAGGTTGAATTGTTCTTCGTGCTCTCACTTTTGACCTTGCCTCTCTGGGTGGCCTACCAGAAACAATTTCCGACGGCATCACTCTCGAAATCTTTGTCACGGCAAGGTGACGATCTAGACCACTAGCTGAGATTATACTTCTAGAGACACAAGCGAATTTCAGATCATCCAGTGAAACAATAGATATGACCTTGGGCCAACTACAAGAGAAATGCCTTGAACAGCTTCAACATTTGTAAAACCCTTGTAGAAGACACTCTCTCTATATATATAGTTGACCACCAATATACATCCATACCCTGAAACTGCTTCATGAGGACATGCGCTTCATAGTCCATGCCAACAATAACCATTGTGAACCATTCCAAGTCAAATCTCAAACAAGGATGTGTTATTGTTCCAACTTCATTGTAACAGTGATTGACACAATAAAAGATAATTTGCCTCCAACGATTGAGATTGTCTACAGAGAAAAAACAGTAAATTATTCAACCTTGCCGTCTTCGATCCAAAATTAAAGCGTTAGTGAGTTCTCTGATCGAGTTTCAATACGCAGATGAAAACAGAGTTGCAGTGATTTTTGAATCACACCTGCAACAAATGCTAAATATTTTCAACAAACTTGAAATAAAAATCTACGCAAATGAGACAAAGTCATATAACTATCAACAACTGAAAATGTGGGGACAGAACCAAAGATCCAACTTGGTGAAATAGTCTTGAAAAATGTCGATCTCTTTCCTCGGTAGCCATCTTTCTTCTGGTACTGACTTTCAAGATGAAATAAAACACCGTCTCAAATGTGCAGGATTAGCTTTAGATTGCTTTCGAAATACAGGTTTCCAGGATCCTGACATCAGAACAGATCTCAAAATGTGTACAAATCAGTAGTGATTCCAACTTTCCTGAGACCTGGACAGCATATCGTCGACATCTGAAATTTATTGAAAAATTTCACTAGTGTTGTCTTCGAAGTATGTTGAATAGCAACTGGGAAGACAGAAAAACTATCATCAGCGTAGTGGAACAAGCTAAAATGACCAGTATTAAAGCCATAGCTCTAAGAAATCAACTTCAGTGGAATAGACATCTGGTGCGAATGGATGATACCCTCCTACTAAAACAAACGTTTTACTCCAAAGACAAAGAATGAAATCGGAAAAGAGGAGGTCAAAGAAGAGATTCAAGGACGTTCTAAAACAAAACATGAATTATTATAACATCGACATCAACAGATTGGAATCCAGTGCAATGTCATCTGTGGCACTATACATTAAGTCGACTTATACACGAATATATGGGTTAGTTACGCCACAACTTATTCGTCTCTTCTACACATCTCTCCAAATTAAGCAGACCTTGCATCAATAAATTATTACCTTTATCGATCACTGCAAAATACTTTGACAGGTAAAAACCTCTAAAGTACTCTCCCTTTTTCGAGAGATCGTTGGAATTTTTTTTGTTACAACAAAACCTGCGGAATTTAACTCTAAAGGTATCAAGTCAGTGCAAATAATGATGAATATATAATTATAATAATATATGATATATCCGAATACAAGGTTGGTGGAGATGGAATAAACTTCCAGTGACCCAAAACACTATTTTTTAAAAAGTGCTCAATACAGAGTAGAGCTAATAATATTTATTTTAAATTATGACAAATGCATGTTATAACATCACTACAAAAATAATAATTTTATTTCAACACTTCGGATGTCTTGTCAAGCGATGGTGTTACAAGTAAAATAAAGAGTTAGTTAAATATATATATATATATATATATATATATATATATATATATATATATATATATATATATATCATAATATATCTATATAATATATAATATATATATATCATATATATCATATATAATATATATATATATTATATAATATATAATATAAAATATATATATATATCATAATATATATATAATATATATATATATATATATATAATATCTGGATAAAATAAATGAAACAAAATTGGGTGTTTCATTTATTTTATCCAGATATTATATACATATCAAGAAAGTATACGTGGCCTCTCATTATGCTATATATATATATATATATCATATATAATATATATATATATTATATAATATATAATATATATATATATATATATATATATATATATATATATATATATAATATTGGTGAATATATAATTGAATGAAATGTAACTGGACTTGACATTCTAAGACTAAATTTGATTAACCAAAACGGAAATTATTTAGAATTCAACCGAATATGAAGTTTATCATAGCTACTATCGAAACTAGTACTGATTAGAGCTAAATGGCATTATCCGATGAGCCATAACCCTGCCTCTGCCCTCCAGCATACCCTGGTTGTTGCTTCACTTTTTCTGCACCGAATGACCCCGTAACCTCCGCATTACTTTCTAGCTTTATGTTAAATGCTAATTCAAAAGCTCAAGGCCAAAGATTAGGTGTCTAAGGCGGAGTTCAAATGCTGATCACCTTATTTGATTCGGCTTCTCCTCGTCCCTATCAATGCTCATCCATGCATCTTGTCTGAGTTGGTAACATGTGATGTGTAGCCGTTTCCAGTCTCCTTGCAGTGATCGACGGCTTGTTTAAGCCAAATGCTCTCTCTATATTTTGTTCCCCCTCGTTTTAAATGATTAAATGAACCCCGTTAAGCTAATGGGGCGGCAAGACAGGAAGATTAATACCAATGCATTAGAGATGAGATTTATTTCATTTTTTTAATCTCCCATTCTCTTAAATCCCTTCCCTGTAACGATTAGCAACTCGGAAAATGACATCGACGAATCAAATTCGAACTTCAACCGAATTTGTTATGCTCACTTTCAAGGAATTTCGATCACTTCTTCCCGACCCAAGATTATATAGCAGAGCTGACTGGGATTGCTTTCCTTAAGTCTTCATCTTCTTGTGTGTGCAGCGTCTCTCCAGTTCGTGGACAATCATGCCTATCCAAAAATTCCTATCTTTTGTGACCCTTAGCATTTTTTCTTCTTTGCCACCCTCGTTCAACTATCTGTTCACATAAGATCATCATGTTAGTGGCTCGCGCCCTCTTCGATCTCACTTGACTTCATCTTTATGGCCTTTTGATGGTTAAGCTTTCTCCTTCCTCATTATGTAAAATTTCAGATGTCTCTTTCCTATTCTCAGTGTTCATTTTGTGATCATTTTTGAAGACTCCCTAGTTGCCTACTCGCTCCGTTTGCAACCAGCCTAGTGGAAGGAAAACGCCGAATTCAAAATCTGAAGTATGCTTCAGGTTATTTATTTAATAATTAGTTATGAATTAAAACAAATTACTATACACGTATTTTATATTTTATAAACCTATCAACATTTTTTATTGCTATTAAATTTGTAAAACTCTTCTATAAAATATAATCCATGTAAATATATGTAATAATATATAAAAGCATGATTTTCAATAATATATGCATATTATTTCGAATGCACCTTTTGAGTTGGACAATCTTGGAAAGCGGGGAAAGGATATTCTGACATATGGTGAAAAAGGTGCTTTAGGAAAAACAGTTTGAGAACCACTAACCTAAATTCTTTATCTTAGCAGCGAATGGTTTTTAAAAAACCAGGTTAGAGTAGGACAGTATCTTCATAGGAAGTTATACCATACAGGTAAATGGTATGAGCAAAAACTATGACAGTTTCCTGATTGCTTTCATGTTGTTCTATCATCTATGTGTTGTGTCTCCTCAGGATGTTGGCGATTATGACTCTCGAAAATCTTTTTGTGAAATGTTTCTTATAAAAGCCTTTTGCAAAGTATATTAAATAGCAAATTCAAACGGATATGTCTGGTAGCGTATCACAGTCCGGCCGTGTTCCAAACTTTTTTCCTAGGTTATCCTTCCTGTATGCATCTTTCCATTTATTGTAATGGAGGTGTAACAACATTTTTCCTTTAATCCATTATGTACGCTGCCACTGCCGTGTAAAAACTAAGGTATATTAGTGTACTCCAAATTTATACTTAATGTTTGGACAGTAGTAGGGTGAGCTTCTTCTATGTGCCTATTAAGGCTCTCCACGATTTCCTGTCTTTGTAGCTTTTAATAATTTTTGTCCTTTTGCTATCCCTTCCAGACCATGCTCTGCCATCCATTTCCTCCAGCTCGCTAGGTTACTTTAAAAATTATTTTCCTCTGCCCCTCTTGTCTTCAATCTGTCATGTGAGTATCAAATTTTCCAAGCCCTCTTTCCTCGTTATGTGCCCTAGAAATTTCAACTATCTCTCTCTGATTCTAAGTATGAGTGGCCTTTTTATTCCCATTTTTAATAAAACTTTATTGTTTCTCACGTGTTTAGTCCACGGTATTCTCAGCATTCTTCTGTAGAACCACATTTTTGTTGCTTTTTCCGTGTTCTTTTCAGGGCGTAGGCGAACATCTTTAAGAGGAAAAATTATGAAAGCAGTACTGGCTGCTTGGTCAATGAATGCCAAATGTTTCTTTATATGAAAACAGCTAATATTAATATTACCCCTCCTTTTTGGGGTTAATATATATGAACAAAATAAATAAAGAAAAAAGAAAAAATCGCCCAAAAGGAGCAGACAAAAAGTTTGCAATCGAGGTCTGTTCAGAGCTTTTTTTCTTTTAAATTTTACTCTGTTAATAGACATTGTAAATAAATCAGTAAAATTTTGTTCTGATGAAATATAATCTCTATCTATAAAAGGCAGAATGTGTGTATGTGTGTGTGTGTGTGTGGGTGTGTGTGGGTGTGTGTGTGTGTGTGTGTGTGTGTGTGTGTGTGTGTAACGAATGCACGGCCGCAATTTTCGACGGATTTGCATCAAAATTTACATGCACATGCTCCAAGTTAGCGTAAAGGCCAGGACCTCAAATCCCATCGATAGTGAATATAATCGATATTTTCATTCTTCTACGGCAGTTTTCATGTAGTTTGCGGCCATTTTCTACTGGCAAGAGTGAGAGCCTATAGCTGGCTGCCACGAATAGGCAGGAAGATTCTATTGGCCAGCGTGAGAGCCAACAGCTGACTGACACGAATGTTAACTAGCATGCTAGCATGCAAAAAAATCGATAGCTGCATTCGTCCCTAGTGGGAAAAATTTAAATCTGCATGGCACTTGACTCCAATTGCCTCATTCACTTGCTTAAACTCAACGTTGATTCTGATTCCGCAGAACTGGTTTGGGTGTGAAAAAGTATTTGTTGTTAACATTCTTTTTTAATTCGGTTTGTTCATTTACGAGTCCTTTTTCAAAGCTGATCGTTTTGTGTTCATTTTGTTTAGTTCTTTTTTCGTAAGAGATTTAATGTTTAGTATAGAGCTTAGAAACATTTTGCAGTGTGAGATAGGCAAGAAATAAGGCATGTAGCAACATCAGCACGGCAAAGGGCACTCCTTTAAAGGCAAGGAAGGACAAAAATATTTTAAATCAAGTGATAGCGATTGCTGTATGAATTGTACGATTTTGAATCAAGCACGGGCAACACCGGGCCATGCTGCTAGTCTTAACATAATTCAATTTTTATAAAATTATATTATATACCAACGTATTTATAGCATTGATGTTGAACTGGATTTTTATAGGATAAATTATACTATTTCTGTGTATCATCATGGTAAAAATATGATTTTGTTTTGTATTTACAATAAAATATCATACTGGTCTATTACGCATTAAAATAATAATATTAATTTTTCTTCTTTCATGATGGAAGCGATCATAGCTCTTCAGAATTTCCTGTTTTTTGTTGCTCTCCTAAATCTTGCTCTCTCATCCATTTCTTCAAACTGTCTAGGTAGGTTAAACATTGTTTTCCTCTACCCTTCTTGCCTTCACTCTGTCCTGTGAGTATCACATTTTCCAGGCCCATTTCCTCATTATGTGCCACAGAAATTTCAACTGTCTTTCTGATATTAAATATAAGTGTCCTTTTTGTTTCCATTTTCTTTAAAAGTTCGTCATTTCTGACAGGTTTGGTCCATGGTATTCTTAGCCATCTGTAGAGCAACATTTCTCTTGTTTAAGTCTCATCTTCATCTGTGAGGAGATTGTCCAGCATTCACTGCTATAGACGAGGATGCTATTACGCAACATTTCAGTTCTCTTCTCTTTGTTCCTATCTGATTTTTCTACATCGACCGCTCTGTTATTAGACAAGAAATGAAAGCCATAAAATATTTCAAAGAATTTCAAATGTCCTCTGATATATTCAAACTGATCTGATAAAGACACTCCAGTAAAAGAATTGAAAAGAGAATTAGAAATTACAAAAATGCGCATTTAAACAACGTCGTTATTCTAACTGAAGCAGACGCGTGAGGAAAGATAACGTGGTAGAATACAGATATATACATTAAGTAAATCCCTGGAAATTTATCTGAAATACAATAGATTCTATAATTGAGTAATGTTCACATATGTAGAAAAGATCCGTCAATCTCCTATGTTCAATAAAAGCCTAAGACTAAATTTAATGTATGGTTTTGCAAAAGTCGGATTACCATTGATAACCCTGTAAATTCTATATTTACTTTCCAAATGGTATTATGTTTCTGTATATTTCTTAAGGTCCTCGAGAAAATCCAGAGACGAATATGCAATATGATTGACCCTGATCTGGCATCTCATCTATAGTCGCTCTCTCACAAACGTATCGTCGCCTTCCTCTGTTTTTCTACAAATACTTTCACGGTAACTGCTCCGACGAGCTACTTTCGTTGTTCCCAGGCTGCATGAATTTAAACGTGCATCTCGGTCCAACCTTTTCACTGTCAAAATGGTTAAATGTAGCCATCTCTTCTACTCCAATAGCTTTATGTCTCGCACCTCCCATCTGTGAAATTCCCTTCCTATTACTTGTTTCTCTGATAGCTCTAATCTCCAACTATTCAAAAAGTGATTTCAATCGTGCTAGTGGCATCCCGCCGCTTGGTGTGAAATGCTTAAAAAAATGTAACAATATATTATTAAGAAATTTTATTGGTCGAATTACGGAAGATGACGTCATGCAAATTTTCCGTGGTTGCTATTCCACAGGTGTACGTTTTCTGCCAATTTTCGAGTGACTTTTAAAACACCCTGTACTTAAGACTTGGTAAATGATTTTAAATGATTTTAAATTTTTTGTAATAGATAATTAATTTAATTAAACAACTGGAGTAGTGACGATGGGTAGGATATCTGATTGACGTCAAATCAGTCGGGTTTCGATCCCGGCTTGAAGCAATCGGACGTCTAGCCACTGTGAAACAGTCTGTCTGTGGATGACTATATATATGCTCCCGGAAATCCGGTTGAACTCTCTAGGGAAAGGAGGTTTGAAAAACAGCAGAGAAAAACGTTAAAATTCTCTTTCTTTCTGGCGTGCGACGATGGTCTAAATGTAAGATATCTGACTGATGTTAAATCTGTTGGGTTTCGCTCCCGGCTTAAAGCAATCGGACGTCCTACCACACTGTGGAGCTGCGAAACAGCCTATCCGTGGATGACTGTATATATACATGATATATCACAATAATCAGCTATTGAATCAGAAGAATGAATTAGTATTAAAATATCGGCATAAAAACAAATTCAAATTTCCATAATTTAGGTTTTACTTAATTAGCTACTATATTTCTCTAACTCTTCAAATGTCGAATGTATAACGAATTCTAATTTGTATATTCCTTATCTTAAAAATTGACTCCTGTTGAAAGAACTCTCTTTACTTTTGTAACTTACATTTCTTTATCTATATATTTTAAGGTTGTTTTTTAATATAACTTTGTATTTTTAAGTATAATTTCGTATTTTTAAGTATAAATTTTATATTTTAAATATAACTTGTTTTGAGATATAACTTATTTTTATATATAACTTTTTATTTTATTTTCTTTCTTTATATTTTTATTTTTAAATATATCATTTATTTTATCTTATATTTTTATATTTAAATATATATTTTTTTAATTTTTAAATATAACCTATTTATTTTTATTATGTATAACTTATTTTTGAATATAATTTTACTTATTTTTAGATATAAATTATTTAGATATGACTTATTTTTAAATATAACTTATTTAATTAAAATCCTACTTTTAAATATAACTTGTTTTGGGAATATGACTTTGTACTTTTAAGTATTACTTTATATTTTTAAATATAACTTTATCTAAGGTTTTTTAAACCCCTTTTTATTTCCCTCTTAGTCTTAAATTAATATTTCATTCTTCATATAAACCCAATTTAATGTCATAAGGTAAATATCCTGGTGTAATTTTATAAAGCCTCTTCCCTTAAAGACAAATACCTTCCACCCTCCCCTGACCACTGACTCGTGCCTTTCGTCTGACTGAAACATTGAAATAAATAAATTCTGTATTAGTTTTTCGACGGCTTTACGTTTTTTTTTTTTTTTTTTGTAGCTTTCACAATTAAATTTCTATTTCCGACACGAACTCAGTCTATACCGGAGTTGAATAAGACTGACGAATTATATTTTCGTCGATCGAAATAAGCGTATTTCCCATATGAGGTGATTTCACAAGTGTAAGTTTTCTGCCAAATGTCGCATGACTTTTGGATCATCCTGTACCTAAGACTTGGTAAATGATCGTATGAAATAGCAAATAATAATAATAATAGCCCAGTGCTCTAGTTGTATATCTAGAGATTCTTGATAAAATCCAAAGAAGAATCAGCAACGTCATTGGACCTAACCCGGCATCTAGGCTTCAGACGTAATGTATCTTCCCTGTGGCTTTTCTACACAGACTTTCATGTTAATTGTTCAGATGAACTCTTCGATGTGATATTTAAACATCATGAATTTAAGCGCAGTACAAAATAGGTGACAAAGTCCCAATAATTCACTCTTGAATTGGCTGGGTATAGTTTCTATGCTAAGAGTTTCTTTTCTCGCACATCTCACTTGTAGAAATCTCTTCCGCCTCCAGGCTTTCCAGTCAACTTTGATCTTCAAATATTTAAATGCTATGTCAAGTGTTATCTACTGCCATCTTCATTACATTTCTATTGTTCCAGATCCTTAGTAATGTTTCTCTTTTTTCTTATTTTTTCACACACAGTAAATCCTTATGTCTTAGTGACTTTACTGCTTTACATGGGGTGATATGATTTAAAAAAAAATAAAAATATATGCCCTGATACCACAGCTACCATGACTTTCATATCTTCCGATCTTAATTGATTAGAGGTATTAACAAATATATTTTCTATTCCTTGTCATTTCACTGACCATAACCTGTTGTACATGTTGATGTGGGCATTATATATTTGTACCCTATCGTCGCATTTCTGGCGTGTTGCTCTTTCAGTCATACAGTCAGTCAGTTAAGTTTCATAGGCGATACACGCTTGAGCGATCATGTATTTTTTTATTCGTGACTAACTAGGCAGAAGCTTTCTCTCACCAGTAAGTTGCAGTTTCTTTTTGCGGTAGACTGGTTGACCACCAAGACTATAAGACCCAGTCTGTCCTGCTATTCAATCCATATCCAGTAGGGGAGAAGTGATGGATTCATATGGATAGTATTTGCACGTAAGTGAATGTATCGGACCGGACTGCAATTCGAACTCGACACTCCGATTTCTCATTTGAAGCCACAACGCGCTCAACAATAATAATGACAATAATAAGCCATTATATTATTTGCTAAAAAAATGGTATGAACATCTCCCTGATCCATTCATGGAAATTTATCAATCACTATTTTGGGATAGGGAGGCACCGTGGAGTAATGGATAGTGGCTCGGATTGAGGAATCGGAGAGCCGAGTTCGAATTCCAGTTGAATCCATTACATTCACTTACGAGCTAATACCTTTAGGAAAGCTATGAATACTTTTCTTCTCACTCCAGCTATGGGTAAATAGCAGAACAGACCGAGTTCTGTAGCCTTGAATTGTAACTGGTCTACCGCAGAAAGAAATGGCAATCTACTTCGGAGAAAAAAATCTGCCTCGTCAGTCATGTATCGAAATATACATGATTGCCTAAGCGTGTATCACGCATGGCACATAACTGACTGATTTTGGGATAATTTACTATCCGCACTGACAAGGTAAGAGATCCCACCTGGTGATTAAAGTCTCCAGGTAAATAATGTTTTCTGAGATGGCAGTGGCATCAGATAAAAGTGTATCTGCTAAAGAATTTGACAATATAGGTAAAAATAAGAAATAGAAAAAACTATGTGGCGACGAAAAAACAGTTATTCCCATAAACATTGAAGACCTGATTACGATCAAGAAAAAGAGAGACAAAAACATTATCAAGATATCTGGTAGCTTCTTTTGTACGAGACGTTAAACAAAGATTGCAACTGATCATCTGTTCAGAAAAGAAAATATAAAAAATATATACATGCTACTTACCACTTAAGATCAGAATGGATATATTTTTTTTATCAATTTACCAGAAGCATAACGAAGACGCCACTAAGACGCAGTGGGCTACTGGTCATAAAAGGGACGGGATAAATCTCTACTACTGATCAAAAGATCGGGAAGGAGTGTGAACCGAACGATAGGCGAACCTACCTATTCCTATTGATTACTAACTTAGCTTAACTTTGGTTTCAATTAAGCACCCACTAAGAGATTATAGTTTATAATAATAATAATAATAATAATAATAATAATAATAATAATAATAATAATAATAAGTTACCATTTTGTATCAGGTTGCACGGTATTTGCATCCACTGAATTTAAAACCCAGCATGACAGAGTGGGCCAGTATCTGCATTAGAAACTATAGGAAAATGCAAAAAATTGGTATTAACACCACCCAGACCCGGTCAAAGTCATAGGACCTGTAACATTTTTATGGGACTTTACAGTACACACAGACAGAATAGTCAAAGCTAATTACCCAGACAATGTGATCAGAGACTACAAAAACAGAATATGTCTTCTTATTGACATGACAGTCCCTGGAGACTCTAATGTATTTTTGAAGATCTTCAAAAAACCATCAAAATACAAGGAACTTGAAATCGAAATTTCAAAAATGTGTCACGCGAGGACATCAATAATTCCAGTTGTAGTTAGAGCCCTCGGTTTGATTGGAAAATGTTACGATAGTCATTGAAGGGATCCATGGTATCACAAGCCTTAAAATATACCAAAAAAATGTAATCACAAGTACAACTCACACTTTACGAAGGGCTTTATCTATGTAAAATGTGTGTGATTTTAGGGTTTGTTTTATTTTCAGAAATGCTCACTGGAAAATGTCATGATACCATTTCCGGTCTTAGGGCTCTGGTTGGGACTAGCAAAAATGTGTATACACCAGAAACTATAGAATTTTATAATAATAATAATAATAATAATAATAATAATAATAATATTAATAATAATACCATCGCCACCCCATCGTTTTTGTTTTGTTTTTTTGTCATTAATCTGTTGGAGAGTTCACATGCACATGTTTTGTGTTGATGAATTATGACTGGCTTCATTAAGTAACCCGTTCAATACCAAAGATTGCCTGTCAGTTACCTTAACATGTTGTGTCTATCGCCTCAAGACTTACGCATGGTGCATCTTTATCCATGAGTGAAGTTGCTGAGCATCATGGCTGGCTGTCGAGAGCTGTTCTTTTTTCTCTTAGTTTGTAAGCTATAACACCTAACGCGACTTGGGAATCATATCTTGATAATACTGTGAAATAGGTGACCCGATCTGAAGGCACATTTAACTGGACACCATCTGCAAGGTCATGCTCTAGTTTTCAAAATCTTTGCCAAAGAAGACAACGAGTTGAACGCTTTCCGCAATATTGTAAAATGTTTCGGTGTTTATATCGGTATGGATGTCGGATTACAAAAATGTGCAAAAATAACATTCAACAAAAGGGGGAATTACAAAAACACACTAAATAGATCTAGATTTTGTCACAAAGATTAGGTAACTGGAAGAATGAGAAGCTTATAAGACAAAAGTAGCTTAGTTGACAAAAGAATTTAATAAAACATACCGAAATGAAGGTGAAAGTAATAAAAAATAATAAGGAGGCTGCGTCTTGTGTTAAATACCGAGTTGAATTCACGAAACAGAATATCAGCCATAAACGCATTGGCTGTCCCTTTGGTGCAATAGAGTTTTAGCATCCGACCTCCTAATTCACCACGGTCACGAACTCGGTTGCCACATAAAAAAACGAGTTTCCCTGTAGCAGGGACACACATACAAAGACTCTGATCTTCTGCATATGTGTCTTCACGTAGCAATTATCTATTCGCTTTTGCTCGGTGTCGTCCTCAGGATGAAGGGTCGGTAATCTTTGATCGACTATCAGAGAGGGTTGTCCTCACCGAATTTCCCTCGGCCAGCTTTCACATATGCGGTGACTTCAATGTTCACCACCAAAGTGGTTCGTCCTCTCTAACAAAAGGCAGATGAGGAAGGTAGATATTGCAGAGACTTCTCCGTCGCCTATGAACTAACCCAGATCATTGAAGAACCCACCAGCGTCCCGGGTGCGGCGGCCCAACAGGGGGAACGTCATCGGCCTTTTTCTAACATCATGCTCAGTAAAAGTTTTGCCTCCCATTGACACGTGAGATCATTCCCTAGTCAGTGTCCAGATTGACTCCACATTATTGGCATCCCATAATTTAACGTTCGATAGAAAGCAGACTTGGTGAAGCTTCCGGTCCTATATGACGAAAGCTCCTCTCCTAATCTTCTTCAAACATGTTGCCCCCCTCCCCCCAAAAAACTGCTGCTCTAATCTCCGAATTGATCCTTTCTGGAATGGAGTGGTTTATACTCCTCCACAAATTCCAGCAAAAACCGTCAGTCATGGTTCACCCCTGAATGCACTGAAACCATAGCTCACCGGAATCACTATTTCGAAAATCTATCGCAAGAAGCGGTGTAGTCTGGTCCTTTCTTCTTTCAGAACTTCGCGTAATCGCTGTAAGAGAGTCCTGGAAAATGCAAAGTGCAGCTACGTAGGAGATGTCCCGACCAAGTTTGAAATAAAGCAAGTTGGATCTCGCGAATTCTGGAGGATCACCATTCAAATTATGAGCAGAGGCAAGGCTGTGTTTACTCTTATAAATGGTCCGAATTCATATACTCTTCGACTGACAAGACGAAGCTCATCGCCTCGATCATTGCCTCAAACTAAACGTTAGATGACAAAGCCACCTCCTCCATAATTGCCCACGTCTCACTGAGCAAAATCTTAGTAATATACTCATTTCAGTAAGAGAATTCTTTAGACTTATCAAAAGCCTCGACCTCAAAAAAGCCACTGGTTCCGAGAAAATTCCAGTGGTCGTCCTTAAGAATATCAACCCAGAATTATCCCAGATCCTAGCAACGTTATTTAACCACTGCTTGAAAAGAAACCATTCCCAGGTATGTGGAATTTGACAAGCGTATGTCCGGTATTCAAGGACGTGCGCAACCGACTCCCTCCCAGTATAGACCCATTAGTATCCTCAGAATCAATAATAAGCTTATTGAGGCCTTAATCAACAAGAAGGTCGTCGAGCACCTGGATAGAAACAACCGATGATACGACGATATACGAACACAGCTCTAAACATTTTGACGATCAGAGATTGGCAGTTGACCTCTCTTCCGAATTAACACTAACTTCTAGTGGTGAAAACTGGCTGGTCACATTCAATGCCTCTAGAACCAAACTGGTTACATTCCATCACCACCGATCAGAACCTGAACTACCGCCAGTCACAATGAACAGATGTCTCCTCGAGAAGTCCCCGAGCCTTGAGAGTATATTGGACCTCAAACTCACATCCAACCTCAGGTGGCGTTGATATATACGATCCATTGCTAAAGATGCAGGTAAAATGATCGGCTCCCTGCACCGCTCCAGTAAGTACCTGACTCCTTATGATATCCTCTACTGTTATAAGAGCTAGATCTGGCCGAAAATGGTAAGTAGTTTTTTTTTCATATTTGGGCTGGAGTTACCCAGAGCGTACTTTCCAGTTTTGTGTTCAAAACCGTCTCCGAGTCCTTGTTGGTGAAGAACTATTTCCCACCGTCCAACCTCTCTCATAAGTGGGATGTGGCAAGTCTTTCACTGCTCTGTCACTACTACCATGGAAAGTGCTCGGACGAACTACATTCCATGATTCCGCCAGGTCTAACCTTCACGGCTAGGATCCACCATGCCACTTTCATAGCAAACCACCCAGATTTCCCCCGTATTCCATCGGCGAGAAGTAAGTTCCACTCAGACAGCTTCTTTCCGCGAACCACTGCCCTGTGGAACTGACTCCCAAGAGGATGTTCCCTCGATCGCTATAATCTTATCTTGATCAAGTCGAGAGTCAACCGTTATCTTCCCTTCCTATCCATATAAACTACTCCTTAACGTAACCCTGTCCCTCGAGGGGACCTGGCCTTGTATAGAGTGAACCTTACTGTAAAAAATATCCTTAACTGGACAATAGCTGATATTAAGTGAATGGATGTCAAAATAAGAAAGCTTCTCACTTACCATTTAAGACTGATGTTGATGGTCTGTTTGTGCCCAGATCCGAAAGAGGCAGAGAATTAGTTCAACTAGAACTGTCTTACAAAATCACAACAATTGGTCTTCAAAGATACCTGAAAACTACAGAAGACTGAATGATGATATGTGTCAAAGAACATGAAAGAAATAAGAAACTTTATTCAGTAATGAAGGAAGCCAACAAATTAAGGGAATTGCAAGTGGGCGAAGAAGTGCAAGTAAAATATAATACACCTACTGCAGCGGTAAAGAACCTAAAAAGGAAAGCAAAATTAAATGCACGGAACCAAATGCAGAAAGTTTGGTAAGATAATTCCTTTCATGGTCAATACTCTGCCCGTACCAAAGAAGCTGATGTAGAAAAATCCCGTACCCATTAGTGTTTACTCAGTGCAGGAATAAAAGCAGAAACCAAAGGTTTTATTCTTGCTGCCCAGTACTAATTCTTCCTAACTAAAAAGTACTAAGCATATATATTGAAAAATTGTGTTAAACCGAAATGCAGACTCTGTGATAAATATTTAAAAACAATTTAAAATTTTGTATCAGGTTGCACGGCATTAGCGTCTGCTGCATATAAAACCCAGCATAACAGAATGGGCCAATATCTACACTGGAAAACCTGCAACTTTTGCAGGAAGGAAAATGCTAGTAATTGAGATTAACACAACCCAGACCCGGTTACAGACGTAAGTCGTGTAACAATTTCATGGGACTTTACAATACACACAGACAGAACAATCAAAGCTAATCGCCCAGACATCGTGACCAAAGGCCACAAAACGGAATTTGTTTTCTTATTGACATGGCCGTCCCTGCAGATTATTATGTATCTTGGAAGACCTTCAAAAAACTATTAAAATACAAGGACCTTAAAGTAAAAATATCAAAACCTGTGGCACATGAGGACATCAGTAATTCCAGTTGTAGTTAAATCCCCCGGCTTGTTGGGAAACTGTTCCGAAAGACTCATTGAAGGGATCCCTGAGTGCCCATGTCTTAAAGAAATGCAAAACAAATTACTCACATTTACAGCTCACGCATTATGGAGGACTTTACCTATGGAAAATCTGTGTGTTCTTGGCTTTATTAGTTTGTTTTTGTGTTTTGTTTTGTTTTGTTTTTGTTTTGTTTTTTTTCAAAAAATGTTTGGGGGAAAATGTCATGAAGCCATTTCTGAACTTAGGTCTGTGGCTGGGACTCGGAAGGAAATTAGTATACAACAGAAATTCCAGGAAATAATAATAATAATAATAATAATAATAATAATAATAATAATAATAATAATAATTGACCATCACCCGCCTTAAATCTGACGTCCAGCGGCCAGAAAATAACCTGTTGCTTCATGGTAATTGTTTTGATGAAATTTCCGCTATGGTATCAAGAATTTATGAATTTAAACACTGTACTAGATTGGCAACAAGGTCTCATCAATTGAAACCGTTGAAATGGCTAGATGTAACTGTAAGTTTTATGAAAACAGTTCCCCCCCCACACACACACACACTTCTCCCCTGTGGAATTCTCTTCCATTCAACTTTGATCGTCAAAAATTTAAATGCAATGTCACACGTCTATTGTCTTCCCGATTACTCTTCTATTCTTTTCGCTCATTTATGTTTATCTTTCTTCTTATTCTTCCAAACTCAGTAACCCCTTGTGTCTTAGTGGCTTTATGACCTTTATCTGGTGCGAAATGATGAAAAAATAAAATTATAATTACATGTGTATAGCAATAAGGTATACGCTTCTGCATATATTTACTGGAAAAAAAATGAACGTAATTATAATATCATCTATTTAGCATTAGTGGTTGTCTGGAATTCAATAATGAATTTAGAATCATTAATAACCTTGGTAATTCTGAGATTCTGGTCATAGGCGGGATAATAATGACAACGTAGATGGTAAGAGGAGTTAACTCCAAATTGCATTATGTCACACTAATTATAGTCACACTCAGAGATTAGCGTTACTTTGACAACTGCATAGCGACTTCACGCTATCACCCAAAAGTGTAACAAGTTTCTTCCTCCTACTTTGCCAATACCAAAATGGTTCATTAACTAGAGTCGCTGATTAAATTTGATTAGTTCTCATCACGGTCGCCGGGCGGATTTATTGTTTAACAGATTAGAAATGTGTTGGTGGGAGGTTTAAATACGGAGCCATCGATATGATGATGCCGTATAGGTTTTCTTGCTGACTGAAACGATATGCATGGCCGTGCGAGATAAAATCTGGTTCAGATAATTTGCGTGTGCATGCATATTTGCTAAAGATATTCAATACACGGGCGTGCATGGAAGGTGTGCATGATTGTGCATCCGTATATATGCCTGTTGATCTGCTTTCTGGTTCTCGAATTTCCCGAGCAAAAGTAGTTGCCTCACATTTATAGATCAGTCAAATGGAAAGTAAGAATGTAAAAACAACGGCTTGCGAAGTGAAACTGGTAATTAATTCTTCATCGCAAAAGTTCTGTAACAATGAGTATTCAAGTTTTTACTGATAGCGTGATGCTTTATTGCACGTGTGAGTAGTGTACGAGATATCGGCTCTGGAAGAGAAATCGGTTAAACGATTCATAATTCCGACCGAGTTCATTACATACACTTTTGCGAATTTTTTAAGGCAATACAGCCATTAAGACTCAAGTGGTTACCGAGTGTGAAAGAATAAGAAAAAAGAGAAACATTATTTTAAAAAAAAAAGCGGGAACAATAGAAGAGTAATTAAGTGGGAAGCAAATAACGACTGACATTGCATTTGATTTTTTTAAGATCGAACTTGGCTGGAAAGAATGGAGACGGAAAAGGGTTCCACAAGCGACGAGAATTGCTTATAGAAAAGAAACTGTTAGCACAGAACTTACGGTCACATTTAGCCAATTCAACTGTGAATTGTTGAGACCTTACCTCCAATCTACTACTTCTTTCTTTTTATGTGTCATGTCCTTTCAGGACATAGGCGATCATGGCTCTCCAAATCCCCCTATCCCTTGCAGCTCTCAACAAGTTCCTTCTCTCTATTTTCTCCCCCAGACCACGTTCTGTCATCCACTTGCTTAGGTCCGCCAGGTACGTCACGCATTGTTTTCCCTTGTCTCTCTTTCCCTCTATTCGACTCGTGAATATAAGATTCACCAGGACCAGAAATGTCAGCAGCCTCTTCCTAATATTAAGTATAAGCCTCCTCCTTGTTTGCAACCTCTCTAAGACCTAATCATTGCTCACATCCTCGGTTCATGATATCTTCAGCATCCTTCTGTAGAACTACATCTCTGTCGCTTCGAGTCTCTTCTTCATCTTTGACGAAATCGTCCAACATTTGCTGCCGTAAAGAAGGAAGTCATGTAACAGCTCAGTATTCTTTTCTTTGTCAATCAAAGAAATCCTCTGGTCTCGCAATACTCTGCCCACCTTTTGGAATGTGTCCTTGGCCATCCCAATACGTCTACGGATCTCAGTGTCGCACTTACCGCCTTCTGTCAAGACGCTTCCCAGGTATTTTAACTACGGCGTCTGCTTGATTCTAGTATTCACGACCTTCAGGCTCATCCTCTTACTGACGACCATGCATTCTCTCTTCTTGTAGTTTATTCTTAGTACATTCTTCTCACTCTCCGTCGCTATCATACGCTTAAATTCATAAAGTCTGGGTAAGAAAGCGGAGAGTTCATCCGAATAGTTACCATGGAAGTATTTATACCTTTGGAAAAAATATGAATCTAACTCTTCTGTGGATCAAATATGGTTTCTCAATCATTTTAGGATAAGGACAAGTGAGAATTCAAAAGCTGTATGCGTCCTAGCGAGTTGCATACTATTCCAATTAATGTTGTTAATGCCTGTTTGTTTGGTAAGCGTCTTCCGATTGGAACGAAAGTATAAAATCATGTTAGTCTGTTTTTCTATCATATAATATATGTAGGTATATATTAAAATATTAAAATAAAATCCAGTATAGATGTAGTGACCGTAAACATAGTAGCAGTAGTATCACTAAAATAAATTTCATATCAGCAGTAGCTCTCGAATATAAAAACACGTGAACCCTAAAATAACTCTATCTTTTAGGGTTTTTCGTCTTTCGAACTGGTTTCATGAACTTTCCATACAGAAGCTAAAAGGGCTGTGAACGCTACACGCATAAAACACTCTAACAGAGTAAGTTCCCACTCAAACATATTCATGGGCATTTCGTTTTTTATACGATTTACGTTTAACAAAAGAAACTCTTATTTTAAGCTTTCCTTTTATTAAATTGTCTAATAAATGTTATCTTGAATTGTAACTCAATTTGTCTGTTATTTCGTACTTGTGCTCTTTTTCACCATCATCATTTACTGTACTACAAAATGTTCCCGTAAGAAACCGTACACATTTAATTATGGAAGTAGCTAATCACTAAATAGACAACTACCTTACATTTTTTCGCAGACGAATTCATACCTAAATAGATCGGGTCAAAGTTCCAGGCAGCCTTTTTTCTCGCTGGACAGAGACTTGAAAAGTTATAAAATAACTTTTGCTACACACAGACCTGCCCTCTAATTAAGCAGGGGTTAGGTAGGCTGGGAAGAGACGGAGCAGATATTTTGGAACGAGTTTGAGTTTTCTTTTCTCTCTCTCTCTCTCTCTCTCTCTCTCTCTCTCTCTCTCTTATTTTAATTTTGTTTATATCATTTCTTCTACCGACTATGAGCATTAAACGGAATTCTCTAACTGGTCAGCTTATATCGGCTGATTGAAGAGTCCTGAAAGTAGAGAATTCAACCAAATACAATAATTTTAAATAACTGGCAAGTGTTTTAACAGTATTAAGAAAACAGTAAACATTCGTTAGAAAGAAAGAAAAGATTACTGGACAGTTAGGTAATATCTGTCCTCCTATATGGCAGTGAATGTTGGACAATCTCCTCATGGATAAAGTATAGTATTGAAGCAACAGAAACTACAGGAGGATGCTGAGGATACCAGAACATGTGAGCAGTGACAAAGTTTTAGAGAAAATGAAAACAGAAAGGATATTTATACCTAACATCAGAAAGTGATAGTTAAAATTTCTAGGGCACACAATGAAGAAGGAAAGCTGCGAAAATTTGACACTTACAGGACATAGTGAAGGACAGAGAAAAATAACACATTACATACCTGGCGAGCTTGTGTAAATGGTTGGCAGAACAGGGATTAGGAGAGATAGCAAAAAGACAAAATATACTAAGAGCTACAAAAACAGGAAATTGTGGAGAGCCATGACCGCCAAGGTGCTGAAGTGACACAACACAAAGAAAAAGATTACGAATTATTGTTAAACATAGTACAGTTGTATAAATGCGGGGCAGCAAAAAAAAAGAAAAAAAAAGAAGATTGTGAAGTGCCAGTTTCTTAAGCGTGTTAAGCCTACTTTCTTTATAAACCAACAATCAAATTCTGCCTTTCTGGGCTTGAACCCTGACTTTCGGCATCGGCGTAAATAGCACAGGAATCCATATTCAGCTTAGAAAAAAAAGAAAGAACAGGAATCCATATTTAGCTTTAAAAAAAGAAAGCTACAAGTGTGTAGTAACAATGTGAATCTCTTCGGTCTGGAAAAGCTGAAAATAATATTAAACTGAAGTCCCAGGTATTCCTTCACCCCAGGCGGTAATTCTCCTTTGGGAGGGGGCTGGGTTTATTACTCGGTGCCTGAGGAGGTTTGAGCAAATTTTCCACTATATTGCCTTTAAATCTACTTTAAACTGACCTTGTGTTACATTCGATTGCCACATGGGCGCGCGAAAACATATACTTTACAGTGGCAATGAATATGGCATGCTAACCACTGTTCTACAGTGTGACAGACAAATATCCTTTTTAAAATTATCGACAATTTTCATGCAGAACTATTGTCCGAAAATACTAAACAAGTCATAGAACAAATGGAGCTTTTGTTTATTTATTTTATCTTTTATTGAAATAAAACCAAGTCAAAACAAATTTGGTTTTCGAATAGAAAATGGTAAAGCGATTTGGTGATATGAATAACCATTGTTGTAGGCGCACTTGTTATCGCAGGTAAATTATATTTACAATGAAAATTCTGTGCGATAATTCCATTTTTAGAAGCACTGCACAAATCCCGCATACAATTATCTGATAAATTTCATTGATTAATAACGCAGAAATATGGCAAAACCTAAGATTTGAAACGAAAAAATATACGCCTATTGTAGCGATAGTTACGTGCATAACTAAACACGCTACTCTAGTAGTATTAGATGTAATAGTATTCGCATTTCTCAGATTAAACATTTTCAAATATTATTAATCTTTAAGTCATATTTTGGAGAGTTAATTTATTTTGCTTTTTATTGCAACTCAGACGAGATCTGATCTCTTATTCCTTATCTTTGAAACGGTACACTTGAGAATAAATAATGGGGGTTCAATTCTTGAGAGAGGATTATTCCTTATTTCCTATCGGCGATGCTTACTTAACGTTAATAATTATTAATAATAAAAATACTAATAAATAACTGAATAATAGTTAGCAGTTACATAGTTCTCTTAAATAGAATTTTATTTCAAGCACTTCTATGTGCTGTGTCTTTTAAGGGCATGGGCGATCATGGTTCGCCAGAACTTCCTATCATTTGTATTTTCTCTCTTTTTATTTTTTTTTATTTTTTTTGCTGTATATCCTAATTCTGACAGCCATTGCAAAACAAGCTCGTTAGGAAGATTACGGTCTGCTTTCCTCTGTTTCTTTGCTTTCAATATTTCTTGTGAATGTCAAATATTCCAAACCCACTTTCCTCAATATGTGTCTTCGAAATTTCGAATATCGCATTCTGATTCTACCTCTTCTTTTCGCTTCAATACCGTCTATAAATAAAATACTTGTTTGATATTCACTATACTTACTGACATTATAACAAAAACAAACAAACAATTTATTTAAAAAAATATTGAAAAATGAAAGTAAAAATTTTGTAGGAAATATTTTTATTAAATATAAAACTAAGAAGCTCTATATTCTGCTGAAAGCGAATTATCAATAATTTGTAAAGAATTGGTTACTAAATATTTGCGCCCAAAACCACAAAATAAAAGCGGTTGTGTTCAGAATTTCCTTTTGAGTAAAAACTTTGCTAAACGATGATGAAACGAGATTTAATTCTGACAGTCTTGAAAAAGAATAAATTTAATTTTGTAACACTCAACCTGATTGGTTGATAAATCCTTCATCACACTCGCATATTAATATTTAGATGAATTCGTTCACAAAACACGAGAGACCCTCTCTCTCTCTCTCTCTCTCTCTCTTTCTCTCTCTCTCTCTCTCTCTCTCTCTCTCTCTCTCATGAATACGAGATCCTAGACATTCAGTAGCAATATCTGAAAGGATAGCGACCAGGAATCTTCGATTCAACAAGAGGTCGACTATCTTTAGAAGTGACAATCTTCAACATTCTCAGGGACCTTTTCAAAGATATTCAGAAGCAGAGTTTTTTCTTCATTTTCTGTGTGCCGCGTCCCTTCCAGACATAGGCGATCATGGCTCTCTCCAACTTTCTATTTCCTGTGTCTCTTAGCAGCTTTTCTCCCTTTGTAAAACCTCGCCCCAATCCCTATTTCCGTCATCTATTCACGCAAACTCGTCTGATAAGTGGATTTCTGCCTTCTCCTATCCTTGTTTTCTTCTGTATGTCATGTGAGTTTTAAGTTTTCTAAACTCCCTTTCTTCATTATGTTTCCAAGAAATTTCAGCTGTCTTTTCCTGATTTTGACTATAAGTGTTCTTTCTGTTGCCATTTTCTTTAAGAATTCCTCGTTGCTGACTCGCTCTGTCCATGGAATTGTCAGTATCCTTCTGGAGACCCACATTTATGCAGCCTCTAGCTGTTTTTTTCTTCTCGTCCTTGGAGAAATTAACCAACACACAATTTCATATAAGAGAATGGATATCACAGTTTGAACAAATTAAAAAAGATATTTCTTCCATTTCCCAGAAGATATTTCTTGAAATTTTCTAAGACACGAACGCTTCAACAAATCCAGTCCATGCAGAGAGAACGATTTGTGCAAAATTTAGATATCATTTTATAAGTTGAGTCAGAGAGAATTTGCGCTTTTGTTTATCAACTTTTTAAAAATAAAATACAATTATATATTAATTATATATTATCGTGTGATGTACTATGTTTCTTTTACATACAGCAGCAGTTTTTGACTACAGTAAATATAGTTTGGTCAATGGCGTAGCGAAAGCCAGTAGTAGATACGCTAATTTTATATATTGTGTATGATGCGACCCACTTAAAATTAGCTTCAAAAGTCGTATAAATACGGTACATTTTATTCCATTATTTACCATTATTTGCAATTAATTGTTGTCGCTCTGGTTTTAAGGTGTTGCTTGTTTTCGCCAGTCGGCAGTATACATTAAAAGAGGGCGTTACTTGAATTATCTGTTGTTACCCGGTCTCTTTATCAGCACACACATACAGAAGAATCACTGGTCTCTTTTGACTGGATGCCTTGATCACTTCGGTGTTTGTAATGAAGCCACTCTAATGCAAAATGAGAATCTGATTTGATTGAGTTGTGTTTTTCACGACATATCAACGGCATATCAACCTTTTCTATGTTATTTAATGTCAGAAATCATTTGCAGGTTCTTCAAAGTTACAAAATATTTTTAGATTGTAAGAATTTCTTGGAGGTATATCATTTTCTTTTTCACCCCAATGAAGGCGGAAATGCCCCTATTACGCAGGGGTTTACAGGGAGTGAAAATGAAGAAAAAACTGAGTATAGGAAGCATTGAGGAAAGGACAAAAGATGAATGGGATTCAAGTAGATAGAAGATGGCGATTGATGTTGCATTTAAATTTTCGAAGATTGTAGTTATCAGGGAAGCAAGTATACGTTAGGGTGTTCCACAGTAGGGAAGTGCGAGGAAAGAAAATGTTGGAGTAGATATAGCAGATACATTTAGCTATTTCAACAGTAAACGGGTGGGAGCTAGATGTCCAACTAGCTTAAATTCATGCAGTCGGTGCACCAGGAAAAAGAGCTCATTAGAATAGTTGCCGTGAACATATTTGTAGAAAAGACAGAGAGAAGCCACATCATGTTGGTGAGAAAGTGACTGAAGTCGAGATACGAAGTCAGGATCGATTACATTGCAGATCCTTCTTTGGAATTTGTCAAGAATCAAGAGATGAATGGCAGGAGCACCAGAACAGATATGGCAGTAGTATTCAATGCACGGGTGAATGGTACATTTGTAGATGTGAAAGATGGACTCTGCCGAGAAAAAAATCTCTGGCACGGTACAGGGACCCAAATTTCCTTGTAGTAGATGCAGCTTTTGATTCGATATAGTCGCTCCACTTCAAGTCAGTTGAAAGCCTGAAGCCAAGAAGGTCGCTGTGTAATAATTTAGTGATACAAGTACTACTATATCCATTACATAACCCGCACATCAAGCTTACAGGATTTGATATTCCCCAGTTATCAACGTTCTAGCTACTGACCAGGCTCGACATTGCTTAATTTCGGTGATGGTACGAATAGCGGTGCTTCAACGTGATATGATCTTAAGCACAATAAGAATAATGTTGAGAAATCTATTGGAACCTTTTTTCCTATACTGATACCCACGGGCGTATGTGTAAACGGTTATTTCGAGAGGATCACGTCGGGTTTACCAATTTTGCAGATGTAAGTCAAATAATTTTAGAAGAATAAAAATAAATGATAAAAATTCTCTGACAAATTTATTCATAATTTCAGTTCTTTTTTGTTAAAAAACTGATATAGTTACAAATACCGTCTCTTTATTTGACGATCCCAATGTCAAATTTTTTTTATTTGTATCCGTGACCATAATCTTAACAGCATGATATATGCAGGCGACACAGTGTTGATAGCAGACACGGAAAGAAAGCTACAAGAACTCCTACTGAAGGTAGTGAAGGAAAGCGTGTAAACTTCAATTGCAAAAAGACGGAACGCATGGTTGTTAGTAAAAGGAAAATCCCAACATGCAAATTACAATTTTGAGATACCAAAATAAAACACGCATAAAAATGTAAATACCTGGAGATTCTTTTAACAGAGGATGGAAAGTGCAACAGTGAATTCCGAAAGTGCAATGTGATAGCCAAAGATGCTTCTAAAATCTAAGCATATTAAGAAACATAAACGTTTCGTTAAAAACAAAGAAAAAGAGTACTGAACTGTTACGTAACATCATTCCTCCTATATAGCAGTGAGCGCTGGGCGATCTCGGCACAGATGAAGAGTAGACTTGAAAGAGCAGAAATGTGGTTTTACAGGAGAATGCTGATGATACCATGCGACGAAAATGTACAAAACAACAAAGTTTTAGAGAAAATGGAAACAAAAAGGAAACTTACACCTAATATCAGGAAGAGACAGTTGATATTTCTAGGGCATGTTATGAGGAAAGAGGGCTTGGAAAATTTGTTACTCACAGGACAGATTGAAGGCAAAAGGAACAGGGGAAAGCAACGTATAACTTGTTCAGTTAGTTAGAGGAAATGGATAGCGGAAGAGGTTTTTGGAGAAATAACAAAAAGACGAAATTTATTAAGAGCTACAAAGCACAGGGAATTTTGAAGAGCCATGATCGCCTACTTCCTGAAGGGAGGGACACGACACATAGAATAAGAATTTGTTAGTGTGGATAAAATTCCTTTCTTTTGTGTATGGAAATGTTTAATATGGTGACCACTTGGGAATACCATGTGTGGTGCGCTTGATGTGCAGGTGGTGTAATGGATTATGGCACGGAATTGTTAATCGCAGAGTCGAGTCGTAATTCCCGTTAGGTTCGCTATATTCACTTATTCGCAAATGCCCTTAAGATATGAACACACCTCTTCTCTCCAAGCTATGGGTTGTATCCCTAAATTATTATTATCTCAGAAAATGTTCTGGGCTTAAATAACTTGCAAAAGATTGATAAGCCGTAGAAAATAATCAAAAATCTCCAACAGTAACAGGTTTTCAATTGTTCATTCTGCCACGAGTTTTCCTAAGAGTACTGGATGTATGGTCCTCAGTAAAAGGAGTGGCCCAAAATGCGATTTTCAGGTCGGGAACACTAGAATCGAGCAAACACAGAAGTTTAAATATCTGGGAAGCGTCTTGACAGAGCACGGTAAGTGCGACACTGAGATCCGGAGACATATTGGGATGGCCAAGGAAGCATTCCAAATGCTGAACAGAGTATTGCGAGACAGGAGGAGTTCTTTGGTAACAAACAAAAAAAGAATACTGAGCTATTACGTGACATCTGTCCTTCTTTACTGCAGGGAATGTTGAACGATTTCCTCAAAGATGAAGAAGAGACGAAAGGCTAAGAAAGATGCTGGGTCTATCATGGAACGAGCGCGTGAGCAACGATGAGGTCTTAGAGAGGATGCAAACAAGGAAGATGCTTATACTTCACATCAGGAAGAGGCAGCTGAAGTCCCTAGGACACATAATGTGGAAGGAGGACCTGGAGAATCTGATACTCACGGGTTGAATAGAGGGAAAAGGAGAGACAAGGGAAAATAACGCATGATATATCTTAGCGGCCTTAATCAAGTGGATGACAAAACGTGGTCTGGGGGAGATGCCAGATGGAAGGAACTTGTTGAGAGCTACAAGGGATAGAGGGAAGTGTGTAGCCATGATCGCCTACGTCCCGAAAGGACAAGGCACATAGAAAGAAACGACTGAGTATATTTGCACACACGTAATATATATATATATATATATATATATATGTATGTGTATATATATATATATATATATATATATATATATATATATATATATATATATATTGTCATCCACAGACAGATTGTTTCGCTGTATCACAGCTCATCAGTGTGGCTAGACGTCCGGTTGCCTCTGACCAGAATCGAAAACCGGCTGAATTTGCGTCAGTCGGAAATTCTACCCTGAAGCCGTTGGCGCACGGTAGAGAAGAAGGTGAATTTTAGCGTATTTATTTTTAGATAAACACACAGTGACTGAGAGAACTCGATTCGATTTACCGAAGAGTCTTGCATTATTAGCCGTAATAGTCACTCTTTACACTGATATATATATATATATATATATATATATATATATATATATATATATATATATATATCATGCTAACTTGTAACTAATTTATTGTTGAATTAGGTTGTTACATAAATTTGTTCGTAGACAAGCCGTAAGAAATGAATCAATCATGTTCTTGTACCAAAAGCGCCCTCACTATTTCATATTTGAAACCTTACACCATATCTAAGCCCAACTTATAAAATAAGGGTACTACTACCAAACCGTAACAGAACTTCTTAATCCATTTTTTTGCGAAGCGGAACAACACCCATTTTCATTGACCTCTGTAGGCAAGTGCATAATTTAAAAGTATTTTTTGAGAGGCGCACACCCACTGAATGTTCCGTCTTGATCGTCATACACTTTTAAAATATTTTCGTTCTTATTTTTTTCTCCGATTTTGAAGTCCATGATGAATAGTAGCATTATTCTACAGTGAGGAAAAAAATCGATTATCTCTATTTTAAGAGAACATTAATAATCCGACTGCGGTTAAATTATCATCCTTTTTTTCAATATGCCAAATCCACAGAGCGAAAACACGGCATGGAACATAGTTATCTATTTTTAGGACAGATTGCGCCAGTCTATAACACCGAAGAACGAGTTGAAGAGGTGGGGGTGCGGAACTTTCAAAGACTGATAGACCGGATATCGCGGACAGATACAGTTTTTACAAGAAATCCAAATTTAACCACCTACCATATTCGTTTTCCTTATGCTATGTCACTGCAGGACCTAGGCGGTCATGGCTCTCCACATAGTCATTCGCTTTATGTATTATCAGTGAATTGCTACGAATTCTTGCGGAAGAACATCCTCTAGTGATTCTTCTAATATTCGAAAGAAGGTAAAATCTAGCAGCTGACTTGTATAACAATCCTAGGGAAATGGCTAGCGGCTCGGATTGAGAAATTAGAGAGGCGAGTTCGAATTCCAGTCGTGTTCATTAAAAATAATTTACAATTTAATAGTCTTTGAAAAGATATGGATCCATCTCTTCTCCCCCAACTATGGGTAAAATAGCAGGACAGACTGGGTCCTATAGCCTTTGGTAGCAACAAGTCTAGGAGAAGGAATTTCTGAATTCAAACCACCTTCTGTCTATAAGGTCCTGCCTCTTTTGGCAAGGTATAAAAGAAGGTAACTTTAAAAACAAATACACTTCTGAGAGGAGAGTCAGGGTAACCCGGTGCAAAAGGAATCGGCAAAGCATAACATTATTCTGCCTTGAATATCAACCTGAATCACAATTGTGAGATGAGAGGAGGAGTAGTGACCAGAGCAGAGCAAAGTTCGCTAAATGAATAAAATAAAATTAATGATATAATAACCTGTTGTAGCATAACTACGGACGATAATGGCTATGTCCTCATTCTCACATAAATACAGTAGTAAATACTGTATGTGTTCGTCTCCCGCTGTGCTGATCAAACTCTCTGTCCCTGGACAGAGAGGATCCCAAAGACGAAGCTATGTCGAAGGGCAGAATGTCGTCTCGGGGAAACAGCTACCCTGTGACACCCGACCTCTTTCTTCACGACGCCAATATGTGACGTCGGTCCTTTGTGACGGACTAACCCTGGGTTACCACGGTTGAAGTCTTGTTGGGTTCTAGCACCAACTTGTCGTACTCGGCTCGCTTCCAACGCCTGGTCACCGAAGCAACTGTTTTGATCTCGATTCAACCTACCCACGTTGTGATTTGATCTTAGGTTGACGAGATCAATCAAACGTCGGGCCGTAGTGCCAGCCGAATCCGGGTCAAGGTGATACTGCACAATAAATGTAGACAAAAAAAACAAAAGCACAAACAACAACTTCAAGGAGAGCGACTGGTTAGGAATAGTGATTAATTTTATGTCGGTTTGTTGAGTTACAGGAGTGCGTCTCTCTCTTTCTCTCCCAGCCCGAAGAAAAAAAAGTGGATTGTAACACTTTTGCGTTCCTTAGCTACTTCTAGATATCTGGGTTGTTTTTCAATAAAGTCGTCTCTGGTGGAGAATATAAGTCAGACTTCTATAATTTGTTCTTGGTTAGAAGTCTAAGTCGGAAACTTGCTTTGGTGGGAAATCTAAAGTCGGACTTCAACAAATTTGTTCTTGGTTAGAAGTCTGAGTCGGAAGGCATGGAATCGTGCGGTCACCTGTGCGAGGCGTTATCTTCCGAGTCCTGGGTCTTGGGCTCGACTGGATCTCTCTGCGAACTGCACTGCACTGCTCTCTCTTACTGTACTGACTGTACTCTCTCTCCTTACTTTACTGTGCTGTAACTTCACTCTGGACTGTCTAAAACACCCGAAGACGTTTGCTTATATGGACGCCGATCAAAACCTGGCGTGGGGTCGGACGTGGTGTGGCCACCACGTTGATTTCAAATCCCCAATAAGGATTTCCGTTGTTTTCGTTCAGAAATATTTATCATTTTCCATTTTTGGAAATCTTCTTCCACTCCCACTCTCTTCTGCTCTCATATGGGTATCTCACTATACTTTAGAGGGCGTCAACGGTTTTCCCACTTCCTCGCAGTAACATCTCATACCTATCCTCTCAATGGGCGGTGGCAGGCCTCCTCCCTGCGTCACATGATCACCTCCGCCTGGCTATTCGGCAAATAGGCGTCAAATGATAATCTCAATTTTTTTATCCAACTTCACGGCATATGGAATTCCTCAATCAAGTTTTTCGCCAACATTAAGTGGACGGAATTTTGGCGAAAATTGGGTTAATTAAGAAAGAAACAATAACATGGCTTTTGTTATCACAAACGAATTTCAACAGAATACAGATGCCCTGTCCAGCCGACCTCTCCTCGATCCAGGGCCGGGCTCCGTGTGCGGCCGGCAGACGACCCACCGAATACTGATAACACAAGTTCGCCATCCGGACACAGCCAATGTTTTATCTGCCCAAAAGCTCTGGAATTCATCAACCAACCCCTACGACAATGACCATCAGAATTTTCGTGGGTGGCCTTTTTTTCTTTTATCATCTAAGTTGTTAAGTCTTGTCCCTCTGTTTCTTTCTTTTCTTTCTCTTTTTCCTTCCTTTGTCCTCGCAGAGAATTTGGCATATCTCAGCATCAAACTTCAGCGAGAAAGTAAAAATGATTATCTTGATTCGCACTTGAAAATAACAAAACAAAAAATCTTTTTCACCGATCCCCCTTTCTGGGAAAATAACAAAACAAAAAGAATATCGCTCAGTATGTCTTTCGTTATATCTATCGGTCTAAGTTATCGCTCAGTATGTCTTTCGTTATATCTATCGGTTTAAGTAATCCCCGTAATTAACTTCTGTGGTTTATTAATTGGTTAATTAACCTGCCGTTTCTAAATAGTGTTACACCCGACTTATTCTATTCAGTAACCTTCTGGAGGTAACAACATAACCCTAACATAAAACCTTGACTGGTGTTCGAGCCAAACCATTTTAAATAATAAAAAGTTGTCGATATTTCTCCATCCACCTTCCAACATTCTGAATAAAGCTGTTCTTCAAGCGTGACTAATTTTTCTTACTACTATTTTTAAATAAACTGCGCATATGTATAAACGTCATCGTTCATGTCTCGCCATAACATGAACGATCAGGGATCTCCACAACGTCCTTTCTCTTGCTACTCGAAATAGAGCATATCTCTTTACTATCCCCTCTTTCTTCCTACTCTACTATCCTTTAAGAACGTCATTAAGCAAGTTGCTTGCTATTTCCCTCTACACTTACTTCCCTCAAAATGTCCTATGAGTATTCATTTTCCCAAGTCTTCCTTCCGGATAATTTTTCCAGGAAATTTCAATAGACTGAAAGTACTTCAATTGAGACTTGTCGTTCTCCAAAACCGACTACCACACAAGGATAGAAATTATATCTACACTACTACTTAACCAGTGCTGGATTTATGGCCTTAAGAGGCCCATGGGGCTAAGAGAATTTGAAGGCCCCTTCATTACGCATGTTACCCCCACCCAACCGTGTCTATAAAAAAAGAAATATTTCTAGATGATTACTTTTTTGTGTGAAACATGAGACACTTCAATTTTAAAACTCATCAAATTTATTTAATTACTATCTTTATGATATTTTAATCCAAACTTTACATCCTACAAAAATGTATGTTGGGTCCCTTCTAGTCTTGGGATCTATGGTCTGCAGCCCTTACTAACCCATATGTAGATCCGGCAATGTATTTAACTAATATGCTGGTGGGGGCAAAAAGAGATGGATTCATTCCTTACCAAGAATATAAACGCGAAGGGAAGAAAACAAACCTGGCCTGTTGGGTCCCCTCTAGTCTTGGGATCTATGGTCTGCAGCCCTTACTAACTCATATGTAGATCCGGAAATGTATTTAACTAATACTTTGGTGGGGGAAAAGAGATGGATTCATTCCTTTCCCAAGGATTTAAATGCGAAGGGAAAAACAAACCAGGCTTGTTGGGTTTCCTCTAGGCTTGAGGTCCCTGGTCTGCAGCCCTTACTAAGTCACATGTAGATGTGGCACAGTATTTAATTATTAATTTGGTGGGGAAAAACAGGTGGATTTCCCAAGAATTTAAATGCGAAGGGATGAAAACAACCAGGCCAGTTGGGTCGCCTCTAGTCTTGGGATCCCTGGTCTGCAGCCCTTACTAAACCACATGTAGATCCGGCAATTTATTTACCTAATACTTTGGTGGGGGAAAAGAGATGGATTCATTCATTTCCTAAGGATTTAAATGCGAAGGAAGAAAACAAACCAGGCTGGGATTTGAACTCGCTTTTTCTATTCCAATTTCCGCCCCGAAAATGTTTCCGCCAGCTACATAGAAGTACATTATTTACATTACTGGGACTATTGTCCTCATCTTTGTCGCCATATTTATTACAACGTTTCGGCCGTTATACACTCCGGCCTTCTTCAGTTGGTTGGAATGACGAACTGAACACTTTATTTCGCTCACTGGTGTAGACTGTTCTAGTTTCACATGCCATGTTTAATGGATGTCAGTTATCAGTTATCTCCTGTTAATTTCCCTCTGAAAGTTCTCCACTGCCTTAACCGGATATTGAACTCACACACTTTGGGTCCTGTCACTGGATCTAACCAACGCCTCTATCCACTGTGCCATGTGTCCTTAAACATGGCACGTAGAACTAAAACAGTCTACCCCAGTGAGCGAAATAAAGGGTTCAGTTCGACATTCCAACCACCTGAAGAAGGCCGGAGCGTACAACGGCCGAAACGTTGTAATAAATATGTCGACAAAGATGAGGACAATAGTCCGAATAATGTACATAATACCTCATCTCAGAAATATAGACAGATACTACATAGAAGTGTTTATTAAAATTCTAGAATAAAGTTTCATAGCGATGATTTGTCACGGATACATATTGGAAATAAACGGGACAAAGGGAAACAGCGAATCTGACGGGCTTGTGTAAATGGATGACAGAAGGGAGATTGGGAGTGATATTATGTGGACAAACATGGCGGCGCCGGTCCAGAAAATACCTGCCTCTTTCTTTCGGATTCTATTGTTATAAAGTCAGATGAGAACAAAAGTGGAAAATTGCTGTTATATCAAAGCTGCAACTGCCCAATACTCGCTTTCCAGTCTTAATAGTCAGCGCTTTGTATATGTCGATTTTTATATTTAATAGAGATTAAAACTAATTACGCGGGCTTGTGGCGATGAATTATTTTCGATCTCATAACCCCTTTGCTGCAGACCCAACATCGCAAGCTTATCAATATTCAATCCATATCTTCGTGGTGATGATTCAGGCTAGCTAAGGTTCCTTCGTCCCACCAAGTTAGACCTTTACACCGAGGACACGCCATGTCATGTAGACAGTATCGAATCAGTCCCTTCCTATTCCATTGGTAAAAGTAAGTTCCACTGAGACAGGTATTTTCCGGGAATGGCTACTTTGTCGAACAGAATACAGAAATGATAATTCCTCTATCGCTAAAATAATAACCTCTTCAAGTCTTTAATCAACCGTCCTTCGTTCTAATAATTTTCCCTCACTTCTTCCTCTAATGTCTATACAACTCTCTCACTAACCGTCTAACTTGACCGTTTATTGGGTGAATATTTAGTAAAAATATGAATAAATAAATGAATAAAAGTCCTTTAGTAACACGCTGCATAGATGTAGAAGGCTAATGATTCTTCAATTAAAGATATGTGATTTAGTTTAAGGGGAGACGAGGTTGAGTGATGTATAGCTGTTCAGATTGCGGAATCGGAGAACCGTGTTCGAATTTCAGTCGAATCTATTAGATTCACTTATGTGCTAATACCATTAGGAAAGGTATGAATCATCATCTTCTCCCCAGCTATGGGTAAATAGCAGGACAGACCGAGTTCTATAGGTTTGAATGGCAACAGGTTTACCGCAGAAGGAAATAGCAACCTACTGCCTTGTCAGTCATGTATCGGAAGATACGTGATTGCCTAAGCGTGTATCACGCATGGCGCATGATTGACTGACTGATTTAGTTAGATGGTACATGTATATTTAAAAAAATAACCTACGTTATTCAGGTGATACTATAGTATGATATCTACCGTCCATCTTCTACTAAAGTATGATATCTACTATTCATTTTCTACTATGGTAGGATATTTACCAACTGTTGGAAGAACGAAATATGTTAGGGTTAGGGGTTAGGGTTAAGAGCTAGGGTTAGGGCTACGGTTGTAGGTTAGGGTTAAAGGCAGTGAACAGTGAAGTGGTTATGTATTAAAAACCCTTAACAATTTTTATACAAAAAAAAAAATCAAAAAATCATCACATTGAGATTTTCATGTTTGTAAAATTATTTGATGTCATTTAAAAAAAACAGTAAAGGGATCATCGTTTTTCCTGAGCATTGTCCACCAATAATGAGTGCATCGTCATTTATGGTATGTTTCGGTAGATATACTATATTATACTATATTATACTATATTATACTATTCATGCAATACTATATTATACTATATTATACTATTCATGCAATACTATATTATACTATATTATACTATTCATGCAATACTATATTATACTATATTATACTATTCATGCAATACTATATTATACTATATTATACTATTCATGCAATACTATATTATACTATATTGTACTATTCATGCAATACTATATTATACTATATTATACTATCCATGCAATCCATGATATTATGGCTACGAGTTATTCAAGAAATATCTCAAAGTTTTATTCACTCTAATGAATATAATATATAATGAACTCTAATTTTAATTTAATCCATTTAAATTACTATCAAACAACAAACTTACAATAAATTTTTCAAAATACTATACTACTTTATATATTCCAGTTTCTCAGAGAAGTTAAACTGATCTCAAAAATATCATTAAAAAGAAAATATAACCATAACAAACATCTTTCTTAGTATTTAAAAAAAATAAAATTCTGTTTAAATACAAGGCTTTAAGGAAAAAAAAAACATTAAATTTTGGCATTAAATGGCCCTAGGAGTTAAAACAAACAAAACAAACACAGATGAAGACAAGTCCTTAGGCAACAGAAATGTGGTTTTCCAGAAATATGCTGCGAATACACTGAATTGAACATGTGAGTTGCGAGTAAGTTTTAAGGAAAATGGGAACACAACGAACACATATGTTGATTCTAAGCATAAGTGTCCTTTTTTGGTTCCTATTTTACTTCAAACTTACTCATATGTGGATTAATGAGAGATTTTAGATTCCTATGACACATAATGAGGAAAGAAAGCTTAGAGAATTCGACACACACAGGACATATTGAAGGCAACATGGACAGAGGAAAGCAGCAAGTAATGGCTTAAAAGAAAATCCTCTTACTCTTAATCTTCATCCCCAAGCTACGTGACACTTACACATTTCTACTAAATTCTTCCTTGCCTCTTCTTTCGCACACATACAGGCGAAAAAATCAGATTTCTTTTTATCATTTACCAAACCAATAGTAACAAAATTGGCTAATAATATTTAGTTGTAAAGAAAAACGAAAATAAAATATTTTATATTTTCATATTTAAAGACTTTTTTCGACTTTGTTGTAGGTTGATTCAAATCCGCAAAATATACCGTGGTTCTCGACGTACTACAGATTTCCGTTCCTATGAGGCATTTGTAACGTGGTTCTCTGTGTAAGTCGGGACGTCAACACGATTTTCATCGTGTTTTTTTTGTTTTTTTTTTCTTAATAAGCACTCATTCACCAACAACCAAATATAGGGTACAACCAGGAACTGACCGACGCCGCTTTCCTCAGTGTTGCGCCATATGGCGATGTATTCTTCCGCCGTGCTACGTATTCCCTGCCGTACCGTTTGCGTCGTATGTACGAGACAAACGGCATGGGTCAAAACCAAATCAATTAGGATTGCGTCGTAACCCCGAATCGTCGTAAGCTAGTACTATCGTAACCCGGGGACTTTCTGTGTAAATCTCTCTGTAAATGTTTATGGAGTAGAACAGTTTATAGTATAAAAATCACTAATAATTTTACAATAGAATTTAATTGAAAATTGGAAAGGACCATAGTGTCAGTAATCGGGAATTAAGACAAGCTTAACTGAGAGAATATGACTATGATGAGTATAAATGTTATTGACCTGTAAATTATTTTGCTACAAAATTACGTTATCAAATGTTTTTCTACGTGATCGAAATTCAAGAGGAAATTGTCAGCTTTCAAGAGGAAAGTCATAATGACAGAATAGAGTAAAATTTGTTTTCACTTAAGACTACATAGCCCAGTCTACTCTATCATATGCTATAACATAGCATAATCATGGAATATATCAGATGCTATAACATTAAATAATTATAGAATATATACTCGATCGTAACATTATAGAATATATATCACATACTCTAACACAGAATTATAGTTATATATTCATATCTATAATATAAGCATGGAATATATATATATGTGTGTGTGTGTGTGTGTGTGTGTGTGTGTGTGTGTGTGTGTTATTCGCAGATAGTACTGTTTCGCTGTATCACAGCTCCTCAGTGCGACTAGATATCCGAATGCCTCAAGCCAGGATCGAAACCCAACCGATTTGGTGTCAGTCAGAGCTGTCTTCATTCGGCAGAGTAAAACAGCTAAATCTAACGTGCTGTTTTTAGGAACGTAACCAAATGCCAATCAGCCGGAGTGCTCTATTAATTTTACTGAAGGGCTTTGAATTAACACAGGTGGCTGTTGTTTACAGAATTAGCTTATTTAAGCGAGTTCCGCTCATGCAAGGCAGCAAAGTCAATGCGAAACGGGGGCTACTTTTCGTGGAAGACTCAGAAACAGAATAATTGCTAAGGAACGAGAAAAGAGGTGTAATCAGGAGTACAGTAGATATCAATTGATATTGAATTTAAATTGTTGCAGATTAAAGCTGGTTGGAAAGCATAGAACCGGAAGAGAGTTTCATGGGGAGGAGAAAACTGTTAGAATTTACGGTTGCATCTAGAAAACTCATCTATAAATTGACGAGACTTTATCGCCAGTCTAGTACTACGCTTAAATTTAAAGAGTCTAAGCATCATAACGAAGAGCTTATCTGAACAATTACCATGAAAGTATTTATAGAAAAAAAGCACAGGGAGGCTGCCTTAGGGCAGCGGGAAAATGACTGTAGCCGAGACGTCAGAACAGAGCTGATTGCTGCTTCTTCTTTGGGTTTTATCAATGCGCTCTTGATAAATAGCAGGAGCACCAGACCAGATGTGGTAACAATATTATAAGCATGGTCGAATAGTAGACGTATAGATATTTAAGGTTCTGGAGAGAGAAATTGTCCAGTTCGACACTGTGAACTATCTTAGCAGCTGACTAGCAATTGATTCAAGATAGTTTTTCCACTTCATATCAGCCGAGAACGTTAGAAGGCGCAACGACACACTCACCTGCATCATCCATGCTGACAGAAGGCCGGGAGGGGTTATTTCAGATGATTAATAGAGAGTCGTTTAGTTTTGGAGGCGTTAAAGTTAACAAGACATTTGTCCCAGTTAACAACAGACTGATGATCGTTTTGGATATCAGCTGCTATTTTAACCTTATCTAACTGTTCAAATGTAATATCGAGACATGAATATATGGTTAGGTCATCAGTATATATAACAAGTTGACAACTGATGCCATCGGGAAGGATTATTAAAGAAACTGAAAAACAATGTAGGATAAAAATGGAATTCTGTAGGATACCTTCATTAGTATGAAAAGATGCTATGACATAATATGATGGTATAAAATAAAAGTATATCGTATGCTACAATATAAGAGTATTATAAAATATATTAGATTATATAACATGCTTATAGAATCTATCAGATTCTATAATATAAAGGTGAGTGAATACCGTAACGCTTATCGATGTTGAAAGTGGTGTAACCCAGTGCCACTCAAAGTGTTGGACTTGTACGCGTGCTGGTACGCGAGTCATCGTCTGATGGTACTCAGTGTTTCCAGGAAACAAAAAACAGCAGTCACATTCTACACCACAGGAGACTGCCTGGACTGATTTTTTTTTTTTTTTACATTTACTTCTTAGTTTTATATTTATATGGTTACATTTTTCAATTGCTCACTCATATTAAAAGTCATCGCAATAAAACTAACGAATGCAAAACAGTGAAATAAAATACGTATATCAACGCCAGATGTTGGGTGTGATTGTGCGGGACCAAACCTAGGATTACCAAAAGACCATTTTCATAGACATATATTTCTAATTTGACATTTAAAATATTTACCTGACAGTGGAAATAAATAGCCATGTGGATTTTGACCAACATTTTTTTTTTAAATTAACATTTAATTCCTTAGGTTCATAAGCTATTTCATATAAATGAATAATACTACGAATATTCAAATAATATTGTCTCGGATTGCTGTTATATAATTATATAGAGCAAATATGGTTCCGGTCCTTGGCACGCTGGGAAGAAACGTTACGTCAATAATGACTGGCTTTAGAATGCATCATGTGCGCATGCTTAGCACAGATAGTCTCAATATGACTGTGAAACAGGGCATATCTAAAAAAAAAAGATGCGGGACGCAGTGACCTCCAACCCCCAGCTGGTTCCTCGCACATTGAATAAAAAGTAAAATCAAAGAACCACTGGTGTAACCTACTTAACGATCTTGTGTAAATGGATGTCAGAACACGGTGTGAGAGGGATAGTAAAAATACAAAAATAGCTAAGTTGTGGAGAGCTATGATCGCTTACGTCCTGAAAGGACATGGCGTGTAAAAGAAGTTTCACAACAAATATTATTCAGTAGTAGTTTTGTAGCAGAACACACATAGCCTACTATGCAGGAAATATCGGACAGATATATGCATTGTAAGAAATAGGGTTAATCGTTATCTTTCCAATACATTCTCATAAAGTTCACCTCTTACCTCTTAAACTTAGCGCTCATACAACAGTCTCCTTTTAAAACTCTCTGTTCCGGCCTTGTGTACGTTGAAAATTAGTAAAAGAAAATTAAGATTTAGACATTTATAGCAGTTTTTCTGTTCCTGTGTTATGACGTCAGGAATTGGAATGCTTATCTTTAAGCCACGTCTCTTTATATCCTGGCGTAATTAAATCATTACTTTCGTCCTGGGTATGACGATAAACTACATCTGCATCCTGGGTAAGATGATAAACTACGACCAACACCAAGGCGTTTGATCAGGCGGAGCGTGAAACCTCCTCTTAATTGCTGGTGTTCCCAGATCCACCCAGACACGGAGTGGTAGCACCTGTTAGGTTCCCAGCTATGGGCAAATAGTTGACCCCGAAACTGGGGTCAAAATACTATGAAAACTAAAACAGGTTTAAATGTCAGAAATACTTTGTAAAAATATTAACAGCAATCAATTTTTGAAAGAAAAAATTATTACCAGTTGTACATTATTACTATCAATACATTTAAAAAAGTATTACCACCAATACATTTTTGGAAAGAAAATATTACCAGCTATACGTTTTCGAAAAAAATCACTAGCAATACATTTTTTGAAAAAAATATTACCAGCTATACGTTTTTGAAAAAAATTACCAGCAATACATTTTTTAAAAAAATATTACCAAATATTATATTCTCGGCATTAAATATCCCATTAAAGTTGATATGCCGTAAAACAAAACAAACGAAATCAAACCATTACTTTTACATTAGTTGGCATCGTAGGTTACTAGCCTTATACTCGGGTCATTAAATAAATACGGTGAATTTTTCTGTATAAGGACTTCTAATACAGATAGAAGCTTACTCTTTTTTTTAATTACTTCTTTTTCACATGGATTTAATTTCTTTTGCAGATTAAAAAAACTTTGAGAGTTTTGGCGATTAACAAAGATGGCCGACCAAGAAGCATGCTCCAGGATTGAACAGCGGTCAGTTATCAAGGTTTTGGTTGCTGAAGGGTGCTAACCAGTTGAAATTCATAGGAGAATGTCAACTGTTTATGGTGCCACATGTTTCAGCCAAAGAAATGTCTACAAGTGGGCTAAATTGTTTAAAGAATGACGGAGCAGTGTTGAGGATGAAGACAGGCCTGGGAGGCCTACAGAAGTGAGGTCTCCTGAGGTGATGGAATCAGTCAATGACCTCATTCAGTCTGACAGAAGGGTGACAGTGGATGACAGTGCAAGGACTTTGAGCTTATCTGTTGGGACAAACGCAGGGGTCATCAGTCAGAAGGAGTCATCTTGCATCATGACAACGCAAGGCCTCACACAGCAGCCCAAACGGTGCAGACCATCAACGAGCTGGGTTGGGAACTGCTCCCTCATGCCCCTTACAGCCCAGACCTTGCCCCTTCAGACTTTCACCTGTTTGGTCCCTTGAAAGCGTTCACGAGAGGCACGAAGTTTAAAAGTGACGATGAAGTCAAAAGTGTTGTGAGCGACTGGCTGAAACATCAGTCCAAAGATTTTTACGCTGAGGGAATATGGAAGTTTGTGCACAGATGGAAAAAGTATGTGACAGTACTGGGAGACTACGTTGAAAAAAAATAAAAGTAAGCATTTATCTGTATTAGAAATCCTTATACCGAAAAGTTCACCTTATTTATTGAATGACCCTCGTATATGCATTTTTACGCTGGAATTATTAAATCCCAATGTTTCTGGTGACAGAGCGTGTTCCGTATTTCCCACTTATGTTGGAAAATGATTCCTTTGTATTAATTGCACCAATATTCGTTTTGTATAAATGGCAGCAATTTTTTTTATTTATTTAAATGGTACCTAAGTATGTTTTGCATAAATATCACTGAAATTAATTTTGTATTTATGGCAACAAAACTCGTTTTCTACAAACAGAACCAAGGTACGTTTTGTATAAGTGGTACCAAAATTCTTTCTCTAAGCATGGCAATGAAATTCTTGTATAAATGTCACCAACATTCGCTTTGTGCAAATAGTATCTGAATTTGTTTTCTATAATGAAAGTAAGATCTTTTTGTTCAAATAGCATGAAAATCTGTTTTTTTAATAAATGGCGCCCAAATCATTTTCGCATTTATCTATTAAGCATTAATCTAAGAATAATAAATCGTTTACATTTAAAAAAAAAAAAAAAGAAATTGTCAGCTTTTATTTAGTTAAAATTTGGCGTTGATGACAAATGAGGAAAACAAATGAAAACAAATGAATGTGTAATAATTCTGATGACGGAAACATGTCCAAAAAATCATCTGGCCTTAATCTTTTCGTTTTAAATATTTTACGTTTCATGCAAAATGAAAATCCAACAAGAAAAAAAAAGGAAAAACACGAAGAGAAACAAATTCTGTTTTTTATAATTTGTTTCTTTGTTTCCTTTTCATTTGTCTCGTGTTCGGCTCATCAATATTTGTTTTATTTTTCTATTTTCTTTTCACGTGCAAAGTGAAATTTGTTTTCTCTTAATCTATCATCTCTTATTTATACTAATTTGATTGGACACACAAGAACATTTTTCTCGGCTTCAAACTTTTTTTGTGTTCTGGCTTTTTATTGCCTTTCGGATTCATTCCTTTATTTTATTTTCACATCTTTCTCTCTTACTCTCTTTCTTTCTTTTTCTTTTGCTTTTTTGGTTTGGTTTTCCCGTACTTTCATTCCTTCTTTTCTTTATTTCAATTCTTTCCTTGTCTTCCCTATCTTTCTTTCTTTTTCTTTTCTTACTTTCTTCTCACTTTCTTTCTTCAATTACCTTGTCTTTCTTTTTTTCATTGCCTTTCTGCACCATTGCTTCATTTTGTTATATATTTCTCCCATTCTTTCTTTCTTTCTTTCTTTCGTTCTTTCTTTCTTGCTTGCTTGCTTGCTTCCTTTTAATTTATTTCTTACATTCCTTTTCTGTCTTTCTTTCTTTCTTTCTTTCTTTCTTTCCATGTCTTTATTTCATTCTTAATCTTAATTTATATCTTCAATTTCTTTTCTTTTTTCTTTCTTTTACTTTCTTTCTATTACTTTCTTTTTTCTTCCCTCTCTTTCTTTCATTCTTTTTCCTTCCTTCTCAACTTCTTTCTTCAATTTTCTTCTCCTTTTTCATTACCTTTCTGATTCATTCCTTCATTTTTTTTACTTATGTCTCCCGTGCTTGTTTTCTTTCTTTCTTTCCTTCTACCGATTCTGTCTCACTTTCTTTCCCTGTTTTTATTTATCTATTAAAAACCCATTTTTTCTTTTTTTTCTTTCTTTCTTTCTTTCATTCTTTCTTTCTTTCTTTCATTCTTTCTTTCTTTCACCACCTACGCCCTTTCCTTCAGTTTACACACTTTCATCTCAATCCATCCAAGATTTTTTTCCTCTTTTTTCTTCTTTTCACTTACAGATTTCGTTGACGTCTCTGAAGATGGCTACAAGGTGAAAGGTTATTATCTTTGCATTCAGGCCAACATCATTTTTCTGCATCAATTGACGTGACTTCGCCTTGAAGGTTAGCGTGGAAGATTCATCATCAGCACGACGAATATAGATTGGGCCGACAAGATTGAATAGCAAAATGAACGAGCCAAAAGAAAGAAAGAAAGAAAGAAAGAAAGAAAGAAATTTGGCAACTCGAGCATTCAACCAATCGTCCCGTAGAGCCAGCCTTATAGTCAAGTACTATTACTGCGACTACAGTTCAGTGCATGGTAAAAAATAAGAAAGGTTTACGAAACAGAACATGTCGAAACGATAAATCATAAAACATTGGCGCTGTCTTTAATACTGACAATACAATGTATGACTGGATTTGATTAAAAATAAAGAGACGAGTAGTTGTATTGAAACATAGAAATAAAAACAGGGTAAATGGTAAAGAGATAGAGAAACGATTCTTATAAAGGAACATTGAATATACCCCTAGGCAATTGTTAATATTTTAACAATTTTCTGATTTTCAGTAATTTACAACATTGTGTTTTAAATTGGGCAACATATTTAAGTAGGTTCTCCTATTCTCCGTTTCACAATCCTTTCTGATCTTTTGAACAGGATTAGAGGTTTATCGCTTGTTTCCTTTTTAGGGTTGTGTTTCCGTTTTTATTTTCTAGTGTTTCTTTATTTATTTTCACTCTCAGTAGTCCCTTGCATCTTAGTGACATTATCGCCTTGCTTGGATTGAATTTAAATAAAAAATAGTTATTCATTTTTGGAATCAAATACAGTAAAAGGTTTCCTTTTATTTAATTAGATTATTTTTTTCTTTGTTTTCCTTCTTATTTTCTTTATTTCTTCTTTTTTTCCCTTCTTTTTTTCGCTATTTTTCTATTTTGGTCTTTTTCTTTCGCATATTATTTCTTCCTTTTTCCTTTTTCTTTCTTTATTTCCAACTTTCTTCGCTTCTTTCTTTCTTTTCCTATAGATTTTCTCGTTTTCCTCCCTTATTGCATTTCCCCCTCTATTTCTTTCTTTCTTTCATTGTTTCTTTTTCTATTATCCTTCCCTGTTTCCCATTTCATTTTATTCATTCATTTACACATTCTTCTTTTTCCTTCTTTCTTTTCTTACCTTTCTCTTTACTTTTCTTTCTTCCTGGCTCTCTTCTTTGTTTATAAAGCAATAAGAGTTATAGATAAAGACGCCTGGAACCAGCACCATATTCAAGGTAATATTCATAGGTTAATTACCTCGCTACCTGAGCCTTCTGATATATAGCTGATATTGTGGTAGACTGTTAATTTAAGTAGATGCAGATCGCCTTTTATTGGCAGTAATCAATGATCGAGTAAAATTCATAATTTCAAATAATGATTTTTAAAACTGAATTCTTTTTCATTATGAAGATTGGCGCAATACAATCTTCTTCGATTGTCCTTGTTGCAAACCAACCTGAGTAAAAATCAATAATGACTTTCAGAATAAGCGATGAATTCAGCAACAACATAAATTCTCATAGATAAACAAGAGTAAAAGAGATAGTCATGAATTATCTCACTCTCTCTCTCTCTCTCTCTCTCTCTCTCTCTATATATATATATATATATATATATATATATATATATATATGTGTGTGTGTGTGTGTGTGTGTGTGTGTGTGTGTGTGTGTGTGTTATGGATTATGAAAAAGCGTTTGAGAAAGGACGTCACAAAGTACTATTGAAATTGCTGGTAACCCTGGTGCATTTGAGAAGGGTATTAAAATAATCCAAAACTTATACTGTGAGCAAAGCCCCTGCATACAGATAGAAAATAAACTTAGTCAGCATACAAAAGAGAGGGTTTTAAGACAAGTATGTGTCTTCTCGCCGGCCTTATTCAACTTATACAACGAGGCAATTCTGAGAGAATTAGCAGCCCTAAAGAGGTAGTGAAGGTAGCGAAGAGACAAAATTTACCCAGAGCGTCAAAAGACAAGAAATTGTGGAGAGCCATGATCGCCCGCGTGTTAAAGGATTACGGTACATAGAAGAGAGACATAGACAGTGAGTTACACAATTTCACCCACCAGGCTTCGGTCCAAGCGTGGTACTGTTTTCAGGTATTTTTCAGCGGTGCCGCACTCAAGGGTGGGGTTAGGGTTGAACCGATAATATCAAGGTCACCTTCCTGAGAAATCGATCACCAAGAAATAAGCAGATAGATAGATAGATAACGATAGAGTGATTTATAGGATAAATAGAATAGATATGTGAAGACAGTGAGATACATATCAGCTTACAAGTAGATAGATAGATAGATAGATAGATAGATAGATAATGTCTGCCCTAAAATATTAGTGAGTTTTTTCTCCACTAGTTTCCCGTATTTTGTAATATAATATCTTAATATCAAATGGATACATTATCGCAAATACTCGTTTGACGTTTGCTTCTCGTTCCAATAACGTTTTCTAATCCACCCCAAGCGATGCTTTTATCCAAACTATCTTCATGGCAACAAGTAAAATTTGCTGTAACAATCATTTGATTGCACTGAACTCACCAATAAATCTGCCCTCGACCTATTTTCATATCGAATCAAATATTCTTAATAAAAAAGAAAGAATCTACCAGTCTCGTACATAACTCCGTATCTTCTACAATATAGATCTCAACACGCCGTCACTATTTTGTATAGATTTTTTAATCATATCGCTTCATGCAAGGCAGTAAAGGCAATAAGACACAAGCGGTTACTGAACAATATAAATGAGAAACATTATTAAGGGGGGATAACAATAGAAGAGTAATCATGAAGACAGTAAATAACTATTGATATTGCATTTAAATTTTTGAAGATCGAAATTTGCTTGGAAGCATAGAGACGAGAAGTGCAAGAAAAGAAACTGTTAGCATAGAACTTACTGTTACACCTCGCAAATTCATAAAGTCTAGGTACCATAATGGTGAGTTCATCCGAACAAGGCACAGGAATTTACATACGGTCGTGGAAAAGTGATTGAAGCCGAGGTTCCAGGTCACGACCAATAATATTGCTGATTCTTCTTTGGATTTTATCAAGAATCTCTAAATATATAGCAGCAACAATGGACCATATATGGCAATAATATTCAAAGCATCGACGAATGGCAAACTTATAGATATGTAAGGTAGATTCAGGTGCACGACACAATGAATCAACAGTTTTAGCAGCAGACCTAGCAATAGATTTAATATCATTTTTCATGCCAACCTACAATGGAAGCTTGAGAAAATGCAGCTAGTCACTTTCATGGAGATTAGTATCACCTGTGCTAATCGGTTGCATGGTCTTTCAGGTGATTGATTTGGGGATAGTATTTTTCTTGTTTAATTAATGAATGAACCAGAAATATGTAATCGGACGAAAATAGATCCTACTAAGTTTAATGTGGCATAATTTCAATATATAGAGAATCTACTTATATCAGAGCAGTGAAAATCCCACATCTTTTAACCAAGCTATTGAGGAGAATATTGTTATACCTTCAAAAGTAAGATGAAGAGGTTAATCGCTAACCATAATAAAATGTAATAAATGTTTTAACTGTCGAAATAAGAGTAGCCGACCCCTAGATGGAAACTGTTTAGTAAAAAATGTAATTAACCAGGTTACAATGATTCACAACAGGCTCAAATAATATATAATTACAGCAGAATTTAAATAATACATAAAATATATAAATAGCCCAACACTTTCGCCTGATTCCTGGGAAGTAATTAAAAAGGGTAGCGCTATACTCAGTGGAAACTTCCTCCTTACCAGTTCAATACTCTTTAGACCTGAGGATTTGTGAAGGCCAAAATTGGTGGAACTAAGGAATGTAGCTTGTCTGAACGTTTGCCATAAAAATAGTGAGCTTCGAGAAGATAACAACATTTCGTCTGTGGGAAAGAGGTTGCAGGGTGGAAAATAATTTATCACTTACAAGGCCGTGTGACGCGTATACTGAATGTATTTCTAACGTATTGTTCTGAATTTTGGTCCGAAATGACCCGAACTGAGTAGGAGTGGTGTGAATCCTGCGGGTATGTAACCATTAGAGGGATTGCCTTTGTCAAATGTTAATATGTCTGCAAAACGCACATAGACTAGAAGTGCTGTTATAATAGTAGTGAAGGTAAGAGCTTTGATGCTCGTTGGAGCACTCCTCTCCCAGATTAATTTGTGTCACCCGTGGTTTCAATAGGGTTGGTTGAATAATAATCACAGCCCGGATAATTGCTTTCACATGGAGAAATAGTTTTTTGTTGGCCTGCTGATCTCTTTCACTCTCTTTCTCACTCTCTATCATCTATAAAAATGACATCAACGACATCATTACCAAATTTAAGGAAAAATCCTGAGGAAAATTCTATGTTGTTGATTCGGCCTGTTGATGCAGCCATTGGGTCCTTGCAGATAAAGAATCGTAATCAAGAGACGACACACAATGTCAATGCGTGTCTTACCCTGTGCATTCCAGACCCTCCTCCTCTTCTCTCCCTATCCCTCTCTATTCTTATCTATCTATCTATCTATCTATCTATCTATCTATCTATCTATCTATCTATCTATCTTGTGCTCTACCGCAGTATATATTGGGTTATGTTATTTACCTTCTTGTTAATTGTTCTTTACTCTCTTTCTAGAAAATGCCGAAAAGAGAAGGCAGTCTCCAGCCTTATCTCGAAACAGTCAAATCGCACATACAATGAATGAAAGCCCAAACATTTTTTCAGGTATGGCGTATTTTTTGTGAGGCGAAAGAAACAAAAACTTGGGAGTTATCATTTGGAAACTCCCAGTGGACGTTCTCCAAATTCAGAGATCTCCAGCTTGGCATCTTTACAGTACTTCCATTGTGGGCGAGAGGCCAGTCGTTCATGGTTACTTCCCGCTGTTTGCCTCACTCCTGCCTGACTTTCGCAAATGCACTGTCTGTTCGTATGTGCATATAGGTTTGTGTCTGAACCGCAGCTCGTCAGATGTTTTTGAATGGCGTCCGGATCGTTTCTTTGATGCGCGCTGAGGTCATTTCTTCGGGCCATTTCTAGATCAGACACCTGCACTTCCTTGCCGCATGAAAGAAATCTTTACATCAGTTCTGTGTTCTATTAAAAACTACCTAACACGATCTGATAAGACTCTCGTGGATCCCATTATTTTAACTAGCCATTAATTTTATAACTTGATTAGCAAATTAAAGTTATCATCAAATCCACAGGTAAGAAAAGATGCAGACATTGCTTATGATATGAGTCAATAATAAAAACGGTAATCATTTCTACATATTCTTACTCGTCATCCAAGGTTTACATTTTAAATAGTTGTAGGAAGATAGAAATTTTCGTGTGCTATTTTAGAATGCGGTCTGCCACAATGTTTCTCATGCAGTGTGCACAAAATCATTCAATATCGATTTAAGTAATTAAAATTTAGTACGAAGTAAAACTATATTACGCATATACGCCTTTTTATGAAAAACCGTCCTGGGTATGACGATAAACTACGTCCAACAGCAAGGCCTCTGATCAGGATGTTTTGAGAAGCGTGGAACCACCTCTTAATTGCTGGTGTTCCAAGGTTCACCCTGACCCGGGGTGGTAGTACCTGTTAGGGTCCCAGCTATGAGGAAATAGTTAACCCCGAAACTGGGATCAAAACATTATGAAAGTGTAAAAATAGATTTTAATACCAGAAATACGTTTTAAAAAAAATTATTGCCAGCAATATATTTTTGAAGAAAAGATATTACCAAAAATAGATTTATGAAAGAAAAAATATTACCAGCATCAAAAATTTTGTTGGCATTAAATAACCCATTGAGGTTGATATGCTGTAAAAAAAAACAAAAAAACAAACCAAACTATCGCTATGAATCTATTTCAAAATTTTGTTGGCATTAAATGACCCACTGAGGTTGATATGCGATAAAAAACAACCAACTAATTATGAAAAAAATATTTATTAGAAATTAAAATAATTTGCTATTAGAAATAATGTTGAATTATTTTATCTACCTGATAACCGTTTTTTAGGGCACCTAAAAATCGGTCGAATTTCACCTTTTCCGTTTACACTTCACTTTTACTTCCATAAGTAGGGCATTAAGAATTGGCAAAGAGCAGTTCACAAAAGATATATCCTTCAAAAACGCCAGAATTCAAATAGAAGAGACGAAGTAAACTAAAAGAAAAAAACAGAGCTCTCCATTTCATGACCTCGCCTAACTTATCGAAGACTTCCATAACAGAACTCATGTCATAGTACATTTTCTTGCGCAGTATTAAAAAGGTGCCACACTCTCGGAAACACATCCTTCACACAAAATAAGTAAAATCATTTGGAAAATATCCTATTCATGGGGTCTTATATATCTTCTATCATTTTATTTGAATGACTTACTCGGGACTCACAGGAATACTCACGACTCAGGCAGTTGTAGATCTCAGACCACATAGTAGTACTGGACAGTCATCTCACAAATGAAGAAGAGACTTGAGTAACAGAAACGTGGTTGGAGAAGGTTGAGAATAGCATGGACTGAATATGTGAGCAACGATGAAGCTTTAAGTAAAATGGAAACAAAAAGGACGTTTATAGTTCAAAGCATTAAGAGATAGATGAAATTTCTAGGACATATAATGAGAAAGCAGTACTTAGCGAATTTAACACTCACAGGATATATTTAACGCAAGAGGGAATGAGGAAAATAGCAAATAACCCACCTAATGAGTTTTTGTAAATGGTTGGTAAAACAGGGATAATGATTCAAAACAAGAAGTAATGAGGCAGAATGATGAGGTATTTGCAAAAAAGCCAGAACTTATTTAGAGCTACAATGGACAGGAAGTTCTGGAGAGCTATGATCGGCCAAACCCTAAAAGTACGCGGCACACAGAAGAAGACACCGGCTGTTTCAGTTAACTTTCTATTGGATTTTAGAAGCATTCTATTAGATTTCAAATTCATCTATCTTATTTTACTATGGTAGGTAAAAAAAAAAGTTGGTATTTGATTATGATTTTTTCGCTCAGTTTCCTTAGTAATTTGATCTTCCCCCTTTCATTTCCGATATAAGTTGAATAATTTTTGAATTGATGCAACCTATAAACATGAGTGCAGCTGAAAACCATTTGTTACACTGTATGCGTTTAAGAGGATTCAGAAAGAGTCAAAGATGTTTTAACTATCAAAGAATGCCAGCAACTGTCGGAGAAACTTGCACACAAAACCTAAACTCATTTTGGACTGCTGTCAACAATAAAGTTCCCGTCGGCGTAACTGAAAAAGACTCATAACACGAAAAATGTGATCCTGCAAAATAACCAGTACAAGAGATGCCGTACTCCGTAACGAGACAAAATGTTACCAATGGGTGCCACATAATCTGATCGCTCCTCCACGTGTCGATGATTCGATATTTTTTGTCATGTGAGGACAAATATTCTACTGAACTTTTTCAAGAAAATATAGGGTTACCCCCCAAAAAACGGGAATTTTTGAAGTGCGTATTGCCAGACATGAGGAAGTGGCAACACTGCGAGACAGTGACCTTGAGCAAGTAAACATTTCGTCATTTTAGTAACAATAATGAAATTCACAATATCCCAGCTGAGATGTTGCAGCAGTCAAAAGGAATCTCAACAGCAGATTTCAAGAATGCATTCGTACAGGAGGACGCCATCTACAGGGCATAATTTTAAAAAAATGAAAATCCCATCATTGTTTCTTAAATGGCATGTTTTAAGGTTTCAATTACTATGAATTAAATATTTTTCTTCCATCACTCTTGATTTTATTGGATTGTTAAAAGTTCCCGTTTTTTTTGGTTCACCCTATATAATCAGAAATTATGCTTACTTGGTACTTCATAATCACTTTTATATATAAAAACGCCTGTGATATTATATTCTGAAGGGTAATTCCCAGTGTTTGGTGACATATGAAAGATGTTGTGTATAGAATTTCAATAAAACATTCAAGTATATGATTGTCATCAACTGCATTAATCTTCACTGATTAATCGGAAAGATGTGTACGTCGTTGAACGCGCTATAAGACCACCCGTTGTAAAATGTATGGAGAAACGTTTTTGGCACTGAATATTGAAATCTAACTTGATTTATCCTATTCGCCCATTCTAGCTCCGTCAAATTATCACCTTTTAAGCACTTTACGCCATTTCCTGAACGATAAACGGAATACCAATTTTGAAGAGATTAAAATAGACAGGGATGTTTTTTTTCTCGAAAGACAAACAATTTTATGCTGAAGGCATTAACAAATTTCCTACTTGATGCGATTATGTCTTCGAAAATGAATTAAACGCTTGGCTTGATTGGATTTGTAATTGATTATTAAATATTAAGAAAATTATATGACAACTAAAAAGAGACCATTTAAAGACTTCTTTTTAACAGATGAATTGGATTGGGTTGGTGGATCTTATGACATATCAAGCATTGTTTGGTGATTTCATGTTGATTTTTTTTTATTATACTTGAATAGGTAGATAAGCGTTTGGGTATATACTTGAGTCTATAAGACCGATATTGGTAAGATTTATCCTTAAGGCTATATATAAAGATTGTTCGAGTTTATACTTGAGACTATAGGTAAACTGTGTTTGGGTATATACCATCGGTAATCATTGGTCAGATGGAAAATGAGCAGTCGATCAGGTGAAGCAAGATTCCGTCGTTTCAGGCGAAATCACCCCTGTCATAGATCTGTCGAAGTTTTTCATATCTGCACAGTTTCGTCTCCAAACGTAAACAAAGAGAATTTTAGAATACTTTTTTTATTAAACCGACAAATTTTTATCACGTTACACTTTTTTGTCAGTGAATACTCATAAATGGAGTGTCAACTCAAATACGAGTATCCACTAAAAATAATTTTTCAAGAGATAAAAATCTCTCAGATTCATAAAAAAGTCTATTCTAAAATTCTCTTTGTTTACGTTTTGAGACGAAACTCTGCAGATATTAAAATCTTCGGGATATCTATGATGGAAGAAACGTCGTATTAAAAGAACGAAATTTTGTCTCGCCCGACCGACTTCTCTTTGTGGCCAAGTCGGTAATGCGTGCAGGGCTAAACGGTAGCTCCCTCTGCCCTGAAGGACGCAGATTCGATTCCCGCGCCAATTTTTATTTAATAAAATTACTCGAACATTCAAGCTGGTAGAAGAAAATAAATCTAGTGTTTAATAAATGAATGGAGCGCCTAATCCACTAAAAATAACGTTTAAATTAATAAAAAAATGTATGTAGGTAAATATTGGCCGGAGTTGAGTCTATAAGTACATACTAGTTGTATTTCTTGAGTCTATAGATAAATATTGTATAGTTTGCTACTTGAGTGTACAGCTAAGCATTGATCGTGTTTATATTAGAGTCTGTAGGCCAATATTGTCGGGTTTGTATCTGTGTCTAGAGATAAACATTGGTCTTGTTTATATTTGTGCCCATTTCGCCGTGTACATACCACAGCCTCTAGGTAAACATTGTACTTCAGTGTGCAAGCATTTGTGAGGAAGGTTGGTCCTTATTAAGTAGCTTCTACTCTTCTTCTAAGCCTATTTTAGGCTCTGCTCACAGGATGATTAACAAATGAATTATTCGAGAGTTAGAGTCCCTCGCATGATACGTTTTCATCTTCCTTGCTAGAGAGTTAATTTCAAAAGGTAGGAAATTTCCATCAGCAGGTTATATTTGCTAAGGCTAGTAGGCTAAGGCCAATATTACAAGAGGGTTGATTGATTGATTGAGTGATTGATTGAAGGATTTTGTCTCAACGGGTTATTTAATGTGATATTTAAATATTTTAACATAATTTAATAAGTTCATCTAAATACATTTTGAACGCATTTTTATGCCTCCAACTACAGATAAAATATATTTTTGATCACTTTACTATAAAATGTATTGCTGGTAATTTTGCTATAAAATATAATGTTGGTCATTTTGCTATAAAATGTATTGCTGGTAATTTTGCTATAAAATATAATGTTGGTCATTTTGCTATAAAATGTATTGCTGGTAATTTTGCTATAAAATATAATGCTAGTCATTTTGCTATAAAATGTATTGCTGGAAATTTTGCTATAAAATATAATGGTAATTTTGCTATAAAAATATTGGTGGTAATTTTACTATAAAATATAATGTTGGTCATTTTGCTATAAAATGTATTAGTGGTAATTTTGCTATAAAATATAATGTTAGTCATTTTGCTATAAAATGTATTGCTGGTAATTTTGCTATAAAATATAATGTTGGTCATTTTGCTATAAAATGTATTACTGGTAATTTTGCTATAAAGTATAATGTTGGTCATTTTGCTATAAAATGTATTGCTGGTAATTTTGCTATAAAATATAATGTTGGTCATTTTGCTATAAAATGTATTGCTGGTAATTTTGCTATAAAATATAATGTTGGTCATTTTGCTATAAAATGTATTGCTGGTAATTTTGCTATAAAATATAATGTTGGTCATTTTGCTATAAAATGTATTGCTGGTAATTTTGCTATAAAATATAATGTTGGTCATTTTGCTATAAAATGTATTACTGGTAATTTTGCTATAAAATATAATGTTAGTCATTTTGCTATAAAATGTATTGCTGGTAATTTTGCTATAAAATATAATGTTGGTCATTTTGCTATAAAATGTATTACTGGTAATTTTGCTATAAAGTATAATGTTGGTCATTTTGCCATAAAATGTATTGCTGGTAATTTTGCTATAAAATATAATGTTGGTCATTTTGATGTTAAATGTACTGATGGTCATTTTGTTTTAACATTATATTTACTATAAATTTATATTGCTGGTAATTTTTTGTATATAAAAATATATATTTATACTTTCGTAGTTTATTGTTTTTGTTTCGGGGTTCACTATTTGTCCATAACTGAGACCCTAACAGGTATTAACACCCCGGGTCTGGCTGGACCTGGGAACAGCAATCAAGCGTTGACTGCACGCATCTCAAAACTTCCAATTTCCCGATCAAAGGCCTTACTGTTATATGTAGTTTATCATAATACCCAAGACTACTACAAGAGGGAATCACCGCGTGTATATTCAGAAATGCAGTGGTTATTATCGAATCGTGTACCCTGTCGGAAAACGGCAGCTTCGTTTTATGCCTCCACTTCAGACGAAATAATAATATTCGCTCATTATATTTTGTTTGTATAACATTTTTCAGTGCCCACCTTAGATAGCCACAGGATATGACTCGTTATCCATCTCCATCTATATTATTATCCATTTGTCAGGTGGCGTTATGGATGTTGTTTATGTCACTCGCCTCAATTTTCTGCGAAACTGAAGAAATGCAGTCCTGTAATATTCCAAAAACTAAGCAAGGTGGTGAGAAACGAAAAAGAAATACTTTAAGATAAAGAAAAGAGTGCTGGATTGCTATGCGATATCCATTTTTTTTATATGGCAGTGGATATTAGACAAACTGGAGATAACAGAATTGTTTTCCTCTAGAAGGACAGAGAGCATTTCGTGGACGAAGTGAGTAGACAAAAAGGTCGTCTTAAAGAAAATGGCAACAGGGAGAACATTTATATTCAAAATCGGGAAAAGACAGCTGAAATTTTTTTGGCATATAATAAGGAAGGAGAACCTGGAAATCTTAAACTTCACTGGGCATTTCCAAACAGGAAAGATAGTGGAAGGTAGCGAGCCGCTTACTTGACGAGATTGTGTGAATGGATGGCAAAACAAATCAGAGGGCCTTAGCAAACAAAGAAAACTATCATACGAAATTGTCGAGTTATAATCGCCTATGTCCTAAAGGAACGATGCACAGAGAAGAAGAATATTCGCTTAAAATGATGTAAAGAGACAAAAGGACTGTTTCTGCAGAGTTTGAGAAATCTCATATCGAAAAATATATATATCATCTTTACATCACTTTTCAATGGAAAATGTTACTTTTCCGTTCTTGTAAATATCCAGTCATTTTTTTTAAATAATACAATTTCAAGATGCAATCTAATACAAAATTGAGAGTAGATTTTTGATCGGTAAATAATTCCATTGAAAAAAAATATTCAGTTGACCTGGCATTGCACGATGTTTAACCCAATCATTTAAACTTCTCAGTAATAAGTTTTTGTTTTACTTAAATCTTATTAAACAAAGGCATCCAGAATTCCTTTGTGGTGCAATAAATATCGTCTCGGAATCGAGTTTGTTATATTCACTTACGCACAAGTACCCTTGGTAAAGGTATAAATCCATCACTTCTCCCCCAGATATGGGCTGAATAGTAGGACAGACCTTGCTTGGAAACCAGTCTACTACATAAAGAAATGATAAATATTTTCTGCCTCGTCATTTATGTATCGAAAGATACATGATCGCCCAAGCGTGTGGCACTCAACTGACTAATTGATCCCTTAAAGATAAGGACATGGGCGATCACCGATATCCACAACTTCATGTCTATTCTAAGTAATTTCTAACCATCTATAATCCCTTTTTTATCCATGTTCTGCCATCGATTTGCACAATGTCATTAAGTAGGTTACCCGCTGAGTCCTTGTCGCTTCTCTTACCTTCGGTATGTCCTCTTAGTATTATATCTCTCAAATGAACAGCTTACTGCCAATCTTTTTTCAGCACACCTGGTTTGAGCCTCCTAGTGTACACATCCCAACAACAAATCATGCCTTCCATTCTTTTCCCATGAATTCCAGGCCTGCCTGATTATAAACTAGTCCAACCGTTTTGGCAAGTGTCCCATAATGAAATTACTTTTGGTATTTATGTATCACTATGAGGTATTCATGGAGAGAAAACTGCGGGGAATCTAAACTTGACCGATACCAAAGTGAACGTCAATGGAGACTGAGAGGGTCAGCGGGTGTCCACTAGATCATGCCCTGTGGCCTCATAGACATTGTTAAGCAGAGAGAAAAATTGATACGATTTTTTCTGCGTTTTGGTGACAAACTTAGTGTGTCTATGTATGCGTGTGTATGCTAGCAATAAGGATAATCGTACGAATGAAAAAATATATGTGTGTTTTTGTGTGCGTTTGTGTGTGTGTAAGTGTGTAAGTGTGTCTCTGTGTGAGTAGAAACAGGAGAGAACGGAAGGGACAAGAGAGATGGAAAGAACATTAAACAGAAGGTGAAAAAACGGAAAGAAAAGAAAGCCAAATAAAAAATTAGGAAAAACTCAAGCGATTTAATTACAAAATAGTTTAAACGATGTAGGAAGATGAAGTAGCTGTTTCATTAAAAAAAAAATATAAAAAAATATTTAAAGCGGGTTTATAAGAATTGAAATATTATAGGAAGGATTATATGAAAGAAAATATTATACGAAACTTTATAAGAAAGGAAATATTATAGAGGAAAGGAATGATTATAGTGAAAGAACGATTATATGGAAGAGAGGAACCAGAGAAGAATGATGAGAAAAAATATGATTAGAAAGAAAGAATTATAGGTAAGGAAGAATTATAGGAAAGGACGGACTACGGATAGCGGATAGCGGCTCAGATTGAGGATTCGGAGAGCCGGGTTCGAATTCCAGTCGAATGCATTACATACTAATACCATTGGGAAAGTTATGAATCCTCTTCTTCTCCCACCAGCTATGGGTAAATAGCGGACAAACTGGTTTCTATAGCTTTGGACGGCAACTGGTCTACGACAAAAGAAATGGAAACCTACTGCAGGAAAAAATCTGCCTCGTCAGTCATGTATCGAAAAATACATGATCACCTAAGCGTGTATCACGCATGGTGCATAATTGAATAGCAAAAGGTCATTCTAGGGGAATAAAGCTTACATGGGAGGAATATTATAGGGAAGTAAAGGTTATAGGACAGATTATGAGAAAGGTAGGATTTTAGTTAAGGGTTCTTTTATGGAAGGAATTATTTTAGGAAACATTATCAGAAAGGATTAATTATATTGATTGATTGATTCTCCCTCTACGACTTATCAACCCTTTGCGGGTTAATTAAAGCCAGAAAATAGTATTAGATTGTAAGAATATTTTAAAAAATAACAGTTTAGCGATACATGTCTTATTAATTAACCCATATATGGGGGAGTAGAGGTGCTTGTGCGTAAGTAAATATAAAGAACACAACGGGAATTGGAACTCGCCACTCTGATTCGGAACCATTATCTATTACACCATCCAAGCTTAAAATTCCTGCTATTCCCAAGCGGTGCGGTCACCCATCTAGGTACTGACCAATCTCAACGTTCCTTAACTTCGGTGAGGCTACGGGAACTGGTGTTTTAACGGGATGTGACCGTGAGCAGGATTAATTATTGAAGAGAATGGGTAATGAAAGATCATATCAAAAGAAAGATTATAAGGGAGGAATTATTATAGGGAAGCTTATAGGAAAGGTAGGTGTGTCAGAAAGGAAATGAATACAGAAGAGGACACTCGAAAAATACTCATAGAAAACTGCAATGAAAAATTACAAAAATATTTGAAAAAATAAAATAAAAATGAAAAAAAATGACAAGTGAAAAGTCGGTAGAAAAATGCAAAGTGATAAATCGAGGAGAATTTAACAAATGGAAAATTTTGGAATTAAAAAAGAAAAAAGATTAAGCCCAAAGAAGTATAAAGAGAAAAGTCGAAAAAGAAATTGAAAAGCAAAAGAAAGGTAAACATAAAACAATAAGAAAAGAAACTGAAGAATCGAGGCAACATTTCGGAAAGCAAAAAAGAATAGAAATAAAGAACGAGATATGATACCGATGCATTGCAAGGTACAGAGTACATAATGAAGTAGAATATTTGCAATCTCTTAAGCAATCTCTTTCTCGATTCTTGCATACTCCAACTTTGATGCATGAGGCCACGACCTCAAGAGGCGAAGCGTTGTTGCAGTGGCTTCCATAGAAAGTAGGTTTTTAAAGGATGAATTTTCTAACCCTATACCCAAATGGTTTCGTATTCCCAGGTTGCCAAACATGTTTCAAGACTAACGTCAGTCCTACGATTTAACTCATATTTAATGCTGAAAATATTAGTCCACTGCAAAGAAGTATCCATTTAATAATCACCCTAAAAACAACATATTTGAAATATTGACAAAAAAATCCGAGGTGAGTTTACAAGACAATTTCTAAGGTATATTTTTGCATACATTTTCTAAACTTCATTCTACTTCTTGTCCTGATCTTAAATCCCAATGATCACTCAATGAAAAATATCTCACCTGCCCTTTCTATTTGAGCTTTGACCGTTCCTGTTGTTCTTGTCTTATATGAGATGACATATGAGCAAACAATAAAACATTACAGGGATAAACCACGGGCTTTGAACTTTTATCGTGAAAAGAATTAAAGCTTTTCGATAATCATATTAGATGATCAAAATGGTAATCATTTAGAAATGCGAAGCCCCAAACCATTGCACACAGACAAATACATATATATATATATGAAGCGTCACTTTCAATTTATTTTTTTCAATTTTACTGTATCCTGATGAATAACTGGGCCGATGTTGCTGTTTTCTCGGTCAACCATTAATTTTATCACAATTGGTCTTATATATCTCACATTGTAATAGATGTACTATGATTTTTTTCATTTTGTCATTCAGTTGCCTATATAGAGATTTATATAATATCATCCATATATATATATATATATATATATATATATATATATATATATATATATATATATATATATATATATATATATATATATATATATATAACACATGTGGCATAACGATTGCGTTTAGCATGAGACAGTCTGTCGCCTATGAGGGTTGACTTCAATGTTCACTTTTATATTTACATACGCTCTGTCTCTGATAGTGAGCACTTTATCCTATAAATATAACATACTTTAAAACTATATTTCTTCATATATATATATATATATATATATATATATATATATATATATATATTTAAAGATATTTTTGAAGGTACAAAATTTTATCACATCAATAAACGTATGAAGCTTGATATTACTAGACATATTAAAAACGGGCTTACAACGGGAGATTTAATTTAAATTAAAAAACACAGAAAATGTACAATAAAAGGAAATGTGGAGGAGGAGGGAAAAAATGAGCAAAAGGAGCTAGAGCCAAATGACAGCGAGCCCCAACAAACACTCACGCTGTTTGCACAAGGATGGCTTGCGGGACCCGATGTAAAGTGTCTCCACCACCTTAAGTTGAAATAACAAGTGTGACCGGGACAACACGGTGAACCGGTCAACACTAAAATTAGCTGCACAAAATCTGCTCTTTAATAGGTGGTCACATATGGCGGACCCTTAGGTGTTTGGGTCGAGTCCATTCAACGGCAAAGTGTGGTTCCTGATTTTGGTAGCTTAATTCCTTTGTTCCATTTAATCTTTATTTCATTGCTAATCATGCATTACTATTTAAGTGATACACATGAATATGTCTTTTCCGTTCCTTATATTATGGCCGCTACTGTATATGATGTTCATTATTTTATGGCCGCTACTGTATATGATGTTCATTATTTTATGGCCGCTACTGTATATGATGTAAAATAGCAGCGTAAAATTTACCCCGAGAGTGATGCCGCGCATCAATCCCAGAGTTGTGGAAAACGGTGTTTTTTATGATTAATAGTACATATATATATATATATATATATATATATATATATATATATATATATATATATATAGCTAGCTAGATAGATAGATAGATAGATACAATAGTTTAATCTGTTTCAAAGACCAACTTGTACAATCATGACTCTGTCACAATAGTTTGTAAAACTCTTTTATTCATGTCTGTCTACGACATGTACTTAATAATTACAGTATTATATATATATATATATATATATATATATATATATATATATATATATATATATATATATATATATATATGTATATATACACACAAATGTACGAGTGTGTGTTTTGTAAATTAAGGTAGCGTTTTATGCGTGTATATTAATTGATAATTATGCAAAACACTAAAAGAAAATCGTTCTAATCTAGAGAGGTTGTCGTGATGTAAAAGAAATGAAGACAAATTGAACATGGAGGAAAGAAAGATTGAAAACAAGAGGAAAATAAATGAACCAAGAATGGACGAATTTGTGAATTTATGATTGATTTATAAATTATGCAGCAAGTGTCGCTGTTTTTTCATGGACCATTTCCATGATTAATCAGCGATGTGATCGGAAGAGTCGATCAGTAGAATTCGGATAACGGAAAATGAAAAGTGTTGCAACGCATGATTAAGAAGAATAATTGAAAAGAATAGAGGATCAATGAAAGAAATAAATAAAGAAAGAATGAGAGAAAGAAAGACGAAAGAAATATGTCTGAAGTATGCGAAGAAAATAAAAGCTGTCAAAGCAAGAAAGAAGGATGAAAGAAAATTGTATGAATTATACGAAGAAATTAAAAGTTGTCAAAGAAAGAAAGTAAAACGACAGAAAATTGACTGAATTATGCGAAGAAGTTAAAAGTTATCAAAGAAAGAAGAAAGAAAGAAAGAAAGAAAGAAAGAAAGAAAGAATGAAATGAAACGAAAGAAGAAATGAAAGAAAGAAAGAAAGAAAAACAGACAATCGTAACAAAGAAAGACGAAAGAAAATGCCTGAATTATGGGAAATTAAGTATTGTCAAAGAAAGAAAGAAATATGAAAAAAAACTTATATGAATTATGCGAAGAAATCAAATGCTGTCAAAGAAAAAATTAAATCTCCTTCAAAAGAATGAGAGAAAAACACCTAAAAGCTAAAGAAATATGAAGAGAATGTAAAAAAGGTCAAATAATGCAGAAAAGAAAAACCAAAAAGAAAGAAATTTAAAATGAAAAAAAGAAATTTAAAAAGACCCCAAAAAGAGAGAGGAGTGGAATATGTGAGAGCGTTGTAAAGAAAGCAATTGTTTCTTAATGAAAAATATAATGAAATGTTGCGAATTGACTAAGGACACATCTAAGAAAGAAAGAAAGAAAAAAGAAGGAAGAAACTGGAGAGAAAGAATAAATATATGATACGAAGAATGTATAAAGACCTAAGAAAGAAAGAAAGAAAGAAAGAAAGAAAGAAAGAAAGAAAGAATGAATTAATGATGAAAGAAAGAAAGAAAGAAAGAAAGAAAGAAAGAAAGAAAGAAAGAAAGATAGAAAGAAAAAGCTTGAGTGGAGAAAAGTAATACAAATCAGAATGACAAAAAATGAAGAAGCCAAAAGGTAAATGATGCGAAAAAGCAAAGAAAGACGAACGAAACAACGAAGAAAAATATAATGGAAGAACAAGAACACTCAAAACAATGGAAAAGAATACCATTGAATATCTAAAGAAAACAATCTAAAAGTCATGTCAGATTGGCTACTGTTTTTACATCTGATTAATGCTAAGAAGCACTATCCAAGTGACAAGGACGTTGACTCTTATTGTTTTTAAACTCTAAGCTGCTCTTTCGATGGTAAAATCTAATAGAATAGATATCACTTGATCAATCAGTGAATATACTTCTGAGAAAATACTAACAATATATCATAATTCTGTAAAAAAAAACTCAAAGAAAAACGTATTCGTAAAATCTAAATATTTGACGGTAGAGATCAGAGTGTATTTCGTCCTGGGTATGACGATGAACTACATCAGGCAGCAAGGCCTTTCATAGGGATGTTTTCAGGAGAGTAGACCCACCTCTTAATTGCTGTTGTTCCCAGGTCCACCCTGACCCGTGGTGGTAACACTTGTTGGGGGTTCTCAGCTATGGGTAAATAGTTAACCCCCAAACTTGAGTCGAAACACTATGAATGTATAAGAATAGATTTTTATAATAAAAATACCAGCAATAGATTTGACTCTCGAGAAAACCCTCTTTAAAAATGCCTCAATGGAAACTAATCTACAAACTGATTTCTTACAAAGAATACATATTCTATTCATACAAACTTAAACATATATTCGACGTTAAATGACTCAGTGATGTTTTGATATGCCGCAAAACAAAACAGAGTTTTTCGAAAATCAAACGGGTAAAAATTTAATTGTTACTAGTATTCCCTATAGCTCAGATAAAAAATGGAATATTCCTGCATATCTGTTGGAGCTACACAATCTTCATTACCAAACCTTGACTCAAGGTCAAAAGAGTTTACGCAGCCTTATGGTTGATTTCCATGGCAAAGCTTCTGCTAGGAAAATTGCTTCACTGTATAATGCAAGACAATTTTTATCGTCTGAAGCTATCTTGTATAATAATAAGACTACCATTCGACCAATTCTCCGAATATTGTTGTCACATATAGTTTGGTAATCCTGCTATATATTTAAAGGTCGTTGATAAACTGCACACAAGAATCTGCAATGTTATTGGTCTTGCCCCGGCATCACGGTTTCAGTCACTTACCCAACCCCGTAACTTAGAATTACTCTGCCTTTTATATAAATACTTTCATGGTAATTGTTCTGATTAACTTTCCTCTGTCGTACCTAGAATCTTATAAATTTAAACGCAGTAATAGATTGACAGCAAGGTCTCATCAAGTTACAGTTGAAATAGCTAGATGTAAACGTAAGTTCTATGGCAACAGTTTCTTTGCGCTCACATCTCGTTTATGGAAATCTCTCCCAGCTTCTGAATTTCCATTCAAGTTTGAGCCTCAAAAATTTTAATACCGTGTCAATCGTTATCTTCTGTCTTCTTAATTTCTGTTCGTTTACTATCCTCTCTCTTTAGTAGTTTATTTTTCAGATTCTCTAATATTCAGTAACCCCTTGCGTCCTAGTGGCTTTATTGCCTTGCTTAAATTGAAATGATTAAAAAAAACAACAAAAAATACTCAAAACGTATATGAACATATCCACGAATAGATAGATAGACAACCAACAAACTGGGATAGTGTTATATACCGTACCTATGTACACTAATGGGTATATCCCAATACTCATAAATACGTTGGACACTGTCGGGGTAACATGTTAAATAGTTCACCACTAGCAGTGGTTTACCTACTTCATGCCGCTGGCGAGTATTGTATTTTGTTGATGTCATAAAGATTACCATTTCATAATCAACCTCCGTTTTGGTTATTCCTCATTCAATAACCTTCCCTAGGTTACAACAGATAGATAGATAAATATGGACAAACTAAGCAAGATAAGAACAGACGGCACATAGATATTTACTCTATTTACATCGTTGGGACGTTTTGTCACCCTATTTCTTGCCATATTCACGACGTTTAGGCCGTTGTACGATCCGACCTTCTTCAAGTGATGTACGGTTTTCGAGCGAACCCTTTATTTAGTCCAGATTAGATTGTACTAATTCCTCGTGTCATAACTTTTTTGGATATATCAGTATCAGTCATTTCCCTTTATTAAATCAAATCTTCAAGTTTTTGTTCTCTCTTTTGTAGCCAGGTACACAACCCTCTTGGCTACTCAACCAAGACTTTTATCCACTGTAGGAAATCAGTGAGTGATTTTTGAGGAAGTATAAACCTAATTTCCCACTTACCATTTTTAACCAAAGCTCATATTACAATTTCTGTTATTGGTGTTTTTCTCTATCGCTCTGATTTACTGGTTCCCAGTATTCATATCTATGAATTTCGACGGCTTAAGGTTTCTTTTAGTGGCCTAGCATATGCGTTGATTCGCTGAGAGTCGAGTTACTAAAGGGGAAAAAGGCATGGCACTTGGAATTAGAACAATCTGCATCCGTGGACGATCTAAAATTCCAAGGTTGTCATTTGAAAAATGTCGGAGCGTACAACGGCCGAAACGTCGTAAATATGCCAATAAAAATGAGAACAACAGCCGAAATATGTAAATAGTTACAATGCCTCATCTCAGAAATATAGGCATAGATAGATATACTTAGATAGTTCTAAATCTGTTGGGATAAATATATGAACAAACGTGGGAAAAAAGACAAAACGTAGATAGATAGATAGATAGATAGATAGATAGTGAGAGTGACTGAAATAGTTCAAAACCTGTTGTCATAAGGATATGAACAAACTAAGAAAAAGGAAAAAGAAAGAGTAAATGAAGATAGATAGATAGATAGATAAATATGAACAGATTGAAGAAGTTGCAAACTAGTTTTGCATAAGTTAAGTCAATGTTTCTCAATTTTTTCTTCCTTGTGTCCCATGTTCCTGATGTCTATTTATCAGTTTGTCAAGTTGAACTTCCAATCCTTGGTCCAGCTTCAGGCGTAAGTCTCCTCTCTTTTCAGTCTGCACCTCCATACCCATTTAAAAAAAAATAATTCCTCAGTTCCGTTTTTGGGCCCAAGGGTCTACATTTCGAATCACTGCCTTGAATAGTAAATTGTAAAAAATAGGGATATTTTTTTTTATTAGAATAACTTTTGTATATTAACATTCATTAGGCATTTCTCAGATCGCATTTATCAGAATCGAAAAACAATTACTTTTCATCATCATCGACCTAATTAATATATAACAATTACAAACAGTATTTAGAAAAAATATGACAAACTGGAAATATTCTTTCAAAAATTTTGAAACAACATTCGTCGAACGTTTCCTGCGCATGCGGCAACGTCAACAAAACCCAGTCCAATGAAATCCTAACGGATGAAACGAGTCACAGAAATACCTTTCCAGTTTGTCATATTTTTCTAAACACTTAATTATATAAACATAATATCAAATCGATAACCTGACTTCTTAAAAGTTATATGTATTGTGTTTTATTTAAAAATGTCAGTTTCAAAACTGTGTTTACGATAATTACGATTACGAATTAGGAAAAAAGAAAGCATCAGCAGAACTCGGTTCAATTTGACACTTGTAAATAAAATCAATGTACAGATCAGGGATCGATTTGATTACAAACAGCCACTCTTCTAATAATCTTTTTTAATTTTTTACGAGCGGGCCGGTTATCCAAAGACTGGAATGAACATATTGGAACAACCTGGGAGAAAAAAGATAAAGAAAGGACTGATGGATAAAGGGCGGTCTAATGAATGTGAATCTACGAAAATGATTCCAGCTATTATTTTTCGTATTATTCATTTTTTTTTTACGAGCGGACCCGTTCACGTAAGTAGTACCAAAAATTGAGATAAACAGTTAGGCACAAACAGGTAGAAGAAAAAAAGAAAGATAAAGAAAGAACCAATTGATAAAGGACGGTGTAATGAATGCGAATCTACAAAAATGATTCCAGCTATTATTTTTCGTATCTTTTTACGAGCGGACCCGTTAAGTTAAATAGTGCCAAAAATTGAGATAGGTAGGCACAGAGATAAGAATAAAAGATAAAGAAAGGACTGATGGATAAAAGGCAGTCTAATGAATACGAATCTACGAAAATGATTTCAACTATTTTTTTTTTTACGAGCGGACCCGTTAACTTAAGTAGTACCAAAAATTAAGATAAACAGATAGGCACAAACAGATAGAAGAAAAAAGATAAAGAAAAATCTGAAATAGGCAGAATGAAAGATTTTCGTTTTTAAAATCTAACACCGATTGCCAATGATGTCGGAAAACTCCGCCATGCGATCACAGAAAACACTCATAGGTAGAGAGACTGATAAAGTAATAATGAATTAGGAGGGTATTTGCTCGCTTGTGCACGGTAAGGTAAACTTCCGATTGTTCGTTAAGTTATGCCAATGTATCCCAACCAGTTTTCGAGATATTAAATATAGGCTGATACGTTTCGGAAAAAAAAAACTTTTAGTATATCATTCGATCCATACACAAATATATTTGCTAAAAAGGAGACACATTAACAGGATGTATCAGTAATCCTACAATGATTTTTCATTGTGCTAATATGAGGTTCGGGTTTTTGCTAAGAGTTGGCGAAGTGAATGCTCGCATTTTACTGAACAATTTACTAAATTGCTGCAACCATTTTAGATAAACAAAATGCAGGATTACAACAGGCTTCGTGACAAATTCCTATTCTTATTTTGTAAACATGAAGCAGAAACGGGAAAAAATATCAATCGGCTGCTTCCATTCAATTACAAATACGCACGCACACAGACACACAGACACACACACACACACACATATATATATATATATATATATATATATATATATATAATTTAATATTTTTATTATGCTTTTATATTGAGATTATTTCTTCGAATAAAATGATTTTCTTTCTGATGCTATTTTTTTTAAACATGACGTCATCCCGGGGAGGAAATTGCTAATAGGTAAGTAATATTAAAGCCAATGTAGGTAAGGCAATTTTAGATATTTCCATTCTTTGAAGTCAGTGTGAAGCATTCGAAAGTCAATCTTGGAAATTTCGGCGATAAAGCAAGTGACAAAAAGATTGGCAAATGAGGTGAATAAAATGCGTGATGAATTTTATTCAATAATGAGAGAGTTGAAGAAAGAAAAGTAAAGAATATCTAAAAAAAAAAAGAACAAAAAACAAAAATATTGCAGTCAAAAAACCGACAATGTCGTGACATTCGATGAAAATCATATGATCCGTTGAACAAATAGTTAACATAGGAAGCTATGGAATTGAGGATGAAAATCCTACAACAATGAATGGATGACGTAAACAGGTGAAAGAAAAGTAAAGGTGAATTGATCGCCGTCAATAAGTATGTGTTTTCACATATATATATATGTGTGTATGTGTGTGTGTGTGTATGTATATATATATATATATATATATATATATATATATATATATATATATATATATATAAACAGATACTCCAAAAGTATATTTGTTATTATATACCTCAAAGTATATATATATATATATATATACATATATATATATATATACATATAAACATATATATGTATATATATATATATATATATATATATATATATATATATATATATATATGTGTGTGTGTGTGTGTGTGTGCCTATATACATACATACATATATATATAGATAGATAGGTAGATTCCGACTATTCAAATCTACGTGCAATCGTGTGTACAAACGTAGAGATTTTGACATGAGAAAGTTTTCGAAAGTTTTCACAGAAAATAGGCAGAAAATTACAAAATATATCAACTAACTACCAGAATCCCCACATAACACACACAGATATACAATTGCGTTCAAAATATAATTAGGTAAAGCCATAAGATTTTGTTAAAATATTTAGATTTCGGCATTAAATAACCCATAAAGGTGTTGATATGCCACTAAACAAAATCAATTAACCAAACAACCAACATGAATGAACTCTTTCATCAGCTTAATCCATATAATATCCTACAATTTATTAAAGAAATCAAACTGTATTCCAAAATGTAACGTCTACAACATAAAGCATACAGATCACCATCTCAAATAATTATACCCACACAAACATGTATATGAACAAAAGCTGATTATCATCAACCCTTCATCATATCATCAATCCTACATAATATCCTAAAATTTAATAAAAAATCAAAATGTATTCCAAAATATAACATCAAGAAAACTACACATAACATAAAGCACTACCTCTAGTAATTATGTCCAGAGAAACAAGTTGAGTATCATTTACCATGTATTCAATTGTGAAAACGGAATAACATTTATCATATTTGTATTAATTCAAAGCTCCCCAGAAATTTACATTTCGGCATTAAATGACCCATAAGTTGTTGATAAGCCATTAAACAAACAAATCAAACGAATCAACCTACCGAGCAGCCAGTACTGATTTTGATTGAACTTTATCAAGTCTTTATCTTAAATCAGAAAAATAGATTTTTCAAGTCCCATAGTTGATAACGCTCTTTCCGCCATTGATGGTGTTTTCCTTCCTAAGTTTATGTTGCGTGGAATGTCAACATATTGATTATATCATTACTTTCTCATCGAGTTACGTGTTATATGACATAAACTCCTGTATTTTACGGTCAATAAATGAAGTAAAAAAGAAGAGTCACCTACAAATAAATCCTGCAAAAATCATTAGATATGAAAAAACTGTACAGTAATGTACAAAAAAAAAACAGCTCCAAAATTAAATAACCGGTTTCTGGAACCTGATTTTATATGAGAAGCCACGTGATCTACTCTCAACGATGTCTGCGCGGCTGAACTCCAAATAACCTGGAAATGGGACAGGGCTTGGGTCACGGTGTATGTTTCCGCCAAAAATTAGATAGATTTCGTAAGTCGATCACCGACGCGCCATAAGCGATAAAAGCAGCGACCAGATCTGAAACAAGACAGTCAGCGGAGAGATCTGAAACGGAACAGTCAGCAGAGAGATCTGAAACGGAACAGTCAAGAACAGATCTACAACGACACAGTCGAAGAATGACAGTCAGCGAACCCGACGATCCTCGATACACGTTACCATAAAAATGCGTCAATCAGCGATTATCTTTCTACCTACAGGGTCACGAAGAAATTTTTGCCTCAGCTTCTTTTTGTTCACCGTGTTTTATTATCGTTGCTTCACACACACACACACACACACACACACACATATATATATATATATATATATATATATATATATATATATATATATACAGTGTAACCCGGATATAAGAAAGTTGTCGGGACCGGAGAAGAAGTCTCTTATATCCGGGTTTCTCTTATATCCGGGTTTGGTCTATTATATATACATTAACACAGGCTCTAATTTGGGACCAGATAAAATCTCTCTTATATCAGGGTTTCTCTTATATCAGGGTCTCTTATATCCGGGTTACACTGTATAGATATATTGACGTGCATATCATTTAGAAATTTTGCAGAACCACTAGTAACAAATTAACTTTCTTTTTTCTTTCTTTCCTTCCGTTGCTTTTCAAATTTTCTGTGAAGAAACGTTTTCTTCATTTCAGTAAATTTCTTTGCATTGATAAATTCAGAGAAAAACTACTTTTCCAGGGACGAAATTATCATCTGTATGAGGTAAATCGTTTGGATCTCATTAATTGTAATTCATTATATACATATATATATATATATATATATATATGTGTGTGTGTGTGTGTGTGTGTGTGTGTGTGTGTGTGTGTGTGTGTGTGTATCTGTGTGTGTGTGTGTGTGTGTGTGTGTGTGTGTGTGTGTGTGTGTGTGTGTGTGTTGAGAACAATGCATAATGCGGAGTTGTGCAATCAATGTAAGGTATTATGTATATTTCTTAATTGATTAAATAGCTCTGTTATTTAACATTGAACAGTGTTTTTTCTTACACTATAGAGTATATATATCTGTGTTTGTATACTTACGCTCGCTTGTACATTTGCATATATTTATCAATTTGTTTATATATATATATATATATATATATATATATATATATATATATATTTATTTATTTATTTATTTATTTATTTAAAGACATTTATATGTTTAACGTTCTTTTTATAGATAAAAGTATTTAAGCAAATGCTCTGTTTTATAATAAACAGTATTAAATAACATTTACCGGCCTGAATGTCCGAGAAATTATAAAATTTATTATAAAACAGAGCATTTGTTTAAATACTCATACTATAAAAAGAACGTTAAACATATCATAAATGTCTTTAAATAAATTGTCGGACTTTATGCAATTCAAATATATATACAGTCATCCACAAATAGATTGTTTCGCTGTGTCACAGTTCATCAATTTGGCTACATATACGATTGCTTCAAGCCAGGATTGAAACCCGTCTGATTTGGCATCAGTTAGAGTCTCTCACCCTTCATCCATCAGCTGACGGAGAAAGGGAATTTTTACACCTTATATATGAGATGAAAGCATTCATTAGATGGAAGTACAATTAGAGCTTTTAGCGTTAATAGTAGCAGCCAACAAATTCCCTTTCTTTCAAAATGCTCAACCATCGATTTTCAAATATTCGTACGCATACAAATGTTTAATTCATTGTATTTTCAACTAATTAATAAACATACTTTTCATATATTAACTGTACACAGATGCATAATAAATAATATGCATAGAAAATAGAAAAAATGACTTAAAGAAAATAAATCCCATTTATACATTTTAATGGATGAAAAATGTATTCGTACAGTACAAAGAAGAATACTTAATCTTCATTTAGTACTTTTTAGAATCGACATTATTCACTTCTACAGCAACCATCATCTTATACTGCTTCAAACATTTTCAAATTTTATTTAGTATTTTGTTCCATTCTTCTTCGCATATTGTCTATAGATCGGGGATGTTTGTTGGAGCCCTCAATTGGATTTGAATTGTGAAATAACGCCACAGATTTTCGATTGAGTACTGACATTTCCGGATATTTACATTATTTTCAGCAAGCTATTTCTTCGTAGATTTTGCAGTGTGCTTCGCATCATTATCTTGCTGGAAGATCCAATCAGAAGGAAGGTCAAGATATTCAATCGAAATCATTAAATTTTTGTTCCAAAATATTTTGATATGCTGCGCCATTCATTCTACCATCTATTAATGTTGACAGTACCTTTTGCAGGAAAAAACATCGTCAAACCATGATGCTACCACCACCAAATTTCACTGTTGGAACTGTGTTCTTTTATTTGAAGGCAACGCCATCTTTCCTCCATACATGATTTCTATAATTACGTTCAAACAAATCAATTTTAGTTTCGTCCGTTCATAATACTCTTTCCCAATACGATTTTTCCTTATCCTTATGTTCACGAATGAATTTCCACCTAGCATCTCTGTGTCTTTTCAATAGCAATGGAGTTTTCCGAGGGGAGCATGACTTTAGATTGTTTTTGTGAATTTCATTGCTTATTCTCCGTTTACTGACACAAATTCCTGATAAAAGCAATTCATCCAGCAGCTCTTGACGAGGAACCATTGGATTTGACTCATTAATTTGCTCGAAGATCTTGAAGAAATCTTCTGTGGAGCACCTGTTTTTATTTTTGGTTTTCAACAGTTTCGATTATTTTATACATTACGATGAATGAAATAATGGTAGTAAATGGAATATTCAGGTTGTCTGAGATTTTCCTGTATCGTTTACTATCTTTCCATAGCTTAACACTCAGTTCTTTTGGGGAATTCGTCAGTTCTTTACCTCTTGCCATGATGATAACCTTCTTGCACGAATATCAATTATAGAATGTTTGTTTGTGTTTTTATGCTAAACTTAACTACTGATAGCATTTTTGGGACATTCTAGAATATTCCACTTGAATAATCTAGACCATTAAAGCAATTTAAATGTTTTAAAATTTGAAATTTGCATTGTACGAATGTTTTTCGCCTATTAAAATGGATAAATAGGATATGTTTCTATTAACTCAAGATCTTCTGTTTTCTATGCATATTTAGTTATTATGCATCTGTGTACAGTTAATTGTATCAAAAGTATGTTTATTCATTAGTTCGGAATACAATAAATTAAAAATTTATATGTGTACGAATATTTGTTTGCCCCCACTGTATATATATATATATATGTGTGTATATATATATTTATTACTTTAAATGTTATATTTCAGTAGATGCACGTGTCTGAGTAAACGGTGTGAATAACTTCTACCGGTACATGCATTCCATAAGTTTCATAAAAAAACCTTTACCCTCTGTTAAATGTCGTGTCTGCGTCCCCTTTTGCAAGGAAAACCACCGTCTTATCCGGTGTGCTTTAGACCGCTTAGTCAAAGACAGCGTCACAACATAGAAAGGTTCTGTTATCCTTTCAAGGGAGGCACATATCTGCTCAAAATCATATGTGTAACCTTTATATTCGTATCCAGATCGTAAAGGAAGATTGTTTTAAAAGAATTAATGTATTTCATTTTTAAACTGACATTCCTTAATACTTTACAAATATATATATATATGTATATATATATATATATATATATATATATATATATATATAGTCAAACCTAATGAGCCAGACACACCTACCAAGGTTTCACTTAGGCAGATCGTCAGCCGACCCTGACGATCTGCCTAAGTGAAACTTTGGTAGGTGTGTCTGGCTCATTAGGTTTGACTAGGTTTGCTCTACGCTTGTATTGAGCTCTTTAGTTAGTTGTTTACTCGTATCGGGTTTTTTTCTTTGGGCCTTGAACCTGTATCTGTGCGATTATTTTCGACAGACTTTCATGTTCCTGGCTCTTTCTTTTTTTAAAACCTTTTTTTCCTTCGTGATTGATTTGGCTGTTGTTAAATTAAGAGTTCGAAGGTTTTTCGACACGAGTATAGTTACCTATATTTATAAAGCTCTAGGTCATCCTATAGAGCACTTTTTAAATCAACTAATATGGAACGTGTAGATATGGGATATTCACTTAAGAACGTACCAATACCTGACCGTCACTTATACGAATTACATATATATATATATATGTGTGTGTGTGTGTGTGTGTGTATGTATATATATGTGTGTGTATATACATGGAATATGTGATCAAATATAGCTCATAACAGATAAAAACGTCACAAATTACTATAACGTCAGTTTAAATGAGTCGAAGACACGTAATACAGCAATGAACAATGAAAATCAAACACTAAAGTAAAAATAACAGAATTTATTTCTTCTTTTTATCCATCTCTCAGTCTCTGATGAAGCTGCAATAAAAGTGAAACATTGCAGATATGTTATTGTATCCTATATCTTCGTTATCCTATTATATATATATATATATATATATATATATATATATATATATATATATATATATATATATATATATATATTATGTGTGTATGTCTGTGTGTAAATGTATACATATATATGTGTGTGTATACATCTACATTTTATAAATGATCTTTTAACCTGATGGGCTGTTCATTCTCCTTTGAGCTAGTTTTATGATGCGATTCTCACCCTTATTGATTTCTTTTGATATTGATCCATGGATGATTGCTGGTTCCATTCAGAAACTAAGCTAAATACTTTTCTTTATATATATATATATATATATATATATATATATATATATATTATTTTTTAATCCCAGCAGCCATTTAGAATGTGAAAGGCGGTTTTAGCCTTTTATTCAAAATCCTTTTTACCTGGTTGTTATTCTATTCTTTGACTTCGACGAGAAAAAAATTGACTCAGTTCTTAAGTGGCTGAAGGTTAATTTTCTCTTACACCTCGGGTTTCTAAACGTGCACATGTGTGGAATCCTGAGGCATTATCAAATTCTTTGTTTTCGATCAGCATGGACCCTACAGATAGGTTGCCATAGACAAAAAGATTACTTTTGTGTGTGATCTTACTTTCACGCACACACACATACACACACATACACACACACACACACACACACACATATATATATGTGTGTATGTATGTGTGAGTGTCTGTGTGTGTGTGTATGTAGAAAATATGATATTGGGTAATAGTTCGGATATTGAGCAGTTTTCACAAATAAATATGAAAAATTCGAAACTGCATAACTATGTGTAAAATCATGTTTTTCTATATCTACAGGGTGATTGGAAAGTAACTCCCTATTTTATGTATGATGGACTCTCCCGCCTTGTAAAAATTATAGTTAGATTGGAGAGACCATTATACATGAAATAGGGAGTTACTTTTCAAGCACCCTGTAGATTAATTAACCAATGAAAATAAAACACAAACGTAAACATACCAGAATTTCTTTCTTTTTCTCCATACAAGTGAAAAGTGTTCGATTGATAAACCTTTCCTATTTGTTCTTTATCTTATCATATCTTCATTCTTTCACATTGAAGTTCACTCTGTACAAGGCTCGAGAGCCACTCGAGGTAGATGTTTACAGAGTAATAGGCACAATTTATGGGGAAGATAACGATTAACCCTAGGTTTGAACTGGTTAAGACTGTAGTGATTTGGTTAAAGATCGTCTTGGGAGTCGGTTCCACAGAACAGTCATTCGCGCCGAGTAGCTGCTCGAGTGGAACTTACTTCTCACCAGTGGAATACGGAAGGAATGTGGGTAGTTCGCCACAATGCGCGTAGCGAGGCGAGTTCTAGCCGTGAAGGTTAGAACTATTGGAAATAAAGAATGTAGATTGTCTCAGCACATTCCACGAAAGCAGCGATAAAGCAGTGAGTGGCTTATGACATTTTATCTGTGAGAGAGGGTTTGTAAGGTGGACAATAATTTAAAGCACAAAAGACGCTTTTGGGCTCTATTGAGATTGGACAGTTCCTGTCCAAATATGACAAGAGTACTCCATTTTAGATCTGATCTGACTCTTGTAAAGGTAGAGGGTAGCACGGAGAGTCAGGCACTTACGGGAGCGTTACAGGAAATCGACCCATGTTTCCTGCATTTTTAGCGATGTATCGTATGTACGAGTTCCAATTGAGATCTGGGTTGAGTTAAAGGCCCAATAGTCGCTTACGGCACGGGCCTCCCAGAGGGAGCACCCCGTCACCGTTACTTTGTTAGTTCGATCGGTGATGATGGAATGTAACTACTTTGGATTTCGAGGCATAGGAGGAGAGATCAGCTGACAATCTCTTGTCATCAAGAGTTTTGGAGGTGAACCCATATACAGTAATATCATCCGCATAGACATTTCACAAATGATCAGCATATACGCAGATCATTTATGTAACGTAAAAAGAAGGTTGATCCAAGAAGCGAACCCTGGAGGAGGCGTGAGTTAATTGCTATTGTCTCGGAAGACTTGCCGTTAACAACTACCTTCAGAAACCTGCCTGTTAAGAATGACTTTATTATTGAGAAAACTTATTCAAAAGCTCGAGAGTGTGAGAAGAATCCTTTGTGCCACATCTTGTCAATGGTCTTTGAGATATCTAAAGCTATGTTCCATGTGATTCATTGGTTCTCTAGTGTCTCATCGATACTGTGAGTAATGGTAGTTAGAACATCAGCAGTGGATCGGACTGATCGAAACCCGTACTATTTGTCGCTGAAGAGGTTGTTCTTATTTAGGTGATCCTCTTGCTGATTATAACCTCAAAAATCCACTGATGTCACTGAGGAAACCGATGTGTCTATACTGGGTAGGGGATGAGCTTTCGCCCGAATTCTTGATATCTTCCACAGAAGAATTTCCCCTTCAAGCAGCGGCTAAATAATTTCGCTCAGATTGGATATAGTTTTGGATTGATATTCTTAAGGACAATTACTGGAATGTTGTCTGGGCTAGTGGCTTTCTTTTGATAAGAACTGTGGGGAACAACCGCGTATGTGTAAACAGTGACTATTACTCCTAATAATGCAAGACTCTCCCAATGGATTGAGTCCACTAGGTTACTGGCGAGTTTAGGAAAACATAAATACGCAAAAATTCTCCTTTTCTCTCTGCCGAGCGTCGATAGCCTAGGGGTTAGAATCTCCGATTGATACCAAATCGGTCGGGTTTCGATACCGGCTTGAAGCGATCGCATGTCTAGCCACACTGAGGAGCTGTGATACAACGAAACAGTTTTTCTGTGGTACAGCGAAACAGTTTGTCTGTGGATGACTATATATATATATATATATATATATACAGATTGAGTATCCTTTATACAAAATTTCCGAATCAGAAAACGTTTAAAATTCAAAGGTTTTTCAGGTGCTCAAATGAATTGCCCCAAATGGAAAAATTCAGAAAGCAAGATGAATACCCGTAGCATGGTTATATTTTGTTAGAAATAAGATGCCGACTTTTTTCAGTTTTGTTTACATTTAACTGTAACCAGAATCCATGTTTTGTTTTCATACAAATATCCTCTATGTATTGTAACATTTTAATCAAAACACGACATCGTTGGTAGAGACTCATAGCTCACCGAATGTTCATTTTGACACACATTTATGTCAACTACGATGTGCCCACTCTACATCTGTCTCCGGATTCTTACACTTGATGTAGAAGTAGTGTTGCATGTCTTTGTACACATGCAGAAAGTACAAAACATTATTTTTACGTGAAATCTTAATTTCACCTCTTCAAAATCCGTGTGAGCATAACATGACTAGCGTCATTACTTATATCTGTATGTACACATAAATTACGAAATCTTATATATAAAACTACTTTCGGGAATATGTATAAGCTGTGTTATGAAATATAAAGAGATATTGTGTTTATGCTTGGGTTACATTCACAAGTTACCACATTTTATAGATACTATACAAAATTTAAATAGCTTGTAGTCAAAAATCCGAAAAGATCTGATAACCGAAGCATTTCCGGTGTCAAGAATTTTGGATAAAGGATCCTCAACCTGTATATAATTAAACGCATTAATTAAAACAGAAATAAATCTAGCAATTACAGCCAGGTAGCTGAGAAGATACTAAAAACAGTTATAAAGACTAAAGAAATAAGAAATTAAAATAAATGAATAAACAATGAAAAAAAATGGTCAAACTTTGTAAACTACTTGCATATACTCCTATATATTTACTCAGTTGGTTGCTTCCAAAATTTAACCTTGCCATTTTCACGTGTTTTGGAATGGAGTCTTTTAAATATTTTAAATACATTCAGATAGATAGCAAGTTAATCGGTACGATAACGTAGTAGTCGTGTTACCAATATGTGTATTGTTATATGGATTAGAGAGACATTTTCCAAGTGAGCAAGCTAATTTCTACACAAAATTGGTTTGTTTTATTGTAGTAAGATATAAGTTTTGTTTTATTTTGCCAATATGTGATATGTATTGTTGTATTAATAGTTTTTTTCTTACATTTTTACATTAACGTGTAATTGCTTTGTGTTTTAGATTCATTTTTTTTTATTAATTTACATTATTGTTCGCTCTTATTTTTCTAAAATTAGTTTAAAACAGTTTTGTTGCTGGGGAAAATGTTTATTAATGTTTGTTTTATGGTTTTGAGGTGGTTCTAAAATATTGTGCTTTTAGAGAATATTAAATTTGTTCCATTAAATTATTCATGATGGCCATGTTGTGTCTGTACGGACATTTATTCTTGTAGTTGCGTAGGCATGGAGTTGTTCTTTTTTATATACAGTTATACGCAAAAGTACTCTACTAGAATAGTACCTTATTTTGTTCTAATTAATTCGAAATAACAAGTCATAATAAAAATAGAGAATTAGTATTCGTTTATTTCCACAATTATCAAGAATATATTTTGCATACGCATCAGACCCCGAGGAAGAAAACAAATTTGACATTAAACATGTTATAACAAGAACTAAAATTGGGTAGCTCCCTATATATTTTAATGTTCAAATCATACTTGAAGGTTTACATAAACTTACCTTATAAATGAATTATCCATTCAATATATTAAAAAAATGACGAATATCAAAAAAAAAATAAAAAATTTCGTGACCGGAGAAAAGAAGGCTCTTAGTAGATCGAAGTATTTAAATTGATTGAAAATTTTGTACCATTCCTCGGATTGATGAGCCTCCTCATTCCGGTCTGAGAGTTGTTTTTTTTATTTTTTATTTTTTTGGCCATGATTTATAAATTGAATCGATCAAGGTCGAATACGTATGCAAAGGATATTCTCGATAAATGGAAATAAATTGGTACCGTATCAATACTTGCAAGATTGGGTAATGGAAGGAAGATCTCATCAGGAACGGTGACTGAAATCACAAGAGATTACGTTGATTTGAAATCGAACATAAAGGATAATACTGAAAAAACTGTAACAGATGTATACGTCTCAAAAATTTGTATGCGCATATAAAATGAATAGCGAGAACGAAAGATTTAAAACGCATCTTGTTTCTTTTCTGGCTCTATTTCCTAATCCTATATATATATATATATATATATATATATATATATCAAGTATGTGGTGCAGTTCAATTTACATTACATGAATCATTCATACTAAAAAACAGATATTGAAGTTAATGATATAAATGGCGAGAATCCATCTTCGCTAACAAATTTAATAAATTACAGTAACCCCGAACCTGTAGATGAATGTCATGATCCCTGTTTATAAATTCCAGTTGCATAAGGTCATTTTTTATTTTTTTATTTTTTTACAAGCTTTCATCTGTGCATAAATTAGTTCATGTCATATTGACTGAAAAACCTACCAGTACAAAACAATTCTCCTATTACCATATTAGTACAAAAACGCACAATCTTAAAATTTTAAAATTCAACCTCAGCGTTGCGACTGCACACTCAAAAATTTCTTACAATTAACAATAACACATTTCTAAAAAACATATTTCGGATTACATCTATTCTTTCGTTGTCCTGTTATTACCTGGATGTATAAAAACAAATCTATTTCCATACGTGATGATGTGTGTATGCACAGATGAAAGCTTGTAAAAAAATAAAAAAAGACCTTATGCAACTGGAATTTATAAACAGGGATCATAACATTCATCTACAGGTTCGGGGTTAATGTAATTTATTAAATTTTCTTTGCGAAGATGGATTCACGCCATTTATATCATTACCTTCAATATCTTTTTTTTTGTATGAATGATTCATGTGAATATATATATATATATATATATATATATATATATATATATATATATATATATATATATATATATATATATATATTAAATAAATAAATAAAGTAATAAATTATAAAATAAGCAAAATAAACTAGTGACAATAAATAAATACTATACAGAAATTAAATAGCTTGTATTCAACACTCCGAAAACATCTCATATGTCTAAGACAATCTTGCTAACCATTACGCCAGTTCGAAGTACCAAAATGATTTTCTAAGCGTAGCTCAGATGTGGCTCAAGGCCGAATGTTGGGGGCATCCAGCGATGAACGAACTCGCTACACAGTCTTAATTGATCTATCTAGACAACCTTACTAAACATTACACGACGTCGAAGTGCCTAAAACGATTTTCTAAACGTTGCTTAGATGTGGCGCAAGGCCGAAAGTTGGGAGCACTCAGTGAGGATCGAATTCACTACTCTGTCATAATTGATCTAGCGAGACAACATACTTACCATTACACCACGTCAAAGTGCACAAAAATTATTTCTAAACGTTGCTTAGATTTGGCACAAGGCCGAAATTGTGAAGCACCAAGTGGGTAAATTCTGGTTTATTGCTCCCCTCACTTTCCTTGAACCCAAAAGTGGCGTGTATATAAAGCCTGCGAAAGGCGTAGGAACACATGGTCTGAAGATCGAGCGATTGATGCGTGAATTTAAGAATCATCATACATCGTAGATTCTTATGTTTAACATTAGAAACTCTGTATCTCAGATATTCATAGCAAAAATATTGTATAAATATACAATATATTTTTTTATATTCGGCTCTTACAAAGCAGTAGGCCACTGACATTGTATTTACATCAAACTACGGACATGAAAAACCTGACCATCCTTCTGCAAATTCGAATTAGGGAAAAAGTAGAGAACTGTGATCAAGATTGAGGAGGGAAACACTTCTTACTTCAGAAATATAACACAAAAGACAACAATAAAAATGTGAATTCTCAACCAAAAATACTGACCACAACAAAAAGGATTGAGATAAGTTTGAGAAGCATTGAACATCATTATAAAAAAAACAATTTTTACTTAAAACAATTTTGATTCTTTTTCCTTCTATGTACTTATTCACCTCTGAAGATGACTCGAAAGCTTAGGCAAAGCCTTGATTTCGCATATTCTTTGCATCTGAAAATCCAGGTTCGCAGAAGGTGATTCATACTTGGAAAAAGACGATGTATAAATTTGACAGACATTGAATGTCCATACATTTTACTCTATGTAATTATAGATGTTATCTATAGTGGCTTTCTAAGCGTAGCAATTATGCGGCACAAGGCCGAAAGTATGGGAAACTTAATGAGTGTTGAACTCACTATTCAGTCGTAATTGATCTAAGACAAGCCTGCTAACCATTACACCAGGTCAAAGTTCCCAAAACGATTTTCTAAGCGTTGTTCGGATGCGGTACAATGTCAAAAGTGTTGAAGATCCAGTGAGAACTGAACTCACTACTTATTTGTAATTCAGCTAACGAGATTATTAAGCATTACAACATTAAGAAATGCCCCCAAATGATTTTATGAACATAGCTTACATGTGGTACAAGGCCAAATGTTGGGTGCATCTAGTGAGGTTCGAACTCACTATTCCGTCTTAATTGATCTAGCGAAACAAGCTTGTTAACTATAACACCACATCGAATTGTCTAAAACGATTTTCTATGGATAGCGTCTCGGATTGAGGAAATGGCGAGCCGAGTTCGAATTCCAGTCGAATCCATACATTCACTTACGTGCTAATATCCTTGGGAAAGGTATGAATCCTCTTCCCCCCACCCAACAGGACAGACTGGGTTCTATAGCCTTGGATGGCAACTGGTCTACCACAGAAAGAAATGGCAACCTACCGCGGGAAAAAATCTGCCTCGTTAGTCATGTATCGTAAGATACATGATCGCCTAAGCGTTTATCACACATGGCACATAACTGACTGAAAGGCAGCTTAGATGTGACACAAGGCCAAAATTAGGGAGCACCCAGTGAGGATTGGACTGTAATTGATCTAGCGAGACCAAATGCTAACCATTACACTACGTCAAAGTGCACAAAAATGATTTTCTAAGCGTACCTTAGATGTGGCACAAGGCCGAATGTGTGAGGCCCCAGGTAGGGCTCGAACTCATAGTTGTTATCTATATACTTTAATAATATACCGGATGTGACAATTTAATTCCATAAATGATGTCAGCATGTCGCTGAGGTAATTACTCAGTGAAATATTTGGAATCGAATACACCCGGACAAACTCTAACTTCCGCTTCCTTGAGATGCAAATCGGTTGTATCATTCGTTGAAGAACAATAGGCAAAGTTCCACGCGTACATATTATACAGTTGGCGGGGAACGAGAGCAGGGAATCTAGATCAGTGAATTCACATCATGTTTTCCGTTAAGACCTGTGTAGATGTTAGTGAAATCTTAATCCTAATAAAATGGCTGGTGATGAACATGCTATAAAGAGTTTGAATCAAGTGACACAGGCAGTTCAAAGAAGTGTGACAAGATTTGCATGATGACGTTAGAAGTGGGTAGCCAAAAGCCAAAGAGAACAGATGCAAATGTCGAAAGAGTGCGCGCTTCGTCGAACTCAGATCGAACCTTAAGTGAGTCCGATAGCATAGTAATTGAAATGAAAATGGTAACAGTGTAGCAGATTCTAGCAAGAGCTTATCGTCCAGTCCATACTCCTCCTCGATCTTTTAAACAAGAGTAGAGGTTTATTCCGTGTTACCTGTTTAGTATTGGGTTTCTGGTTCCTTCTAAAGTCTTTTCATTCCCTTAAACTCCCGCTTCTTGCGTCTTAATGGCATCATCGCCTTGCTAGTGGAGACTTGATTAAAAAATTGGAATGAGAGAAAAGTCATCGAAGATAGTTCGTTGAATCGTGAGTCGGAATAGCCCTGTATAAGTATCTAATCACGCTGCTGCCAAGTTCAAATACGCCTCTTGCGAAGTTAGAGATAATAGTGACAGAAATTCGCTTTCTCAGGACCCTTCCAGGACCTAAATTGTCACTCTTGTATGTATGTATGTATGTATGTATGTATGTATGTATGTATGTATGTATCTTTCTAAACCGCTCCGGTCTTACTCGTCACATGAGAATCCACGAGCAACCTGATCAAAATTTGCAAAACGGGTCAGGCCCTGTACAAAACAATTTAGCTTGTCGCATTGGCAACATGCATTGCAAGTCACTTTCTGGCATCGTGAGCCATTGTCGTTCTCATTTGAACAAAAGAACTGTGAATAAAACTTATCAGCGGTGGTCACACTCGTTCAACTACTCGACAGCCATCATGAACGTATCTATGTACGTAATGACGCCCATCGTTACCGCATCTGCGCAAGACAATAACTTATAACAGGATTTAAAAGTCGCACTCGCCCTGCTCATAACTGAGTGGGGATGAAGCTGACATTTTCTTCGAAATCGAGGCACAGTCATCAAATACGTATATTGTGTGATTAAAAATATTTTATCTTGTACTAACTTCGGCCTCTTCCCAATATTTCTATCATACACATTGTCTGTCTTGTTATCGCATCCCTTCACGCTTAAATATTTGACATGTTCTATATATATATATATATATATATATATATATATATATATATATATATATATATATATATATATATGGATAAAATAACTGAAAAAAATTGGGTGTTTTGTTTTTTGTTTGTTTTTTTTTTAATTTCTGAGGAAGGACCAAAGTAGTCTGAAATATTAAATATATATAAAAACACAGAAATAAATACTTTAGTAAAAGAAACACACAATTTTTTTTCAGTTATTTTATCCATATATTATATACATATCAAGAAAGTATACGTGGCTTCTCATCATGCTATATATATCTATATCTATATATATATCTATATATATCTATATATATATATATATATATATATATATATATGATGCTTTTCCACATTTTCATCATACCGTCGGATCTACATCCACATATTTGCTTACATATATATATATATATATATATATATATATATATATATATATATATATATATATATTTCCCATGTTATTTATTGTGCTTCTTTTATTTCAGTTCTGTTTTCGCGCAAATTTATTTACACTTTTTCTTCTCTCTTTTTCTCTCTCTCCTCTTTCTATCTGCTTTTTTCTCTTTTTATCTCACTCAACTATTTGACGTTCCTTTTTCTCATCTCTCTCCCTTTTAATATTGATTTCTCTCCCGATTTCATATTGCATCTCTCCGTTATTATATTATCTCGTTAAATCAAAAAGTTTTCTCTTCCATCAGCAATATACAAACATTGCATTTCTACTTTTCCTTTTTTTTTAATTTTACATTGATTTTCGTCTTTATTTTCAACTTAGAGAGCACTGAGCATGCGCACAACTATTAACTTCTTTTAAGTTCAACAGAAGAAACCAAGTAAAATTTTTCGGTGTTATTTTATGTTTTTTTTTTTCATAAAAAGCATCATATCGCAACTTTTTGGTAGGAATCAACAAGAAAAAAGCCATTTCTTCAGCATTATGTCACTGCAGAACTATTCTTTTCAGTATTAGAGGCAAATTAGATATGTTTTACTTTGGATTTGTGAGGAAAACGATACATTGCAGCATAATATGTAGAAAATTGAATGTCTTCTTTATGCTTTGTTGAAAAATCAAAGAAAACTATCATGGTAATTTTTTCCACATGCCATAAAATGTTTAGCAAAATATATTTTCTTGGCTCATTAAATACACGTGTGTGCGCACGCGCGTATAAGTGTATCTGTGTATCCGAGAAGTGACGAAATTTTCTCTGCCAAGCAAGAGGCTTTTCCCAAAAATTCTATTTGGTTATTTGGTCAAATTTTGAAACGTTAGCCAAACCAAAACATTTTAACACCTCCCCGAGTATATAATAATAATAATAATAATAATAATAATAATAATAATAATAATAATAATAATAATAATAATAAATACACAGACGCACTCATACGTGAGTCCGGATTATGACGATCAACTATATCCAGCAACAAGGCCTCTGATCGGGAAAATGGAGGCTTTGAGAAGCGTGGAAATATCACATAACTGCTGTTGTCCCCAGGTCCACCCTGACTTGGGGCGGTAGCACTTGTTAGGGCCCAAGCTATAGGCAAAGAGTGAATCCCCCGACAAAATCAAAATACCATAAAAGTATGAAAATGCAATACATTTTTATATTAAAAATACCAACAGCATATATATTTATAGTAAAATTACCGACAGACATATTTATATTAAAATTAGCAATACAATTTTAAAGCAAAATGGCCAGCAATACATTTTATAGTAGAATTACTAACAATACATTTTGTAGAAAAATGATCAGCAATAGCAATCTATCTGTAGTTGAAGGCATATGACATATAAGGAGATGATATGCCGTTAAACAAACTGATGTGATGGAATAACAATGAGTGGCGGCAATATAGGTGGTAACCACCTATAAGTATCTGTGAGGACAGCGGCCGACAGAGTCGAGCTGGGATCTGTTATTCAGATTTTGGCTGCTGTCGAACTCTTTGCCTTTAGGCAGAGAGGAATCCGGACGAAGCTATGCCGAAGGTCAGAGTCTCGTCCGGTGGGGGGTAGACCAACCCGAACACGTTTATGCGGGGTTATGGGGAATTTTTTTGGCCGAGCTTTCGGGCTTGGATTGCCCCACATTAAACTCGGCCTTGTGCCATTTCCTTCCTTGTGGAGAGGCAGATAAATACTGTCGAACTGGGATCTGTGAGACGAGCGGCTTTCTCATAGCAGCGCGCACACACCTGTACTGACTTGCGACGACCGTGAGCATAACTATTACTTCCTTGCTTGTTGTACTGGTTTCTACAATAAACCTGTTACTATTTATCCGCCGTGTTTGTCCACTCCATATCCCTGTTAGCACGGAATATAACACAAACAAATTAATCAATCATTCTTTCATAGGTCAACCGCAGACGAGATTATAGAGCCTCTGTGAACTCCGTGATCTTTGTCGAGAGTTATATACGTTTGCGCCATTGTGACAACATCATATGTCGCTCGAACTAGAGTTTGGCAAATTACGTTCGTTGTTCCGTTGTGGGTCATATCGGCTATCTTTATGCCAATAGCCCAAAGTCACACTCTGTTGATTTTTAACTGAAAGTCAAAAGATTTCTTCACATCAGACGACAGATTTTCTTGTAATAATAGAAGAATGAAATCGGGTATGTGTTGAACACTTTTATTGTCCCCTACGTGAGAGTAATGGAGAGCTTACAATGAGATAACTTTCCTACCCAGCCTTATTTTTTAGATAATTTACTCGCTTACCAAACCAAAAGAGTAACTGAAGTATTTTGGTCGGTGGAACTCTCTTTTTATCAGGAAATCTCGAGTTGCTGCTAGTTGCATATTCAACTACATCCGGCATCAAGGCCTCTGATCGTGAGAATGAATGCTTTGAGGAATGTGGAACCACTTCCTAATTGCTGTTGTTCCCAGGTTCACCCTGACTTGGGGTGGTAGCGCCTTTTAGGGCCCAAACGATAGGCAAATAGTGAATCACGATCAAACGAAATGTCAGAAGCACATCTTACTTTTTTTACATTTTTTTTTAGGGAATTGTGACTCTGTCAAATATGTCCTATTCAAAAAATATTCCCAACTTTATTCAAATAAAAAATAATTTTATGATGTTAAGAAAGTATTTATTAAGTAATATATATATATATATATATATATATATATATATATATATATATATATATATATATATATATATATAAATATATAAAACTCTTCGGTAAAGTGAATCGCGTTCTCTCGTTCACTGTGTGTTTATCTAAAAATAAATACGCTTAAATTCACCTTCATCCCAGGCGTGCACCAACGGCTTAGGGCTAGAATCTCTGACTGAAGCCAAATAGTCGGGTTTCGATCCTAGCTAGAGGCAACCGGACATCTATACACACTGATGAGCTGTGATACAGCTAAACAGTCTGACCGTGGATAACAGTATATATATATATATTCTTAATTCAGTATATCTGTACATAAATATTTATTTAAAAAAAATCTAGATCTTACTCATACAACAGAAATAACAGAAATATTTAGTGAAAAGCAAACTTATCAGATCATTTCTCATTGTGAAATACAGACTATTCAGTGAATTTTCAGAAAGATTTGAAAAAGTCCTTTCAGATTCTACACTTGTAGACTTAATTGAAAATAATGCATGATAGAGCTTGTCTTGATTGTCTGTTCTTTTTAAAGATATTTAAAAGCACTTCACTTCAATGCTGTCATCAAAAGTTGCTGAATCGTGAAATCGTCTCTCATATTTCTTGCAAATGTTCTGCGACCAATGGCTCATTATTTACCCTTTTTCCAGCTTCTATTCCGGTTGTATTTTTAACGCTGCAAGATTCTTGTCACCTTTTTGGGCTGATCCAAATGTACACTATTTTCGGAGAAAAGCCTTTTAAAAAGTCTATCTGAAGTTTTCTTGAGTACAACTTTTAGAAGGAGGTGAAAAAAGCTCATCATTCTGATTTTTCAAAGTTCTAGGGTCAAGAGGGGATTTAAGTAAACCTACAATCGCTGTCTTCTTGAGGAATAATAATTACTATTTTAATTTCTTTTAATGCATTTGCTAGTGGGGGATCCTCTGAAAGTTTCGTTATAATGAACTGGAAGGAGACTTCAGCGGTTAGAAATTTTGCCTCTCTTCAACACAGGCTTTTAAGAGCAATCTCAAAGGAACGAAGCATATTACTGATGTCTTCCAAAATTTCCCACATTTTGATGTGATTGTCTCAGCGGAATGAATTACTCTCAATTCTGGGGGTTGCATTGTTTCAGCTTCAGAAATCTTTCTATTTCTTAAAAGACTATTCCGTCTAGCTTTGTAGTCTAGGATTAGCTTAAGTTCTTTCCCGTTAAACTTGTCTTTTACAAAATCACGGAGCTTCTCGTTTTTTAGTGTGGATTTCCGAAAAATTCGACAGCTTCTTCTAACTTAATTTATTATAGCATATAATCTGTCTTGAAGAAATGGAACGCTGGGATTTTTTTTCGCAGTTCTAGAAGCAATATTTTAGAAAAAGGACTTTTTAATTCTTCACTTGTTTCCCCGTCATTTTCTTCTGAAATTCCATTGGATCTGACAGTAGCGTTATCTTCTTGCTACTCTCCCTTTCTTCACTTTCACAGATTTTTCACCGATATTCATCTTATATTGTTCACTTTTCAATCCGTTTTTGTACAAAACCGAAGAAATAGCTAGATGCATTGCATGAGTTAAACACTTTTGATACTCAGGTAAGATTTTTTTTTCCAAATTTCACCATGACTGGGGCACCGTCAGTTGTACACGCAAATATGTGTTTATTGAAACCAAGGCCCAAATCAGCTAGCCTCTCGATGATTTTGACACTATTAAGACTTCCAAGAATTTTAACCAAACCCAATGACTAATACATGTCTTTTGATGCACATTAATATTCATGTATCTCTCATTATTATGGATATATATTCATTAAGAGAATCGGACCTCTTCACTAATCAGTGTTTCAAAATGATTTCCTAGTTCACACTTTTTCTTATCATAGAAAATGCTCACCATTTTACTCACAGAGTGTCTCGTTGTTGGTTGTAGCTTATCGTATTTATTTTTAGCCAAACGTTCTTGAATGAACTTGCTTGAATAATTATAAGTACGCATGAACCGAAAGTAGTGACAGTGTAAAAAACCTCAAGATATGTTATAGCAAAAGTGCGGATAATATTTTACTAAACCCCGTACGAGATGATCGTAGCAGTTTTTGTCATTTTATGGATTTGTTGGCAATAAGCTATCGATATTTTTTCTTTTCTTTTTTTTAGTATAAAGGATATATTTAGAAAAACAAAAAATAAATTAGTTATATAGCGAAAATAATGTAAATTGCGGATTGCTATGATTGTAGATTATGTCAAAGGAATTTCATGCAAAAAGATATAATTTCCATTAAAACATAATTCTTTAACAAAAAAATAAGAGAATAAAGAATGAAAATGTTTTTAAATCAGGCAAAATGATCTTGCAGACAGATTCTGGCTTGCGTCTAAAAAAAATGAGAGATCTAATCGAAGGTCATTGTTACTGAAACTCTAACACTGCCTCTCGTTAAAAACAGGTGAGTACAACTTTGCAGTACTTAGAGAATGCGGATCTTATTTGTACATCCAATGACACGTCGCTGAGGGAGACGATCACGTTTTCATTTCAACTTGGAACGGATCCGACAGCGTACCATCCGACAACAACGGGGAAAAAAAGATACTACAACGTGACACAGCTATGGAGGGAGGGGGAGAGATAGATAGAGAGAGAGAGAGAGAGAGAGAGAAGTAGAGTGATGCCAATGTCTTGAAAGACAACAGTGAAAACTTTGACCGTTCTTTTTATTTTTCTTCTTATTTATTTATTGCTTTAAAGATATTTTTGTCTTCCACGACATGTTACCATTGACTTCTTTGTTGGTTTTCTTTTTTAGTCGATGTTTTGTAGAGTTCTACTATTTTACAATCCTTTTTCTGTTTTGGTTTTTCGCTATGTGTTCTTATTTAGAATGCTACCTATGTACGAAATGTTCACCTAATAGAAGGCCCAAGAGCCAGTTGTTTGAAGGTTACTGAATAAGGACGGTCTAGGAACAGATTATGAAGACATGAAGGATAAATAATGATTGAGCGTAGATATGAAAATGATGCGATTGTAGAGGCCGGAGAAGCATATATATATATATATATATATATATATATATATATATATATATATATATATATATATATATATATATATATAAACATATATACTTGTGTGTGTAAATTTACAGATATAGAAAAAAATAAAACTGTAACAGTGCAATATGAATAATGTCAAAAAGAAAACTTATGTTGACCGAGAAGTTTCTTTAATTTTTTAGCGTTTCTTAAATTTAAAAACCTTGTAAAACTAACGACATTATACTCTTGTTTATAGATATGTGTTGCAAAATAATCCTAACATTTGTGACAGTGTAAAAAACCTCAAGATATGTTATAGCAAAAGTGCGGATAATATTTTACTAACCCCCGTACGAGATGATCGTAGCAGTTTTTGTCATTTTATGGATTTGTTGGCAATAAGCTATCGATATATTTTCTTTTCTTTTTTTAATATAAACGATATATTTAGAAAAACAAAAAATAAATAACGTCCATCAGAAGGCGAAATGCGTGGGTTAAGTTAAGTTTTCCTTTTGTCTTTATTCATATATGTACATATATATATATATATAGATGTATGCATGTATGTACACACATACATACATACTTACACGCATATATATATACATATAAATATATATACATATATATATGCATATATATACATATATATATACATATATATATATAGATATACATATATACATATATATATATACATATATATATACATATATATATGCATATACATAGATATATACATATATACGTATATATATATATGTGTATAGATAGATAGATAGATAGATAGATAGATAGATATCTGTATGTATGTATGTATGTGGGAAAACGGAGAGGCAGACAAGTCGTAGATAATGGAAATATATAAAAGTATATACATTGATATATGCTAATAAATTTAATATACTATATGTTTGTTATGCATAAATATATTTAATGATGATCAAACAGGTATATATATATATATATGAGACGTAAAAGAAACTTTTAAATTGCATGACGAAGAGAAAACTGATAGATGAATCGTAATATATTTGCAGTAGTTTCTTTTTTGTTTAAGACGGTCTAGATGCCTTGAAATATACAATATAAAATCTAGCTTTTATTTAGAATCGAACATGTTGATAGCGATTTCATACAGTTCTTCTCGTCGAGCGACTAGAGCATTGATCTATGCATAGATGGATAGTAAGATACTGACACTTTCTGAAGACGTATTAAAAGGTAGAAAAAAAAATCTGTAAAAATAAAAACGAAAAATAAAACCAGCCCTGTGATAGTAAAAAAAAATGAGGACATAATGTCATCTTACCATTTTGCAGGAGTAATCACACTAGGATGGTTCTTCGAAATGCTCAGAATAGTTGGTAGAACAAAAAAAATATGGACGTACCGAAAAAAAGTATCGACAGAAAGTGGAAGAATATTTAGAATGGCAGGGGGGAAGCTAAAAAATATAAAAAAAGAAAATCACAGATGACTTGATGAAAAGATGTGACGATGAGGAATAAGCAGAACAATATTAAGAAGAACGGAAAGAAGGGGGAAAAAATGCAATAAAGGATCGTAATAAAATAACCAAAAATACCCGAAAATGCCTTTTTAAAACGTAAACGAAAAAGTGGGAAGTTGCTGAGCCCATGAGTGAAGCGAGATGTAAAAACATAAAGAAGCGGAGGTGTGGATGCGAAACACAACTGGGGAATAAAAGAAAAGAAAGCATAGTTTATGCATGAAGCAAAAGAAATTACAATCCAGAATACAATAAAGAATGCTAAGAAAAGTTTTTTAAAAAAATAAATAAAATTAAGAATAGGTGATAGAATACGGGGCGCGAAAGTGTAAAACGCTGAACAGATTACAAAATTAGAAATACAAAAATAGGCAATATAGATGCGAAAGTGAAAGTAGTATAAATAGGCTGAATCAGTGAGTGAAAAAAAAAAGACCTAACAGAAAAAGTAAAATTCAAAAATCTAAAAAGACATGTTGAAGTACATAAAAATATACTCGAGGTGACATCCTATATGCCACGGTAAGGTCGTTTGTCAAATGAGATGAACTTGGGTGTAGGAATTGAATTATGACAATCATGGTCTCGAGTATTGACTTCTAATCATCGACTATCCGCGGTCTTTAGATAGCATAAAAAACGCCGTAGTCAGGCGTTTTTTTACTAGGCCTCTATCAATTGAATCCATTTTACAAGCAAAATCAGTGCTACAGCTCATTGTAAAGCATTCGCGTTGTTAATCACGTAAAGACATGTCTGATATTAAAACATTCTTTTTTTAAATTTCGATTACATAGTTCTCTTCAAGAGATTATTCGTCGACTTAATATAGCGCTGTTGACCAAAATAGCGAGGTTGAGCTCCAACGACAAGACACATGTGTCATTAAGACCTTTTAAAAAGCCTTGTATTTGAAAATTGGATGCCGTGAAAGCGTCATCGAGCAAAGTGAAATCGGAATACCGAGTTTAAAAATGTGACCGTACCTCATTCGCTCAGTTCGCACTAATGCCCTTGGTCATGTATCTATCTATCTATCTATCTATCTATCTATATATATATATATATATATATATATATATATATATATATATATATATATATATATCCCGGTCTGATTATCTATTTATTTATCTATCTATCGCAGTCTGCTTATTATCTATCTAGATATCACAGTCTTTTAATATATCAAGCGATTTTAGATAGATGTAACTATGCACACATATAAATGAACATGCAAACGTATATAATAACTAGCAGCATGGCCCGGCGTTGCCCGTGCTTGATTAAAAAATCGTACGACTCATACAGCAATCGCTATCACTTGACTTAAAATATTTTTGCCCTTCCTTGCCTTTAAAGGAGTGCCCTTTGCCGTGATGATGTTGCTACATGCCTTACTTCTTGCCTATCTCACACTGCAAATTTTTTCTAAGCTCTATACTAAACATTAAATCTGTTACGAAAAAAGAACTAAACAAAATGAACACAAAATGATCAGCTTTAAAAAAGGACTCGTAACTAAACAAGCCGAATGAAAAAAGAATGTTAACAACAAATACGTTTACACAACCAACCCAGTTCTGCGGAATCAGAATCAACGTTGAGTTTAAGCAAGCAAATGAGCCAATTGGAGTAAAGTGCCAGGCAGATTTAAATTTTTCCCACTTGTGACGAATGCAGCTATCGATTTTTTTTACATGCTAGCATGCTAGTTTACATTCGTGTCAGTCGGCTGTTGGCTCTCACGCTGGCCAATAGAATATGGCCTCAAACTACATGAAAACTACCGTAGAAGCATGAAAAAATCGATTATTTCCACTATCGATGGGAGTTGGGAAATGCAAAGTCGGTCTTGGCCTTCCCGCTAACTTGGAGGATGTGCATGTAAATGTTGGTGCAACACACACACACACACATCCTGCCTGTTATAGATAGAGATGATAATAATAATAATAATAATAATAATAATAATAATAATAATAATAATAATAATAATAATAATGGTCAGCTACTCGTTTCTTCTTGTCTTCAACATTCACCTGAGCCCACCTATGGTTGATACGAGAATTCCGCTCAGCGTTCCTTATTTACATTTTATGGGAGGAACCGCCTAATCTAACGAGACCAGCAGTTTTAACAAGACCGGAAAGCTCAAACCCTCGGTCATGCTGACTTGGGAGTTCGTCCTATGAAAACTTGAATCAACCTGTCGCATGATTTTCATGACACAAAAGAGGATCGCCTCCATCGGCCGATAACAACAAGAAATTAGTTTCTTGGCAAATCGATCATGATGATATCCAAACCCTTGTTTCAGAGTCGTAAAATCAACGTTTCCAGCACTTAGCCATTCTTACTTATATATATATATATATATATATATATATATATATATATATATATAAAGCGGCCTGACGACTGCGTCTAGCATGAAACAGCCTGTCGCCTCTGAGTGTTGACTTCAATGTTCACTTTTCAATGTTCACTTTTATATATATATATATATATATATATATATATATATAAAAGTGAACATTGAAGTCAACACTTCAACACTTATATATATATATATATATATATATATAAAAGTGAACATTGAAGTCAACACTTCAACACTTATATATATATATATATATATATATATATATATATATATATATATATAAAAGTGAACATTGAAGTCAACACTCAGAGGCGACAGGCTGTTTCATCCTAGACACAATCGTCAGGCTGCTTTATCCCATAAATTTAGCGTGCCTTAAAACTATATTTCTGCATATATATATATATATGTGTGTGTGTGTGTGTGTGTGTGTGTGTGTGTGTGTGTGTGTGTGTGTGTGTGTAAACTTCATATATAATTAAAATATATCTGTAAAGGACAATATGAATATTTGAAAAAGGAAAACTTATGTTAGCCGACGCCTTTCGTAATCAATTTATGAGTGTTTCCTAAATTTTAAAATGTTCGAAAACTAACGACATTTTACTTTCACTAACTGATCATCAATTAGTAGGAAGGCGCTTTCTTGATGTGTGTGGATGCCTGTCTGGGAAAAGGAAAAACGTGACTTCCAATTTTCGGATAAAACAAGATAGTCTGAGTTCCTTAATTTTGGCTTGGCAACCAGTCTGGAAAAGAACTCTAAAAACCTTTCTGAAGTGGGATGGACTCCGACAACTGATTTCACCCTAGTGTCACCCACTTCTGTTATGGTTGCAATATATTTGGTGCTCCTAGGATTTTTTCTTTTTTTTTACTGGCGTTTACTAAATGCAAGGACCAAGATTCACTCAATATATAAGTATACTACAGGAGTTTGTCGCAGGTAAGAAGTGCAGATTATGGGCCTATTTTAGAAAGTGTTGACCGTAGACCTGAAGATTGTAGTGATCGGAGAAGCATCACATTAATAACAGAAACAAAACTAGATTACAGATGTTTTATTTACAGATCAGCAAGAAAATCCTAATTGAAAGAATTGGAACCAATACATCAAGTTCTCAGATTAGCACTAGGGGATTTAATACCCCTCAAGATTAATTTTTATGCTAAATCAAACTATTTTTCATTAAGGCGACATAAAGTACTTTCCTGCTCATCAAACCATACGCATGAAAATGTTTTTAACCCTAAATGTAAAAAAGAAGCTGCTAAACCGTTCCGGTTACACATGGGAGACCATTGAATGTGTATGTTGTGACCAAGTAAATGCTTTAAGAAATAATAAAACCAGTGTTGGAGATATATCATATATTAAACAGTAAATACAACAGAAGAGTATTACACGACTAGTGAGTGTGGGTCGGTTGACCAGCCTCCAGTCTATTCGACGGTTATATTTAACAGCCTCCTTACGAGGGATGTATGTGGCACAAGACCGAGTTTACCGTGGGTTCTCCGAGCCCGTAAATATTCCGTTAGAAGCCGCATAAACGGGTTCAGGGACTGTCTACCTCCCCGGACGATATTTTGTCCTGCGGCAAAGCCTCATCCGGGCTTCTCTCTGCCGACGCAGAGAGTTCGACAGTTACAAACAGTCTGGTCGACTGTTAATATTTAACAGCCCCCTCACGAGGGTGTATATGGCAGAAGGCCGGTTTATTGTGGGTACTCCGAGCCCGTAGGCTCGGCCGATAATATTCCCTTTGAACCCGCCTAAACATGTTCAGGGACTGTCTATCTCCCAGGACGAAACTTTGCCCTTCGGCAAAGCCTCGTCCGAGTTCCTCTCTGCCGGGGCAGAGTTCGACAGTTACGAACAGTCTGGGAGACTGATCTTCAAAGGCCTTCTCTCCTACTAATCTTTTAGTAAGCGGAAGAGTCCAACATATACTCTTTAGTGGGCGGACAACATGACAGTGAACATGAAGCGATCCTCTCAAAAACACCACCTTGAGATCTAACACAACCAACAGTCATAATAAAATTTATCAAACTCCATTGGTAAATACCAACCTATTTTCTTCCCAAGAGGAACAAAAAATTATTAAAAACTACATAACCTAATCACTCATATGCATAAGGTTCTAAATAGGTAGACAAGGTAGGATGTACAGACATGTTAAAAATATAAAATCTCTGAAACGACTACTGGATATATAGAAAACTTTGCTATGGACTTTGCACCAGAAATACACTACAAAATCAAAGGTACTTTTTTTCCGTTCTCTGAATCCGCACTTATATCGATACAAAATTGAAACAACAAAAATCCACTCCTCATTAAACTTATAAACAAGATAAATCTGATTCCAAAAATCACATCAGTCAATCAACGTGCACTTTTCGTCTTATGATTCCAGTTCAAATCTGGTTTTTGAATGCTGATAATTTAGATAACATGGACACATGCCCACGATATGTTCTACCGGCGCAACATAATCGCAGTATTTCAATTTAGACGCATCTGGTCTTTTGTTATACGAAGAAGGGTGAGTAAATATCGATGACTGGAAAATGATACGGTGTGAAAATTATATAGATAGATAGAGATAGATAGATAGATAGATAGTAATGATTTAAAATTACATTAAACTAAGTACATCGTCTCATACCTCAATTGCTACTGTTTACTAAGCTTACATTATTTGGCATGAGACATCAATTACCGAGTGAGAATCGAACAAAATATACAGTATTAATTTCCAACCGCAACAGCTCGTTAGCCATTACCCAATGCCGAGTCGCTCAAAGATTAACTAAACTTTGTTTTGGCACAAGGTCACCATAGTAAGTCACCCACTGAAAATCGAACTCACTACTCTCTGTTAATGGTCAGAGATATTTGCTCATTAACCATAAACCCAAGCAGAAGCACCGAAAGATTTAGCAAGCTTTGGTTATCGCAAGGCTACAAGTATGAGGTACTCAGTGAGGACCGAACTCACTACTCGGAAATAATGCTCAATCAGACTGGTTTTGCTAACCACTTTCCCAAGCCAAGACTCCCCCGACCCGTACTTTAGTTGGTCTATCATTGATTCATTATTCTTCTAGCAATGTATTCAAGTACATTAATGGATATTTAAATCTCTTTAAAAGCAATACGATGTAAGCCTTACAAATATATATATGTAAGCTTTACAAATAATTACAGAATAAAGTTTAATATAAATTCTATTTCGTCTTTTCTTTCATTGTTTTCCAAGTGCTCGCCTTCTCAGTTCGTTTGCATCTTGAACGTAAGCACCATGGTTAGTGGGTGAATACCTAGCTCATGTATAAGATTTGGACGTAAGTATCCGGTCTTAAAACAAAAATTTGTTAACTCTATTATACACAAAGAATGGATTTTATATATTGGCTCATATCATTCAAAGGAAATGTTTAATCGTAGTTACAATCGTTCTTTTGTTTCAAATTTAATGTTGGATGAATAAGACACTTAGCTTTTGTTCAACAAAACAATGCTTTTTATTTCGAAAGCTTTGTTATAAAATGACCTTCCTATTGAAGGCAGCATTGAATTATTTTGTTTTCGTATAACAGGTTCAATGAAACTTAATCCAGCTTAAATTACACATTCTTATATGATTAATTTTTCCTAATCCTTTCCTTCCTTCAGTTATAAAATGCACTCGAGGCGCTCGCCTCCTCATGACCTGAGTGTTAGAAATCTCTTCTCACAGATTATTATATAGGGTTGGAACAAAAGTTAGTAATGGTTAAAATCATGAATTTCAAATTAAAGACATATCAACTCCTTAAGTGTCATTTAATTCCAAAATTGGTAAAAAAAATTACTAGTAAAATCTACTGCTGGCATTTTTTTTAATTAAAATCTACTTGTAAAAGTTTTGTTTTTTTTTACAATGAAAATCTATTGCTAGATTTTTTGTCTATTAAATTCTGTTGCTAGAATTTTTACTATTAAAATCTAGTTCTATAATTTTTTGTTTTTACTATTAAAGTCTATTGCTGGAATATTTTTTATCAAAATGTATTTCTAGAATTTTTTTTATATTAAAGCATATTTTGGGAATTTTTTAATATAAAAATGTATTTTTTATACTTTCATAGTGTTTTCAGCCCAGTTTGGTGTTTCACTATTTGCCCATACAGAGAACCCTAACAGGGTCTACCACCCCAAGTCAGGGTGCACCTGTTAACAACAGCAATTAGGAGGTGGTACCACGCTCCTTAAAACCTACCGACCAGAGGCCTTGATGCGGCATGTAGTATATCATACAACCCAGGAAGGTATGACGATAAACTAGCTCTTTCAGATATTAAATATAAGTGTATTTTCTGTATCTGTCTATATTTCTGAGATGAGGTATTATGTACACTATTCACATTATTCGGACTATTGTCCTCATCTTTGTCGCCATATTTATTACAACGTTTCGACCGTTGTACGCTCCGGCCTTCTTCAGGTGGTGGGAATGTCGAACTGAACCTCACTGAGGTAGATTGTTCTAGTTCCACGTGCCATGTTTAATGGATGTCAGTTATCAGTTACGCCCTGTTAATTCCCCTCGCCAAGTTCTCCACTGCCTTAACCAGGTATTGAACTCACAACTCTTTGGGCGCTGTCACTGGATCTAACCAGCCTCACTGTGCAATGTGTCCTTAAGTCTATCCCAGCGAGCGAACGCCTTCATCTACTGTGACATTTGTCGTCGAGAACACATGGCACAGTGGATAAAAGCGTTATTTAGAAACAGTGACAGGACCCAAAGAGTGTGCGTTCAATACCCGGTTAAGGCAATGGAGGACTTGGAGAGGGGAATTAGAACAGTCTACCCCAATGAGCGAAATAAATGGTTCAGTTCGACATTCCAACCACCTGAAGAAGTCCGGAGCGTACAACGGTCGAAACGTTGTAATAAATATGGCGACAAAGATGAGGACAATAGTCCGAATAATGTAAATAGTGTAGTGTATGTTCTGTTTCCATTTTCTCTAAAACTTCATCACTAGACCTGTATGTTAATCCTTTCTCTACGGCCATAACTCACCAGCAACAACTAAAATGCTGTAACAACTAAGAGGAAGTAATAACTTTAAAAGATGTGAACATTCCACACTAATTTCTTTTTTTAATCCAGTTCAGCCCATGCAAAGCAGTAAATCCACCAAGACACAAGAGGTTATTGGGTGTGTAAGAGTTAGAAAGAGAAACATTGCTAAGAGCGAGAACAAAAGAAGAAGAATCAGGAGAACAGTAGATGGCGATTTACATTACATTAGCTGGAAAGCATGTAGCCGGAAGAGAGTTCCACATGCGCAAAATGACAGAAAAAAGAACCTTGTCCTTGCGTAACAACTTGATTACACCGATGGTGAAGCGATGAGGTATAGGCCCCTGCTTCAACCAGTTGCTGAAAATCAGTACCAGCAAAAGAACAAAAAAGGGCCATTGCCTCGAGTACAGTTCGTAGGGTAAACCATCTAATCCCGGCGATTTGTCCCTGCCAACCTGCTTCAGCGCTTCCCAGATTTCCGACTCTGTGATGGGACCGTCACAGTTCAGCTGTCTCAAGGCAGGGAAAGTCGGATAAATAGGCGTCGAACAGAGCAGTGATCAGGCCGGTATCCCTGCTCAACAGATCCTGAGTGTAATGAAGAAAGTCTCGCATATGACTGCGCTTGTAATCACGGTCCGATTATCCGGCAATGTGACGCACGTGATATGTCGCTGATATCTGTTCTGTTATCTTTCAGCATATGATGCACAATAATATGGCATGATGATAGTAGTAGTAGTAGTAGTAGTAGTAGTAGTAATAATGATAATAATAATAATAATTGTGTTAGCCCAAAATGCAGATTCTGTGACGCACGTGATATGTCGCTGAAATGCATTTCGAACTTCCTCTGAACACAATTAAACGGCCATATTCGTTGCCTCCAAGGACATTCTTTTAACATAGCCCTAACTACCAGAGCGTGATCTTTCTTGATAAGGATGAAGGCTAAATCTGCCCTAGCTAAAGTTACTTCACACTATCACGGGATTTAATTGCCCGATCGACTTTCTGCTCACAAGCCGTTTGCGCTGCAAATCTATCTCGACTATATAGCAGACAAAAGGTTCTAATTTTAGATTTTAACTTATCCCATCACATTTTTCCAACCACAGCCCCCATCACTTCCCGCTATAGCGCATTAGCAGCAACTGGTCCCGGAAATTTCGCTCAGCAAACAATGATGAGTTCAATTTTCCATGTCAGGGACAACGATGTCTTACCATTCCCCTGCTAAAACTACTCTACGAGATTTTAAAAACGACTCTGTCCGCCGAAACAAAGCAGGCCGCTCAGAATGATTATTGGGCGCATAAACCCTAATGAGACGACGAGCCTTATCCTTTATGTTAACATCCAGCAAGCAAAACCTGCCCACCGGATCTGCAAAGACCCGAGCCCACTCTGCCTTCAAAGACTTCCTCACCAGCCAGGGGACACCTCTCGAGCACCCATCAAAACATGCCGAATAGAGGGAAAAACCCTTAGAATGCCTCCATAATCGCGAGTAGAAAACCGGGTCTCCTGCATACAACATATATTCACCCCGAGACGCAGAAGTTCACGAGAGAACTTCGCCCTACGTGACTCTAACCTCAGACCAAACTAGCCAATCAGAGAGGCATTATCAAACAGATTAGGGTTGCATTGAATGTGGCCTGATTGAGAAGACCGAGAGCTTAAGGGCCTGTGCCGATCTCACTCTTGATGTTGTCATCAAGAGACTGCCCGTCAATGAGCTCGAGAAACGTTAATTTTAAAGCTCTATACAGTGATGAGTGAATGAAAACGGGGATCCTCCCTTGCTTCAATTCGATCATTTGATTATCGTTCATGTATGTCACTGGGGACACTAATTTAAGAGACATATTTGCCTCCTCTATCTTGCCCCAAATCTGCCGCGTACCCGGGCCTGATCGCACCAAGGTCAGTTTCCCTTTGGGTCTCTTGAAATTTTGCGGCATTTCAATATCTTTACCATTAATCTGGCAGGAATTACATAGATCTGCAGGGTTTCGGGTTTATGCAAGCACCCATTCTGGTTGTTCCGGGATACGCGGCAGACGTCTTACCCAGGTATGTATGGTTGCTTGATTTTTTTCCCGATACGACAGGTGCTTTAGGACTTCTATTTCTTTTCTTTTGGGGTTATTGAGAAGGATAAGTAGGTGTATTTTTGGGTGTAGATATGGGTCTATGGACAGGGGTGTTTTTAAAAGAAGAAGGTAGTAGAAACGGAATATGTTTTACAGATCCTTTTTGCTTTGTTGGTTTGTTTGTCAGTGGTTTGGGTGGAAATGGATTGAGAAAATAATTTCTTGTTTGTAGAGGCAGAGGATGAGTGCTGTATGAAAGAAAGCATGTCTAATGGACTCCTCTCACTCGCCACAATAAATTCACCTGGGCGTAACCGCCAGCCTCGCTGCGTACAGCCTCTTGCCGACCCATATGGCCTTTCGCAACACCAGCCAGGTGAGTAATACCTCATCATTATTGAGGCATTTCAACCCGGGTGCCCAAGGCCAAATGGAGCGAAACTCCTCCTTCATAAGTCTGAGCTCGTCAATTAGACCATCTTTAGCAACACTAGTAACACTCGATATAAATCTCTGGGAGACAACGCTCTGCTATCTGCTTCGCTACCTCCGACTGATGAAGGATCTTTTATCCTTCATCAGTCGGAGGCAGCGAATCGCATTTCGGCATTCGGCTCGAGGAGAGTTGGGGGCCTTTCCTCATCTGTATGCAGACTTTCAAAGGAAGGAAAAGAAAGTTGAACGTCTTTTCGCTATTTCCGTCATCCTGCGTTCTAGGAAATTCTAATGGAGCGGATGTTGACGAATCTCAACACTCGGCATTCCCAGACCACCTTCGACAGGGTGGAAGCAGTAGATCTTCCAATCTACCATAGGAAACTTGGATCACGAGAGGTATCCAAAAACGTCTCGAACTAACTCTAGAAATTCGGCAAACAGACGCGGAAGAACGGTTAGCCGGTAAATGAGAATCGAGATGTGCGAAGTACAAATGTCCACTCTCCCCTTCAAGGAAAGAGTCCTTCGAGTCCACAGACGAACAGCTTCTTCAAACTTCTTCCGAACCTCCGACCAGTTCATCATCAGCTGTAGGTCGGGACCGAACCAGACACCAAGTATCTTGGCCAGCACGTCCGTCCAACTGAATGGCCCGGGAAGAGAAACTCCTTTCACTCACCAAACCGCAAGCCAACAGACTTATCGCAGTTGATTTTTGCCCCTGCAATCGCTTCCTACCTGCGTACTTCTTTGCTGACTTCATCTATTTCGGCGGCGCTCTTTGTGAGCACAGACACATCGTCGGCATAGGCGGAATACTTGGCCGCGATGTTACCACCAGGCAAGGCTATTCCGTAAATAACCAGATTCGCATTCAACCTGCGAAGGAATTGTTCCAACGCAAGGGCGTAAAGCATCGACGATAGCGGCAACTTTGTCGAATTGACCGAGACAAAGCGAAAGTCTCCGACCTGATTCATTCACCTCCATCAACGCATCAGGGTGCTCATAAAGGAGACATATCCAGGAGCAAAAGTACGGCTCGAAACCGGCAGAAACGAGAACAGCTTCGAGAAATCGATGGCTCACACTATCAAATACAATGGACTGATCCAAATTTATCAACGCGACGTCTTAAATGCTGAGGCGAACCAAATGAAGGTTGTCCTGAATAGTCCTGCCCCTCACAGAACAATTATGCTCGGATTTAATCAGACTAGGCAGGACAAGCTCCAAACGGCTTTGCCAAAATCTTCAACTCTTCATTAAGCATAGTTAAAGGGCGAAAATTCCCTATCCCGTCCCCACCGTTTTTGCTCTTACGTAGCAACCTGATGAAGCGAAGCCAAGAGAAGCATTGGGATATATTCCCATTCTTCAACTAATGGTTAAACATCAGTACCAGCAGAGGAACAAACACGGGCGACTGCCTCAAGAACATCTCAAAGGGCAGACCATCTATCCCCGTAGTCTTGTCTCGACCGACCTGGTTCAGCGCTTCCCAAATGTCCTCCTCCGTAATGGCCCCTTCGCACCCAGCCGCCTCGAAGCGGGAAAAGTCAGCCAAATAGATGTCGAACTGAGCAGGACTTAGTCCAAACTCCCTGGTGAAAATTTCCTGAAGAAAGACCGAAAAACCACACAAATACCTTTGTTCGTAGTCAACCATCACCCGTCCGGCAACGTGACTCTTGGGATGTGATCATTAGATGCTCTATGCAGTTTCGCCTGCCGTAATTGAGCAGCAAAGTTGATCGCATCGGAAGACATTCTTTTTAACCGAGCGCTAACTACCAGAGCTTGGTCCGTCTTGATAAGCGAGGAGACCAGCTCAGCCCTAACTACAGTTACTTTCCCACTATCTCTCATTTCGATGGCACCCTATAATATAGATTCAGCTGCCGTTTGCGCTTCTAATCTATCTCGATTTAGCCGATGACTATAATCAGCTGCAAACGATCTAATGACAGACTTAAGGTGGCCACACTTCTTATTCCTGACCACACTTTCCGCCAGTTCCCGCATTAATATTAGTAAAAACTGGTCACGAAAATCCTCCACCTTGAACAACGACGTGTTGAATTTCCAATAACCAGTCGATCTAGGCTTAGGCTTATCTAAGTTTACCCGAACCCGGATGAGCCTATGGTCCGTGAAAACTATCAAATGGAAACTTGAACATCCTAGGAGTCCTAAATCGACTCTCTTAACTAACGCCCGGTCGATATAGCTCACGCGGACTTCCGAATCCGGGCCGCCGCTACTTGACTAATTCCCGAGGGTATTCATTTCCAAATTTATCGACCAGATCAGACCCCTCAATAAAATCTCGAAATGGTTTCACATCCGGGTTGTTAGTACCTGATGTTTCCCCACTATGATCTATATCGGGATAAAGGATGGCATTCCAATCAACCGCTAAACTTACCTGCCGAGACGTCGTCAAAACGTCTCGACGCGCCGAAAAAAGTTCACCTGCTCCGCTCGGTCATTTGGGCGTATAAATTTCGATGAAACGAAGAGCCTTACTTTTTATGGTAACGAGCAAAAGACAACCCCCACTCCCGTTTCTGCGAACAAAAAAAGCATACAACGCCATTAAGGATATGCAGACCAGCCAAGAAACACCTCTGGAGCGACTATTAAAATAAGCTGAATAGAGGTGAAACTCCTTGGTTAGAATATTATTATATTCATTGGCAATCAGACGAGTCTCCTGTAAACTACAAACATTTACTCCGAGACGCAGAAGATCGCGAACAAGTTCCGCCCTGCGAGATTCTGATCTCAGGCCACGGACATTCTGACTGGCCAAGCAAAGAGTTATTGAGAAACACTTACCCTAAACATTGTCTGGGAGACCACGCCAACAGCATCAATTGATCAAGTGTCCATGCCACTTTTGATGGTAACGTTATGGGATATGACGCCAATGTGCCAGGGAAATGTTAACGTCCTATAAAGGCTGGGGCGAACTAAAACAGGGACACGCCCACAACAAAAATGCTTAAATTTGGTTGTATCCGCGTTTCCGTATACGGCTAACGGTGACGTCATCATGAAAGCCTTATTAGCTTCTCAACCATACTCCAAATTTGCCGAGCTTCTCAGCCAATCCTAATGACTGTCAAGACACTTTTTGCATCGGAAAAATTCCTCGGATCCTCAAGGTCCTTGTCCCCACATTTTTGCATGGAGAGTAAGGTCTTGAGTCCCTTGATTCTTTTTGCGCAAATCCTTGGCACGATCAGCCTGGCTTGAAGAGACTCGACAGACATCCTCCCTCAACTTGTAGGGCCGCTTCACAGTTTTTCGTTTCCGTTTCCCCTTCTCCTCAGATGACGGGCTTTTTTGCCTTTTCCTTGGATAAATAGTGTCCTTTTTTGTAGGGGCCAGGAGCGGGACGAGAGTATTCCTTACTGGAACGGCTGGGGCACTTTTTGAAGGGGGAAGAATTCACGGGTGGTTGCCTGTAGGACTTCGTGAATGGTGGGTGAACTGACGTTTTTTTTTCCATAAGGGGAAGACGGGACAGGAGATGAGGAATAGGTTGTTTTAGAAGATTTTGCCCACGACCTTTCTTGAAGCTGTATTAGCTTCTCCCTCTTGTCGTAAGACGGTTCGACATCTTGTCATCTGCTGAGACATTCGTGCATACTTGGCCGAAGTATTTCCCTTAGAGCTAATTTTGGACGCGGAACTATTAGTGTCCTTTCCCGTGGAGGATTCAGGAGATTGAGGTCTCGCTGTTGGGATCTTCCCTCTACCCCTACCAGCTACCAGCCATTCTCCTTCAGCTTCTCCATTACTGCCATGCCCTTTGTGGACGCTGCGGAACTATCAGTGCCAGGTAGAGGGAGATTTTGTTCAACGGGTATGGGAATCCCAGATTCCTTATTCTCTGGGCAGAAACTGGCCAGGTCACCAGTCTGGTCGTACTTCCAATATGACGGTCTACAACCCGTGGCTGTGATCGTCAAATTCCGATGGGAACAGAGGTGAAGGCCTGTTTGCCAAACATCATATTGAACCTCCATTCGCCGTGCTTACGAGCGGAGGAGACATCTAGTATTTCGTCAAACTGTTCAAAATTCAGTGCTAGATGCTCCCACTTCACCTGCGGCGGGACCTCAAATACTTTTAGACTGGAACTACATCTTCCTTCATACTATGTCCTAATTATGAGGTCCTTTGTGCTTAGCCCTCTACTCACCACAGCCATACACTCGAATGCGAAGATAACGGTATATCCCACATGAAAAAAGGAGCCTTGATAATTTGCTCGCGAAACACCCCAAGGACTCCAGAGATTCTTTGACAATGTCTTTAGTGGAACGACAAATTTTGCACAAGCGCTTGTCGACCAAACTTCTGTAATTCCTGGTCATCGGCCAAGAAGCAGCCATCCTTGATAAGATGAGCATACTCCCTAGCCCTTTCCAGAAAATCTGCCACGTATATTTTGCACATCGGTGGGGACTTTCAGCCACAGGGTAATTACCCGGACAATGCTTTGCCAGTTTTACTTTCCTCTTGTCACCATTTTTGACCAGCAGCTTTACTTGGTCAAGATTTCGTTCCTTCATGTTTTCGTTCTTCTTTTGGCTATTATCTGCCACCAAATTTTCTTTCACTTTATTGGTATTATAGCTATCCATACATCCAACGTCATTTTTAATACTGTGTTTGTTTTGGCTCCTTGGGGCCACCACATATTCAGTCTTCTTTCGGCCATTATCGGCCACCATATTTTTCCCTATTATCACTTATTCTGTCATGATTCTTTTGGGGTAGTGAATCCACAATTGGCGCTTTCTTGTCTGGTGGGTCGGTCTTTGTGGCCTTCCCGAAAAGATTTTTTTTTTTTTTGGCGACCGACTATTGTTGGCCATATTGCTTTTTTTCCTGAAATCTTTATGACACAAGCCAATATAAGATGTTCTCAAAATTAAAACAAAGAAAGAAAACGGGAAACAAACTTCAACAGAAAATATTTAAGTTACTTGGAATAAAACTAAATATGAGATTAAAAAGAAAAAAGAAAATAGGGATCGCAAATAAAAATCAAATGCCGGTTATAGCAGGCAAGAGAAGTACGTTTTGACTTTAAAAAATAAAAAGGTTTGGCCTCAAGTAAAAGATGATTTTAGTCAAACAATGAAGTTGGCGTCAACTAGATAATTACAGGAGATAAAAAGGGGTTTTGCTAGAGGTTGAAATTAAAGATTCAAACTAAATAAATTAAAATTAAAATGCGAAAGTGGACAAGAAAATGTAACAGAAATTAACTTTACGTGAAGAGAAAAAATATGGGCTCGTCGTAGAGCAAAATCGGTTAACTAAAAAAAAATAGGACACGAATAAAATTAAAATAAACAATAAAAAGAAGCAATAAAATAAAAGGAAAATTTAAACAAAATATTGTCGACTGGTGTAACTAAATGTTACACGAGAAAAAAAAACGGAATTTGGAAAAGTTTGAAATTAAGTATTCAATGTGAAATAAACTGAAAGAAAGCAGAACACGGTGCAAAGAGAACTTTACGAAAAATTAAGTTTGCCCAAGAGCAAAAATACATAACTAGAAAAATATAGTAGTTGTCTAAAATAAAAGTTTAAATATAAAAAACAGTATTAAGAAAAAACAATGAATAAAAGAAATGTTTAAAAATACTAGACTTCTTTTCTTTCTTTTTATGTTTCATATCCTTTCAGACGATCATGGCTTTCCACTTCCCTCTATCCCTTGCAGCTTTCAATGTTCCTTAAATCCTGCCACCTCCACCAGACCACGTTCTCTCATCCACTTGCTTAAGCCCAGCAGGTATGTCAGGTGTTGTTTTCACTTGTCTCTCTTTCCCTCTATTCGACCCGTGAGTATCAGATTCTCCAGGCCTCCTTCCTCATTATGTGTCCCAGAAACTTCAACTGCCTCTTCCTGATGTTAAGTATTACCCTCCTCCTTGTTTTCAACCTCTCTAAGACCTCATCGTTGCTCACACGCTCGCTCCATGAAATCCTTAGCATCCTTCTGTAGAGCCACATCTCTGACGCCTCGATTCGATTCTTCATCTTTGAGGAAATCGTCCAACATTCGCTGCCGTAAAGAAGGACAGATGTCATGTAATATCTCAGTATTCTTGTCCTTGTTACCAAATAAATCCTCCCCTTTCTCAATAAGCTTTTGGAATGTATCCTTGGCCATCCCAATACGCCTACGGATCTCAGTGTCGCACTTACCGTCTGCTGTCAAGACGCTTCCCAGATTTTTTAAACTTCCGCGTCTGTTTGATTATAATGTTCCCGACCTTCAGATATCATTTCGGGCTCATCCTCTTAATGACGACCATGCACTCCGTCTTCTTGAAGTTTATGCTTAGTCCGTTCTTCTCACTCTCCGTCGCTAACTTCTGTAGGAGATTTTGTAATTTCTTTTCTGCGTCTGCTATCAGTACTGTGTCGTCTGCGTATCTTATGTTGTTAAGATTATGGCCGCCAATGCTAAATCCTGGTAGGGTTTGCAATTCGCTCAGAATTGCCTCGCTGTATAAGTTGAACGGTTCGGAGGAAAAGACACATTCTTGCATTACGCCCCTTTCTATTTTTGTTTATTCACTGAACTCGTTCTCTATACGCATGCATGCTGTTTGGTGTCAGTATAGGTTCTTGATTATCCTGATATCTCTCCCGAATATATCAAAAAACTACTAAGCAAGAATACTAGACTAGTGTAACTAAATATAGACGAGAAAAAGAAAAATTCGACCGAGAAGTGAGCGAGGGATGGGAATACACAGAAACCGGGTTTCCTCTTTTACGGAAAGAAAGAGGTTCACTCTATAGCAAGATCGAAAGTGAAAAAGTTTAAGCAGTAAAAACGAGAAACAATGAATAAAAGAAGAGCTTAAACAAACATTGACTGGTGTAACGAAATGTTACACGAGAAAAAGAGAAATTCGTCTAAGAGCCGAGCGGGAAGTGGAAATAAAAGAAAAACGGAAAGAAAAAATTCACAGAAATAGAACAATTGATTTTTTAAAAATTCCAAATAAAGTCAATAATTTAGCGTAACCTAAGACGGTCTTTAAAGTAATCCAAAAGGTGAAGCGGACGTAAAATGGTCTGTTACTGGTCAAAATCACGTGAACTCTCACGGTAGCATAGCAAGGAGTTCACCCGAACAATTACTATGTAAGTATTTATAGAAAAGTCATAGGGAGTCAACATTACGGTGGTGGGAAAGTGATTGAAGCCGAGACGCTAGAACAGCACCAATATTGCTAATTCTTCTTCAAGGAGCTTTAGATAAATATCACGAGCACCGGACCATATGAGGCAGCAATATTCTAAACATGGACAAATGGTAGACTTATAGATATGTAAGATGGATTCTGGAGAGAAAAATTTTCTAGAACGACACAGTGACCCAGATTTCTTATACAATGTAAGCCGGATATAAGAGAGTTGTCGGGACCGGAAAAGAAGTCTCCTATATCCGGGTTTCTCTTATATCCGGGTTTGGTCTATTTTGTTTTATTAACACAGGCTCTAATTTGGGACCAGAGACAATCTCTCTTTTATCCGGGTTTCTCTTATATCCGGGTTACACTGTAATCTGTCATAGCAATAAATTCAAAATAGTCTTTCTACTTCGTGTCAGCAAAGAAATTTAGCCCGAGAAGGTGTAATGAGTCACTCTCCTGGATGTCAGCATCAGCCATGCTGATGGAAGACAGAGAGGGGTCTCTCAGATGATTAAAAGGGGGAGTTTAGCTTCGGAGGCGTTAAAGTTAACGAGGCAAGATTTGCCTCAGGGAACAACAGTCTGAAAGTTGTTTTGGATATCAGGTGTCATTTTGACGTTAAGGAATACTGGAAAGAGCGATAACATTTACTAAACTTGAAGCCTATTCTACTGAAAAAATTATAACCGACAGTAGTACTGTCTGATTTATTAATAAATGTCAAATGTTTCCTTATGAGGAAACAGCTACTATTACAATTGCCTTAAACATTTTGGAAGCGTTAAAGACACAGATATTGATCAGCTTGGCGACAATATCCAAAATATCGTGCAACATTTGGGGCGCCTTCTGTATTCAGTGGTTCTAAAAAACCTTAGTCTTCTTTTTACTTAGCTTGTAACCACATTCAATATAGCGTCTGTTTGTTATATGGCTTCGTCTCATCCTGAGCATATGTCGAAATATGAGATACAAAAGAAAAAGAAAAGAGGACCGTGGACTTGTAGGATGAAGCTTCAGAAAGAAACGGGGGGTAACGGACAGAAATATTGAGTAGAGATATTTGATGAACGGGAAAACGATAAGCCGACAGCTATTGTTTTAACTGGAAGTCGACGGTGTCATATCTTCAACTGGCTCCAGTGTGTAGCCTTCCACAAACATCGACACAACTTGGCCCTCGACCCTGCTTCCTATCTCTGCTGATGCAGTGTCGACAGCCAGGGAGGCAATTAGTGTTTGTTCCAGTGGAAAAGAAGTGGAGGAACATTCAGCCTACGGGAAATCGGAATGGAGACGAACTCGTATGCGCATATCGCAAATATGGCTGCATATTTCCCACCCGATTTATTATGTGTCATACAAATGTGTTTACACATATACATGATAAATAGGTCTACCATTCATGCAAATTTACGAGAAGACGTTAACGCGTACACATACGCACACACACTAACACATACACGTGTCCAGATAGATAGATAGATAGATAGATAGATAGATAGATAGATAGATAGATAGATAGATAGATAGATAGATATGAACAGATTGAGATGGTCAGATAGATATGAACAGACTGAGATAGATAGATAGATAGATATGAACAGACTGAGATAGATAGATAGATAGATAGATAGATAGATAGATAGATAGATAGATAGATAGATATGAACAGACTGAGATAGATAGATAGATAGATAGATAGATAGATAGATAGATAGATAGATAGATATGAACAGACTGAGATAGATAGATAGATAGATAGATAGATAGATAGATAGATAGATAGATATGAACAGACTGAGATAGATAGATAGATAGATAGATAGATAGATAGATAGATAGATATGAACAGACTGAGATAGATAGATAGATAGATAGATAGATAGATAGATAGATAGATAGATGCGCTAAAGTGAATATAATGCAACCAGCTAGAATTGGAATTCGGCTCTTCGGTTTCCAGTTTCGAGACGTTATCTATTGCACAACCCGTACATGCAAGCTTTCAGCACCTGATATTAACAAGCTAATACTGACCAGTCTTGACGTTGCTGAATTTTGGTAATCGAGCGAGAAGTGGTGTATCAACATAGATAGATAGATAGATAGATAGATAGATATGAACAAGCTTAGATAGATAGATAGATAGATAGATAGATAGATAGATAGATAGATAGATAGATAGATAGTATTCATGAAATTCGAATTGTGTGCATGCACGGATTACAGTACGGAATTTGTCGCTGCCGGTTCTCAGCAGGGCCCTTTTTTAGACACATTTATACATGCCAGTGTCACTGATTTGGTGGACCCAGTGAAAACTAACCATTTGGAATGATTAATATATTTTATGCTTAAATTCATTGAAACTTTCTGCAGCAGAAATACATTCACACAGACACACACAGACCTACTAAATTGTTCCTCTCGACAGGAATCGACCCACTATCCCTTTTTCCACCATTGAATGCGCAGACTCACTGGTCTTCTAGACAAGCTCGTTAACCATTATCGTCCTAGAGTTTTTACAATAGTTATATCTGTATCAGAATGTCTTTACTCTTGAATTAATGCATACCTGTGTGTTAGTTTGATAAAAAGCCACCATTGTGGAACACCCAGTTTATTTTAACAATAAACTAGACAAGATCGGTTGAGCATCTGTCTATTGTCCACGTCTTTGTTGCCATATTTATCACAACGTTTCGGCCATTGTACGCCCCGGTCTTCTTCAGGTGTTTGGAATGTCGAACTGCACCTTTTTTTATTTCGCTCGCTGGGGTAGATTTAAGGACACATGATACAGTGGCATTGGTTAGATCCAGTAACAGGACTCAAAGAGTTGTGAGTTCAATACCTGATAACTGACATCCATTAGACATGGCACGTGAAACTAGAACAGTCTACCCCAGCGAGCGAAATAAAAGGTTCAGTTCGACATTCCAACCACCTGGAAAAGACCGGAGCGTACAACGGCCGAAACGTTTTGATAAATATGGCAACAAAGATGAGGACAATAGTCGGAACAATGTAAATAATATCACGTAATATCATGAAAATGTGAGACGCCTAACATGCAGGTGTCAATGTTATTGGTTTGGCGCCGTAAATTTGAACAGCCATTAAAAAGACAAAAGAAAATATGACACTGAATTATTTGTTGGATGAAAGCACAAATCATCAGCATTTTTTTAATCGTTTGACCCCAGCCAGGCTTCCTGGGTATAACGATAAACTACATCCGGCAGCAAGTGGGAAGTTAATTTTTGTTGTTCCCAGGTTCACCCTAACCGGGGTAGATGCCCTTTTAGGTTCCCAAATAATTAACACCCAAACCGGGGTGAAAGCAGTATGAAAATATACAATTGATTTTTATAGTAAAAATACTAGCAGTACATTTTCGTATAAAAATATCCTGATCTCCTACGAATTGATTTCTTTGAAAGAAATTCATACGAATCCATTATAAAACTCTTGTAGCATTAAAAAACTCACTGAGGTTTATATGCCGCAAAAAAAAGCGAGGCGACAATGCCACTAGTATGCAGTGGGGGCGGGGATTTACAAGGAGAGAAAGTGAATGAGAATGAAAATATTGTTGAATAAAGAGAAAAATGGAACAGGCTTCAAGAAGACAGAAGATGGCGATTGACGATTGTACTTATCAGAGAAGCAAGAAATCAGAAATTTCCGCAGGTAAATTGCGAGAAAAAAACTGTCAGAGTAGAAGAGATAGTTGCATTGAGGTCGTTCAATAGTAAAATGGTGAGACTTAACTGCCAATCTAGTAGCACACTTAGATTCATGTACTACAAGCACTAGGAAGAAAATTTCATCCGAGCAGTTGTCATTTCAAAATTTGTTGAACCGACAGAAGGAACCCACGTCACGTCTATGAGAATGTGACTGGAAACGAGATGCCAGGTCAGGATCGATTGTATTGCAAACCATTTTCTCTATTTTGTTATGAATCTCGAGATGCACAATAGTAGCAACAGACCAGATATGGCAACAGTATTCAATACACGAAAATGTTCAAGATGGAGTGTGAGGAGAAAATCAATTTTGGCACGGCACAGTGAACCAACCTACCTTGTAAGAAGGCAAAAAGGATGCGAGCTGCAAATTAGGGATATCAGAATCAAACAAGAATCTGTCTATATTTCTGAGATGAGGTATTATGTATACTATTTACTTCATGTCTAATGGAGAGGTGAATTAACAGGAGATAACTGATAACTGACATCCATTAAACATGGTACGTGGAACTAGAACAGTCTACCCCAGCGAGCGAAATAAAGGGTTCAGTTCGACTTTCCAACCAGCTGAAGATGGTCGGAGCGTACAACAGCCGAAATGTTGTGATAAACATCGCAACAAAGATGAGGACAATAGTCCGAATAATGTAAATAGTGTATCAAACAGAAAGTTTAAATATCTGGGGAGCGTTTTAACAAATGACGGAAAATATAGAAATCCATAGAAATCCGAAAATGCACTGGTGTAGCAAAATTTGTCTTCTAGAAACGAAACAAAGTATTAAGAAACAGGAAAAATTTTGATAGAAACAAAGAAAATAGTACTTAACTTCTATGTAATATCAGTC
>OZ038487.1:57958341-57963341 GCA_964036315.1 Acanthosepion esculentum | reverse complement strand
ACTCGAAACCTATTAGTAGGCCATGATAGAGTACAAGCGTTGCGCAACTCTCTTGGCACTTCCCTTAGGCACGTCTAAGGTACTTGGAGTTTGTGAATTTAAGCACAGTACTAGACTGGCGGCCAGGTCTCATCATGTTACAGTTGAAATAGTTGGATATAACCTTGTTCTCTGCTAACAGTTTCATATGACAATTTTATAATAGGAGATCTACATACTAATAGGGTAAAGGAGAAAAATTTCCAAGTCTCTTGATACTTCTCTTAGAGACTTTAGGTAAAATGGCGTGCTGCTGCTTCTTTAAGGCTAAGCCTGAGAGTTGAACTATTCTAGCAGAGATGCTACTAGGTAAGCATCCAGCGTCCCTAAGGCATAAATATCTAAATGGACGGAGTAAACTCCTTATCAGTGCGTCCCAGTGGTGCAACTCAATTTTCCCATGAAAAGCGATACATTGTACACAACCAACACGTAACAGTTATGAGATAGTAAAAACAATTTGTTGTTTCTTGATATTAAGTAAACATAAACATCAGTCCAATGGTACTTTCACGTTTAATGTTAAATGTGACTAAGTAACTAATTTCTGTAACCGAAGGGGAATCATTTGGAAAATGGACTATGATAGACATTAATGGAAATTAGTACTTAAAACATATTTATGTTTTTTTGTTTATTTGAATAGTATTTTTAATATAGTTTTAAGTAATAATCTATCTATCTATCTATCTATCTATCTACCTATCTATCTATCTACCTATCTATCTGTCTCTGTCTCTGTCTCTGTCTCTGTCTCTCTCTCTCTCTCTCTCTATATATATATATATATATATATATATATATATATATATATATATATACATATATATATATGCCCTGGTATCTATCTATCCTAGTCTCTTCCTATCTATCTATCTATCTATCTATCTATCTATCTATCCTGATCTCTTCCTATTCTTCCTATCTATCTCATTCTCTTCCTATCTATCTATCTATCTATCTATCTATCTATCTATCTATTCTGGTCTCTTCCTATTCTGTTTATCTGTCCTGTTCTTTTTCTATCTATCTATCTATCTATCTATCTATCTATCTATCTATCTATCCTGGTCTCTTCCTATTTTATTTATCTATCTATCCTGGTTTATTTCAACATATACATATATATATATATATATATATATATATATATATATATATATATATATATATATATATATATATATATATATATATGGTTACGGCCATATCACTTTGAAACACAGGTTCCAGCACAATCACCGAAGTTTGGCAACGTTGAGCCACGTTAATACCTTGATGGGTGACCACATGTAAATTACTGGTGTTATAAGTTTTTGCCATTGGTGCAATGGGTAATTGCTCGGAATTGTTAATCGTTGGGTTTGTTATATTCACTTAACCGCAAATATCACCAAAACTTGTGTCGATAAACCATTATTATCTCCCAAAATTCTTATAATCTAAAAATATTTTCTGGTTTTGAAAAACCTGCAGGTTGATAAGCCGTAGAAAACGAATCAATCAACCAATAAGAAACGGAAACATATTTGCTCTGATAATATAGACTTCATTTGTAGCTTTTGTTCCGGTTTCCATGATAGGAAATTAAGTGGAAACGTGTTAGACTAATAACAGCATTTAATAAGATAACAATTTATTAAGAAACTTAATTCGTAACCCATCGAATATCTCCGTGAACCACTCAAATCCTTACCTTTGTGTCCAGGATACACTATATTAAAAGTGTATCAGCATCACTGTTATAGTATTATAAACAAGACCACAGTATTTTTACTTATCTTATCAACAATTACTTCTATGATTTAGCCATTGAATTTTACGATTTATTCTATCTATATTTGACTAGTTCTCTGCAATCAGTCAGAATGTTGAGCATTAAAAGTCAGGATTGTCAGGAATTAATAAGACATTAGACGTAAATTTTTATCTTCCATTTGCAAAGATAGAATTTACAATTTCGGCAATAAATTTTGGAAATAAAAAGAATTTGTTGTTTCTTGATACTTCTTTATAACCGTCGGCTTACTTTGCAATTATTTAATGTTATTGTACAGAGTTAGTTTTTACAACAAGTCGATTTGCCAAACGCATTTGGAGTGTACTGTGCAAAACCATTTCATCTGTATGGAAAGGCAAAGATCAACCCAAAGCCTGTTTACTGCAACACACTACGCATGCGTCAATGCGTTCGGATACCCAATCAGAAGCAGGCAAACAAAGAAACAACAACAACAACAAAAAGAAAAAAAAGAAAAATACACACAAACAAAGCTGAAGAAGCAAAGCACTAAAATAATATAAACAAAACCGAAGAAATACAGAAGAGGAGAGAAAATAATGAAGAAACAAAAAGCGCATTAAAGAACCAAGATACAAGCTATTAAATAACAAAAAAAGGCATAGGCAAAAATGAAAAACACGTAAAGAAAAACTTCTTTTTTTTTTTCGCTCGAAGGGAAACATCTACTTATCTGAGAATCCTGGTAATGTCTTACGCGTCCGGCCTGTAAAACCATGCCAGTCGTGGATATCATTGTAATTGTAGAACGTTTCTACTTTCCTAAGATGTCGAAAGATAGAAGATGGCTTGCTTTTATTTATTTATTTTTCTTTTTCTTCTAATGTTATTAATTGATTTCTATGCTTCTTCGATCTGGATTCTGATATTCCGTTTTTGCTAATCTGCAAGCGCCGTTTCCACCTTGCTTCTTGCGTGTTCTTCCTCTTTCTTCTGATCTTGGTCCTCGTCTAAACATTTGGATAAATATAAACTATTGCAATCGTTATTCACTCCCGCCTTTATTTCCCATCGTGCTTCCGTGTTCCTTCCTCTGCAACTCCTCCCCCACGTTGACCTTTACTGCTTTTACTTCCTCACATATTCCCTCATCCTTCCACCACACTTAATCTGCTTTATTTCTTTAAATCTTACCTCCTACATTTACACAACAATTTTTGTACCCTTCATATATATATATATGTGTGTGTGTGGTGTGTGTGTGTGTATATGCGTGTGTTTGTGCCTGCCTGTCTATCTATCTATCTATCTATCTATCTATCTATCTATCTATCTATATATATATATATATATATATATATATATATATATATATATATATATATATATATATATAATATATATATATATAGAGAGAGAGAGAGAGAGAGAAAGAACTGGTAGGAAGCGTGGTAGAATAATGGTAGGTGTTTCAAATAATTTATATGTTAAAATGCCTGACATATTAGGGTTGTTTTTTTTTAATTGTCTTGAGCACTATCTTAATTTAGGTGTACTTTTCGGCAAATATCACTTTTGTCATTAATTTCACTTACAAAGTATATACATATATATATATATAAATACATACATACATACATACACACACACACACACACACACACACACACACACACACACACACACACACACATATATATATATATATATATATATATATATATATATATATGCATACATACATACATACATAAAATGTTAATGGGCAAAGTTGAATGAGACCAGGAAAGTATAAAAAGTGCTCAATCCATGTGTGAAAAAAATAAAATAAAAGTAAAAATAACATGTAGAGCTTTTTAACTTTAAAAATCAGGTGGTCAGTTGAACCAGATACCTTGGTTTCACACATATGGTATCCTCGGCAAGGTTGAAAATAAGGTAGCGGATTCAACTGACCTCCTGATTTTTTAAGTTAAAAGCTCTACAGTGTATATATATATATATATATATATATATATATATATATATATATACACTTTAGAGCTTTTAACTTTAGAGCTTTAATATATATATATATATATATATATATATATATATATATATATATATATATATATATATATATATATATATACACTTTAGAGCTTTTAACTTAAAAGATCAGGATGTCAGTTGAATCGACTACCTTAGTTTTAATTATATATATATATATATATATATATATATATATATAGAGAGAGAGAGAGAGAGAGAGAGAGAGAGAGAGTGTGTGATTTAGAGAGAAAGAGAGCCATCCCCAGACGGACATCCAATGTATCATAGCTCATCAGTGTGGCTAGACATCCAGTTCCCCCAAGCCAGAATAGAAACCTTACTAATTTGACATCAGTCGGAGATTTTTTCCCTAAACTATCCTTAAGCTATCGGTTCTCGGCAGGGATAAAGCTGAATGTTTACGTATTTATTTTTAATAAATATGCCAGTAACTCAGGGTGCACGATTCATAGAAGAGCTTTGCATTATCAGCAGTAGCCTTCAAATTCGCGCTTTCTCTCTAAAGTGCTCGAGCGAAATTTATTCTTTTCGGTAGCGTATATATATATATATATATATATATATATACATACATATATATATATGTGTGTGTGTGTGTGTGTGTGTGTGTGTGTGTGTGTGTGTGTGTGTCTATATATATATATATATATATATATATATATATATATATATATATATATATATATATATATATATATATATCCTGGTGAGTGGGACGGTGTGATTGCTGGAAGTTCCGACTACGAAACTCTAATGTCGGGCTGATGAAGGTGAAATCAATCAACTAGGTGGCAAACTTTTATTTTACAGTAAGATTCACCCTATACAAGGCCTGGAAATCACTCGAGGTAGACGGTTAGGCTAAGATGTAGTTTATACAGATAGGAGGAGAAGATATCCTTGACTTTAGACATGAACAGATTAAAATTCTACTGATCAGGGAAACATCCTCTTGGGAGTCCATTCCACAGCCCAGTGGTTCGCGTGAAAAAGCTGTTCAAATGGAACTTACTTCTCATCGATGGAATGCGAAGGGAATGTAGGTAGTTTGCTACAATGTAAGTTGCACGGCGGGTCCTAGCCGCATAGTTTAGTCCTGGCAGAACCGAGCACTTTCCATGGAAGTAGCGATAAAGCAGCAAGAGGCGTGCCACATCCTTCCTGG
>OZ038487.1:57945841-57948341 GCA_964036315.1 Acanthosepion esculentum | reverse complement strand
AATTCCTAATACCATGCTGTTAACCGTTAAACCAGCTCCGTAGCCCCTTACGTTTTCTTACCAAGACAGAATTTTTTAATCATTTCACCCTCAGCAGGCGATAATACCACTAGGGCGCAGGGGGTGACCGGTAGTGAAAGAGAATAAGAAAACTAGTGAGGACCGAATGAGAAAGGGCCAGTAAAGGAACCCTCTTCAGGAAGACAGAAGATGGCAATTATCGTTGCACTTAAATTTTTGAAGATGGTAGGTGGCAGGTAAGCAAGAAATTTGAAGGGAGATATACAGATGAGAAGTGTGACGAAAGAAGATTGTTAGAAGAGAAGTGTTGGTTTGTACTTAGCTAGTCCAACAGTAAAACAGTGAGACCTAGTTGCCTGTCTCGTAGCATGCTTAAATCCATGTGGTTGAGGCACAAAGGCAAAAAGTTCATCAGAACAGATGGCATGAAAATATTTGTAGAAAAGACAGGGGGAAGCCACATCACGTCGGTGAGAAAGAGACTGAAGTCGAGATACCAGAGCAGGATCGATTACATTACATATCCTTATTTGGATTACAGACTTATTCTTTCTGTTATAATTTTCTTTCTAATAATTATTTTTTCAGATTTTATTATTTAGCAAGACATTTTACATACATATATATATATATATATATATATATATATATATATATATATATATATATGTGTGTGTGTGTGTGTGTGTATGTGTATGTGTGTGTGTTTGTGTGTGTATAGATAGATAGATAGATAGATAGATAGATAGATAGATAGATAGATGAGTGGTGCTCCAAACGTCATCCACAAGTATAGACAGTACAATAACATTGTTAGATGAATCAAACTGTCCACTAGTGTTATGGGAACTTACCCATAATAATAATGGACTATTCCGGACATGATAAATACTGCTCCTCAAAAGGAAGCAGCAGTCAGAGAGTGAGTTCAGAGTCAAAAATTGATTTAAATGAAGCGTACCTGAAAATTCCAGTCGATGAGGAAAGTTCAAAACTACTGTGCATAAACACACGCAAAGGGTTGTACAGATACCAAAGATTACCTTTTGGGATTAAGGTCGCGCTGGCTATATTCCAACAGACAATGGATTCGATGCTTGTCGGACTAGAGTGAACGATTGCATACATGGATGATGTATTGACTAATAGCGAAAGTGTTGAACAACATTGGGAACATGTACAAGAGGTGTTTGAAGCGAATACAAAGCTATGGATTCAAAGTAAAAGAAAACAAGTGCAATTTTTTCATGAAGGAAATTGAATACTTTGGCCATATCATAGATCTAGAAGGTAGACGACCAGACCCAGAAAGGTCTACAGCAATAAAAAAAAAATGCCAGTTCCTAAGAACATAACAGAACTACAAAGTTTTCTAGGCTTAGTGAGTTACTACCAGGAATTCATACCTCAAATGCATAAACTTCGCGCACCACTGAATGAGCTGCTAAAGAAAGGAAAAGTTTGGCAGTGGACAAATCAATGCCAGGAAACATTTGAAAAAATAATTAAGACGTTAACTTCAGATTTATTTTTGGCACACTACGATCCTAAATTAGAAATTATTGTAGTAAGTGACGCGAGTGCCTACGTGTATATTACATAATATGCCGGATGGGACAATAAAACTCATCGCACATGCTTCTCAAACCCTCCTACCAGCGGAGAGAAATTACTCACAAATAGAGAAACATGTTCTGGGAATTATCATCGTAGTCACAAGGTTTCATAGGTACATCTATGGTAGACATTTTACTCTGCAGACGGATCACAAACCGTTACTAACAATTTTTGGTTAGAAAAACGGTCTACCGGTTTACACTGTAAATAGGTTACTTAGATGGGGAATGATTTTTCTGAATTACAATTTCAGATTGGAGTATTTACCAACAAAAAAGATTGGGCATGCGGATGGTCTGTCGAGACTTATACCAAGGAAGACAGAGCCATTGGAAGATACGGTAATCGCAGCATTAAGAAATGAAGAAGATATCAGGACAGTACTATGTTGTACAGTTAGACATCTCCCAGTCACACTACAAGACATAAAAAATGAAGCAAAAAATGACGAATTTATAAATAAAACAAAAGCAAAAATAACAGAAAAAAATGAGCAAATATCGGACAGTTTTTCTCTATGCGATAATGTGCTACTTTACAACGAAAGGGTTGTAATTCCCAAAACATTACAAAAGCGAATCCTAAAGGATTTCCACAGGTGCCATCCTGGTAAAAATAGAATGAAGTCGCTAATGCGAAGCTATGTATATTGGAAAAATATGAACCAGGATATTACTCAGAGGGTGGAAATGTGCAAGGGTTGTAATTTAGCAGCCAATCATACATAAGCCATGGCCAAAGACTGATCGTCCGTGGTCAAGAATACACGCAGATTATGCAGGACCAATTGATGGTTTCTACTATTTAATCATAGTGGAGAGCTATAGTAAATGGCTGGAGGTGTTTCGTTGCAAAAATCCTA
>OZ038487.1:57818341-57940841 GCA_964036315.1 Acanthosepion esculentum | reverse complement strand
ATAACAAAAACTACATCACTTGAGGATTAACAACAGCAGTAAGAACTGAAATAGATAGCACCTATAACTCGTAAAAGGAAATAATGGTATAATCAAGATGTTGACTTTCCACATACCTTCAAATAAAAGTTTAGGAAGGAAACTCCCAGCAATACTGGAAAGAGCGATAACAGCTACTGGACTTGAGAAAATAATTTTCATGAAAAACTGTTTTAAGAGAAAGATTTTATAAACTTCAATCGACAGAAATACAAGCTGTTCGATCAATGAATGTTTCATTATGAGGAAAATGGTTAATATCACCATTACCGTGGAATCAAAAAGTACTTTCTGTGTTACAAAGATACTAACAGTAAGCTCATTTACACCAAATGATGCCAGGTAGGACCAGCCTGAGATCTCAGCACTCTACGAGATGATGGTATAATTTAATTTCATTTACGATAAAAATTCATTACTCAGAATTATTTCCATTGGAATCATCCTAAGCAAAATAAATCCCATTGTTACTCTTATTGGTCGCAAATCTCTGTCAACACGGAACTGAACGAGAGTATTGATAAGGCTGTTCCTACCATGTCCAGACTGAAAGAAAGAGCGTATGTAAAAACAGCAAGGTGACAGAATACAGCAACGTTCTTATCTATAAAGCTTGTGTTGTAGGCATGATCTTGTAGGGCATTAAAACTTGAGATGTATGGTAGCTCAACGCCCTCCATATCCGCGCAAAACTCTTCGAAAAACAATATCCCCAAAAATACTCTCTTCGAGAAGGCTGGCATTTCGAGTTACTGTAGGTAAATAAATGTGGGTCGAATACCCAGAGGACTCCTGTACGGAAAGCTGGCTCGGGGAAACCGCTACATAAGCAGACATCAAATGGAATGCAAATAAGCCAATGAAAGAAACCTGAAAAGTGGAGGCATAAGTTCGGACATTTGGGGATGCTGGCCTCTTCTAACGATCATCCTGGAGGCAGGTAGCGCAGAAGTGCCTACTTCAAATTCGAAGCAGCAGTCAGAGCTAGAAAAGACAAATAAGCAAACACAAGTCTGACAGAAAGACCGGCATGAAACATTGTCTGCACGAATTACGGAAGGGACTGTCATTCTTTAACTGGCTTATCAAGGCCTGAAACATCATCAATTGTTAATGACTGGAGCGGACAGTGTATACATGGACTCATTGGGAAAAAGACGCGCAAACTTGATTGATTTGTATATTTTATGACTTAGCAAATCTGTGTATGATATTTAAAGTCGTAATAATTTTCTTTTTTTTTGCATAAGAATAATTCTTTTCTTTATGCAAGTGAATATTGTATTAACAATTTTTTACAATAACAATGATACGAATCCTCCTATTTAATCCATATATGGGGAAATGGATTCATACCTTTCCCAATGGTATTTGCGCGTAAGTCCAAGAGCGAGAAATAACTTAGATAAAAACATAGACAAAGGAGAACGCTCTGCCTATGTACATTTAATAAAGGATTCAGTTCGAAATTATCTGAAGAGAACCCCAATCGACAAACATCTGTTGACAACAATGATGAAATAATGAAAATTACATCTCAATACTTAACGAAAAATAACGGATGCATTATCGTAATATCGCGATGATTTTTTTAAGCATTTCACCCCAAGTAAGGCCATTAAGACGCCATGGGTTGCTGAGCGTCAAACAGAATTGGAAGACTTTAATAAACAGAAAGGTCAATAAGAGAACAGAATTCAAGAAGCCAGAAGATGGCGATTGAAGTTGTATTTAAATTTTGGATGATCGTAAGCGGCACGGAAGCAAGGCACCAAAAGAGAGTTCCACCGGCGAGAAGTGCGAGAAAAGGAACTATTAGAATAGAACTTCCGGTTACCGCTAGCTATTTCAACAGTAAAATGATGTAACCTGGTTGCTAATCTTGTATTCTTCTTCCTCTATGTACCATGTCACTTCAGGACGTTGGCGATCAATTTTATCTCCACAGCTGTGTTTTGTATCATTTAGTAAAGTTTATCTTTTTGCTATCTCTCCTAAAACCTGTTCTGCCAACCATTTATTCAAGCTCATTACGCAGGTCATACGCTATTTTCCTCTGTCCCTCTTGAGTTCATATTTCCTGTGAGTGTCAAATTTTCTAAGCCCTCTTTCGCCAGTATGCTCTCTAGAAACTTCAACTCTCTCTTTCTGATGTTAAGTAAAAGTGTTCTTTCCGTTTAAAACTTAATCCTATGTTTAATCCATAGTATCCTCAGCATCCTTCAGTAGAGCCACATTTCTGTTACTTCAAGTTTATTCCTTATCTGTTACTGGCTTAAATGAGGATCGACATTACATTTTCTTGTTTCTTAATATTTTTCGAAGGCAACTTTCTGTTATGGGTCCTTACCTATAACTACAGAATGATCTCTTCCTAACACTATGTATACTACGCCTCTCAAGAGAGAGAGAGAGAGACGAATCGAGTCGAGCCGATAGTAGTTCACTCCAAACCAGACTGACAGTCATACTTCCACATATTGTATTATTATTCCGTCTTATTTATTTGTCTTCGTTATTTCTACTCTTGTGTTCGTGTTGTTCTTCCTTGGTCGTAACCTGGACCATAACACTTTCGTTATCCGAGTTCGCCTCCAGGTTTCGTTAAACACTTCCTAGATATTATAATTATTGTACTTTCTTAGTGTCTCTAATTCTTAATTTGCATCTTTGGCTGTTTCTTTTGCTGACAACCATATATCGTTCCTCTTCTATGTGCCGTGTCCCTTCAGTGTGTTGCCGATGACGTCTCTCCACAATTGCCTGTTCTTTGTAGCTCTTTGCCATCACTGCCAAAACCTGCTCAGCTATCCATTCACTAAAGCTTGCTAAATAGGTTTTGTGTTGATTTCTTCTGTCTCTCTTACCTTTAAGTATCACACTTCCCAAACACTTCTTCATTATAAATTTCAACTTTTTTTCTTGGGGTCAAGTAGAAGTGTTCTTTTTGTTGCCCTTGTATCCAGGACTTCGTTGTTGCTCACATATTCGGGCCATTGTATTATCGGCATCTTTCTGTAAAACTACATTTCTCTTGCTTCAAGCGTCTCCTTCATCGGTGAAGAGATTTTCCAGTATTCACTAACGTATAAGAGGACCGGTACTGTATAAGAGGACTTTTTCTTGTTTTTAACGATATTTTCCTGTTTCTTAATACTTTGCTGAGGTTTTCGAAGACATCTTTCGCTATGTCAATGCACCTTCGCATTTCGGTGTCGTACTTTCCGTCCTATGTTAATTTTGTTTTTTACTTGCTTGATTTTGTTCTCTCCAATTTGAATTAGCATGTTGGGACAATCTAGTAGTAAGCTTAAATTCATGCAGCTGATATAACAAGTTGAAGAGCTCATTAGAACAATTGCCATGAAAATATTTATAGAAAAGATAGCGAGAAATCATGTCACGGCGGTGAGTAAATGACTGAAGTCGAGATGCCAGGTCAGGACCAATAACATCACAGACATTTCTTTGGATTATTTTTCGAGAATCTCGAGATATACAGGGTGTCCCAAAAGTCATGCTATAATTGTCAGAAAATGTACACTTTGGAACTAGCAACCAGAAGAAATTTACATGACATCATCTTCCGTAATTAGACCAATAAAATTACCTAATATATATTAATAATACCATATATAGAATATATTTTCACATAGGGAAACATTATTTAATTCGGTAAATAAATATAAAAATTACAAAGATTTCCAATAGTAGTACAACTTTTGGGACACTCTGTATAACAGGAGTTCCAGACCAGATATGACAGTAATATACAAATTAAAAAATAGTATATTTCAAAATGTGTAAGATAGATTCTAGAAAGAAAAATTGCCTGGCGCGACAAAGGGAACCAATTTTTCTATCAGCAGACCATCTTTTTCCTCCTCAATAGCAGGACAGATGGGTCATATAGCCTTGGTTGGTAACCAGTCTACCTCAGAAAAAAACGGCAACCTAATGCGGGAAAATCTTCTACTTAGTCATGAATTGAAAGAGATATGATCGCCCAAGCGTCTATCGCTTATGGCACTTAATTCATTGAATGTCTGTGCTTGAAATTGTAACCACTAATAAAACCGCCATGTCTACGAAATCAATTAGATATTTTTTTTTATGAGAGTAGAAATAGTAACTGTACAATTTTAATGCCTTTTGTGCATCATTGTTGTATACTCGTATAAAAATCCATAAATATTTCCAACATATGGCAAATGTATAAATACGCCTCTCTCTTTCACAGAAATTCATTATTTTATTTCTTTCTTCAGTTCTCGTTTGATGCTGTATTGATAACAGAATCAAATTTGAATAAATAAACTAACCTTTCACAAAGTCTTCTTTGTAGAGAAAGTAGCGATTAACAAAGTCATACCGATGACCGTTATATACGCTTTATGACTAATAAATCGAAATCAATGAGATTCATAAAAATCATACGGACATATATTCAATAAAGACCAACTTCCAATGGAAAAGATCATTCTAGAGCCGTGTACAAAGCTATATGACAAAGATAAGCGCCAAAACGCTCAAAAACCTTTTGTTCACATATACAGTTAGAAAATGCATGTACACATTTGCTGTATTCTTCTTCTATGTTTTTTGGTTCCGTTTTGTTTTATTTGCAGTACGCAGTTTCTGTTGAAAAGACACACACTGGCTCAATGACGCAATCCCTTGCTCACTCACTGTATTCATTTATTTATTCACACACTCCTCTCTCAATGATACATTCTATCGCTAAATGACTTTCTGACACACGCAGTGACGCGTTCAATCTCTGACATTCCCGCCCACTCTAATAAACGTCATCTTAATCCATTTTCAGACCCTTTCACTAAATTACTTAGTGATACATCCGATGACGCTTTCACTAGCGAACACTTCTACTCAAACTGTTTTATCACACTCTCGCTCATTGTCACACTTACTAAATGTCTACTTGACACATTCGTTGACGCTTCCACTGACGGACATTCCTGCTTAATCTATTTTGTCTCACTTCCACTCATTGTTACACTCACTCATTAAAGGAATAATTGAGACATTCGATGACGCTTTAACACACGGACACTCCTACTCATACTATTTTGTCTCACTGTCGCTCATTGCCACACTCACTAATTGACACATTCGATGACACTTTCACTCACGGACACTCCTACTTACACTATTTTGTCTCACTCTCTCTCATTGCCACACTCCCTAATTGACACATACGATGACACTTTCACTCACGGACACTCCTACTCACACTATTTTGTCTCACTGTCGCTCATTGCCACACTCACTAATTGACACATTCGATGACACTTTCACTCACGGACACCCCTACTCACACTAGTTTGTCTCACTGTCGCTCATTGCCACATTCACTAATTGACACATTCGATGACACTTTCACTCACGGATACTTTTACTCACACTATTTTGTCTCACTCTCGCTCATTGCTACACTCACTAATTGACACATTCGATGACACTTTCACTCACGGACACTCCTACTCACACTATTTTGTCTCACTGTCGCTCATTGCCACACCCACTAATTCACAGATTCGATGACACTTTCACTCACGGACACTCCTACTCACACTATTTTGTCTCACTCTCGCTCATTGATACACTCACTAATTGACACATTCCATGATACTTTCACTGACGAACAATCCTGCTCACACATGTTGTCTCAGTTTCACTCATTGTCACACTCACTCAGTAAATGACTTCTTGACGCATTCGATGATGTTTTCTGTCTCTGACAATCCCACTCAATTCAATTTCACTTTTACTCATTGTCATACTCTCTCACGAAATTACTTATTGTCTCACTCAATAACGCTTTCAGTAATTGACACCCCACTCACTCTACGCAATAACGCACTAACTCCCTCGTTCTATCATGCTCTCCCTGACACCCTCACTAACATGCTTTACTCCCCGTCGTATTCACTCGAATCTATTCAATTATTCACTAGGAAATTGACTCACTCTATTATGCACTCACTCACTGATAAATCCATTTATTTAATATAACAGTTACTCAATGAAAAACTCACTCATTCAATGACTTATGCATTGTAAAACGCTCACATAATAAAGTGATCCCTCACTTACAATCACTCTCACACTAGCCAATCTTATTTATTTAAATTAGGAAGGAACGACCAATATCCACTAATCTTCAATTTTCCTCATACAATATTAGTATGTCAGTCTAACAGTTTCGTTTTCTTTTATTTGGCATAAAATAAATAGCGGTAAACGGAAGATTGTGTAGCACTGACTCTTCTCAGTTAAACAGGCAGGTCTGCCTGATTGCGTTGAATTTCAATATTTGAAGCTTTTAGCTGGGTAAGATCATCAGTTGAGCTGGAAACAAATGAACAATTCTTCTTTTGCTATGTGTTGCGTCTCTACATAACATGGGCTACCATGTCTCTCCGAAACTTCCTAACTCTAATTACCCATCCAGCTCTTATTTCCCTTTTTCTTTTGTACTCAATGTACCCTGAGAGATTAACATTTCCAAGGCCTCCTTCCTTATTATGTGTTCAAGAAATTTCAGTCCTTTTTTTATCCTGGGCATTGCAGTTCTTATTGTGACTCTTTTCTTTAATGCTTCTTCATTACTTACTTGTTCCGTTCCTTGAAATTCCCAGCATCCTTCTGTAAAACTACATTTCTATTTCCTCCGGTTGTCTCATCCTCTGAGCGGAGATTGTTCAGCATTCACTCTGCATATGAGAGAATGAATAATATATAGTGTTGAGTCTTGACTCATTGTTGAATCTCGACTAATCCTGGGGAATGTGTTGACTAAGTCGCAGTTGGGCAGAGTCTCTAGTTGGATCTCGTGATTTCCCCTCTTCTGTCTTCCGGTACCAACCATATTTATATGGTCGGTACTCACCTATGCAGATTAGGTGGATCCTACCACAACATATAGTAAGACAGCACTCATTACTTTGTTTTATTTTCATTTTTCTCTGCACGATGCTTAGCTTTTGGAAGACATCTTTCGCAAGTCCACTACATATTCGGATTTCGATTTCGGATTTTTTTTATCCGCTGTTAAAACTCTTCCCAGATGTTTAAACTTCTGCACATGCTTGATGTTGTTTGTACCTCAGATCTTGGCGTTTTTTCCTTACAGGTGAGCATACTTTAGTCTTCTTACAGTTGATGCGTTGCCATTTCTTGCTTGCTTTACTACACCGTGTAGAAAGCCATGTTGTTTTCTCTCCGTGTCCAGTCATGGACGCAACGTAATTTGCGCACTGTATATTGTTAAAAATAGGTCCAGCGACGATAAATCCAGGTTGAGTCTCCACCTCCTTTATGATATCCTCGCTGTGAAAGCTGAATAAATCTGGAGAGGGACACGTGTTTGTCTTACACCGCTTTCTATTTTTGTGTAGCTAATGTGCGATCAGTCTACTCGGATTTTAGATCGAAAAATAAAATGTGAGTCGTGCCCACAAATACAACACTTTTTTTTTATACAACCCGAAGAAAATATTTTCGCAGAAACAGAAGATCATGCTAAATATAACAATGATATTTATACTGGCAGATACATGTATTTATATATATAAATTCAATGTTCTTTGTAGTGGCCATAAATAGATTAATATTTCGATTGTTCGAAAGGATTTGTTGCAAGTGAGTCTGCAAAGTTCGAAATGTAATGTACGGCAATATGTGTGTGTATGTTTGTGTGAAGCACACGGTAAGGAAACATGTATGTGACTGCTGACGGAGTGCGTGCGATAGCAGTAATTTTAACACGGTGAACAAAGCGCGAGGAGAGAGGACTTACATTCGTCACAGCTTTGTACGTTTTTTCTGTGTAGAAAAATTGTCGCTAACTGACGCGTTGTCATGCTAACGTGTGCTGAGGCAGGGGCATGTTCGCTGACTGTCTTGTTGCGGATCCACTCGCTGACTGTTTTTATCTGTTGCTGGCGAGCCGATTTTATCGCTTATGTCTAGCTAATGCTCGGCTCCGAAACCTATCTGAATTGTGCACGGGGTAGTATAGAGTAACACGAGCCCCGACTCATTTTCATGTCATTTCGAGTTCAAAATTTCTTTTTCCTTATTCCGTTTTTCTATCATTCCATTTTTTAACTTAATTTACTTCCTTCTTTCTTATGGTTGCTTGATAATATCCTTATCTATTCACCAGTTTTTTGGGGTTCTTTTTGTGTTTTTCTTTGTAGTTTATTTTTCATAGTAACGTCAGATCATGTCCCGTAGACACGGGAGGTGACGAGAGGAGGGAAAAATTACAGTCGTTGAGGCACCACATGTAGCCGTATCAACAGTTGGCGTAACTAAAGCAAGTTAGTCTTACAGAGACGATACCTCTTCAGGCCGAATATTGAAATCAGAGTTGATTTTTTACTCAAAGAGACAGTCAAGACTAGAGAGACCAGTCCGCCCTACTATTAATCCGAGGGGAAGTTATGAATTCGTAACTTACCATGTGTGTTTGTGTAAAGGTATACGCAATGGCTTCGACTTGAGACTGAACTCGAGCGCCAAACCAATTTTACGCGCTGATATCCACAACGCCATTTTTTATCCACAACGCCATTTTTCTTTCTTCTTTCGACTTCTCTCTCTGTCTCTCTCTCTCTCTCACTCACTAACTTTTTCTCCTTCATGTCATGAATTTTGCTTATAACATTTTTCTCCCTCACAAACGTAACATCATAAAATTTTTATACGCATTTTGTGTTCGCTTTGATGTTTAGTAGTGTCAGAATTAGAAAAGCGGTCTTCGTTGTAATTTACCCATATAAAAAAATAATATATATATATATATGTGTGTGTGTGTGTGTGTATGTGAGAGAGAGAGGGGGTGGGGAGAGAGAGAGAGGGAAAAGGTTGTAATAACGTTTTTTGTTATCGGGGGAAAAGAGAATAGATCTCAAATAATGACATCTACAAAACTAGTGAATGACAATGTAACTGGAGCGGGAAAATTAAACTGTTCGAACACGTAAAATGATAATCGATTCTCTCCTGATCTTTTTTATTATCAATGAAAATAATTCTGCTGTGCTCCCAAAAATATATGTTCCATTTTTCCACGAAAGGGTGTTTTATCTTCTTTTTTTTTATAGATATACAAAAACAGATACATATGAACACATAAGAGCCTGCACACATCCATAAAATTATATAGACACATTAAAAGGAAAAACAAACAAACACACGAATGACATGTATTTATACAACCACCCAGTTATATCGTAGGGAACATTTATTATTCTATCACATACGCATGCACAAAAAGTACGAAAACAGCTTTGGTCACATAAAGAGAAATAGAAATTACACCCAAAGACACTGCGTTAATCTAAAAAACCAGGTTTTTATATTGATATGTTTGGGGTTTTTTTACAGCTTATCAACCTTTTACAGATGATTTAAAGTCAGAAAATATTTTGTGATTTACGGCCATATCACGTTGGAACACCGGTTCGCGTGCAATCACAGAAGTTAAGCAAAACCGATCCTGTTTAGTACCTACATGGGTGACCGCTTGGGAATACCAAGTACTGTAAGCTTTGATATACGGGTGGTTATGTATGTATGTATTGAGAATTGTTTCATTGAATAATTTAGACAAATTTTGTCTACTTATCTTCACTTGAATCCTTTCATATTCACGGACAAGCTTTTTTGTGTCATTATTAAAGGAAGAGAGAAAATTACCGTGTTGATACATATTATTTAATTCCGAGTACTTTCTACATAGCACAATGTCATCATCAGGGTGTTGTTTATTTCTAGACAAATATTGTAGTGTTCATCATTTTCAAAGACAAAATGTTTGTGTTCATCTAAAAGTTTTTTTTTTTACTTGTGAAGAGAAGATGGCTGAGTTGAGTACTGTCTATTGACTTGGGCAACGCTTCAGGGGAGGTAACTATATTATGGTATTGTCGAGAATTATTTTAAAGAAATAAGTATTAAAATTATTAGTACAAACCTCGATATTTCTAGTGTAAACTTTTTAAAACATTTATGAAGTATTCATAATTAATTTTATTAAGGTTTGGTTTCAATTTTTAATGTAGATACCTTCAATAATTTTTAGTTTATGTTTAATATTTTTATACTGCAGTAAATATTTAGAAATGTTCGGCGTATCATTCAAATGAAAACTCAGCCGCAAAGACAGCGTGGTCACAGTGTGGCCAACATAAATATTATTTTTCCGATGTATAGGTAATTGAACGATAAAATGGGAAAACGCCCACATACCGTCTTTCGTCTTCTAAAGGATTTCTTCAGACTTATAATAGCTTACTCATGGAGGCTTTTTTATATAGATCAAATGTAGAATTGTAAAGTTTGCTATTCATGTCCCAAAAAGAAAACACTTGTTGGAATAGATAGCTAGCTAGATAGATAGATAGATATAGTGGGCATTGAATTAAGAAAAACAGGCGACATTCTGTTTCTTGATAAACGAACTTGCGTTTAGCATGAAATAAACTATCGCTTCTGGGCTTTGACTTCAATGAACACTTTTATATTTACATATGCTCTATCCCTGATATTGTACAATTTAACAATAATAGTAATCTTTATAATATCAACAAAATACAGTACTGCTAGAGGTGGACTACTTACAATAGTATCCAACGTATTTATGACGATTGGGACATACCCATTAGTGTTCATAGGTAAGGTATATATATATATATATATATATATATATATATATATATATATTGTGTGTATTTAGGCAGCATTTTTTCGTCGAAAACACAACTATACTTAAACATGAAAACAATAAACAAAAACTAAAAATTCTTGAAGCTATATACATAAAACAGTTGAAACCTAACCTGAACAAAATAAACTATGAAATCTCCACAAATATCCTTATATGCCTATAATTAGTAACACAAGCCATTGGTTCATACCAACGGCTTTCCATACTCAATACTCATCGGATTCACTCTCGCGTGGTCATGTGTGACGTCATGAGCTGTTGTGCGATTTTCGCTTTCAGCGTCTTATATGCACGTGTTTATCGTTGCTTGGAAATCATTCATGTAAACAAAAACAGAGTATCATCAATTTCTTGTTCGTGTATTGCTTAATATATTGTGTAATTGTCATCTTTGATAATGGCTTATGTAAGCCGAAAGCTTAGATTGGATTAAAAAATATGTATCAATATTGTGATTTTCTTTCATTGTTTAATGATAATGTTATTAAGCTTATCAGACGATATGAAAAGAACTTACATAAAATATATATATATATATATATATATATATATATATATATATATATATATATGTATATATATATGATTTTTAACAACTGACATGGGACTGCGATTAAATTTTTCATTTAATTTTTCTTGGTTCTCATAATTTTTTTTCTTTTTTTGGAATTATGTAGAAATTGTCCAAATGTTCTGTATTTCCGAGCGCTTTCGGCTATTCTTTTAGCCATTGCCATGAATGGTTTTATTTTTTACCTTTAATTGAATGTACAGGTTTTTATGTATGTATCTAGATTGAACGAATTATTTTATTTTCGCAATACGGTGAGCGCATTGTTGATATTTCATTTTCTATTAATCATAAATGTTGGAAAACTTCTAACATAATTCCTTTCTTATCTGAGAAGGATTATTCGTTATTTTGAAAAGTCGATAAACGGAATTAATCCACATAAAACGTTTGTTGTCTTTAATAACTTTTCAGTCAGTTATCGGCCATGCGTGATACACGCTTAACCGATCATGTATCTTTTCGATACATGACTGACGAGGCAGATTTTTTCCCGCAGTAGGTTGCTATTTATTTCTGCAGTAGACCAGTTGCCATCCAAGGCTATAGAACCCGGTCTATACTGCTATTTACCCATATATGGGAGGGGAGATAAAGAGGATTCATACCTTCCCCAAGGTTATCAGCACGTAAGTGAATGTAATGGATTCGACTGGAATTCGAACTCTGCTCTCCGATTCCTCAGTTCGAGCCACTATTCATTACCCCTCCTCCCCTTCAGTCAGTTATGTGTCGTGCGTGACACGTATCAATGTCTGATATCACATAACTTATAATAGACAAACTGGAACTATTTATTCAAATATTTGTTCTTGTTTTTGCCATTTTCCCGCTCTTTTATTTGTTTTCTTCACTTTTTAATATTTAATGGTGTCGTAATCGTAGGTCCTCCTTTCCTCACAGATTGTCTATTATCCTGTGTTTATTGTCAACATTATCCTAGTCACCAATGATTCTTCTGATGCGGTGTTTGCCGAAAAAAAGAAAAAAAGCGATTACCTTTTGAAACGAAAATTATGCAGTTTTGTCTGTTTAAAACTATATATATATATATATATATATATATATATATATATATATATATATATATATATATATATATATATATATATATATTGTAATATTTTTAATTCTACTGCAATAAAATTATCATAAGACATCTTGCAGTTTCAAAGTTCGTTCTGGGCAATTTTTTTTTTGTCAAATGCCAATCATTGGCATGACAAGAAAGAAACTGAAACGGGAACAAAATCCAAAGCTGCTCCATCACTTTAAATGTTAAACTAATTATTATTCATGAGCAAAAAAATGTAAACTACTTGCAAACACCAAAAAGCAGATAAAGGCCGCCACGTTTTCTGCTTATCACCTTTGATATTTTCAACGGCACCACACCTAACATTCACAGTTGGGTTTCTCTACCAAATTTTTGTTTTCTTTTACATCTTTAACTGATTGAACCGCGCTTGTCTGCGGTATTCTCGTCGGATCAGTCGGTGGTTTTCCCTAGAATGGAGAGTCCATTTTTCTTTATTAGTCTCTTGAATGCGTATGCGGATAGACGTAATTCACACTGATTAATCTAAATAAGGAACAGGTCGTCTACTCACACACGAGTATCGACAAAAATAACGTTTAGAATAATGCAAATAATCTTTCGGATTCTTACTTTCCAGTCAAATTTGGCTAGATATAACCATAAGTTCTATGCTAACAATTTCGTCTCTCGCACTTCTTGCAGTTCTTTATTTTTAGTTATGGACAAGTTCATATAGTAACATGAAGTGTACTATTTACTCCACAAAATCTGCCCTTTTTGACATTAATATTTTTATAAATATATTTTTTTTAATTAGTATTTGTATCTACCCCTCCACTTTCTGAAGAATTCGCCAACATACTTGACTTTGTAGCGTATCCGTCTCGGATCAATTTTCACTTCTTCAGTTTCCTTACTTTTTCTGGATATTTTCCATGTAGGTTCCGCGACTTGTTGTGGTGATGGCACATTGAAAATATCAAATAGAATTTTTATCGGTTCTTCCAATGTTTCAAGTCTTTCATTGACTAAGATTTTTTTCAGCTGATTATGGTGCCTTTTATGTACAAATCTTTTCCCTTTTATCATGTACATAAAGTTCCCGATTCTTGCAGATATTATGCCGTCTTCCCACGTTTCTTTGCCCTCCTTATACGCTCTAAAAACACTTTATAGTCCAAATTAGAACTTTTGGTGCCGTTTTTGTTATTCGTTCATCTTTTTCAACTTGGTAATAACTTGTCCAACACCGATTTACTTTTCTAGCAAACATTAATTCCTCTGTCGACATGTCAGGTCAGATGGTGTACTGGGATTAAGTGTTACACAGTAAACTCTCAGAAAACTTTGAAGTGCTTCCTCATTTACTTTCTCAAGACTTGCTTTCTTCCAACAAACCATTTTGCATTTTGACTGCGGCGGGACGTAATATGTTCCATGGAGAAAATCTTACAAAAGACTTCGAATTTTTTACCCGTTAATTGTGTTCTGTTTCAGAGACAATGGTATCTGGTATGCCTTATCTTACAAGCAGTCCATGCGAGAAATTCACTGTCACCGAAATATTGGATTTTTGCACTTATAAATTTCTGGCCATTTAGTGAAACTATCAACTACGATAGGGTAATCCATTCATTGAACCAGCAAAATCTATATGTAGTCTTGACCACGACGTGACTGCCTTTGGCTAAGGTTCTATCTTTGTGATAGGTAGTTTTGCTGTCAGAGTACAACCTCTGCAAGCTTTCACTATTTTTTCAATATCTTGATCCATTCTGGTCCATTCCATACGAAACTTCTCATCACAGATTTCCTTCTTGAAATTCCAGAATTCCCGCTATGAATAGCTTTCAATATTCGCTTCTGTGACATACTAAGTATCACAACCATTTTCCCGAATATTACAGCACCGTTGCATAGCGAGTAAATGTTTAAATCTGGATTTCATTCTTTGTTACCTTCTTTCAATTGCTTTGTTTGATTTTCGCAATAAAGACGTTATTTTTCGCTTTTACTTTTATTTCTTCCAAGTTAACTGGTGACTCTCGTATTACGTTGCACAAAATGATTTTTCATTTGTTTCACGTTTTAGTGTTGCAATGACCATATCCTCAAATGGTTCCCCATTTTTAGGTATTGATCTTGATAATCCCTCCAATTTTTTAGACTGTTGGTACTCCATCGTAAAGTCATAGTTTAATAAGATGGTACCCCACATAGTAGTCTATTAGCTAAATGCGTAAGTATTCCTTTCTTTGAAGCATATATTGAGACTATGGTCTGTTTGCAACCTAAAATTTCTTCCATGAATAAATTTATGAAATATCTTCACAGCAAATATAATTGCTACAGCCTATTTTTATATATGACTGGTAAAAGCAGGCGTGAAGTATGAGCGGAGGCATTCATTTACTACTATCGTATTTGTCTAAAGTCAACGTTCCATTACCGTACTCACTAGCATCTGATGCCACTACAATTTCTGCTTTTGGATCGTAGGGTGCTAATGATAAATCTGACGGAAGTCTTTTTTTCTATTTCATCAAACCCTTTTTGATAGTTATCATTCCAGTTCCACTTTTATCGTTCAGTCGATTTCTCAAATTATGCATATTGTTTACGCATATTTGATACTAATTAGCCAGTCCTAGAAAAGCTTGTAACGTAGTCACGTTTGTTGGTGGAGGCATATTTTTAATAGCACTTGACCTTGATGGATCTGGTTGATGACCATTTCTATCAATAATTTGACGTAGGTATTTAATTTTCGGTAAAAACAATTCGCATTTTACATCACTGAACTTTAACCCGTACTCTGTTAATTTTTCAAAAATTGTTTTCCCGTGTCCAACATGTTGTTCTTTAGATACATTTTTGATTAAAATGTCGTCCAGATACGCCGCCGCGAAATCTCAATTCACAAGCATGATATCCATAGCTTGTTGAAAAATAGCTGATGCCAACTGTGTATACCATAAGCAAGTTTTCCTCTGCACATCTATGTTCTTTAATTCTGAATATTCATTTTCAATTTGAATTTGTAAATACGCTTCAGAGAAATCCAACTTTGAAAATATTCTTACGCCGTTTAACTTCGAAAAAAAAATTCCTCTGGACTTGTTAACGTGTAGTTATGTGTTGCTAAACAACTGTTTAATTCTGTCGAGAATTCCACGCAAACACGAATTTTATTATTTCTTTCTTTAAATACATCGCTGGTGCAGCCCGTTTTTATTACACTAATTCTTTCGAGTTTAACTATTCGTTAACTTGTTCCAATGCTACGAATGGTACGTTCCGTTTCAGCTCAAATACTGGTGCCAAACATTTTTTACTTCAAAATCTGCTATGAATTTTTAACACCGACATAGTGCCTTTGACAGAACACCTGGAAAACATTTTTTAATTCTTCATTAAAATTTTTACTCTTTAAAATATTTAAACTTACATTTTTACAATAAACGTTTATTGGTTAATCCCAAAGTTCAAATAGTTTCATCTCTAGTTTCAAATAGTTTCATCAGTACCGAATAAATTCGCAGCATTTTTTATACATAAGGTTTAGTTTTTACATATTTATTACGGAATGAGACATTACAAGTCATTTCTTTAAAGAAAAGTAATTTCTCACTAGAAACTGAAATCGCGACTTTGGAAGTCCTTTTTAATAAAGGTTTTCCAATTTCCTTCCATATCGTTTCACTGATTATTGAAATATTAATACCAGTGTCCAATAGAATTTTCAGACCCACATTTTTTATTTTCACATTCTCAAATTTTATTTTGTTTTGTGTGACCATTTTTACGTCGTAATGCTGTGTATGAATTTCCAAGATGTAATCTACCACATCTGAAACAAGGATTCATTCTCCTTTTTATACATTTGTCCTTTGCTTGTACCAATGCACAATTCTTTTTCTGAATTTCTTCAGCATCGTGTTTCAGTATTAGAATTGTTGGACAATCTCCCACTATTTTTCGCAGGGTAATATTATAATTTTGTTCAATTTCCGTTAAAGTTTTCGCTCCTATTTCAGCATCTTTTTAGCTGTTAAACCTTGAACAAAAATGAACACTTTAAACATATCTGGAGTCAATTACTTCATTCTAAACCTGTCACATTCTTTGTTAACGATAACAGCATACGTGACAAAATCTTCGTCCTCTTTTTTGGTTAGATTCATGCACCTCCAGAGAGCCCTTGTCGTTAAAGATTTTCGCCAGAATGTGTACCATGTCTTCAAACCAGATTTTACCTGTGTTTTTATATCACTTTTTACTCAGTCTCTTTTCATGTTAAAAATGTTATGTATTTAATATAACGGAAGAAAAAGATTAACAACAGAACAACAACGAAGGCGACGACAAAGACTATTTCAAGACTAAGCTGAAGAAAGAGGGGCACTTAATGGACAATGGTATCTGAGTACCACAGATGAAAGGCTTGAACAAATAAGACTGTAACCTAAGAAACGTAGGAGGAAAGAAACTGATTAATTTAAAGGTTCATTTTCCTCGGAAACTAATTTTGGCTAAATGCAGATGAATAATTTATTTGTATAGATTATTAAAACAACTAATGGAATTAATCACTCATAAATTTACTAACAAGTTGATTTACCTACCGTGCCACTAGAGAAGGGACAGGAAACATACAAATAAATACACCAGAAATTTATAAATAAATGCATATTGATAATTATTATATTCAGTTCAGAATTCCTTGCAGGTTACCCAGATCGATATACACCTGAGGAAGTTCGGAGGGCACAATGGCCGAAACGTTGTGATAACAACAATGAAGGGAACAATAGTCCGAATATACATAGTGTAAGTAATTGTCATATGGTCTGATTACATATATATTTATATATTATTATAAATGAATTATATATATATATATATATATATATATATATATATATATATATATATATGTATATGTGTGTGTGTGTGTGTGTGTGTGTGTGTGTGTGTGTGTGTGTGTGTGTGTGTGTGTGTGTTTTGGGTTGTCCGGAAAGTTCATGCCGTTTTTTAAGGGAAAGTTAAAAACAAAACAAAATTATGACTTTAAGTATTTATTCAACTAAATATGAAGCATTTTGCTGCATAGACCTTCACCGTTTTTTTTTGTTTTTTTTTCAACTTCAAGATTCCATCTTGCCAGAATTTCGGTGGTTTCTTGGCAAAGAACTCATTAAAATTCTTATTTATGTCATCCAAATAATTAAAAATTTTTAAATTGAGATTATTTTGCAAATACCGGAATAAATGAAAATCCAAAGGATCAATGCCTGCTGAATATGACAGATGGGGTAATACATTCCAGTCAAGTTGCAACAATTTTTGATGGGTCGCCAAAGAAACATGAGGTCTGGCACTATTCTGATGGAAAACAACACATTTCCTTTTCGCAAATTCTGAACTTTTTTCTTGAATTGCTGCTATTAATTCGTTCAGCTGCGAGCAGTTCTTTTCAGAATCAATTAATTGGAACTTGGAAGAAGCACATAGTACAGTATTACATTTCAACCCCACCAGAATTTCTAAGAATGGAAAGAGTTTATTTGTGACGTGTTTCGTCCTTCAGTCACAAGTAAACTTTTTCCACATTATCATAAAGTGGAAAAAGTGATCTTCTTTATCTCACATATATATATATTATTAAATATAACTGACAATGAATGTCTATTACGTGTGATCATGAGCCGTTCTAGTGTTCGAATGTTTGCTTTAATTTCTGGTGAAAATATAGACAAAAATTGTCCAACATTTGTATATTTTTTTATTAAATTGGTCCTAAGCTTTCGGCTTACATGAGGCATCTTCAGAGTGGTTTTACAGACATGAAACAAAGATATTCACCTTCAAAGATGATATTTTGTTATTTTGACGTAGAAAATTGCTATGCAACGACAACGGCTACGGAATAGCAGACGCAGATCGTACGTTCAAGATGCAGTTCTATGACGTCATACCACGTGATAGACCGAAGTATTACAACAGAACCAATGTCGAGATTCAATGTAATGTGTTGTGACTAGTTTGAAATGTAATTTTGTTGTGTTTGGGTTGCTTCATTTTAATGTAGATTTCTTCCAATATATATATATATATATATATATATATATATATATATATATATATATATATATATATGTCTCTGTGTGTGTGTGCCAATATTTCACCTTTCTTAGTAGATTTTCTGTTATCACAATGTGAGATCCTTAATAAAAAATGTGATAAAAATTTAAACAAAAGAAGATACTAAACGAAATTTACTAAAATATATACAAAAAGAAAATTAACTAATTAACTAAATATAAAATTGTAGTCATATCAAACATGACTTTAGTCCAACGAATCGCGTCAGACAAAAAATCATCTTTGTCATTAACTTTCCCAATATATTTTGTGTAATAATATTAGTCTTTCCGTGATGTAAGTGGGATTAAAGAACATCGGATAATAAAGATTATTTCTTGTTTAAGGACAGGGGAGTGTATCGATGGATCAAAAATATAGGAAAAGAAATATGACCAAATTGTTCCGATCCTGTAACAAAACTATAGATATTATTCAGTTAAATTGTAAACTTTGCATTACTTGACAAAGTCTAGTCTCATACATATACAAAACGATAGATAGCGACATCCTCAAAGCTTACACATGCACATACACTCATACATATGTAAATGTGTGTACGTGTGTCAAGTTGTGTGTGTGTGTGTGTGTGTGTGTGTGTGTGTGTGTGTGTGTGTGTGTGTGTGATGTTATGATGCTATGAACTGCTCATACGAAATATAATCGATCATTTCGCCTTTGGCATAATACTTTTATATATTTTAATAGTTCATATATTTGTAATGATTATGCATTGTTATTGGCATTTACCACATACACACACACATGCACATATATATATATATATATTATATATATATATATATATATATATATATATATATATATATATATATATATATATATATATATATATATATATATATATATATGAGAATGTGTGTGTGTTTTTGTCCTTGGTAATTTCCGAAGTTAATGCACCTCGCAACTCAAACTGCACCTTCAGGCTAGTTTGAGCTACTCAATTTTAGCTCGAAGCATTTTTTTTTATTTCAGGACTGCATAAATAGTTGGGCGCAATCATCTTAATTTTATATATATATTTTTACACGTTGAGTTACCAAAAATAAATTGGTAAAATTCTAAGTACAGTGACGACTTAGATGCAGCTATTTAACTCTATCTTTTGTTTGTTTGTTTTGTTCTTGTGGGGTTGTGCGGTTAGGGGTGAGGTTCAGGAATCAACCAGTAAAATCATACTATGGAATTAATAAAACTATTTCGAGAGATATTCACAAATTATTTTTTTCTGTACAGTTGAATTTACACACATTACATTTGAATCTGTACAAGGGCTTTAAGACAAGCATATGACGTACCACTGGATTTATTCAACCTATACAGCAAGGAGAATCTGAGAGAATTAGAAGTCCTGACAAAATTCATTATTGGCGGCCACAATCGTAACAACGTAAAGAATGCAGATGGCACTGTGTTGATAGTAGACGCAGAAAAAATAGCTACAAAAATTCCTACAGAAGTTAGTGAAGGAAAGTAAGAAGAAAGAATTAAACATCAACTGGAAGAAGACAGAATGCATGCTTCTTAGTAAAAGGATAAGTCCAAAGTGCAAAGATACCAAAATCCAACAAATGCTGAAATTTAAATATGTGGGAAATATTATAACAGAGGACTGAAAGGCCGACACTGAAATCTGAAGTGCTCTGCTTAACTTTTGGAGTACATTACAAAAAAAGTAAAAAGGTGATGATGTCAGCAATTATGAAATAAAGGACGATTTACTATATTGACAATTAGAATAAATCAACCCTTTTTGTACCTAGATTTTGTAACATACCTGAATTTTCAAATCTTTTCTGCTTGCCATCAACATGGCTGAGGCTAAACACCAGGAGAGCAACACACTACGCCTTCTTGGTCTCATGTTTTCCACTGACATAAATTAGAACGACAATATCGAATCAGTTGCTTCGTATATTGCGAGGAAAGTTGGTTCACTGTAGCCTGCCAGAATTTTTTTATCGTCAGAATCCATCTTACACATTCATAAATCTCCCATTCGTCCGTTCTTTGAACACTGTTGCCATATCTGGTCTGGTGCTCCTGCTGTATATCTCGAGATTCTTTTACAAAATCTAAAGACTGGTCTGTCATGTAATCGATCCTGGCCAGGTATCTTGACATCAGTCACTTTCCCACCGACGTGTTTTATTCCCTCTATCTTTTCAACAAATATTTTCATGTCAAATACTCGCATAAGATGTTTTCCCTGATGTCTTGACTTCATGAATTTACGCTTGCTACTAGATTGGCAACTAGGTTCCACTGTTTTATTGTTGCACTAGCTAGATGCAACCGCCACTTCTACTCTAACAGTTTCTTGTCTCGCACTTGCTAGCTGTGTTCACTTCTGATTTCTTGCTCGATGATAATTACAATCTTCAAAAATCTAAATTTAATGTCAATCACCATCTTCTGTCTTCTTGAATACTCTTACTTTTTTCCTTCCTTCAGTCTTCCCTATTCTCAGTTTTCTCGTTCAATTTGACTTTCACTCGCTGTAACCCCCTGCGTTCTTCTGGAATTGTCGCCTTGCTTGTAGTGAAATGATTAAAAATAAAACAAAAAACTTTAACCTCAAAAGGAGAAGTATCAATTGAAAGCATTAGGCGGCGAAATGTTCCATCCCCGATGACTTGCATAAAGTTAAACTGCATGTTGAACTTGACTATATACCTTTTGGTAGCAGCAAATTTAAGAAAATATCTGCACTGAATTTCAAAGCATAGAGAAGGCAAGAGGAAACCGCTTTTCTATTATTTTGAAGAAGACTTTTTTAAATGTTCTGCGTCTTTTCTGTACGTGGGTGAACATGACTCTCCACAATTTCTTTTCCTTTAGAAAGGTTTTCTTTTCAATATCTATCCAAATCCTTATTCTGCCAATTATTTGTATACAAATGGACTCACCCAAGGTATACATATATTACTACCAGTGAATACCCAGCATTAAGTTAAGTCAAGTCGGACAGTAGTAGTAATAGAACGTTGAGTCGGTCGATAGAATAACGTAGCGGCAAGAGTCACAGTCACGAGCTCCTAGACTCAGTAAGAAGTCATACAGCGATACCTCGATATCAAAGACTGTATATATATTTTGCTACTAACCCGCATTCAGGAAAATAATAACCTGTATTACCAGTTTGTATTATTACGTTAATACATTTATTTTCCTATATTCATTCTTGGCGTTTGTTTCTTATTTGATACCGGATTTCATCCCGGAATCCACAACAAGTTATTTAGGTAAGTTCTTGTCTCCTTTCCTCTATCCCTCTGGTCTTCCGTATGTTCTCTCAGTGTGAGATTTTCTAACCGTTCTTTCCTATAAACTTTAACTATCTCTTTCCAATCTTAAGTATAACTGTATTTTTGGTTTTCATTTTCTCAAAAACTTCGCCGCTGCTTCCATGTTCAGTCCATGATAATCTCAGCATCCTTCTGTTGAACCACATTTCTGTTGCTTTAAGTCTCGTTTTCATCTGAGATATTGTCCAACCTCCACCTTCATATAGGGCCATTAATATTATGTAAAATTTCATTACTTTAGTCCGATGTAGACCTTTTAGAGGACATTTCCTTTTTTCTACCTTGTCATCCAATTGTCTGCTATATATATATATATATATGTGTGTGTGTGTGTGTATGTGTGTGTATGTGCGTGCGTGTGTGTGTGTGTGTGTGTTTGTGTGTGTGTAACGAATGCACAGCCGCAATTTTCAACGGATTTGCACCAAAATATACATGCACATGCTCCAAGTTAGCGGAGAGGCCAAGAACGAATTTGCATTTCCCAACTCCCAATGATAGTGGAAACAATCGATTTTTTCATGCTTCTACGGTAGTTTTCATGTAGTTTGCGGCCATTTTCTACTGGCTAGAGTGAGAGCCTATAGTTGGTTGCCACGAATAGGCAGGAAGATTCTATTGGCCAGCGTGAGAGCCAACAGCTGACTGACACGAAATGCTAGCATGCAAATAAAAATCGATAGCTGCATTCGTCACAAATGGGAAAAATTTAAATCTACATGACACTTTACTCCAATTGACTCATTCGCTTGCTTAAACTCAAAGTTGATTCTGATTCCGCAGAACTGGGTTGGGTGTAAAAAAGTATTTGTTGTTAACATTCTTTTTTCATTCGGTTTTTCCAGGTACGAGTCCTTTTTTAAATCTGATCGTTTTGTGTTCATTTTGTTTAGTTCTTTTTTCGTAACAGATTTAATGTTTAGTATAGAGCTTAGAAAAAATTCGCAGTGTGAGATAGGCAATAAGTAAGGCATGTAGCAACATCAGCACGGCAAAAGGCACTCCTTTAAAGGCAAGGAAGGGCAAACATATTTTAAGTCAAGTGATAGCGATTGCAGTATGAGTCGTACGATTTTTGAATCAATCACGGACAACGCCGGGCCATGCTGCTAGTATATATATATATATATATATATATATATATATATATATATATATAGAAGAGTAATACATTTCAGATGCAACAAGGAAGGTCTTCAGTGATGCACTGTCTTCATAGCCGATTTCGGGTTTTGCATCATATCGGCTCCAACAGCAACCCCGACCTAATTCCACAAGATTCAGGCCGCCTCCTTGATAGCGTTTTGCTACGCACTTCGACATTGCAAAAAAGATAAATAAAATATGGCTAGGATTCCGACAGTTCTTATTGACATACGTCAGTCAACATCAGCCAATGAAATAAGGACTTTCCCCCCTTCCCTCCTATATAGTCTTGTATTTTGCTACATCCGGTTTTGATTTGCGCTATTTCCTGGAATTCGTAACGAGGTAAGCTGGACTCGTTATTGCAAGGTTCAATATATATATATATGGGAGTGATGGGTGAATCGTCATCTAAATTACACAAAAATGAAAATAACACTGACATCTCATTTTAACAGATATATTTACCAAAATTACACAAAAAATTATATTGTATTACTTAAGAGTAAATTTATTTATTAAATAAAATCATAATTTGTCTTCAATCACGACCACCAGACGACTTCGGAATCTTCAGCAACTCTTCTGGGCGATCACTTTGGTTAAGTTCATGAATGCTGCCATAATTCTTGCCTCCAGTTCATCTTTGATGTTAACTGGACTTTTGTTGGTCTCTCGACACATAATATTCAAAGGGGTTGCAGTGTGGGAAGTTAGGTGGCCAGATATAAGCGGTGAGCTGGTCACAGTAATTGTCTCTCAGCCATGACTGGGTTCTCCTGCTTGTGTGGCATGGTACAGGGTGCTGTTGCCAGACAGTGTCATCCAGCAGCCATCCTCTTGACACCTCCTCAAGGCACTTGAGTCTGAGGCCCTCACCAACAAATTCGGGGGTTCTTTTCTTATCCGAACGTTGTGACTTTTCCGAGCTGCCGTAACTTCGTTACCACCATTAGACTCATCCAATTCTTTCCAAATCCTCTACGTGATTGACACGGAAACACTCTGAAATGTTCGTATTGGAGTTTCCGGTACGAATGCCAAACATCATGCCGTTCCCAAATTTTTGGCAGAGTGAATTGCGCCATAGTTCTCTTTATCTCACAGATTGTGTCTAACTTAATCTACTTTATTTGCAGTCAACAAAATTAAAAACAAACAATGTGCATGCGCGAAATTAAAACAAAATGGCGACAATTCACCCATCGCAACCTGTATATATAATTAATATTTATATTATTTTAGTTTGGGATTATTCGATATTTGAAATAAAACGATGTTATGAATTTCAACATTTTCTTTAATTTTTTTAATAATTTTTCTTGTAATGTATTTTGGCTTGGAAAAGAAGTAATTCTTTCAGAAACGGAAATATTTGCAAAGATCCACGCAAGGATTTATATTTTGATAAGTTTCTATAACGGTACTCACGAGAATTTTCAGAGAATAAGTAAGTTAAAAAGAAGGCTTAAATTCATAACCTTTTATTTGGGGTATACAATACATAAATTAATCCCAAGGTAAAATAAAATACATATTAATTATATCTTAAAAAGATTCAACAGCAACATCATTTACTAACTTTTCCTTATTAGATATTAAATTATGTCTCTTCGCATCTTCCATAATTACCTAGATTTTTCAATTAGCCTGATGAATATTTATGAGCGTTTCTTAAATTTTTTTTTTTTTTTAACTAACAATTTTTTACTTTTGTTTATAAATATTTATTGTAAAATAAAATCCTAACATATGCCTTGATAAAGTCCATCAGAGGACGAAACGTGCCAGCTAAGATAAGTTTTCCTTTTGTCTTTATTTATATCGTTCTTTTACAGACATATATTTTAGTTATATATTATACTTTTCGTATATTTATATATATAACGCATACCTAGCTAGCGAAAATCCTTTTAAACATTTTTTTCAAATTTAAATCGACCTATAATTTGTTTTAAGAATGGATAAATATTTGAAATTTAAAAAAATAATAATGTATTCTCTGCTAGGGGCTGTCAAGTTTTCTGACTGCTAAAGGACAATGTTTTTTAGATTAAAAATTGATATGTCCCGGAAAGGGATATATTTGATCGAAGTAGCTAAGTGGTTTTGGCTACTGTAACTGAGTAGTACAATCTAGCAGGTAGGTGTAATCGACTGGTACTCGTCGTAGTCGTAGTCAATAGATGTAGGCAATAGGCATAGACCAATAGGATAGCCAATGGCGTAGTCCAATGGGCATCGTCATAGACTTAGTCTCTGTCGTACCTCCACGTAAGTCTGTATTTATGGCTGACACCAGCCAATCATATTCCTGTGAGGGGGAACACAGGTGTATGCATATTCATTACATCAAACGGCATCAAACGGCCAAAAACAATTTCTTAGATCACCTGTGACACCGAACTATGCTTACAATACCATGTGAAAGGATTCCGGGGTTCTCTCCAATGAGTTCAGCCGACAGAAGCTAATTAGAAAGGGTTTCGACTGGCTGCAGGTTTAATCAGCCCATAGGACTAATCGAGAGTCAGTATAACCAGGGCAGTAATTGCACGTCATCACTGGGCAGAGAGCTACGTCAATGGGCAGGGTAGAAGGTTGCCACGATGGAATCAACGGCCTCATGTCCGTGACGAAAGCGAGCCTTCAAGTTGGTGGGCATATGCTGGGGTTTAACCTGTAGAAGAATGTGTGTTCCACCGTGTCTGTGTGTTGCTTTGGCATGAATGAATACCTACGGATACATACTGGGGGTGCTGGTCAGGTGCTTAGCTACGCAGTAACCCTAAAACCACTCACTGTCATAGAACTGATGCGGATGATGATGATGATGATGATGATGTCTAAAGTGTGTAAATCTGTTGTTCTCGTCCTTTCGACCATTTTCTGTAAATAATGTTATCATTTCAAACAGAAAAAACATATTCATCTTGCTATTTTTTATATCGCTTGTAATTTCTTTCCGGGTCCCGACCAGAGATCTAAGGTCAGAAATGGAACCATGACATTATCCACTGAGCAATTAAAAAACATCACATATTTTACATAGTAAGGTGTCCTTCTGAGAACAATGTTTGTATTTCTTTAAGGCATGTCTACCAGGAATCCCTTCAATGAGTCTATTGGAATCTTTTCTAATCAGTACCAAAGGCTCCAAGTACAACAGTAATTATTGATGTTCTCATGTGCCACATTTTTTAGATTTTGATTTGAAGGTCCTTCTATTCTGATGTCTTTTTGAAGATCTTCAAAGATACATTGCAATGTGCAGAGCTTGGCATATCAAAAAGGAATTACTTTGCGGTCTCTAATAACGATGTATGGGCGATTAGCTTTGATAGTTCTGTTTGTGTGTATTATGTAAATTGTTACTGGTCCTATCTCCGTTGTCGGGTCTGGGTGGTGTTCATACCAATTACTTTCAGTTTTCTTTCCGTAGGGGTTGCAGATTTTCTAGTGCAGATACTGGCCCACTCTGTCATGCTGGGTTTTATATTCAGTGGGTGCCAATACCGTGCAACCTGATACAAAGTGGTCAATAGTTTCTGGATATTTATAAAAGAATTTGCATTTTAGGCTAACACTATTTTTCTTTATGCGGGCTTGATAATTTCTCGTAAACAAGCATTGGCCCTGTGCATCAAGAATAAAACCAGTTTCAGCTTTTAACCCAGCGCTACGTAGCCACTGATGGGTAGGAAGTTTGTCTACATCATCTTCTTTGGTACGGCCAGAGTATTGACAGTGAAGTAGTTTATCTTGCCATCGTTTCTGTATCTGGTCGGTTGCATTTGCTTTTTTATTTTAAGTATTATGCAGCTTCAGTCGGTGTATTGTGCTTTACTTGTATTTCTTCACCCAATTGAAACTCTATTTTGAAATTGTTAGCTTCCCTAATTACTGAATAAAGTCGCTTACTACTTTCATCAACCAGTCTTCTGTAGTTTCTAGGTATCCTTGAAGGTCAATTGTGTTAGTTTTATAAGACCGTTCTAGTTGAACTAATCCTCTGCCTCCTTCGGATCTGGGGAACATACAGACAATCAACATCAGCCTTGAGATAAGGCATGCTGTGGTAGGTAAGAAGCTTTCTCGTTTTGACGTCCATTCGCTTAATGTCAGTTATGGTCCAGTTAAGAGTGTTGAAACTGTATTGCACCACAAGGACAGCTAAGGTGTTTATAGTTGATATTCTATTTTTTTAATTCAGCTCGGTATTCACTATCACGGTGAAGTAATGGATAACGCATCGCACTGAAGAATCGGAGAGCCGAGGTCGAATTCAAGTCAAATCCATTATATTCACTTAAGTGCTAATACACTTGGGGAAAGTATGAATCATCTTCTTCTCCCTCCCCCAGCATATATAGCCTTGAATGGCAGCTGGTTTACCACAGAAAAGAAATGGCAACCTACCGCGGGAAAAAATCTACCTCATCTGTCATGTATCATGCACATGACTGACTGATTCAGTATCAGAAGCAGACACCTATACTACTCGTTTTTTTACCTTCTTCATTTGGGTATGCTGTATTCCATCTCCGTCACTAATTCCTAAGTACCTATAGGTTTCTTAATGTTCCAGTTCCCTAATCTCTGTGCCTAAATCTAAATCTATTATTATTATCATAATTGTTAGAACTGTTCAAATGATAAATAATTGAAATCCGTCATCAAATGTTAGGATGCTTGTCTCCGATGGTAGTTGCATAATTAAAAGAAAAAAACTTGTAGATCCAACGAATGATTTATTTTATGGAAATATTTCGACGAGCAGTTGCCAGTCTTGGTCACTCCTTAATTTGAGTAAAATCAGTGCAAAGAAACAAGAAACGCTTAAGAATTCAAATCAAGGAAATAAAAACCGAGTTAATGACGTTTACAAAGTAAGAGCAAGTTGGGGCGTAAAAAAAAGGAATTTCGTTTTTACTCTACAAATTGATATTTATTTCATATCATATTTTCCTTTCGAGCAGAGAGGTCCAGACAGGAAATTCGTCATCGTTGGGGGAACTCGTAGTCGAGTATTGGAGTGCTCATCGATATTTCCTTAGGCATGAAATCAGTCCTATGATGGATCTGAAAAAGCGTCCACAGCCACCACATGGTAGGGTATGAAGGTTCAGGGCATGCAGAGCTCTAACTTTTCTTTGGGCTCTCTTCGTCTCTTCTATTTGTCTTGTGGTGTTTTCGAAAGTTTTTTTTTTTTTTGACTGCTCTTCTCCAATTGTTTCTTTAGATATGAGAAGAAAAACGGTATCTGAGCATAAAGAACTTGGCTGCGAATTGTCTGAGGTGGTCCATGGATTGTTACTCAATTGTACACTGACTACATCCGCTGCAGTAAACCAGAGCCTGACAGGACAGTTTATGATAATAGCATGCATCGGGCTGCTGATTTGTTCTCATACATGACCGTCTACCCGCCAGGCGTCGGATCGTGCTTACTCTAGTCACTTCCCTGAATCTTTAGCGCCATGGGTGACCCTACCATGAAACGGAACTATCAACGGCATTGCATTCAGGTTACTCGTAACGGGCAGGCTCCTTCACTACAATACTATATACGTATATACATTACGTATTTTTGAAACTCAAAACAATTAACTTGTTTTTAACTTTAGGTAAACAAAAACACCAGAAAGCAAAACGAATTACGAAATAATACATAAATAAACAGATAAAAACTTTTGTTCAATTTAGCAGAATCAAAAAATGAAAACATATATTGGGATTTAATCCTAAAATACTCGCAGATGGAGTCATTATTTAACACGTATTTTTAATAGAATGTGATAAATGGTTAAAAAAATATATTTCAAATAAAAAAAACTATGGGCAGGTTCTTCTTAAATTTGATCTGGATGTCCGCCAGCTTCTACGCAAACTTGAAAAAGCAATAAAATACTAAACAGATAAATCTCGTCGTGTTATTTCAATAAAATACGTTTGAATGTATGTGCGTGTTTTTATCATATCAAGGTTGTTTAAAATAATCTTTTGAAGATATGACTGCATATAAACATTGATACGTCCATTAAAACTACTAATGCCCTAGCTGCATCGGTATTAAAAACGAAAAACTAGAGTTCACTGAAAACACCAAAATAAATCATTATTTATGAAGCCTTTCATTTTCTCATTGCAAGAAAAAGAAGTTACATCCAACCTGCGCAGAAAGTCGATATTTTTCACTGCTTGACGCATACTGGCTGCCATTAAAGATCCAACGCGACAATATTTTTTTTTGAAAACGGGTGTAATCGGTTCATAAAAGTCAATTGCAGAGTTAGAAGGACAGGAAATGTCGGAACTAAACCGACAGCCATGAAAATTCAGTCAAAGAAGGCATATTATTTTTTATTATTTCTGCGCACACCGAAATAAATGGCCCATATATTGACCCTAATCTGTCCACGATTGATGAAACCATCAGACAACACTATAATATTTTATACTTTACGACACACACACATACAATTATATCCAGACGTGTATGTATGTATATATATATATATATATATATATATATATATATATATATATATATATATATATATATATATAATGTCATCCACAGACAGACTGTTTCGCTGTATCACAGCTCATCAGTATGACTAGACATCCGATTGCCTCAAGCCTGAATCGAAACCCGTCTGATTTGGCATCAGTCGGAGATTTTTCCTTACGCTATCAGGTTCCGGAGAAAGGAAGGTGAATTTTACGTATTTTATTTTTGAATAAACACGCCATCAATACAGCAATATCAGCAGTAGCAGTCACTGTTTACAAATTCTCGCTTACCCTCTAAAGCACTCAGACTAAATTTTATTTTTTCGAGGGCGTATATATATATATATAAATTATATTTCGATAGCAATCTAGCAATCATTTTTATGCATGTTTCTTTAAATATTAAGAACAAAGAATATTTGGAAAGCTATTTTTTTGTTACAATTTTTGTAGTGACCTTACAATTTTTCATTCATGAAGGCAGTGTAGAAACTGAACATAATAACTATTTTCCTGGGCGCTTTCGGCTAATTCTTGAGCCGTTTTCAAGTTCTGGGTAGGGCCAATTTTCTTCATATATATATATAGAGAGAGAGAGAGGGGGTGTATCGAAAATATTTTTACAAACTTTGGGGTCGGGTTCCCCATAAAAGTTAACTGAGAAGTGTTCCGTATAAAAATGGCCGAATATTCATACCGAGGGCAGATAGATATATACTTTTTATATACGCCCGAATGGTATTGAACGCGAGGCTGCACGGCTGTATCTGATTGCGTTTCCAGATCGAATGCAGCTGAGTCATTCAACCTTTGCTGCTGTTTTTCGTTGCTTTGCTGAGACAGGATCCGTGATACCACAATCTATGGATCCGCTCGTAGGCCTGACCACGAAGAACACATTCTACAGTCTTCGGAGGAGATGCATAGATCAGAACACTTCAAATTGGCATGTCGTGCATTTCACAGTACCACACGGAGAGTACTTCAAGAGCAGCTCCTATATTCGTATTATTTAGAACGTGCGAAGTGGGGTGGGAGTTGCCCTCTGATCCCTCGCCACGGGAGAACATTTGCCGATGGTTTATTTCACAAACTGCCGATTTGTTTGTCTCTTCAGTCTTGCTTACGGATGAGTCAACATTTGGAAGAGATAGAATAACAAATTTACACAACCAACATTTGTGGACGGATCGGAAGCCCATGGTACAAATCAGCATCAGTTTACGATTAATATGTGGGCTGGAATTGTAGTTGACATTCAGGTAGGTCCATATGTTCTCTCAGCACGTCTTACAGGAGCTGTATACAGGGACTTTATTTCTTCCAGATCTGTATACATATTCTATTTATCCTGTGGGGTCGCTCTCCTCAACTGGCTCTTAGACACGAATGAAACACGTCTACATTTTTTGACGGTTTAGACTCGACTCCCTGAAATCCCTTTCTCTATCTATCGTTCTCACTCTGGTTCAGCCAATCAAAATCGACTTCCTTCTTTTGTCTTTCATCTGACCTCAAAGGTCGACTCCAGGAAGTCGGATCAGCGATACACTTCCTCTAGAAATATATGTCTGCTAAACTATTATTTTACAGTGATCTATATGTTCCTTTTTCTACTAACTGGAACTATTTATTCTCTTTTTTCTTGCTATTTCCCCTCTTATTTTTTCTTCTCCTATTTTTAATATTAAATAATATTAAATTGTATTTTCGTGTCCTCCCAATTTCTCTATTTTCCACGATCCTCGTTAACATTTTACTAGCCGACAACGATTCTTCTGATGAAGTGTTGGTCCAAAAAGATTACCTTTTAGAGATATACATATATATATATGTATATATATATATATATATATATATATGTGTGTGTGTGTGTGTGTGTGTGTGTGTGTGTGTGTGTGTGTGTGCGCGCGCGCGCAGGTTGGTTTGAAGAACACCAAAGAAAATACTTTAATATGTGCTATTTAATTCTTTTTCTATTGGAACCATTTTCATTTTGAACGTACACTGTTCAATCACCTCTGATTTATTCAGACGTCCATATCATGTCAATGATATCGACTTTTCAAACACTAATTCGTGAAAAACTACTTCCCAAAACTATAGCAGCAACACCTAACGTATTGATTGTGTGGCCTATACTATTCAGCGGATTCTACAGGATTACATAAACATAAAGTGCTATTTCAAAAGTGCTATTCGCCTTCTTGATTGGTTGAATGCTTCCATGAAGGAATTTAAAGTTTGGTCCAGCCAACATAGTTATTTATTGTTTCAGTTGAAATAGCTGCAGCCAGGCCCAGCCAAAATACTTCATTTTTAATCTTTTCACCCTAAGCAAGGCAGTGCGTTGAAAGGAGTGAAAGAGAATGCTATTATTTTAGTGAAGAGAAGTGAGGAAAAGGACAATAAAGAAACGGAATTCAGAAAGACAGCAGATGGCGATTTAAATTTTTGAAGATTGTGGGTGACATGGCAGCAAAAAATCGGAAAAGAGTTCCTCGGGTAAGAAGTACGAGGAAAAAAACTGTTGGAATACAAGTTGCATCTAGCTAGTTCAACAGTAAAACGGCGGGAACTAGTTGCCAATCTAGTGGTACGCTTAAATTCACGTAGTCGAGGCACTAAGGAAAAAAGCTCATCAGAACATGAAGATATTTTTAGAGAAGCCAGAGGGAAGCCAGGCCCGTCGGTGAGAAAGCGACTGAAATCGTGATGTCAGAGTTGGATCGATGACATTACAGTGTCTGCTTTTGTTTTCGAGAATCACGAGATGTACAACAGGAGCACAAGACTAGATAAGGTAGAAGTATTCAATTCACGGCGAATGGTAGATATATAACCGTGCAAAATAGATTCTGTCAAGGGAAATTTTCTAGCACCACACAGTCAACCAACTTTCCTTGCACCAGACCTAGCAAGTGATTCAATATAGTCACTCCATTTCATGTTAGTCAAAAAAAGTCGTAGAGTGCTGGCCTTCTGGAGTTTAGCATCATCCATACTGATGGCAGGTAGGAAGGGTTCTCTGAGATGATTAAATGGAAGCAGTTTTGTTTTGAAACCCTTATTATTTACAAGGTATTTCTTGTCGCCAGTTAACCATTGATTCACTTCTTGTGAGTAGTTGTCACGTTTACTTTGTCGGATCTGTCGGACTTGCTAAGAAATAAATAGTCTGCTAGCTCTATATTAATTACTAGAGATTACTATTTAGAAATCAACTTTCCTGTACTTATTTTCCTGTGTTTTTAATGCCTGAGGTAGTTTCATTGTTTTCATCCCGTTCTTGATCACATTAACCTGGGGTAAACTCCAGAAATAAATAATTTGGCAGTTTAATTTGTCTGAAAGCATCAGAGTATTGGTAGTAACAAATTCATTATGCCAAAGAAATGCTTCCATTTTAGTAGGATGGAGAACATACCTGGCAGTTAAGAAAAGAGAAAATTGTATTTACTAAGATCTGCGGTAAGGATGGATCATCAGTTTACTAAGTTGCGAGCACACGTGACTTCTTTCTTTTTTTATTAAAAGTAATTGAGTTACATTTATAGCATTTTTATCAAGAATGGTTATATAGTGCCAACCAAGTCTTGTTTACATTGGCAAACATATCTAAAGAACATTTATATAGAAATTAGGAGAAGACTTGCCATTTTGTTCTCACACAACAATCAACAACACACAAACATACATACACACAGAAAGTATATATATATATATATGGGAAAGTATGGGGGCACACAGTGAGGATCACTACTCAGTCGTAATTGATCTAGCGAGACAAACTTGCTAACCATTACACCACCTCGAGGTGACCCGAAGTAATTTTCCAAGCGTAGCTAAGATGTGCTACAAGACCAAAAGTAGGGGGCACCCAGTGAGTATCAAACTCACTACTCAGTGATAATTAGTTTTTGCAAGACAAGCTTGCTAACCATTACACCACCTCGAGGTGCCCATATATATATATATATATATATATATATATATATATATATATATATATTTCAGTCCTCAATGTTATATAACAGCACTATTAAGTATATATCAGGGAATATATATAATATCTCACGTCAATAACCCGACTCGGTGTTTCATACAAACACGCAATCTTCAGGTGCAAAATGTCCTTTCTCATTAGGTTCCCTTGTCTTGGTATCAATTTAGATAATTCTCCTTTGTAAATTGTGAACAAAATTCATTTTTTTTTAAAATGATTTAAAATAATTTTGTTTTAAATTTTTCGTCTTTCCAACTTAAGAAATTTAATGATATAAATTATAAATATTTAATTCTGATATTATAGGCAACAATAATAAAATGAACAAGTCTTAATACATAGATTTAAATCAACACCACGAGAACGCGAACTTCATAACGCTTTAATGAGTATTTTGCACCTGAAGATTGCATTTTTGCATGAAATTCCGAGTCGTACTATCAACGTGGGATATATATATATATATATATATATATATATATATATATATATATATATATATATATATATAGTCGCCTACCTGTAGTTTATACTGAAACTATGCTGTAAAGACCTGAGTTTAAGTTTCTGAGAGAAATCGCTTTACCTGGCGTGATCAACACTCTGAACAAGGTCAGCACGGTCAACCCCTCGATCACGATGACTTGAGATTTCATGCTAGCAAAATCATCGACGCCTTCCCCAGATTGATAACATCAAGGTAACCTTCAAACCCAAGTTTCATGCTCAGAAAGCGAACATATACATATTTCCTGACATTTGTGAAAACACCATATTTGTCCATATGTAATTTCATAATTATCAGTGTGTAGGGAATTAAAGCGGAGATTAAACTTCGATTTCTCTTTTTATTCTAATATCCATGTGCAGAAGGCGGTGCAGGTAGTGTAATGGATATCGGTGCCGTAAATGGAATCGGCGAGTCGAGTTCGAATGACGCTCTTGTCTGTTATGTTCAGCTTTGCACAAATGCCCGTAGGAAAGGCATGAAATAATTTTTCACAACTCCTAGCTATGGATTAAATAGCATCTTAGAAGTGGTTTTTCGGTTGAAAGCGATCTTAGATAAGTAAAATCTCTTAATTCCAAATTTTGAAGAAAGAAATGGAATTCTACTCCGCTATCTTTCCAAAGAATGCATGGAAATATAGTATCTTTCCAAGATATGTATGGCAAAAGAAAAGGTATCTGAGCAGTGTCACGATCAACACCAACATTAAAATGTATTTATGTACAATTTAATTGTTTGTTTTTTTATTTTCAGTGTTTTTTTTTAAATTATCTATATGAATTATTTTTCTCATTATTGTTGTATTTCTTGTTTACATGCAACCATAAATCAAGAAAAATGAAAATTTAAATATTTGAGAAGTTTTTTAACATGGGACAGAACATGGGACACAGAAATCATAAGGTACATTGAAATCGCTAATAACGTCTTTGAAAAGTTAAGCAAAGTATTAAGGATCATGAAACAAAAAAAATATTACTAAATTGTTATTTAATACCGGTCCTCTTATATGGCAGTGAATGGTGGAAAATCTCAGATGAACAAGAGACTTGTGAAACAATGACAATGTTTCTTTATTTCAAATTTTCTAGCTCGACAAGAGACAAATATTTCATGATAAAATACATTTTTAAAGCAGTATACAATATATGACACCGAAGGCGCAATGGAATAACGAAATTGACTTCCTAAAGCGAAGAAAAGTATTAAGAAAGATGATACTTTCGATAGAAATAAAAGAATACTGAACTGTTATGTAATATCAGTCCTGCTATATAGCAGTGAATCCTCCCAGATGAAGAAGAGACTTGAGGTAACAGAAATATGGTCGTACAGAAGTATGTGGGGAATAACATCTATTGAACATGTGAGTAACGAGGAAATACGTTATACTTCTACGTAGAATCAGAAAAAGAGAGTTTAAATCTTTGGTTATACATAATGAGGAAAGACAGCTTGGATATATTGAACCTTACAGGATATATTGAAGGAAAGAGAGGAAGTAGGAAACAGCGAGTATCCTATCTGACAAGATTGTGTAAATGGATAGATGAACAAAGAGTAGCAGTGATGGTTAAAAGACAAAATCACAAGGATAAGAAATTGCCGCCTACATCTTGAAGGGACACGGCATACAGAAGAAAACGATTAACAGTTAGTTTCCATTCAAATCCAAGAGAAGGAAACCTGTTCTTTATTCTTCAGTTCTTTCAGCCCAAAACTTCACAGCTAGGACCCGCCGTGCTACTTAAACAGAGTCGACTCATCCTTATCCCGTTCGTCTTCTGTTGTCAGGAAGAAGTTCAATTCATACAGTTTCTTCCCCAAAACTAATGGACACCACTCTCTTTTTGTATTCTAGCTGGTTTTAAGAAAGTTGGTTGGTTTTAATTCTTCATCTGTTTCCAGTTTTTTCTCCTTATCTCTTTGCAACCCACCCTGGGCTTGATTTAATCTCATCTGTAATGACAGAAGCAATAACTGTCTATTTCACGTTAAAGAATTCGTTCAATTCCCTCATAAGATCAAGGTATATTCAACTCTTGTTCTTTCAGTCTCGATCTATGGCTTGCAAGTACAGCGACATCTATTCTAAAATAAATGTCCTTCTCTTCATTTCGTAATCTGACATTGATTGGGATTGAATTCGAAAGCCCCGACAACACCGTGTTATTTATTTACGATCTGCGAATGATTCTGGTGTTTGTATCATCATTATTAATTTAATGTTAGAATTATCCGGTTGTTACTTGTGATCGAGGAACAGCAAGATTATTGAAATCTCCAACATCCTACACAGTATTCTTCGATCGGGGGTTAGGACCTGAAATTTTAAAACTCTTTCTTGGTATCAATTAATTCAATAATCGTCTTTCGAGCCGCTCCACGTGTGATAATTACCATGAAGATGATTTGTATTATCACGACGCTCAGTTCTCAGGAGTGATGCTGCTATTTATCGTCTTTACTCTCTCATTTAGTTTCAACACTTTCATCGCGAGCCGATAATTTGATGAATCTTTTCCTTTTTACCATCAATTCGCACTTGCGTTATTTATAATGTTCTGTCTTTACATATCCTGCAAGCATTCATTATAACCATTTTAGCAATATCCGCCTAACTTGAGTGACTCTTGAGCCTTGTATTGGGTGATATTTATTATAAGTTACATCTCCAGTCCTGAGATCGGCATTGATAATCGTGTAAGTGGAAGTCTCATCGAATCATTAGAACTCTCTTCATTTTTCCAAAGTTTCATGGGTTTATTTATCGTCGTTCAGCCATGATGTCAAATACTGACCCGCCTTATATATTTTTAGTTTTTATTCAGTATAATTTTAAATTAATAGTAGCATAGGAGTAACGGAGGTAATTTTACAATGGGGTGCAAATCTGCATTGTAAATGTTCTTAATTGCCCTGAAAATAACCAACTTTTGCCCTGAAAATGTACAATTCGTTTACCCTGGGGAGTGACTGATCTCCCGTTCGTACGCCTATGGATGTATATCCGATTGTTCCTACCGTTAAAAATGACGACAACTGTACAAATGAAAATTTTGTTAAGTCCTTGCGATAATGAGGTTTTCAAATGAGGGCCTTGAATTGTATTTTACCAATTATATTGATATGCGGACATAATGCATCAGTTTATTAAAGGTACCTCCATGAAATTGCTAAAAAAATCAGCATACCGTGATGAAATCTTGCTCCTAACGTAATGGAAAAATAGTTTTATCGTCAAAATCTTTATGCCATTATTATGAGGATAGAACAAAGCATTGTTCTGAATATTTAATTAATTTTTTACACCTTTTTAGAACATTCGAAATTTTGATTAAAAGTCTTGTTTATTTTGCGTCAACGAATGTACTAATTTTTAGCATAGCAAATTTTAGACTCATTTTGCGGTGGCAGACACATTAATTTAGAAATTCTTGAAAAAATCAAATAATTGTCAGATTCTAATGAAATCTTCAGGACTTATTCACAAATGAATTAAATTATTTTGGAAATGTTCTTTATTAGAAAATCTTGGTTAAAATATTTTTTATATGCGTTTCATCTCCCTTACTTAATTTTATGAAAACTTGAGAAATTCAATGTGATAATTTTTAGTGACTATATTAATTTAAAGCAGAATACTTTGAAGAATTTAAATCACCGATTTTTTTTCAAAATCGCACCCCCGTCTTACCGAAAATGTGCTCTGAATCAAAACATTAAAAAAAACGCAATAGAACTAAGACATTCTGTAATTAGAAAAGCTTTAAAATGCTTTTTAAGAAATGATATAAATTAAGGAAAATATTCTCTGAAGAAAAAAATTTGGATGAACTTACAAAATTTACAAATTTTTTTTTCATTTCACGATACATATGAGAAAATAAGAACGACACCAATAGTAAATTTAAAGCCAAAATGTTCTAAAATTCAATTAAACCATACATGACGGAGAATATTTTCTTGAATTTTTAAGATTACCGAGTACATAAAAGTTGTTTGCGTTATATTCCTCAAATATTTTTAAGGCTAACCGTAGAACAACATTACATAATAATCTATCCGTCATCGGCTGTAATGGAGGTGTTAAAAACCTGTTCACATCAATAAACAAGCAACCGTCGAGTTGAAAAAAATGAATTCTTTGATATTTTAACCTTTAAAAATAATAGTTGTTTCAAACCAGATTAATTATACTTTAATCCAGCTAATATTCCTCAAATAAAGTTTCAGAAAATATATTTTATTTTTGAAAGATTTTTAATAACGAGATTTACATTTTTATAACACTTTGCTAAAAATGGCACCAAAATAAAGAATTTTAGAAATTTCAAAAAACAATTTATTCCAATAAATTGTAATTAGTTTTGAAATACAGCATAGTATTTTGTTGATTAGAAATATTAAATTTAACCCGTCAGCTTAAAATTAAAACTAAGATAAAAGCTTCAAGAAAGATTTTTCACTATTAATAATTCATTTTAAACGTTAGGTAACGCGTTTTCGTGAAGGTTCCTAGTTTATTATTTAATTACAATAGAAATCCGATCAGCCACTTTATGGCGATTTACTAAGCGTAACTTAGATGTGACACAAGGCCGAAAGTATGGATCCCCCAGTAAGGATCAAACTCTATAATCAGTCGTAATAGACCTAATGAGACAAGCTTGATGACAATTGCATCAGGTCGAAATGCTACATGATGTAAACTTTATGTATTAAATTAATACTAGTTTACTGATGATGTTACAAGAAAATATTTTGTTAAGACCTTCATTCATTCATCTATTCAGTTAGTGCATTTTATGCCTATCTGGTCACTTCTCCCGTCCATCTCACAATTGTGGTTCACGGTGACATTCAAGGCAGAATAGTGAAATGGTTTACCTTTTCTTTTGCTATGGGTATGTTGAGGCAGTAGGTGGCTTGAATTCAGAGTTTTCCTTCACATAGACTGGCGATGGTATATGAAGTCCGTGCACTACCCAAATAGCTGCCCCCACCCAACACCCACACAATCTTGACCGTATCAATAAGATCAAAAGGAACATTGGGCATTACATTTGGGGAGGGCTTGGCTGCAGGAGTTGCTGGAAAGTTGTCAGTGTAGACTGCCAACCGCTTTCTGGGCTCCACTCCGGTTTTATCTGTCTGGATATACTTCCATAGTCGTTCCCCTTTTTAGTATATGACCGCAAAGCAGCGGAGGCTTGAAATCAGGGTTACCTTCCCCTAGATAAACTGCCTTACTAGACTGCCGAGCGCCATCTACCTGAAACAGCTGGTCATGAGGCGCCAGCTTTCCGTCCTCGACTATTCTCCGGCTTGGAGCTGGACTCATTTTTTTTCTTCAAAATAGCACCGCGTCATACCGAAAATTTACTCTGAATCGAAAAATAAAAAACGCAACAGAACTAAGACATTCTGTAATTAGAAAAGCATTAAAATGTTTTTATGAATCATATAAGAAAAATATTCTCTGAAGAAAAAATTTTTTATGAACTTACAAAATTTGAAAAAATTGTTTTCATTTCACGATACTATCAGAAATATAAGAATGACATCAATAGTAAATTTAAAATAACTTTCTAAAATTCAATAAAACCTTACATTAAGACGCATGCCACATAAGCATTTTATAGACAGTGGAAGCTTGTTCCACTATCATACTCTCCTATGACAACCTTACTATAATTAAGTTTTCACATGTGAACGTTTAAATATAATTTTAAAATTATATTAATAAGTAGTATTTATGCATGGATCAATGTATTAATTTATGTTAGGACCAGAAATAAAGACACAAGAGAGAAATTGAGCTAATCAAATATATTAACAGAAACACTAATACAAACATATACAAACGAGAGTATTACAGCAAGAATGTTCGGTCCGACTGTCAAAGCTGATTGTTGGAAACTTCTCTCTCCAAAAGGCAGTACCTGCTCCTATTTATAGCTGGGAGAGTCCATGCGTGCGTGGGCAAATTACCATTACACTTAATAACAACGATACCCCAGTTTATGAGTAGCATAATCATAAATTAATACTTGTTTGCACATTGTCAAAAAGGAACTCAGTGAATTATCCCAACGCTGATTAAGCCTTTAAATATGAGATTTGAAATGTTTTTTAAACAAGTGTTACTTTAATATATAGTAATCCTGTTGATTAACCCTTACGCGTCATGTAGTATGCGCACAGCGTAACAGGGTAAAAGTTATCGGAATAAAAGTGGTTAATTGCTCAAATTCCTGCTTAGTCTATTGAATACACCTTCGCGAAAGGCATGAATTTATCATTTCTCCCATATTAGCTATTGTCTAAAGTGCAAATAGACTGGGATCTCAGGGCTTGGATGGCAACCTGTCTCGAGAAATTTTATCCCTTCATTTATAAACCGTGGAAAAAGTAACGGAAAAGGAACTGCATTATCCTTCTGAAGAATCATAGCAATTCACAGAAAATAAAGAAAGAAAACAATGATACATGGCGCTTTAAAAAAGCCCATGTCGTCGTATAAGAATTTTATATTTTAAATCCTTAATGCTATTATACTTTTACATGTTTCTTTATAATTATTCTTTTTCTATTAAGTCCTGAGTATGAAGATAATATTCATGAGGCCTTAAGGCCTCTAATCGTGAAATCGGAGGTTTGAGGAGCGTGAAACCACCCCTTAATTGTTGTTGTTCGCAAGTCCACTCTGACTGGGGGCAATAGCAGCTAGGGGTAAATAGTGAAACCCCCAAACAAAAATGGTATTCTATGAAAGTATAAAAAAACCGATTTTTATAGTAAAAATACCACAATACATTTTTATATAAAAGAACTGATCAACAATGCATTTTTAAAGCAAAATGACCAACAATACATTTTATTTGCAGTTGAAGGCGTATAACTGCGTTAAAATATATTTAGATGAAGCCATATAATTGTGTTCAAATTATTTAGATTTCAGCGTTAAATAACCCATAGAGGTTTCGACATGCCGCTAAATAAAATTAACCAACCAACCATCCTTTTTCTGTTATTGTAATTTTGTGAAACTCTTACATTGAGTCTACTAACATGATTTTAGAATTTTAATTGTCATAAGATTTCTGAATATTCAGGCCGGTAGACGAAAATAAATAACTATACTCTTTGATAAATAAAGGTGGCGTCTACTCAAATATGGGTATCTTATATAATATTTAAGTAATAAAATATGTAGGATTAATAAATAAAAATCCATCACTTCTTTAAAAAGAAAAATGCGTGGCCTGAAAAACTGAGTTGTCTATTATTTCTGTTTGTTGATCGTCGATAACCTTCGGTTATATCTCAAATTGCATCGTTTTTTTTGTTGTTGTTGTTTTTTGTTGTTTTTTTTTTTTTTGTTTTTTTTTGTTTGTTTGTTTTTTCTAGCAAACTGGTGATGATGTTCTGTCTATCCGTTCGGGATCTTCAACTGCGCATTGTCGACTTTGAAACAGTTTATCTCCTTCTAACATGCTGGTGTCTTTTGGGAATTATCTCCATAAACTTTCCTGAAGCGCGTATTCTTCCAATAATGCTTCACCATGAATTTGATATTAGTTCTGACTTTAAATTTGGCAGTGTTCAAGTTGCTCTCAGGAGTTTTGTTTTAAAATTGGAGTAAGCTTTAATCTGTTTTCTCGAAATGCAGTCTGGTCCGTACACGTTATTACACATACGTCAACTGCCAGAAAGCGCTGGCTAACGGCCCCTAAGATAGATAGATAGATAGATAGATAGATAGATAGATAGATAGATAGATAGGAAAGGAAGAGAATGAGATAGATAGGAAGAAAGGGAGGAATAAAAGGAATAGAATAATATATATATGTATATATACATATATATGTATATATATATATATATATGCATGTATGTATAAAATGAAGAGAATGAGATAGATAGATAGATATATAGATAGATAGATAGATAGATAGATAGATAGATAGATAGATAGATAGATAGATAGATATATAGAAATAGAATAAGCTAGAAAGAAAAAGAGAAAGCCAAGGAGAAAAATGAATGAATGAATGATACATATATATATATATATATATATATATATATATATATATATATATATATATATATATATATATACATAAAAGGAAGAGGATTAGATAGATAGATAGATAGATAGATAGATAGATAGATAGATAGATAGATTGATAGGAAAGGAAGAGAATGAGATAGATAGGAAGAAAGGGAGGAATAAAAGAAATAGAATAATATATATATGTGTGTATATATATATATATATATATATATATATATATATATATATATATATATATATATATATATATATATATATATATATATCAAGATAGATATCCATAAATGGAAGAGGATGAGATAGATAGATAGATAGATAGATAGATAGATAGATAGATAGATACCATTAAAGTATAATGATCAAAGTATATCATCGTAAAATTTTCAACGTATATATTTCTAAACCAGATAGACTTTTAAAGCCACTAGCACAACATTGGCAGACATGAAATACATAAATAATTCCATACATACATACATGCATATATATAAGTTTCTTTGTTTATATTAAGTCTTTTTGTATATAGGAAACAGTTAATGAAGAAACAATGGATAACTTCATATAGCTACTCGACTGTGGAGCTAATACAATTCGAATTGATTAGAACACGAAAAAGTGGGCTTTTTCTAACATTTCTTCAGTGCTTCTAGATTTTTTAATTTTCTCTGCAAACTCAATATTTTAATTAAATTCCGATGTTATTTGCATTTCTATTTCATTTTCACACTATTCATTTTTTATCTCATTCTTTATCAACATTTTGGTAACATCTCACGCATACACACACAAATATATATAAATTCATATATATATATATATATATATATATATATATATATATATATATATATATATATATATATATATATATTGCCTAAATAATGTTCATAAGATATAAACAATTTTCATCTGTGCAGTGTACTGTCTGCCTGTAAATACATTCAATAAATGATCTGAGTTGATTAAACAAAAAGCCACGAGAATTTCATTTCTCAATTTAGTCGGGTAATGAAGTATTTGCTACGACTAGACGACAATGTCTTCGATTTGTCCTTAGACAGATAATAAAGAATTGTATTCCATTTCTGAATTCCATTAGTATGCAAAATTCTGAAGTCACATAGGAATAGCGAAAGAGGTTTTCTAATACCTTAAACAAAGTTTTAAGAAATGGGAAATTTTCTTTGTAAACAAAGAAAAGAAAACTGAATTGCTATGCAATATCTAATTCCCTATGTGGGCGTGAATGCTGGATAATCTCCTCAGCTGAATAAGACACTTGAAATGACAAAGATGTTATAACAACGAAAAATCATGAGTCCATGGACGGAATATCTGGACAATGAGTACTAACCCAGAACTCTCCGACGGGGGTATGGAAGGCCCATTGAAGGCCCCGGGAAGGGCTTTGTGACCCGCGTTATCTTTTCAACATTGAATTTTTCTACCTACATCTATATACGTTACTGTTATGGTCCAGGTTAGGACCAAGGAAGAACAACACGAACACAAGAGTAGAAATAAAGAAGGTATATTACACGAAATAGTAATACAAGATGTGGAAGGTGTTAGTATGACTGTCAGTCTGGTTTGGAGTGAACTACTATCGGCTCGACTCGATTCGTCTCTCTGTCTCTCTCTCTTGAGAGGCGTAGTATACATAGTGTTAGGAAGAGTTCATTCTGTAGTTATAGGTAAGTAATCATAACAGTTACAAATTAAACTAAGTACAACTGACTATTAAAGGATGAAAAATTTTCGCGAAGTTTCACATCATACTGAGGTCTTTCTTGTATAATTCCAGGTACTCAATCTAAGTCGAAAAACACATTATATAAAATTCACTATTGTTTATCCATAATGTTGAATACGTTTAAATTATTAAACTTTTAACAAAAATAATCTCGATTTGATATCAAAAATTGCCGCTAAACATTGTTGATTTATATAAGATGGAATGATATATTATTACATGTCTCTAATTTGTATTTAGATACATTGTATTTATTTTTAATTTTTCTACTTGAATTGTTCCACTCTACTGTACATAATCCATTATTATGTATAATTTGGTTACAATAAATTTGTACTTTATATGAATACAAATTAAAATTGGGAAGTAGCTGAGTGAGGACCCCATATCATAGATCTGGAGCTATAATAGATTCGAGTGGGCGTATTATAAAGTCGGTGGGAACAAGAGACCCTTGCACCTACCCTGGAAACTACGGCAAAACTTATACTTACAATCAGGAGACAGATGAAAGTTAGGAGACACATAACGGGGGAAGAGTTTCTATTGGAGACAAGTGAAAAGTAAACTACGTTTTTAATGCTAATCTCCTAAATGGCACAGAATTATTAACAATTCTTTCAGATATGAGGAAGTAACGAAGCGACGGTTATGTGGTTCTACTGACAGGCACATAATGAGGAAACGGGGTCTGAAGAATCTAATAATTAACATAATATCTTGAGAGCATTAGAAGCAGCAAAGACACAGAGTACCCTAATTAACATCACGAGGGAATTAGAAGTAGCAGAGACACAGAGTACCCTAATTAACATTTCGAGTGCATTAGAAGCAGCAAAGACACAGAGTACCCTAATTAACATCTCGAGAGCATTAGAAGCAGCAAAGACACAGAGTACCCTAATTAACATCTCGAGAGCATTAGAAGCAGCAAAGACACAGAGTACCTTAATTAACATCTCGAGGGCATTGGAAGCAGCAAAGACACAGAGTACCCTAATTAACATCTCGAGGGCATTGGAAGCAGCAAAGACACAGAGTACCCTAATTAACATCTCGAAAGCATTGGAAGCAGCAAAGACACAGAGTACCTTAATTAACATCTCAAGGGCATTAGAAGCAGCAAAGACACAGAGTACCCTAATTAACATCTCGAAAGCATTAGAAGTAGTAGAGACACAGTGTACCCAAATTAACATATTGAGAGCATTGGAAGCAGCAGAGACATGGAGTACCCTAATCAATGAGGAAAATGGAAATAAAGGCATTGTAAAACGTCGAAATCTTACTTAGAGCAACAAAAGATAGGAAGTTGTGGAGAAACGTAATCACCCATGGCCCGATTTCACATTTCTTATACGAGGGTCGGCTCAAACGTTAACCAAGATACGCTCATGGAATGTGAACATATGAGGCTTATTTTTAAGCATAGTCTCCTTACAGTCCACATATTTCTTCCGTCTGTGTAGCAGTGCTTGGATCCCATTGGTGAAGAAGCTTTCAACCTGTTGTTCAAAAATTCAAAAACGTCATCAACCGCGGATATGATGTGACCATCACTGCGATACTGGATAGTCAGATGGGGCCAAACCAGGAGAATAGGGAGAGTGATCAACCCATTTATAGTCAGAGTCACGCACAGCAGCCATTGTAACCAATGACCTAATTGCTGGAACATTGTCCTAAAGGAACAATTTTTTCATCGGTTTTCCTGGGATTTCATCTTGATAGCCTTTTGTAAGTACCTCAGCATGTTGACATATTTACTCTCCATTGTTTTTGTAGCCCTTTTGAACATAGTCAATAAACACCAGGTCATTTACATCCCGAAAAATGAAACCATCAACTTTTCTGGAGATGAAATGATCTTGGCCTTCATTGGAACTGGTGAGGAGTGATGTTTCCACTACAGGGATTGTCTCTTTGTCTCTGGCCCAAAGAGATGAACCCATCACCTGGGTTAGTAAATGTTCAAGGAAACCAGTTGGATCTGCCTCAAACAATGTCAGACGTTCCCGTGATGTGATCAGCCTAATTCGCTTTTAATCATGTGTCAGAACACATGGTCTCCGTCAAGTAGAAACCTTCGTCATGCCAAGTTCATTGCGCCGGATATTCTTAGCTGTCTCACGGATTATGCTAAAAGCATTGGCTAGTTGGTTTATAGTAAATCGCCTACCATCCATCACCATGTGATGAATATGATCATTGTATTACTCGATGGTGGCAGCTGCAGAAAGCCCAGATCATGGGTCACCATCTAGACCCACCCTTCCTCCTCCCAAATTAAACTGCCCACATTTACCCTTGTTTATAAAGCTGGAGCGTCATCGTCGAATGTAGCAACCATGTTAACATGAATGTCCTTGGGGACTAAATCCTTTTTCTGTTGATACTTGATAAGAGCGCGATGCCAAATTTTGTCCATTTTCAATAGAAGAGGATACTAGTTATATTTGAAGTCTTCTCCGAATAGTCAGTTTACATAAAAGAAACACTACCGTTATTAGTACAAAGATGAAATTAATTCGTGCAAGATTTCACAGCTGTAGCATCATCCTTCGGTTGTCAGCCTATGAACATTTCAGCCAACCCCCGTAAAAGAACTTAGTAATAATATATTTCAAAGCAAGAGCGTAGAAAAGCAAGAAACTATTATTTTACTATAATGACCTATAATAGGTTTAATTTCTTCATTAAAGAGGCGTAAATCCTGACCAGTAGCATTTAATGTTTAAAATGTAATTTCAGTAGTTTTTATTATTTAATGATTATTATGTTGAAGAGATAAGAGGCTTTCCCAAAACACGCGGTATTAGTTTCCAACGTCTGTGTGCTTGTTGGTTTGGGTCTATTGTTACTATTATTAGATATTATATCAATATGTTTAGTATCTTGAAAATACAATACTTTCCCCATTTATTTAAAATTTACATTGAAAGCTGTCTTTCTGTTGTTGCTGATTTGAGCAGAAACTCCTTGGTTGGTGTTTTAAACTTACCTAATAAAAGGTACTGCTCACATATATATAGCAACGCTCGTTTTCCACATGCTCTTGAAATATCCCGATCTTCTTCTCTGTGTCGTGTCCCTTCAAGATATGGGCGATCTTGGCTCTCCGCAACTTCCTGCCTGCAGCTAGTAAACTTGTTTCATGTGTCGTGCCAGAAATCTTTTCTCGTCTGAATCCACTTTGTACATTTATAAATCTACCATTCATTCGTTCATCGAATACTGTTGACATATGCGGTCTGGTGCTCCTGCTGTACATCACAGGATTCTTGACAAAATCCAAAGAAGGATCTTGTTGTGGTAGGATCCACCTAATTTGCATAGTGGAGTACCGACCATATAAATATGGTTGGTACCGGGAAGAGAGGGGAACGAATCAAGAGATTCAACCAGAAACTCTGCCCGACTGCAACTCAGTCAACACATTCTCCAGGAACGGTCTTCCCAGGAATATACAAAAGACTATATGTAAATATTGTGTACACTTTCTTGTTTCAATACATTTTGTTCTAAGTACATTTTGTGTTGCATTATTATTCCATGCATTAGTAAAGTTTCAACAGATCTGTAATGGAATCGATCCTGACCGGGGAAACTCGACTTCAATCACTTTCTCACCGACGTGACGTAGCTTACTTCTGTGTTTTCAACAAATATTTTCATCTGGTCTTTTTTTTTCTGGTGCCCCGACTACATGAATTTAATCGTGCTACGAGATTGGCAACTAGGTCCCGCCGTTTTACTGTTGAACTAGCTAGATGAAACCGCCACTTCTACTCCAACAGTTTAGTTTCTCGAAATTCCCACCAGTGAAATTATCTTCGATTTCTTTGCTCCCCTGTGTTGAAACTTGACTAATGCATGGAATAATAATGCAACACAAAATGTACGTAGAACAAAATGTATTGAAACAAGAAAGTGTACACAATATTTACATATAGTCTTTTGTATATTCCTGGGAAGACCGTTGCTGGAGAATGTGTTGACTGAGTCGCAGTCGGGCAGAATCTCTGGTTGAATCTCTTGATTCGTTCCCCTCTTCCCGGTACCAACCATATTTATATGGTCGGTACTCCACTATGCAAATTAGGTGGATCCTACCACAACATCCTGATAACTGATCTTCAAAAATTTTAATTCAACGTCAGTAGCCATGTTCGATCTTCTTGAACCCTGTTCATTTTATACCCTTCCCTCAGTCCTCCCTATTCCCAGTCCTTTGTTTCTTTCACTTTTACTCTCTGTAATACACTGCATTCTAGTGGCATTGTCCCCTTGCTTGTGGTGAAATGATTAAATTTGTTTAAAAAATGCCCTAACCCCAAAAAGATGAGTGTCAATTGAAAGTATGGATAGGGCTTTGGATAGAGCAAGTTTAAGAAAATGTCTATGCAGAATTTCTAAAGGCAAGAGGGAACCGTTCTTCTATTATTATCAGTGGCATTACTGCCTTGATTGGGGTGAAGTGATTAAAAAAGTCTACTCTGGTTCAACAGGAAATAACAAGAAACGACATCATATCGATGAAATAACACAAAAATCAACTAATCCATGTTATTTCCTTTCCGTCAAAAAGTTGAACCCTAAACATGGCTGAACGGTATACGATCGAAATATTGAATAAATAATCACATGTGTAAAAACCATAAATAAATGTATATATAGATATCAACCCATAAATGTTTTTGGATTTAAAGCGATGAAATACATTAGATAAACACAAAGACCTGGTCCGAGAGCTGCAAAAATGATTTAATTGAAATAATTTCTGCATCCGTAATATTTAGAGTACACGGTTATCTACCCAGGATTGTTGTTAATCCTGTTTGCCCCAGAGCTTGTAGTCACTAACTTCTTTTGTAATTACGGTCCATTAAAATGACCTCGTCGGGAATGGTGATGGGATTATATCTAGTCAGTGCCAGGCCCCCTAGAGACTTTACAGTCGAAGTTTCAAGGACTCGCTAACTCTTCTGAATAGTCTGAAGGTATTGAATATTCGAGAAAGAATTCAGTTGTTTAGATAATTAATTATTCGACACAACAGATCGCAAAACATCTGTTTTATACACAGAAACCAAATTTGCTTTCCTGTCATACAGAGGCGAAAGAAAAAATAAGCTATTGTTATTATGTTAAGAATAAATTGTATTTTTTATGCAGTATGTTGCCTGTATATAAATATAGTATGCTGTCTAAGATCTTTCGTTTATAAGCCAGAAATAACTTATTGCCTATCAATTATATGTAACATGCGACACCGAAATTTGAACGCGCATTGGAATAGCAAAAGATATCTTCCAAAAACTTATCAAAATATTAAGAAACAGGAAAAGTTTGTTAGAAACAAAGAAAAAAATACTGAGCCCTTAAAATATCTCTGTACAATTTAATTGTTTATTTCAATTTTTATATAATTTTTCTTATTTTTATTTATACGAATTATTTTTATCTATATTGTCATTCTTGTTTGCATACAACCAAAAATCAAATAAAAGCGAAAATTTAAATATCTTTTCATAGAAAATAGAAAATGTGACGAGAAAATCCGAAGGTCCATTGAAATCGCTAAAGATGACTACCAAAAGTTAAGCTGGAACCAAATAAATGAGTGCTAAACTATTATTTAATATCACTTATCCCATATGAGAGTGAATGTTGGTCAATCTCCTCATAGATGAAGCAACAGAAACATGGCTCTACAGAAATATACTGAGAATATCCGAGATGGATCGCGTACGAATGATGCTGAAAATACCATAGACGGAGCGCGAAAGTAACGAAGAAGTCTTCAGGAGAATGGAAACAAAAAGGCCACATACTCAGAATTTGAGAGAGACAATAGAAATGTCTAAGAGGCGTAATAAGGAAAGAGGGCTTGGAATATTTGACACTCACAGGACATATCGAATGCAGGAGGGGATAGAGGAAGGTAATGGACAACCCACCTAACAAGCTTGAGTGAATCGATGGGAAAATGACATAGGGGTGGGACAAAGGAACAAACGTTTCTAAAAGCTACAGGGGGTTGTGGGGAGCAATGATCACTCAGGTTCTTAGCACATAGACGAATAATTTGGATTCCATAGAAATGCATGACGTTAAAAATCAGAAGTTTCAAGCGAGGGTGATTTTGACGTAATGAGAACGATACTAAGTTGAGTTGTAGTGATGACCACTGACAGTCTCTGGTGGGAACAGAAAGATTTTTTAAACGTATTAGTCCAAGCAAGGACGTTTAGAATTACAAGAAGTGAACGAATGAGACGACATTAGTGAGAAGAAATGAGCAAAAGAAAATAAAGGAACACGGGTTCAGGGAGATAGAAGATAGCGATTGACGTTGGATTTAAATAACTGAAGGCTGTAGGTGGTAAGGAAAACACAACATCGGGAGTTCCACATGTAAGATGTGCGAGAAAAGACATTGGTAGAACAGAAGTAGCCGTTGCATCTTTCTGGTTCAACAGTGATATAAGTGAGACCTAGTTGGATGCTTAACTTCGTCTAGTCGAGGCACAATGGAGAAAATCTTATCAGAACACTTGCCAATAAAATATTTGCAGAAAAAGACAGGGGAAAGCCACATCATGCCGGTGAAAAAGTCGAGATGCCGGGGCCAGGATCGATTACATTACAGATCCTTCATTGAATTTTGTCAAGAATCTCAAGACATACAACAGCAGGCATGAAACCAGTTATGACAACAATACTCGGTATACGGACGAATGGTAGATTTATAAATGTGCAAGATGGATGCTGACGAGACACAACAAACCAACTTCCACAGCAGTAGATGTAGACATTAATTCAATATAGTCGCTCTACTTTATATCAGTAGAAAACGTAGATGACGCAGAGTGTTGCTCCCGTGGAGTTTAGCATCAGCCATGCTGACGGCAGGCAGAAAATATTAATAATATTTAAAAATACCTATTCCTTAAATCAATCATTGTGCTTCTATTTCAATAATTGTATTTCTATTCGACCTCGTATACTCATCTTGGTTGCTATACTTACACTGAGTACACAAATCTGATAATAATGATAATTCCTCTTTTCCTAATGTTCTAACGCGTCATTGTCTTCTATATGCTGTGTCCCTTCAGGACTTAGGAGATAATGGCCGTCCACATATTTCTGTTCTTTGTAGCTCTTAATAAGTCTTGTCTGTTATTTTTCCCAAACCCTGTTCTACCCTCCACATTGTCAAGCCCATCAAATATGCTTCGTACTGCTTTCTCATGTCCCTCTTTCCCTTAATCAACCCTGTGAGTATCCCCTTCTTCATTACGTGCCACAGAAATTTAAACTGCGTCTTTCTGATGCTAAGTGTCCTTTTTGTTTCTATTTTCGTTAAAATGCTCGTTCCATGGCATGCTCAGCATCTTTCTGTTGAACATTTCTATTGCTTCAAGTTTATTCTTCATCTTTGAGATTATCCAGCATTCACTGCCATAAAGGAAGATAGATATCACGTAACATTTCAGTACTCTTTTCTTTGTTTCTTTGGTCATCCCAGTGCGTCATCGAATCTTAGTGTCACCCATTCTGGCCTCTGTGAGAACAATTCCCAAACATCTCAATTTTTGCACTTGTTTGATTTTAGTATCCCCGATTTTTAATCTGCAATTTGGACTCGTTCTTTTGCTGACAAACATGCATTCCATCTTCTAGCGGTTAATATTCACTCAATTCTTCTCATTTTTCCATCGTTACCTTCTGTCGGAACTTTTATAGATTTCTTTCCATGTCTGCAACACTTTCCATCAACACTTTCATCTGCATATCTTATGTTGTTAAGATTGTGGCCGCCACTAATGGATTCTGGTAAGACATCTAATTATCTTAGAATTTCCTCACTGTATAAGTTGAATAAATCCGGCGATAAGACACATCCTTGTCTTACACTCCTTTCTAATTTATTAGTCATTTTTTAATCGTGGCAATAAACAATACAAATATTACGTATAATGACATGTAATGGGTTAACTATCCTGGAGGTAACTATTCGACCGGTAAGGGAAGATACGTGCGACAGGTTTCACCAGACCTTCTTCCAACAACTGTTCGCAAAATAAATATAGCGAAAAATGGTTCCTCAAAAACAATTCATCGTCCGGGAAATACACACATGAGCAACAGGCGTCATCGGAACGTTATCTAGCGACTGTTTGCAAAAACAATAATCACTAATCAGAACATGGAACGTAAGGATGCTTTACCAATGTGGCAACCTTGCATACATGAAACAAGAAATGGATATTATAAATATCAACGTTCTAGGTGTGTGGGAAAACAGATGGGTAAGTAATGAGGACTTCATAAGCGACAAACCAAGGATAATACATGTAGGTGGGGAGAAAAAAATGAAAGAAATCTAGGGTTAATATTAGATAACGGCATGAAGAAATATGTTATGAGTTACACTCAAATCCCAGACAGAATCCTGTTAAACTGAAAGGGGAAACCCTTTAACATAGCAATTGTTGTGGTATACGCACCGTCAGCGGAGAACACGGAAGAGGAAATCGATAGGTTTTACAATTCCCTCGGCAACGCCAAGACTCTATGTAAATTCCAAGAATTCACTATCATCGTAAGAGATTTGGGTACCAAGTTATGAAATGAACGAGAAGTCGAAATAGTCGGCAAATTTGGTCTAGGATCCCGAAATGAGCGCGGTGAAAAATGGATCCAGTGGTTGACCAACATCTGATTACAGGAACACGCAAAAGGCCTGTGGACGTGGAGAAGTCAAGGAGGGGACAAAAAGAAACATATTGATTATGTAACTATCAATAAATACTTTAGAATATGAGAAAAATAAAACATTATTAAGGAGAGAACACAAATTAAGAAAACAGAAGGTAATGACTGACATTGAATTTAAAGATTTGAAGATTAAAGTTGACTGGAAAAGAAGAAGGCAGAAGAGAGTTCCACAAGCGAGAAGTGCAACAGAAAAACTATTAGCATAGAACTTGCATAGAACTGGCCATTTCTATTGTAAAATGATGAAACCTTACCCCCAGTCTAGTACTGTACTTAAATTGATAAAGAGAAAAGTTCATCAGAACAATTTTATGGAAGTATTTAGAGAAAATATGCAGGGGAGCTCCGTTACGGCGGTCGGAAGGTCACAGATGCCAGGTCAATGTTAAAAACATTGCTTGTTTTTTTTCAACTTTGTATTTAGATTTGATTTCTTTCTTTTTTTTTTGTCATTTTTTTTCCTTTTTGCATTACATTCTTGAGTTTTTACACCCCGTTTTCCGCAAAACATAAAAAGGTAGGATTCAGTATTTTTCTTTCGATTTCGTTTCGTTTTATTCTTTCCTTATTTCGTTTCTTTATTCAACATGTTTTTTGTCAAACATTTTATTTTCATAATTCAATTATTTCTTTCCTTTATTTCCTGCTTCTATCTCTAGCCTCTTTCTCACTTTCTCTCTTCCTTTTTTCTTTCTTTCTCTCACTTCCTCTCTCTTTTTCACTCTATTTCTTTCTTACTTTTTATCTCTCTTTTACGCTCTTTCTCCTTCTTTCTTTCTTTCATTCTTTCTTTTTCTCTCTATTTCTTTATTTCACTCACGTTCAATGTTTCTTGCTTTCTTTATTTATTTCTCTTTCACTCCCTCTCGCTCTTTCACACAATCTATATCGGTCCCTCTTTCTTCATTTCTCTCTATTCCTTTCCCTTTTTCTTTCTTTGTCTTTCACTCTCTCTTTGTTCCTTTATTTATTGTTCTCTCACTTTCTTTCCCACTCTCTCTTGCACTTTTTCTCACTTTTTTTCTTTATTTGAGGCTGTGTGTGCGTTCGTTTTTTATGTTTTCTTATTTTTTTTATTTTGCTCTGTTTATTATTATTATTATTATTATTATTATTATTATTATTATTATTATTATTATTCTAATCAACATATTTTTCAATTCGATCTATTTTAGGGTCTTATTTCCTATTCGATTTAAAAACGTACACCACACCCAACCGATTCTAATGAAAATTTTTAATCTTAGGGAAACAAACTTTGCATTCTTACACGTACTGGCCTAGGCAGTATATACACACACGCAGACATCTGCACGTGTTCTTATGAATAAGTACATGAATTTATAGAGGAACTTAATATACATATACACCGGGCGCAAATATCACATCACATAGAAAAATCTAGAATTTGCTGGAAGGCAGTTAGAAGAATTAAGTTTAGATATGGCCACCCATGAGAATGTATTTGTGTACATAAGCATGAACGTGGAAAAATGTATTCTTTGAACACACGCACATACAAGAATACTTGTCTGTATCTCTCTCCCTCTCTCTCTCTCTCTCTCTCTATATATATATATATATATATATATATATATATATATATATTTATATATATATATATATATATATATATATAATCATTTATTTGAATATTACAGCATAAATATGTTATAAAGTCACTACAAAAATAGCCATTTTGTTTCAACACCTCTGGTGTCTTATCAAGTGATGATGTCGAATGTAGAATAAATGGTTTTAATAGTTTCAAATTAATTAATTAACGACCCTTAGCTAGGAGTAAACGCTGTTACATAAGCTAGAATGACCAATCAAAATACAAGTATATGGTAATTCGAAAAATTTGACAACTGAGCAGGGTTATCCTAGATATTAAAAGTTTTATAAAATTTGAAATTAAAATTAAAAGTAAAAAATTACCTATTTAGAAATCTCAATCAAATCTCTATTAAGTTTAAATTGTAGAATTACCGAGGAGAAAAAAATAAAAATAAAAAATACATATGCTATTTAATTTATTTTTTCATTGAAATTATGTTAAAAAGGATGTTCGTAGCTCCAGACAAAAATGTATACATTTTTACAGTTTAACTTCAACATGGTGGTTACCTCTCACTTAAAACAATTCAAACACACTTAGGTTGTATCTGCTCTACTCTGCATTGAGCACTCTTTAAAGAATAATAATTGTTGGTTATTGGAATTTACTCTGTATATACCAATCCCAAACTTGAGTATATATATATATATATATAAATATATATATATATATATATATATATATATATATATATATATATATATATATATATATATATAATACACACATATATATATTACACAAACAAACACGCACACAAAACACACACATATATATATATATATATATATATATATATATATATATATATATATATATATATATATACAGTGTAACCCGGATATAAGAGACCCGGAGATAAGAGAGATTTTCTCTGGTCCCAAATTAGAGCCTGTGTTAATGTATATATAATAGACCAAACCCGGATATAAGATAAACCGGGATATAAAAGACTTCTTCTCCGGTCCCGACAACTCTCTTATATCCGGGTTACACTGTATATATATATATATATATATATATATATATATATATATATATATATATATATATATATATATATATATACACACTGTTCTTTGCATGAATCGCAAAATATATTAATATAGGTATGGCTATATAATCTTTTAAATATACCGTATATATCTAACACACAGAAAGAATACACATCTGCTACATACGATTGTATTATACAAATCAAGGTTAACAGCAAAAATTGCAATATGAGCACTGGTAAAAATGGTTGCTGAAGATATTTGGTTTATAATACTCAGAAATCCGTACACAAATGTCGTCAAGGACACATGGCACAGTGGATAAAAGCGTTAGTTAGATCCAGTGACAGGACCCAAAGAGTGTGAGTAAGACATGCCACGTGGAACTAGAACAGTCTACCCCAGCGAGCGAAACAAAGGGTTCAGTTCAACATTCCAATCGGCTGAAGAAGGCCGGAGAGTACAACGGCTGAAACGTTGTGATAAATATGGCAACAAAGATGAGGATGATAGTCCGTGCAATGTAAATAATACCTCATCTCATAAATATAGACAGACACTTTTAATTCATTTAATATTAATGTTGCTTCTTAGCTTGATCAACGATATCTCCGATGTTATCAGTTCCCAACTAGGTATTTATGCTAATGACATAAGTATTTACTCTTGTCTTAGTGGCACGTCCGGTAGATCCGACAAAGTAAATCTGGAAACTGCTCCTGAAAATAACATATAATCAGTGTTTAATTGGGACAAGGAATCAGCTTTTAAATGTCTACGCTTCCAAAATAAAACCGTTTTTATTAATCACCATAGAGAGCTTTTTTTCTTCTGCCATCAGCATGGCTGATGCTAGGCTCCAGGAGAGCAACACTTCTTGGGCTCAGGTTTTTCACTGACCTGAAGTGGGGTGATTATATTGAATCAATTGCACCGTAGACTTCACATTCGAATGCATTGAATATTAATACCATGTCTAGTCAGGTGCTCCTAATATATCGAGATTCTTGACAAAATTCAAAGCAGGGTCTGTACTTTCATCAGTCCTGACCTGGCATGAAAATTCTAGTTTGTTCATGTGGGAATCAGAGGATAATATATATTCGTAAGTGCGTGTGTACGTGTATGTGTTTTATGTGTGTCTCGTTGACATTATGTTTATTAGTTTTTCGCATGTTCATTTGGGAATGCTTTTAGATATAAACCGTTTGTTGTAGGTTAACATACGTCAGGTTCTTTAAGAATGGATCCAATAGAGGTTGGCGATGTAATGCAATGTTTTTGGCGTGTGTTTATGGTTGGTAGAATATTTATAAGTAATCCCTCGAAGTACTGTTACTACCACCTCAACACACCTACTGTCTATCGACCTTCGCTGACTGACTTATCGCCCTTGGACATTTTCCAAGCGGTTTCGTCTTCATCTTTTGGTTACCAACAACCGTCTTCCCTGGGCTACAACTGTAAGCTAATACCAACCCGATAAAGCAACTGTCTCTCAACCTTCGGCACCACTCAAGTTGCTCCGGTCATCATCAACTATTGGCGGATCTAAGACAGTTGACTATCAGCACGACCACCCAGGGTATTTAAAACATCTGGATTCTTCGACTGTATTTTTCTGCCAGTAATAAATGTTGGTATATTTTATCTAAACTTGTTCTCGTCATTTTGCCTTGGCCTGTGTCATTTCTCCAATTGTAATGTGTGCGGTGTTCGAGATTCGGGCAACAAAACTGTATAATAAATCTAGTTTGTCTATGTGGGATTCATAATGTATATTTGTAAGTGTTTGTGCGCGAAGTAGTAGTAGTAGTAGTTATAGTAGTTGCAGCAGCAATAGTAGTCGTAAAAATTATGTTGATTTGGAAATGTTTTTATACTTAAACCGTCTGTTTTGGATAAACATACGTTAAATTCTTTAAGAATGGATTCAATAAAGTTTCACGATGTAATATTATGCTTTTGACGTCTGTTTATAGTTGGAAATATTATTATCATCCTCTGATCCCTACATAGACAAACTAGGATTATCATACACTTGCATACATAAAGCAATATTTACGGTTTTTCAGATTTGGCTTGGACGCGTTAATTTCTTACATCATCAGATTTCAGATATTTAGCCATCTTGACAGCATTTGTTGTAAGAATCCCTGAAACACCGTTTGAGTTATGCAGCTAGAAATAGAACAGATGAAAATGACCAATGGTGAGAGGGAAATATCATTCAGTAACATTCATACTTTGGCTTCCATCTTCAAAGTCCATTCAAGAACCATCAAAAAAGAGGAAACAGTAGAGAGCAAAACTGGATCAGGAGGTCACAACAGGAAGAAGGGGTCATCATTTCAACTTAGAGCAACAGAGATCAATTAGAAAAGAAGTTTGGCACGTGAGAAAGGAGTTACATCTCTGACAGTCCAAAGATCAGTGAAAAAAATCGTTGTGTGAAACGATTGACTCACCCTGTTACTCTAGGACAGAAAGTTGGAAGGTTAGAGAGGGCGAAATTTATCCTTAATAAGTTGGAAGATGATCTTGGAATAATATATATATATATATATATATATATATATATATATATATATTTGAAATTAATTTCATGAGCTTCCGATTCTTATGATGAACATATTATTTTCGTTTATGATCCATTTCATCATGACACTTCTGTTAAGCTTAGAGAGTAACTATATATTCTTTATTTATCAAAGTAGAGTTGAATAGTTTTATAAAACCTCGGAGAATTCCAGTAAGATATGTTTAATCATTTCAAAGATACTGCGGTTCAAGGCTTTATACATATATATATATATATATATATATATATATATATATATATATATATATATATATATATATATTTATCTGTCTATATTTCTGAGATGAGGTATTATGTACAGTATTTACATTAGTCGGACTATTGTCCTCATCTTTGTCGCCATTTTTGTGACAAAAATGGCGACAAAGATGAGGACTAATGTAAATACTATATATATATATATATATATATATATATATATATATATATATATATATTGTATTGTCATCCACAAGCAGACAATTTCGTTGTATCACAGCTCTTCAGTGTGGTTAGACGTCCGATTGCTTCAAGCCGGGATCGAAACCCGACCGATTTGGTATCAGTCAGAGATACTACCCCTATCTATCGTCTACAGAAAGGGACATTTTAACGTTTCCTATACGAAATACACCAGTGGTCTGGATAGCTCAATTCTGTTGAAGAGCAATGCGTTAATAGCAGTAGAAGCCAGTTTTTTTTAATTTTATCATATATATATATATATATATATATATATATATGTGTGTGTGTGTGTGTGTGTGTGTGTGTGTGTGTGTGTGTGTGTGTGTGTGTGTGTGTGTGTGTGTGTGATAAAGTTTTATGGTATATTTATGGATTAAAGTCAGTGTTAAATATAAGGGATAGAGCGTATGTAAATATAAAAGTGGACATTGAAGTCTGACAATGGCCTAATGTTATAGCGTTTAGCATGAAATAGACTAGATGTTGACTTCAATATACATATATATATATATATATATATATATATATATATATATATATATATATATATATATATATATATATGTATGTATGTATGTATGTATATGTATTTATATATACCCAAGTATAAGCTTGGTGTATACGGAATAAATTCCAATAACCAACAAATAATATTCTTAAAAGAATGCTTAATACTGAGTAGAGCAAATACAATTATTTATTCGAATATTATAACATAAATTTGTTATAAAATCACTACAAACTAGCCATTTTGTTTCAACACTTCTGGAGTCTTATCAAGTGATGATGTTGCATGTAGAATAAAGAGTTTTAAAAGGTTCAAATCAATCAAACACCCCTCGCTAAGGGGAAACGCTGTTACATAAGCTGGAATGACCAACCAAAATACAAGTATACGAGAATTCAAAAAACTTGACAACAAACTAAGGTTATAAAAATTATTTAATGCTTTAATATAGAGTTTAAACTAAAAAAATAATTTATTATAACTAATAAATATCAAATTATACGATAAAATTTGAAATTAAAAATTACCCATTTTAAAATTTAAATTTAATCTCTATTAAGTTTAAAATTATAAAATTACTGAGGAAAAAGAAGAAATACATATTTTATTCTATTTATTTTGTTTTTATTGAAATTAAGTTGGAATAAACGTTAAGATCAAATGTTACTCTGTACTTCATGATAATATAGATACATTTGAATCATAAACAGAGGCAGGGGAGGATGACATCTTGCAAAAGACAATACATACGCAATCAGATTATGATACATAAACACGCAGACGTATTTAGATATATACACACACAAAAAAAGCGACGAGACAAAAAATATCTCCACGACCCTTTAAAAAAAGGAAAAAAACAACATACATACACAATGAAAGGTACACACAAGTGACCGTACACACAGACACCGATAAAGACACGTACATACACACACATACATTGACAAAGACACTCCGATACACCAACCAAGAAATATTCAAGTTTGAAAGTGTTATTAAACGGATTCTAACCACTTATTAAAATATAACTTATACGAACAAATATACATAGATAAAAATAGTAGAATAGATAAAAATAAACACGGACAGAACAGAAAAACAAACATTAGGCAAAGAAAGGACATTAAAACAGATAGACATGGATAGAAAAATAGATATATACGCATAAAAATAACACCATTTATTATATAAAAACGAAGACTCCAAACACAGAAATATATATCAAAATATATTTCATATATACCTATATATGCACTAGTGCACATACACGAGTACAAAAAATATAACAGTAGGTGAAAGAAAATAAAAACTACAGACATATGGGTACACACATTCTTCACTATAGACAGAAACACAGAAAAGCCTACCTACAGACAGACATATACACACACATATATATATATATACACGTATATACACATATATATATATACATACACACACATACATATACACATACGTATATGCATATATACACATACAGAAGCAAGCATAAATATATCAACCCACACAGCAACATAGAAAAGTAAACAACCCAAAGATATATATATATATATATATATATATATATATATATATATATATATATATATATATATATATATATATATATATATATATCGGTGGCCCGATGATTGCATCTAGCATCAAAACAGACTGTCGCCTCTAAGAGTTGACTTCTATGTTCACTTTTATATTTACAGACGCTCTATCTCTGATATTGAGCACTTTATCCCATAAATATAGCACACTTTAAGACTATATATATATATATATATATATATATATATATATATATATATATATATATATATATATATACTAAATATATATATATTAATACTAAAATTAAGTTAGACCGTATTAGGAAGATTTAAGGATATAAATCTTAGGACTATAGTTACAACCAGCATTAGACAAGTAGATTTTCTGGACGTCACCCTAGACCTTACTAGCAACACTTTCCAACCTTATGTGAAGGTTAATTCCAACCCAGTATATGTGCATCCCAATTCCAACCACCCCACTTTCGGTTATCAAGTACATACCCTCTCCATTGGATTTAGGATTAGTACTAACTCTTCTGACAACATGATGAACAGAATTCGAGTTGCATAGTAACATTGCACATTACCAAATACGTTATTATCAGCGTTTCTAATAACAGTTTTCATACGATAAAACTCGCCTGTTATATTTATTATATTAATATTTTTCCGACATCGGACTGTTAATACGATTATGTGAAAATAAAACCTGATTTACACAATGACACACCTACTTAACCTGATAATGAACAAATATTTATTTTATCCAATATTTAATTTCCAACATAATTACCTTCCTTATCGATGCATTGAAATCCGTTGTCAATATTAATTAGACAGATTGGAAAATATACAATGAAGTATCGAGATCAAAATGCAACTAATAAACATGTTTCCTGCTACGAATATATTGATCCCCACTCGTACTTTTGTATTTGACTATATCCTTATAAAATTACATGTGTGACTGTAAACACGTTCATGCATAGATCAGAATGTTAGAATAATTGTATGTTTGCGTCAGTGTATATATTTGATAATGCATTTGAATCTGTTCGCGTATGCGTGTCTGTCTCTATGTGCTTGAGATGTCCTCGGGACATTTTACTGCAGACGCCAGTTCAAATACTGAGAGGATCGAAATAGTTGGTGTAAAATAATGCATTGTAGCGAGAAGGGCAGATTGTGCACTGATACAATTAAATTTAGAATCGAAAAAGAGTGAAATAAAGAAATGAAAATGGAAGAGACGAATACGAAAGTGGAAAGAAAAGTCAAAAAAGAAGAAAAGAGTTTTATTGAAAGAGAAAAAGCCAGAAAATGAACGAAAGATTGAAAAAAAAAACATGCACAAATCAAAGAAATGGAAACGAAAAAAAGTGTAACTGAAAAATAAGGAAGAAAACAAGGAAGGAATTGTGGGATTTTATTTGAAAGAGAAACGCGAAAGCAATAAAGATAATTCGCTAAGGACAAAAGGTTTATAAGAAATTCAGAATGGCATCGAAAACCAAAAACAAAATGGCACCGAAAAATGAAATTGTGTATGGGATAATTTTTTTAAACAAAATTGTAAAAGCAAAAAAAGGATGAAAAAAGAATAACATTAATTAAGTGATTGAAAAAGGAGAAAGAAAGACCAGAATTTAAAAAATGAATAATTGAAAAAATGAAAAAAGGGATCCTAACAAACGAAAGTTAAAATAACTATAGAGAAATGGTAAACGATAAAAAAGCGTGAAACACTTGTTCGTGATCGCGCGTGCATATGCAGGTATTTATATGTGGGCGCGTGAATATTGGTATATATATACATATATATGTGGCGGGTGTATGTGTGTGTGTGTGTGTGTGTGTGTGTGTGTGTGTGTGTGTGTGTGTGTGTGTGTATGTGTGTGTGTGCGTGTGTGTGTGTGTGTGTATGTACAAATTTGCACGGCAAACGTCCCGGAAGTAAATCCGCCAATTTTATATTAGCCCACAAGGCCATAGGTAAATGTTGGTAGTATACCGCTGATAATCCATATTATCTATTACCTTGCTACATATTTATTACAGCCTGGCAAAATACCGTCTGACATGCGTTTAAGCAGTAAGGACAGCGGTCTGTTTATGAGCCCGACATGCTAGCACAACTATCAACGGCTTTCAAACCGTTTCTTCTACCCCATTTCAGTCACAAGGTTTGAGTTAACCACGGAAATTTGGTTTCAGCGACTTCCCAAAGGTGCCGCATGCTAGCATCGTCTATCATGCCGACTATCAAGGAGTCACCACCTTAACAAAACGACCCTGATGAGATGCGAACCCGAGTCTCATATTCTGAAAGGAAAAGTTGTAGCCACTTAGCCAGATATTTACATAGTCATACGATTACCATCGGTGTTTCGTTGGTTGGATGGAGAAACCATCTGACCGCTGCGGCCTGTATGGTGATTGCCTTTGTGCACTAAGTAGATAATGATCATGCGTATCTATGTTGGTGTGTATGTAGGTGTATGCGTGAGTATGTATGCGTATTCTTTATGTGTATGTCCTCGATTGTGCGTATATACATCTTTGGAAGAGTGTGAGTATATGGTAGTTTTTATACATGTGCTTGGATGTGCGTTTTTATGTGGCTGTTTCAGTGAATTTGTTCTGATAACCACGTGTACATGCCATTAAATATCTCTGTATGTGTGTGGGGAGGGTATTGAAGAAGCAGCCGGACTGTTTTTACTCTTTTCTCATAATCAGAAGCCAAACAAAAAGACTGATGTGAAAGGAATTTGTTAAGAGTTAATCTCTACAACTTTTATTTTATTCGTTTTTTTTTTTGCTTCTTTTTACTTCGCATATTTTTTTTAATGTCTTTTACTAGCCTTTCCGTTCTATTTATATTTACTCAGAGCGCTTACGGGCACTAAAGTGTCCTGGGTATGGGGCTGGGTGATTGAATGAATTCTAAGATTACGTCTTATTCATTACACGAGATAACAGCCACTTCTCGCCTTTTCACGAATCGATCGCAATAGAAGAATGACGGACGGCGAAGTTAAATTGTCGGCGGGAAATACGCCCAGGAATACGAAGTGAGTTTTATATTTCGAGAATATTTGGAAAGGAAACAGCGAAAAGAAAATATAAATATATATATATATATATATATATATATATATATATATATATATATATATATATACATGATAAAATAATACAATCAGTAATCAGACAGGAAGAACGAATAAAAAGAAAAGAAGCTTAAAGGAGAGAAAAAAAAACTGTTAAGTAAGCAAGGTAGAAATGAAAGAAACAATAAAGAGTATATTGAAGGAATTAGGCAAAGAAGAAAGAATGAAAGAATTTAAAAGAGAGAGAAGGAACGTTGGAATGCAGACAAAGAAGAAAGATTGAATGAAGAACAGGTCAATAAAAAATTTAAAAAATACACTTTAGAGAAAATATAATATGTGCCTGCTGTTCAATGAAAGCGAGTATGTTAGGTCCCTTAGACCATTCACGACTATATCCCATAAAATAACCTACCGGGGAATTGTACTAGACGATGTTGAAATCTGGGTTTCCGACCTAGAGAGGTAGTTAAATAGCTGGTCTTGTAAAAATCATTCGCTGATATCTTTTTGCTCTCGTTAATATGAACTTGTGCCGTAAAAATACCCATTCATATGACATTGTGCAGTAATTACTGCCCAATTAATCAGGAGATGATGTTCCAGCTTCTTTTAAAGCTGTTTTAATATGCGTGAGAACGAGGACTTTTTAAGGACAATAGGAGCGACAAGGACGCCTGTGCTAAAGATAAAAAGAAACAGTTAAAAAAAGAGGGCTTGGAGAATTTAACGCCCGCAAAGAGAGTGTAAAAGCAAGTAAACGAACGAGAATATAAAATTGTATGGTAAAAGAATGACTAGGTTGGGTTAATGAAGTGACAAACACTGCTTAGGATTACAAAAGATAAGAGGTTTTGAAGTGTTAGCTTTAAATCATTAGTATTTGCAAGTTCCCCGATACTGTGGCCTTGTGTCACTCATGGCTGGTTTTCGTAAATATAAAAAAGACGGGTAAGGGAAGTAGAATCGAAAGAATACGATAAATATTAACAAACAAGAGAAAGACGAAGAAAGACTTTCAAAAAATCAGACTTCTTTTATGTAGTCTCCTTTCAGGACGTAGGAATCATGGCCCTCCACATCATTCTGTCCCTTGCAGTTCTCGATATGTTTTGCCTGTTATTTCTCCCAAACTCTGTTCTGCTATCCATTTGCACAAGTATGTCACGCGTTGCTTTCCTCCGTCCCGCTATCCCTCTGTCTGTTCTGTATCAGATTTTCCAAACCCTCCTTCCTCATTTTGTGCCCCAGGAATTTTAACTGCCTCTTCCTGGTGTTAATATATGTTTCCTTTTTGCTTCTATTCTCTCCAAAACCTTGTCACTGCGTAAATGTTCGGCCCATCAAACAAAATGAAAGAGAAAAAAACGCCACAAAACTAAGACCAAAACTCTCTAAGTTGAATAAATTTCATCGATTAGAGAGAAAATGAAGACAAATAAATACACGAATAAATAAATGAAAAGCGGATAAATTTAAGTTCTTCAATCAAATAAAAGTTCTAGATTTGATTCAACATGTACTTAATATTTCTTGTTCGCTGTCATGGAACGTAAATACAGCGCGTGTATGACTAATAAAACATTTGTCTGACCAGAATATTTACAGCCGCGTCGAAGAAAAGTAGACCTAGCTTCTAGTGGGCACATTGTCTTTTATCTCGACGTTTTATTTAATTTTATTTTATTTCAGAACTTAATTTCATAGCTTTCAAACATGACTTAACTTTTAATATCAATAAAAAAAACAAAAAGGCTTCTTTAATTAATAAAGTTAGCATTAATTGCCTGCATCGATTCTTATCACGACAAGGCAAATTGTTGAACCAGAAAAGAAAGGAAAAACAAAAAAAGACGACAAATAACGAATGAAGCATAGCTTTTTGTTATTAAATGACAAAAGTATACGTTCAACTGACATGTATAAATCTTGAAGTCATTTTGGTTTAGTGTTTTAAGAACCGCAAGCACAAAAAATAAATCGATAGTCAATATATGAAGCAGCATTGGTGTGATTACTGTAGAGAATTTATATACAGGGTGATTGAAAAGTAACTCCCCATTTTAAAATACTTATAATTTAATTATTAACTATAATCTTTTACAAGAAATGGATATGAGAATAAAGCGTTTAGCATGAGGTTTTATCTAAAATTCGATATGGGCATCAGATTTCGCTACCAGCTTCACGAGTCGCCCAGGAATCGCGTTATCTGGTTTCACCAGAAACTCATGTCGTATGGAGGACATAACTTCTTATATCCACCTTTCAAGTTCTTCCAAAGTCTTCGTTTGGTATAACTGACTTGCTCTTTAATCAACCCCAAAGAAAAAAGTTACAGTGTTTTAAGTCAGGACTCCTGGCTAGAGACTCTTACATAAAATAGGGAGTTATTTTTCAGTCACTCTGTATATGTAAACAGCGATATTGTGACAATAGAGATATGAATATAAATGAATCTTATTTATATGTATATATTTTCAAAAGAGGAAAATATTGACCCTCGTTCGATGGTGTTCTTTCGGAGGATTGGCACGATTGCGTCTCGATTAAGGAACGAGCCTCGCGAAACGGAGTGGCTCTTGCAGCGTGTCTCACTGGCGACGGTTTGAGGTAATGCTTTCTCCATCATAGCGACTGGCAGAGGATAGAAAAAATTGTTTATAGTTACGTTGTTCTGGAATTGTCATCATTGGTCGACTGAACTTGCTTTGTTTCAATGACTTTTGTTTTGTTATTATTAATTACTTTATACCCATTATTATTAAAAAAAAAAAAAATCGGCTTCCCAAAAAAAAACTTTTTAAAATATCGGGTAGCGAATTTTTGCTTTCATATCAGAAAAAAACATAGTGGTATTATGATAGGTTAGACAATAATATTTCTTTAATAATTAACAGTTTTTTAATATATTTCCGGGCTTGTTGTTTAAGAGATTTAATTATTTCGTCTAACACACAAGAATAGAGAAGAGAAAAACTTTTGTGGCAACGCGTTTTGTTCTTTGAGGAACTCTACTAAAACAAATGTAGAGATTTTACACAGTAACTTTAATTTACACACAAAAGTAACGTATAAAAATAAAATAACGTTTCGTCTTCAAATTTTGAATATTTCTTCTTCATCGATGAGAAATATCCATTCAAGATGTTGACGATCATATACTGCACAATTTCCTGTCATTTGTAATTGTTATGTCAGTATGGTGTGCGTATGTTTGTCAAATACGAACGAATACGCAAATTGAGATTTCATACATTTTTATTCACTACTGGGCAACAATATATGGAAACATGATGCAAAGTGGATTACTGGTGGATTAAGAGTGTCCAATAGGAAACATGAGGAAATACCTGACAGCCATCTTGAAATCCCTACAGAGCGAGTTATCTCCCGTATTTTGACGGCCGTCGTAACACATCTCACGTGATGCTTGTAGGATGTTTCACGAGGATCTACATGTAGAGGTGTTGTAATTTTGCCCTTACGATTCGTCCTCCTCATTGTGCCTTTTTCTTGAGTCTCTGGTTGTTTATTGGGTTTCACTTGAAAACTTTGAGGGAGTCCAAACGTATCCAATAACATTTTGAATGTAATGACTGTGTTATTTGATTTGGTCTCTTGAAGGCGAGAAAGGCGTAATTGATTTGCGTATCTAACCCAGATAGATGGCTGCATATGAATGTCATTAATGACATTTCCAGCGAGACACAAGATATAAAATGGTGTCCCCTTTTCTTTGCCGTTACGGCAATCCTTGGCTAGTAGAGGTTGTCCTCGTACAAATAAATATGGCGGTGTTACATGATAGCGGTTAAACTGATTTTCCAGGAATCTGTTGTTTTTTTCAAGAACTATTTGGTGTTGGGCGAATAGCGTCCTCTGGTAGGTGTATATTCCTGTTCCTCAGAGCTTCTTAAGGTGAATTACCATTTGATGTGTTTGGATTTGGGTGTTTCTCTAGATACTTAATAAAATCTCGACCATTTATCGTTTAATTCCCTTTCCTTTTAGTTTTAAGATCTCTCTTAAAGGTGTCCACAAAGTCTCCAACTTGTCCATTTGACTGTGGATAAAATAGTGGGGATTTGATGTGCTGAAACCCGTTCTGTCGGCAGAAATCCGAGAATTCTACTTAAGTAAATGCACTGCCATTATCGGAAACTTAGATCTCTACGAGACTAATTCTGCCAAACACTTTTATCTTCGTTATAGTTTTTTTCTGGTCATTTGCAGTACGCATCAACCAGGATAGAGCAGTCAATTGATTGGTTCAGCAAAATTAACATGGAGATTCTGGGGTTGACCATGAACATAATGTCGTTTTCCTGGGGACTTTAATACCTGTTTGCTTTTTAATTAATTTTGCCCGAGTTCCTGTAATTGCATATCGATATTTATTCAATAGACATAACTGCGCGCCAAGGCTTTCATTCGCTTTATTTCCTGGTGTCTGTAATAACATTATTTGAGAACTCTGTTTTGCAGTTTTATTGGTACGACGACAATAGAATGGTTCTCTTAACTTCAGACAAGGTCCACGTTGAAAGAATGGTTGGAGCTAGCTGTCAGCACATACTGTTGGATAGTTAACAGAAAGCGTAGGACTTTCTGTAGCAATTGATCTGAGACTGTGGCTTTCCGGATCATTCCGGATGTAACTGGTAGTGCCTTGACTGTGTATTTGTTATGGTAATTTACCCACGCACGCATGGACTCTCCCAGCAATAAATAAGAGCAGGTACTGCCTTTTGAAGGGTGATGTTTCCAGCAGTCAGTTCTGAGAGTCGGACCGAACATTCTTGTGTGTAACACTCGTCTGTATATGTTTGTATTACTGATTCTGTTAATATATTTGTTTAACTCAATTCCTCTCTTGTGTCATTATTTCGGGCCCTAACAAGGCCACAACAGTATTTAATTTGAAATGCATTAAATACAGCTTTAGAGGAAGATTAAAAATGCAATCCAAGGGTATTTAGATTGAATGAATAAGTAATGTCACCCACTCTTGCAAACTGATTGCTTTTGAAGGATACATTACAATTCAACTCACCAGTCAAGTTGGATTGTTTTACCTGATGTACCATAAGCAACCTGATTTGTGTTTGTCAAGGTGAGTTTTTCTAATGATTTTCACGTCGAATACGATATGTGATATCAGACGCAGTGTCTAAATGGAATCTTATAGGACAGGAGTTTTTAATGCAAACAGTTGTATATTTAATCCAAGATTTGAAATTTATCTTGAACATTGCAAAAACTGAATTCGTGTTAGACCTCCGACTATAAATTGATTTTTTCCGGTAATTTGAATATTTTCCGGTATTTTGATTTTTTCCGGTTCTTTTAAATTTCTGGCTTTCTTTTTTATTGTTACACTTTTGTCTTTCCGAGGGCTGCAAAATCCGCCCTTGTGTCCGCGGCACGAGAAAATTCTACTTATATTTTTTTAATGTACAATAATGTAAGTAATGCCATTCGCCGCACAACCAACAAAGAGTGGGTGGTTGTTTTTTCATTTGGAATTGTGGATCTTAATCCTGCTCAAACATTACTGGTAACAGACGCGTTAGCAGACTGTTGCATTATAAATGTATCCTGCTTGAAGTTAATCAAACATTTAACATTCGATCTTCGGCACTTTCACCATTATGCCTTTGTCTTGTTCGAGTTTAGGCAACAATCGTTTCTAAATAAGAACATCGTTTGAGGATTTTAATCCAGCAATAAAAATGAGGCAACGTAAACTGATCCCCTGTGAGTGATTTCAGTTGAAATATTTCGCATTAACGGTTAATAATGCCTGCAAACGTGACAGAGTCGTCCACATCCCGCTTATTCAATTTCAGACAATTATATCTAACATTAAACAAGGAAACTGACTCACCGAATATGTCTGTTAACTGTTTAATGATATCCAAAACATAAAATCTTTAGTCTGATTGGGCAATAGAAAGTTGTAGTACCGAGCTTTCTCGTCAATAGACGGGACTTCCAACCATGATCCTTGCTTGGGAATTCGTATTCTAAAGTGTGCTTTCAACGTTTGAACCATGCGTCAAATGTATTTCCCGATGTTGGGTCGAAGTGGAAATACGAAATTGTAGCTGATATTTGGTTGCCTGCTGTATCCGAGTTGTTACAATCACATTTGTTGCCGTGTCTAATATCCTTTGGAAATGCTGTGAGGGAATTCATCTGTCGTGTCTGTGCTCTCCCAAATTATTCCTGCTGTTAAAATGTCTTTCAGAACTTCTGCGGAAATTACTATGTTGATTCTTTCGGGTAAATCCGTTGGTTATTGCTGCACGTGGTTGAGCTCTTGTGAAAATCCTCATCGCCAGTGCTGTGTCCGCGGATGTGCGTATTTGTGTCAAATAAGAACGAACACTTTGAACTTTTATACATTTTATTCACTATTGGGTAAAAGTACATGTAAACATGGTCAGTGGATCTTGGTTGATTAAGAGTTCCTGACATGAACGCTGTGGACATCAACACAGAGTCCTAGAAGATCCTGGCAGCCATACGATCCAAATGGAGGGGAACTCTGAACAAACACCTCGTCAGGGGAGTAGAAGCTGACCAAAGTCGCCAAGGAAAGGCCGGCCCCCAGAAAGCAAAGTGACAGCTCCAACAAACCAGAGACAGAACACACATGCGACATCTGCAACCACGATTATCACTCCCGCATCGGCCTCTACAGTTCCAGACGTTGATGCTCCAGCTAACTGGACAACTAGAATGCTACCCATGATCAACCCTGACCGACGGGGACATACAAAAGAGTTCCTGATAGGGAACATGAGAGAATGCCTGACAACCATCTTGAAATCCCCTTTTTTCTCTGTTCTAGAGGGTTCTGATGAAGGGCATAATTTGACCCCATCTAAGGAGCAAGTTAATTTATTTTTTTATGATGTCCTTCCTATCGTTATCTTTTAATATTTTTTGTTATCTCTCATAAACCTTTTCCGCCATCCATTTACTCAAGCTCGCTAGGAAGGTCATGTGTTGTTTGCCTGTATCCTTGACTTCAATCTGTCCTGTGAGTATTAACTTTTCCAAACATTCTTTCTTCATTACATGCCCTAGAAATTTCAACATTCTCTTCCTGAAGTTAAGTATAAGTGTCATTTTTGTTTTCTTCTTTTTAAAACTTTATCGTTGTTCCCACATGTTTGGTCCATAGTATTCTAAAGATCCTTCTGGAGAACTACATTTCTGTTGCTTCAAGTCTCTTCTTCATCAGTGAGTAGATTGTCCATCTTTCGCTGCTGTATAGAACTGATATTACCTAACAGATCAATACGCTTTTCTTTGTTTCTAAAGAAATTTTCCTGTTTCTTAGTACTTTGCTTAGTTACAAAACGCTTAACATTGTGTCTTTAAAATATGTTAAAATCTTCTCTAAAATTTGTTTTTTTCCCCGTTATATCTTTGTAAAATACAGGAATCTATTACTCTTAACATGATTCCGATGTTTTTTAGTTAATGATGTTTTGAGTTGTTTTTGTAATATTCTGTATCAACTGAACATCCATAATAAGACAGTTGCCTGTTTTTATCTCTTTTGTGCTAGTCTTCCGGTGTTCTTTGCACTTACAACACTTCCAGTTGTAGCAAACGTCTTTTGGATGGTCTGTACACTGTTTCTGGAAATTCCCAAACTCCTGGCTATTTCTCGTCACAACCATCACGTTCGTTTGTGTAGAAATTTTAGACATGTGTTAAAAAAACAAACTAAAATTCAACTACAATGATATGTCGAGGTAACCTATAATCATATTAATAAGATGGAACAATTCTTACTTATAAATTTGCATATTATGATAACTTTATCATCTAAGATCATCCATTGGCCGAATAATTTTGCAAGGCCTTTTATCAGCTTCAACCTGTTTAAAGCGGTTTAATTTCTGTTACACAGCAATTATGAATACACAACATATTTTCCAATACACAAGGTCCATTACTGATAGAAGCATACTGCTAAATAATATTTATATTTTTTATAAAATTACGTGGTTAAATTCATTTTATTTTTAAATTAATTTAAAACTGTTTATGCACATTTATTTTTTCTGTTTATTTTTATAGATACAATTTATTTAATTAAATGCTTTGTTGTTTTTTTAAATAAAACAGCATTAATTACATTTACCGGATTGAATGTTCAAGAAATTAGGTAGAAAAAATATGTTCTTCGATAGGAATCGAACCTGCATTCCTATACGGAAGATACTATTTGATGTGTTGTCCTATACCATTTAGTTACAGAGAAGCGTCTGGAGAGCAAAATCAAAATTACTGTTTATAAACAAAATCTTCGACGATTTTTATCTATTTATATATCTGCTCACGAAACGTATCTTAACGTAAACATTACAATTGGGGACCATTTGTGTATATAGGAGTGGAAGATACCAGTTAACACTTGCCTTGAACAGGGTAAGATTGTAGTGTTTGGGGAAACATAATGTTTGGAGTCGGTTCCACAGGGCATTGGTTCGCGGAAAGAAGCTGCTCGAGTGGAATTTACCGTTGAAATACGGAGGAAATGTGGGTGGTTTGATACTATGTAAGTGGCATGGCGTATTCTTGTTGTGAAGGTTTTACTCGGTGGGACCATGGAATGTACTTCGTCCGAGCACCTTCCGTGAAAGTAGCGCAAGTAGCGGATTGCCACATTCCCACCTGTGAGAGAGAGGTTGAAGGGTGGAGAATAATTCGTCACCCACAATGGTTCCGATAAGCCTTTGAACTCTACAAGGCTGTAGAGTGAGGTCTGGACAGCACCCGCCCAAATATGACAACAGTACTCCATTTTTGGCCTTATCATGCTCTTGCATAGGTAGAGGATAGCAAACAAACTACTTTCAAACATTTTTCATTAAATATGGCAGACAAGAATAATTTGATGAATTTCTTATTGAGTTTTTTAAGTATTCTTAAATTATATTAATTATATTTTAATTATTTTTATCATACGAATGTTGTAATATAAATAAGCAGGTTACTATAATTACCCATATACAAATATTTTCATCGTAACTGTTCTAATAGGTTTTTTGCCCTGGTGACTCGTCTACATTAATTGAAGCATGCTAATAGATTGGCAACTAGGTCACACTGCTTTACTTTTGAACTAGCTATATGCAACCGATACTACTGTTCTAACAAATTCTTTTCTCGCATTTCCCACCTGTGGGACACCCTTCCGATATTTTGCTTCACTGATAATTACAATCTTCAAAGATTTAAATTGCATTTAACTTTAAATTGCAATTAAATTTAAATGCAATTTCAATCGCAATTTTTTGTCTTCTTGTAGCCTATTTTCGTTCCTTCTTCAATCTTCCTTCTCAGTCTTCTCATTCTATTTAAACTTCACACCCTTTAAACCCCTGCCTTTTAGTCGCATTACCGCCTTGATTGTGGATTAACGATTAAAAACAAATAAAGACGTTTCAAATTTACTCGGGAAATCTCAAGAATATTTTGCGCCTACAAAGTGTGCACTCCTTGAAAATCCTGATTCGAGTTCCTAGATTCTACATTGGTTTGAACTCGGTTATGGGCCATGCGTAATACTGCTGTAGCCTACTAGGGGTCACATAGAAAGACACAGAAAGAAAAAGGTAGGTTGAACAAGTGTATTGAAATAACAGAATATGTTATACAAAATAAGAGTGTTATTAGTCAGCAGATAGGAGTGTCCGTCCAAACCGTCTCGACTGTCTCTTAAGGAAGTCTCGCAGGTTGGAATTTATGAAGGAGAGTTCATTCCCATGTAGGTAGGTCACCATAACAGATACACTCTTAGGCGATCATGTATCTTTCGATACATGACTGACGAGGCAGATTTTTTCTTGCAGTAGATTGCCATTTCTTTCTGCGGTAGACCAGTTGCCATCCTAGGCTATCGAACCCGATCTGTTCTGCTATTTATCCCTAGCAGGGAGGAGAGATGAAGAGGATTCACACCTTTCCCAAGGGTATTAGCACGTAAGTGAATGTAATGGATTCGACTGGAATTCGAACTTGGCTCTCCGATTCCTCAATCCGAGCCGCTATCCATTACTCCACCGTATTAACCCTTTAATCAGTCACAGCAAATGGAAATAAGTTTTTGGATGAATACTAAATATTTATTTAATATATTTTCGTGTTTGGGGTTTATTTTGAAATCACATAGACGTATTTAGAAATCAAATTAATAATTGCTATTAAAAACTCAATGCAGAATAAACATATAAACAAAATTAACAAATATTCGGACACATATATTTCATAATTTAATTCTCACTGGCAAAGCCTTGATTAGTTCTAAGAGACGTTCTTCGTAAACCTCACAATCTCTTAACATTCATTTGAAATATCTATCCAGCCTTCCTTGCGAGCGACCTTCAAATCGTTAATGCTCCGGAGTCCTACTGGGAAATTTAATTTAATCTTTCAGACAGCACCATAAATTTTCAATTGGATTCAACTCAGGAGATAGACACGGTCATAGAAAAACTCCTCCAGTGTACTGAACATTCCATTCGCGAAATTACTACAGCTTCATCATTCGCGTCATTATCTTGTTGAAACATTCATATCTCTTTAAGCTTCAATTGTTTCAATGAACAGAAGAAATTACTTTCCAAATTACGCCCGTACATCACTCCTTTCGGGATCCTTCAATCGTGTGATTTGCCTCCGTGCTAATGAAAGATAAAGACACACAAAGCATGTTAAATCCACTTCTGTACTCTGGAGACTGCTGTCGCGTCAATCATAGGCTTTTCTTCAGACATGTCGAGCAAGATTGTGGCTAACAAGTTTCGCTTCTTTCAAGCAAAGACAATCTTCCAAAAATTATTAGGCTGCTCAAAATCCACACGAAGGAATTTCATCTTAGAATTTTCATTTTTTTTGTTTTCGTTTTCAAAAATGTATTTTTTGTGAGGTACTGGATTTTAAATTATTCCTTATTGCAGTTCGCAACGAAGAGTTTTATTAGCACGTCATATTCAAGCTCCTCTTAAATTATCTTGGATTTTATCTTGGATTCTGTTTTTTATTTATTTTCTAAATTAATGTTTGGTGCGCTTTGACTGTTCTGAGACTTTTTGCGAATATTGGAAAGTTCTTTCGAAAACGTAGCCCAAACTTTCTTGCAAATGACTTTCAATGCACTTTTCTGCAGCCACTCAGATAAAGTCAGCTATGAAGCCCCGCCGTAAATTATGAATGGGTTTCAGTTTAGGAGAAATTTTAAGATACTGAAGCATTTATACATTGTTCTGAAAATATTTCGCGAGATATTTTGTTGTTTCATATTGTTATCGTGCTGAAATCTACAACTCTTTTCAAACTCTCAATGAAGAAAACAAAATAGACACATTGTTCAATTCAGTCCAACATACGTACACATGGACACACACACACAAACACACACACACACACACACACACATATATATATATATATATATATATATATATATATATATATATGGATTTCTGGAACACCATACATTCTGACTTTAAATCTTTCTCTTCGTGCTTCAATATAGTTAAAAGTCTAATTTATAATATATATCATCAATCTTATTGTCAATATTGTATAATTCTTTTGGCTTTTTATTCTTCAAATTTTATTAGCCGGACTATTAAATTCACACCCACACACACATACACACACACACATATATATATATATATATATATATATAATATATATATATATATATATATATGAGTGTATACATATATATATATATATGAGTGTATACATATATATATATATATATATATGAGTGTATATATATATATATATATATATATCCCTACATATAACTCCGTCCATAGTTTTCAGCTAGGTTCCCACAATTTATGCGGGTTTGAGGGAATCCCTGCGTTTGCCATATGTAAATGTGCTTGCTTTCCTGCTTGTTGGAAATGCTCTTCTTTAGTACCTTACTTTATTGAAATCTGGTCAACCTTCTATTCAGGCGAATTATTGTTATTTTTCCACTTTCTGGCAAAGTACAAGAGACTGAAATCGACTCAGAACTGGTTAAGCATCTGACTTCATACGGCCTTTTTTTCAGATAAACAATATGTCTTTTGTATTTCTAGATTAACTGTCAGTGTGTTACTGGTTATTTATGAATTTGTATACCAAGGAAAATTTAGATCGTTTATTTTACGTTTTCCGGTGATATGAGGTGGAAAGAATATATTGAATCATTTGCAAAGTCATCACATAGGAAATTTGGTTAACTGTCTCGATCGAAACGATTTTTCTCGCCAGAATCTATGGTACATATTTGTAAGTCTACCATTCGTCCTTGCTTTGAACATCCAGCTATGTATTTAGATTTTTTTTTGATAAAATCCAAGGAAGAATTTGCAATGTTCTTGATTCTCCTGCAACTCTTCTAGACGGTCTCCTTTAAGTTGGGTAATGCTGCCATAATACTTCCATTCCTTTCATCTTTGGTGTTATAAAGAGTTTTGTTGGTCTCTCGCTTAACTGATCCTCCAAATAATAATCAAGGGGTTGCATTTTGAGGAATTAGCTGGCAAGATGTAAGGGATGAAGTGGTTACAGAAATTGTCTGACAGCCATGAATGGTTTCTCCTGCATGTGTGACATGATGCAAAGTCCTGATGGGAAACATAGGGCAGCACTGCCTCCTCAATAAACTTGATGCAGACCTCTGTGTTAAGTCTGACGCCTTCACTAACAAATTTGGGAGATATTTTCTCATCAGAACGATCAGAGTGTGTTTTCCGGAGTTGTCGTACCTTCGTAATCACCATTAGACTCATCCAGCTCTTTCCGAATTTTTTGAAATGACCTCAGATTTACACGCAAACACTCTTAAATGTTCGTATTGGAGCTACCGGTGCGAATGCCAAGCAGTACAACATACCGTTTCCAAATATCTGCCGGAGTGAATTGCTCTTTTTCTCACAAACGGTGCGCAATTGATCCTACTGTACTGTGCAGTTGACAAAATCAAAAACAAACAACGCGCATGCGCGAAAATAAAAATTTAAAATGGCGAAAATTTACCCATCGGACACTGTATATAAGGTACAAACATCACTCGATGTGGCCACCATCAGTAGCCAGCACTTTCTGCAGGCGGAACCGGAAACTGGAGCAGGCCTTGGCAACAACGTCTCTGTTCATGCTGGTTGTATACCATGGATATTTAAACCATTCAATGATATCTTGGCTTTGTGGCCGGCTTTTAGGCCCTCGGCAACAGCAGCTCAATGACCGTGTTCTGAAGACATGTCGATTACTAAGCACCTCGTGCGTCAATGGCTAGATAGCTACTCAGATGTACTATTTTCTAATAACGTTCTTAAAATACTGTAACGTCACGGTGCTGTTGCCAAGTAAAAATTCCCGATTTATCTGCGCCACACCGTAATTTTGTCAGTATAAATACCGAATTGGGAACTGATGGCATCAGAAAATTCCATTGAAGATAAGAAATAACGTAAGTTCAAGTATAGCGTCATTATATGAACGAAGGAGTAACCGCTCAATACGACACTCATTAAAAAGAAAGAAGGGTCAAAGTATAACTACCGGAAATGCCATAGCCCCTCAGTCTATGCCAAAGCATCACGTTGAAACGCCAGTTGAAACACCGGTTCCCATACGATCACTTAAGCAACATCGAGCCTGGTCAGTACCTAGAGGGCCGCTTTGGAATACCAGTTGCTGTAAACTTTGATATAGGGATGGTGTAATGGATCGGAATTGTTGATCAGAGTGCCGAGTTCCAATTTTATTTGGGTTTGTTATATCCAATTACGAGCAAACATCCTTGGGAAATGTATGAATCCCCCTCTTCTTCTCCCAGCTATGGGTTAATTAGTAAGACTTGTATCTCTAAATCATTATTAACTGTCAAAAAAATTCTTACAATCTAAAATTATTTACTGACATTAAAAATTCAGCAAAGGGTTGATAAGCCGTAGAAAACGAATCAATCAATCAATAAAACCGCAACCATAGCCGAAGCCTCGAGCATCCTTTTTTTTATTTTTTTTAATCATTTCACCCTATACAAGGCAACAAAACCACTAAGGCGCAATGCGTTACTGAGTTTTGGAGAATATTAGAAAATATACTATCAAGGAGAAAAGACAATAAAAGAACAAGAATTAAGAAACCAGAAGATAACGATTAATATTACATTTAAATTTCTGAAAAGCTGACAGGGAAGTAAGAAGCCGGAAGAAAGTTCCACAAGCGATAAGTCTGATAGAAGAAACTGTTAGCATAGAGCTTGCGGTTACATATAGCCGTTTCAACAGTAAAATGCTGAGGCCTTTCCGCCAATGTTGTACTGCGCTAAAATTCATAAAGTCTAGGTAGCATAGAGGAAAGTTCATCAGAAAAATTGCCATGAAAATATTTATAGAAAAGACACAGGGAAGCTGCGTTGTGGCGATGGAAAAGGCATTGAAGCCGACATGCAATATCTAAGCCAATAAAATTGCAGATTCTTCTTTGGATTTTATCAAGAATATCTAAATATATAGCAGGTCTACCAGGTCAGATGTGGCAACAGTACTCAAAGCAAGGATGAATGGTAGACTTATAAATATGTAAGATAGTTTCTGGAGAGCAAAATTGCCTCGCACGAGACAGTTAACCAACTTTCATATCTGCTGACTTAGTAATTGATTCAATATAATCTTTCCCCCATATCAGCGGAAAACGTTGAATAAACGATCTAAATAAACCTTAATATACAAATTCAGTAATAACCAATAACACATTGGCAGTTGATCTAGAGATGAGAAAGCCATATTGTGTATCTGAAAGAAGGCCGTAAAATATCAGATGCTTAACCAATTTAAGTTTCTTGTACTTTACCAGAAAGAAGTAAAATAACGATAAATCTTGGGATTAAAAGGTTGGCCAGGGTTCTTAAAGTCATGTACTATAGATAAGCATTTCTAGCAAACAGGAAAGCAAGAAGCCTCAAGGCATCTCGTGTCGAGATTGGAGAGAACAGGAACCAGTCATGGCGGACATTTACTTGGGACAATCGCAGGGATTCCCTCAAGTCAGCAATCCTGTGGAGATCTAGGTAAAATGATGGGTGGATTTACATGTACAGGTTGCGACGGGTAGATTGCCGCCATTTTATATGTTTAATTTCCTACATGCACGTTGTTTGTTTTTGATTTGGTCGACTACACAGTAGGGTCAGCTGGGAACCGTCTGTGAGAAAAAGAGCACCATAACGCAATTGGCCCCACCAGAAATTTGAAACGGCATGCTGTACTGCTTGGCATTCGCACCGGTAGCTGCAAAATGAACATTTTGATAGTGTTTGGTTGTCAATCTGAGGAGAGTGCAGAAGATTCGGCGAAGAGTTCGATGATATATCCAGTCAACATCATGGTGTTTGGAGTGGTCACAGTTCATCAGACTCGACACAGAGGCCTACATCAAGTGGTTTGAGGGTGTAGTGCTGCCCTAGGTCATGAGGGTGACTCCTGGAAGACCCTATGTCTGGCAACAGGACTTTGCACCATGCCACGCAAGCAGGAGAACCCAGTCATGGCTGTCAAACGATTTCTGCTTCCACATCACCTCTTACACTTGACCAACTGCAGCCCCCTAGACTATTATGTTTGGGGCGCAGTTGAGCTAAAATTCTTTATAAAACCAAAGATGAACTGAAGGCAAGGACTATGGCATCATTCCCCAGTTTAAACAATAAGACCGCCTAGAAGAGTTGCAGGAGATTCCGAAATAGGTCTGGAGGTCGTAGTTGAAATTAATGGCGATTTTATTGAATAAAGGTACTCCTTAATATTACAAGATATTTTGTGTAATTTTGGTAACTATATCTGTTAAAATTAGATATCCGTATAAGTTATTTTCATATTAGCGTAATTTCGACAATAATTAATCCATCGCACCTTATATATCTCTCAGTGGAGATTCCGTTCTCGGTGGTAAATCACACGAAGTTACTCCTGATGAGTCAAGCGTGGAGTTGGAAGAGTATTTACAAGCAAAGCATTTATCAGCAATAAATGACAATACTTCAAACTCGTGGTACACCTGCTATATATTTAGATATTCTTGATAAAATCCAAAGAAGAATCTGAAATTTTATTGGCCCGGACATTGCATCTGGGTTTCAATCCCTTTTCCATCACAACAGAGCCGCGAGTAACCACGAAAACCAGTTTATGAGTAGCTAACGGTGTCTCATTCTATCAGCCATCAGTAACTTTGCCTCGCTGATGACACACTTACACTTATTACATACGGATACAAAGAGGCGTCTCTTATGATCCGCGCTTACACATTTCCATAAGCGGAAAGAGTGACTCCTTTGTGCTATAGCGACCCGATGGACAGGAATGAACCAATGATAAGATTTCGTTTTCAGTTGGTACTTCTGCGATCGCACGAATGTTTCGGTGTCAGCTTTCAGCCAGGGAGAATCACCGGTGAAACTATTTGCAATGGGAAAAATAAAATGTTTACTCCAAGGATTTAGGATATATATAAATATATATATAAATATATATATATATATATACATATACATATATATATATATATATGTGTGTGTGTGTGTGTGTGTGTGTGTGTGTGTGGTCCTCTCCGTTCATTCGAACAAGAGTGGAGATTTATCCCTCATTTCATGTTTATGATTGGCTGTCAAGATTCTTCCAACATCTACTTCAACTCTATACATCTAAACTAAAACTTCGAACCTGTCATCTGGTTCAGACTTCTTCGAATTCTATGCTTATGATTTGCTTTACGGATTCTCCTAAAGTCTACTCCAACTCTATACAACTAACCTATAACTTTGAACCTTTATATACTATGTATTAATATTTGTTCCTATCGCCCGGTTAACACTCCTCCTTAATCTTTCGTACAGGAGTGGCGATTTATCCCTTGTTTTCAGTTTAGGATTGGTTTTCTATTTCCCTTCTATTTCATTTCCGGTAGCCCTTTGCGTCTTGATGGTATTATCACCTTGCTTGAGATGGTGCCTCTGACTCTGTAACCCTCTACCTAGAGTGGCTCTTGGGCCTTGTATAGTATGAACATCATTGTAATAATATATATATATATATATATATATATATATATATATATATATATATATATCAATTATGCCCGCATTTGCAATCTCTGCCAATATGAGAAACTAGCAATTATGACATTCCCGGATCCCAGAAACAAAAAATCCGAAATTTTAAGCACTTACCCTCACATAAAAAAAATTATTAAGTGAATATGAAGCCTGTTAAAAAAATCTAATTTTAAACCCCTCTGTCACCCTTCAGACACTCTAGCCTCCCTACCCCCTATAACATGTTACGTATTTGACTGTATATATCTACAATACACCTGCATTCCAGTTTATTTCCATTGTTTTCTTCTTGTTTTTTCAACCTCCCTTTTCCCTGCCTTTCAATCATCATGTTAATTATGTAATAATTATGTAGCGTTCTTAGTGTTTTTTAATAAAGCAAAGTGGTCATTTTAAAAGTATAACCCGAAGAAACCATGGTCGCGTATTTTAATTGATCTCCTGATTTTTAAAGTTAAAAGATCTACATGTTATTTTTACTTATACTTTTTTCTCACGTGCATTCAGCAAGTTTTAATACTACTGGTCTGATTCAACACGTGACCATTAACATTCATGTCTTATATATTGATATGCCTATATATATATATATATATATATATATATATATATATTGATATACCTATATTTATATATATATATATATATATATATATATATATAATGCTTCTAATGCTCTGGATGGAGCGGCTTGGTGATAGTAGTCGTGGCTCTCGGGGGCACAATCCTTGGTTAAAGGAACTTGGATGAGTTCCACCACGGAATATGTGAATGAGCGGCGCTATGTCGAGTTTAATTCGTTACTTCTTCGTCACCGGTGCCCGTGATACAGTTGGTATGACGTTTGCTTAATAACGTAACCGTCCGGGCTTCAATTCCTGGTAATGGATGCGCACTGCTGATGAGTCCCAAATATAGGACGAAATGGCAGTCCAGTGCTTTCTGCATTCTGTCGAGGTTTCTTCTAAAACTCGATGAATTACTATATATATATATATATATATGCGGATTTAGGCTAATTTTATAGTAATTCGTCGAGCTCAGAATCCTCAGCAGAATGCAGAAAGCACTGGACGGCCATTTCGTCCTATCTGGGACTCATCAGCAGTGCGCATCCACTACCGAAAATCGAACCCGGATCGCTTCCATACAACGCGAACGTCATACCAACTGTACCACGGGGCTCTGTGAAGAAAAGACATAAACTAGACTCGATATAGCCGAGTATTTCAAAGCGTGTGTGAACATAGTCATCAACATCTTCTCTTTCGTTGTTCTCAGTAACTCTTGCTCCCTTGTGAACCATACATGACTTTATGCTACATGTTCTTACAACTCCTCGTCTCCTCGTAGAGTAGGTTGTTGTCCTCGCTGCTGCCTCCTACTTTATTCTAAGTCTCCTGTAAATGTTAGATTCTCTAAGCCTACTTCTCACATTTTGTGGTTGCAATATTTCAGCTGTTTCTTTCTTGGTGTTAGCAACAGTTTCTTCGTAATTTTGATTTTCCTGAGAATGTCTTCAATCATCACACGCAATGTGCATGAAAATCTCGATGTTTGTCGGTCCAACCACATCTCGTATGCTTTAAGTCTTTAGTACTTTTAGTACGTGGAAAATACACCCAATATTATTTTAAAAGACTGACCTGAGAGTTTCAAACCAGCAGGACAAATAAACAATAAGCTGACTTGACTAAAGTTCTATCATAAATCCAAATATCATACACCACGAACAAATTGAATATTTTTAAACAGCGTAAATTTCAGATAACGACCGTACACTAAATCTATGTTGTAAATGTGTCTCATAGATTGGCATCACTGGAGTAATGTTTAACGAGATTAACTGACCATTGCTACGGAGTAGTGAGTTTGATCCTTACTGAGTGCCACATATTTGTGATTATATGCCAATAAGCTAAGTTTAGTATTTAAGGTACATCGGGTCGGGGAAACTGTTAGTTTAGTTAACTATGATTAGTGATTTTGATCCTCACTGGATTTCTCATAGATTATTTAGTATTGAGCGCGCTTCAAGATGGGGTAATAGACAGCGAGATGATTTGGTTGATTATGACTACTAATTTTGATCCTCACTGAGTGCCATAACTGCGTTCTTGTGTTGAACTGGGTATTTAATATTTAGGTCATTTCTAAGTTGGATACTAGACAGCGATATAATTTAGGTGACTGTGACGATCCTCACTGGGTATATTGTAGACGAGTTCTTGCGATAAACTGAGTATTTAGGGTGCTTCGAGGTAGACAGCGACATAATTTGGTGAACTAATTACTGATTTTGATCCTCACTAGGTGCCTTATAAATGCGTTCTTGTGATGAACTGTGTATTTTGTATTTAGGGCGCTCCTATATGTGGTGATAGACAGCGACGGAGTTTAATTGATTCTGACTACTGATTTTGATCCGCACTGCGTGCCTTGTAGATTCTTTCATGTGATGAACTGAGTATATTCTATGTAGAGCACTTAGAGGTGGTATACTATACAACAGAAGGGATTGGTTGACTGTAACCATGTAGATTCTCACTGGGTGCCTTGTAGATTCGCTCATGTGATGAACGGAATATTTAGTATTTAAGGTACTTCGAGGTCGTGTAATAGACAGCTAGAGGGTTTGGGTGACTGCGACGCGTATTTTACATCCTCAATGTGTGCCCTATACTTTTCGCTTTGTACCAATGTATCAATAGTAAAAAGTACTTATATATTTATGTAGGGTGATATATTTATACTGTTATTTTTCCTACAATACTTTAGTATTTTCAACATTAAATGTAATGATAATTTTGTTCCTTATTCCCAATGAGGCGCAGATTTTGTTACCCAGTATCTGCCAGGGATTTTATATGGAATTGGAGCCGTGTAAACCAACACTAAATAGCCACATGATACCTCAATAAGACATAAAAGCTATTAGAATTATTGCTTTTGTCCACTGGAATGACATGAACAATAAGCGTTCCGAGCCTGAAAACCCATCACAAGATCCTTCTGCAGCAGACCCTCACTTATCAAAAGATAAATACACACACACACACATATATATATATATATATATATATATATATATATATATAGAGAGAGAGAGAGAGAGAGAGAGAGATGGACACTCCGAGATAGACTAATATATATATATATATATATATATATATGTAACTATACTCGTGTCGAAAAACCTTCGAATTCTTGATTTAACAATAGCCAAATCAATCACGAAGGGAAAAAAAGGTTTTAAAAAAGAAAGAGCCAGGAATATGAAAGTCTGTCGAAAATAATCGCACAGATACAGGTTCAAGGCCCAAAGAAAAAACCCTGATACGAGTAAACAACCAGTCGACCCTGACGATCTGCCTAAGTGAAACCTTGGTAGGTTTGTCTGACTCATTAGGTTTGACTATATATATATATATATATATATATATATATATATATATATATATATATATATATATATATATATATATATATATATATATGTATATATATATATAATTATTATTATTTTTTTAAAATATGATTCCATCACTACATAGGAATTGCCATGTTTCAAAATCGGAAGCTAAAAACTTCCAATTCAATTTTAGAAATTAAATTAAAATTAAAGTGCCTAGTTATGTTTCATCTTCAAGCAGAAAGTGATAAACAGTTGTTGGCAAAATGTATATTTTGAAACAAAAAAGATACTTAACACAACGAAACAAAAATCGGGTTCTTGAGAAAGATGCGGAGTCTATTATGGACCAAACCTGTAAGTAACGAGGAAGTTTTAGGGAAAAATGTAACAAAACGGACACCTCAACTTAGAACCAGAAAGAGAGATTTATAGCACACATAATGAGTAAAGAGTGTTTGGAATATTTGACACGGAGAGGACAGATTGAAGGCAAGAGATTCGAAAACAGTGCTTAAGCCACCTAAGGACTTGTGTAAATGGATGACAGAACAATGTTTAGGAGAGATACAAAAAACTGAATTTTAATAAGAGTTACGAAGGACAAGAAATAGTGAAGAGCCATGATCGCAAACCCCTTGAAGGGTTGCCGCATATACAAGAAGACTCGCTAAAACCTGAAATTTAACGGCTCTCCATAGCTATCTATAATTTGTAACTTTCAGCAACTTTTGTCTGTTTGCTATACCTCCCAGTTCGGTCGGTTTTTCGATGTTTCAAGTCTGCCGTCAGTATGTCCTGTGAGTGTGAAATTCTAAAAGTCTTCTTTCCTCGTTATTTCTCCTAATAATTTCAACTGTACCTTTCTAGTTTTAAGTAAATATGTCCTTTTTGTTTCCGTTTTCTGTCCATGGAATTCTCAGCATTCCTCTTTAGAAGCACGTTTCTGTTGAATCAATTCTCTTCTTCATCTGTGAGGAGATTGTCCAGCATTCACTGTCATATAGGAGGATATGATATACTAGATTGGCCAGAAAGTACGGACTATCTTTTGAAGCGGAAAGAAGACAACACATCTTAATCTCTGTCTGGTGGTGTTTCAAAGGAGTACTGTTTTCCGAGCTTGTTCCACACGGTCGCACCACCTAAGCTGAATTGCCAGCAGCTAGACTGCGTGTACGACAAACTAAAGAAGAGTATCCTGCTTTGGTCAATCGAGGTTGGACTTTGTTTCATGCGATGCCATACACTGCCAGGTTGACTAAGGCGAAGTTAAAAAAGATGAATGGTGTTGAAATTTTTCCACATCCACCATTCAGTCTCGATGCTGCTCCGAATGTCTATGGTCTATTCTTCCTCCGCGACCAGCGATTCAACACGTTTGATGAAGTGAAGGGAGCTTATTTACAGTCTTTTGATTCAAAGCTAGCGGACTGGTATCTGGGACATATTTGGATGCTGGCTGATCGCTGGCAGAAGATCATCAAGAATGATGATTTTTATTTTGAAGAATAAATGTGAGTGTTGCTCCCTAAAATGTTGTTGTTTTCTTTTCGCTTCCAACGTGAACCAGGACTTTCTGGCCAACCTAATAAAACTTCAACACATTTTAGAAATTCTATATCCCTTCAGGACATAGGCAAACATGATTTTCTATAGATTTCTTTTCCTTTTATTATCTGTGATTTGCCATACATTCTTGAGAAAGTAAGTAGAGTTTTTTTCCCAATACCTTCTCCGTTACCTTCTCCACAGTCTGGAATTAAATCCTCATCTTCTTATCCTGGTTTCCACCCTAGTCAAAGGGCAAACTCTACGTTACTATTTAACCCGTAGATGAGGAGATAATGTAGACATATTCGTGTCTTTGCCAAGGATATTTGTATAAAAATGAGCACAAGAGATTAATCCGGAGTTTCAAGTCGCTCAACAATAAGCTTTGTATTATTGACACCTTCTAGTTCAGCGTCCTTCATGTGGCGCTTCCCTTCAGGATATAGGTGATTATGACTCTCCACAATTTCCTATCCATTGTAGTTGTATATACTACATAAAGAGAATTATGTTTTCTGTATAGATGTGTCTTTCCGCTTCTCTTTTCTTTTCTTTTCTTTTTTTTTTGTAGATGTATGCCAAAAATGTTTGTCATGTTATTTCATACATAGAGATCTGTTTGGGTATCTGCACACATATATATATATATATATATATATATATATATATATATATATACATATATGTATATATATATTAAAGAATGGCTCCAAAGAATTGGAATTTTGAATCCGATTATCTTGATAATGTTTAAGAATCACGTTATTGTGTTAATGCGTTAGAATCTTAGCGCTATATAATCTGTTCCGTATTTGACTGATTCGTTTTTTCTGGCTTATGTGCAAATATTTTTAGATTGCAAGAATTTAGGAGAGAGGGGGGAGATAATAACTCTTTAGGGATACACGTCTTACTAATTAACCCATAGCTGCGGAAACACGTTGCAGTTTCATAGCTGGATTCTACATATCTCATTCCATATGTGCCACAAATGAAGGGCATAATAAAAAGTGTGTGGGTCTCTTCCTGACAAGTGGCGGTCCACCTTAAACAAATCCGCGCCATCGACACTTTCTTTTACTCTGATTGCCTCTCACCTCCAATCAAAACTTGCAAAGCCAAAAGGTCATAGAAAATGGATGACGGGAATAGGTTTTGGTGAAACTAGAAGTTTTTAGTACTGAACCTGCACGTTGGCGGCCAATATAGTCATCAACGCTATCATCATAAAGGAAGCGATCAGCGAAGAAGAAATTAAACTCTTGAATTCGAAGAAGCTGACGATGAACCAACTCCTATATCAACTACGCCACCGTTACAAAGTGGTGTGTTTTTGGAGCCTTTTATATTCAATGCCAGACGGTTTTTGACATTTGGTTATGATGGCGAATACGTGGCGCTTTTCATAATTTAGGATATCATTTCTGTGACGCGGGACAAAATATCACAATAATCAACCAAGGAAGATTCTCTCTGTTCTATTTGTCCAATTTGTTTCATTTGATTGGATGTATATTTATTTCGTCAATTTGCTAGACTGTCCGTTCATATTAATAAATTGAACACGGCATTTCGATTGACAATATTCTGACAACCTGAGTAAACACTGAAATATTAAGACACTCGTATATAACCATACTTAATAGAATATTGATTACTCTACCTATTTCTCAATATATATATGTGTGTGTGTGTGTGTGTGTGTGTGTGTGTGCATGTATGCGTGTGATAAAATGAATAATATGAAGAATCTGAAAATAGTAATATAGTATATATGAAAACATGCAGGGTTTTGAAAATTATTTTGTACTACCAACGTTTCGTTCAGTAGGAACATCATTAAAACAACTGAAAAATTCTTACCATACATAGAGAGAACGGCTCGTTACTCGCTACAGCTGTCTGCTAAGGTGATTAACACACACACACACACACACACACACACACACACACACACACACACACACACACACACACACACATATATATATATATATATATATATATATATATATACAGTGCTGTTCGATAAAAGTGACTCAACTGATAATAATATAAGTATAATGTTCTGGGGATGCTTTTCCTTTCATGGAACTGATTTCTTAAAACCTATTGAAGAGACTCTCAGGAGCGAACAGTACAAGAGAATTTTAGAGTCTTGTCTACTCCCTTCTGCTGAAAGAGTGCAAATCGACACAACCAAGCTCATTTTTATGCAGGTTAATGCAGGTTAATGCTCCCTGTCACAAATCAAAAGGAATTGATTTGTGACAGGGAGCATTATCCTGCATATATATATATATTAGTGAAGAATATACATAATATCCAACGTCGATAGAACGACTCGGAGTTTCATGCAGTTGCTGCAATCTTATATATATATATATATATATATATATATATATATATATATATATATATATATATATATATAGTTCTCGATTTTTTTTCTCGATTAAATAAAAATATAATCTACGTAGCGGATATATATTTTGGTTTTAGTGATTTGTTTAAATATCGTGTTTTCTACATGGGACATATACGAACTGGAGAATCACGGTCTGAGCAGATTTTCCATACTAACACCGTTAGTTTGGGTGCGAATAAAGAACTTAATAAGGCAAAACAGACTTAATCGCAATACCTTATCAGTCGTCTTTAACGAAACATGCATAAAAGAAGGTTTCTTGCCTAAATATACAATATATATATATATATATATATATATATATATATATATATATATATATATATATATATATATGATAGTAAGATTATGGTTGATAGCACAAACATTCGTAACCAAAGGCATCTAGCTGTGAGGCAGAGGACCTTTACATAAAACATCTGGCACCCAGTATAAATATCACCTTATTTAGCAACGGTTGTGTCGAAGGCTTTTAACATAGAAATGCGCCAACACGAATTATAGCCACGTTCATTTCGCGGGGCTGGAAATAAACTCTACATTATATCTCAGACAAACACGAAAAGAAATTAAGAACACTTATAGATAGATAGTTATATATATATATATATATATATATATATATATATATATATATATATATATATATATATATATAGATATAGATAGATAGATAGATAGATAGATAGATAGATAGATAGATAGATAGATAATGAATAAACTGAAATAGGTAGGTAGGTAGGTATACTTTTAGCTTGAGTGAATATTTATGGACAGTATATTCTTGGGTTTGTGATTATGAGCGTGCGCTGACACAGTTTTCTTCGCCTGTGTCACCAGAAAAAGAAAGACACATAAAAAAACGGCGTTAATCCAGCCTCGATCGTTATTTCAGTTTTACATTCAGTTCACAGGTTTCTTGCCGTTATCTATTTGAGCGACCGATTCAAATCTTAACTACTTCAATTCGCGCGTTGACATGGAAGAAAACTGCGGAAGTCTCTTCGATGACACATTCCGACCAACAAACCAAAAAGGCTCGCTTCTTCTTCAGCAGTTCATGAAGTGGCCCGGGGTAGGGATTTTAAATGTGTGAAATTAAATTAAAGCAACAAAAAAAGGAAAAGAAACCGATGTCATTTTTTGTTTTTATTCAGGCATTTTTTCTTCGGTGAAACTACGACTGAATGAGTCATAATAAAAATGCAGAAGCTTAAATGCCGTTGGGTATATTAAAGCTGCCAAAGAGTGAATCATTTTTGTTCTGAAAAAAACTGTTTATGCATATATATATATATATATATATATATATATATATATATATATATATATATATATTATGTTTTTTTCCGAATAAAACTATTTATGCGTATATATATATATATATATATATATATATATATATATATATATATATATATATATATATATTTAAAAACAGTAAAATCGACCTTGCTAACTGAACGCTCCTCTGGGGCCAATCGGTTAAAAATGCACGTCAGGCTATATGACGGTTTCGGAGAACGTATATTTTCTGTGAAAATTTCTCGGACATTCAGTACGGTAAATGTTGTTAATACTGTTTATTATAAACAGAGCATTTACTTAAATATTTCTATCTATAAAAAGAACGTATAAACATAAAAAATGTCTTAAAAAATAATTGTCGAACTTTGTCCATTTCATAATATATATATATATATATATATATATATATATATATATATATATATATATATATATATATATATATATATATATATATATATATATATGCAGAAATATAGTCTTAAAGTGTCCTATATTTATGGGGTAAATTGCTCAATATCAGAGATAGAGCGTGTGTAAATATAAAAGTGGAAATGGAAGTCAGCACTTAGAGGCGACAGTCTGTTTCATCCTAGTGCAATCGTCAGGCGATATATATATATATATATATATATATATATATATATATATATATATATATATATTATGAAATGGACAAAGTTCGACAATTATTTTTTATGTCTTAAAAAATAATTGTCGAACTTTGTCCATTTCATAATATATATATTGTCGAACTTTGTCCATTTCATAATATATATATATATATATATATATATATGTATATATATATATATATATATATATATATATATATATATATATATATATATATATATATATATATATATATATATATTATGAAATGGACAAAGTTCCACAATTATTTTTTAAGCTATTTATATATATATATATATATATATATATATATATGTATATATATATATATATATATATATATAGAGAGAGAGAGAGAGAGAGAGAGAGAGAGAGAGAGAGAAAGAGAGAGACGCACAGACAACATTTTATGCCGTTTAATTTTATTGATCATCATGTGAGACAAGGAGGAAATTTCATTTTGGAAGAAATATAGTCCAGACTTTCATCAGGATATTAGATACTAATGGTGAGTATCGTAGAAGGTGAGTTTTGTGACCTAGACCAAACATGTTGTATGTCACTGTTTATGTGTACTTTTTGTTTGCGCACGCGCGTGTGTGTGTGTGCATATAATGTAGAAAAACAAATTCATGTAAACGTAATCTCAGGTTAATCTATATGTATTTACGTGAAGAAACTTGTGATTCTTCTGAAAAATAATCTCATTAATATGCAAAATTAGAAAATATGTTTCAGGTAACTCAGTGTTCGTCAAGATGGTATGGTTGCGATTACTCATCTAGAACTTAATTGTTTTGTTGTTCTCTCCGTTTTCTTGTCTGTCCATATATCATCAGCCATCAAATTAAATCGTAAAAATAAAAATGCAATAAACTTATTTAATGAAAAACAACAAGTCTTACGACACCATCAACAACAGATGGCTTTTGTTTCCGATTAAATTTGCGTGTTAAATACAAAAGTGGGCCGCCAATTGGTCAGTATCCAATCACCTTTCTGAACCCTCTGGATTATCGACGCCTTATTTTATTGCAATCTTCGAATGCGATTTTCTTGTAATATTCTGGTGATTGGTAACAGGGTAGGTTGATAAGGGTGGGTAGGTTGATTAGGGTAGAGCGGTGTGATTTTGATACACCTCCCAGACAAAACAACTTTGATGTAGCCGCCAGGTGTTAGTGACTGAAATCTATTTAGTTGGCCAATAAAGCGCTGGAGATTAGACAGCTGCAGACCATCTTGTCTGGAGGAAGACGGGCATTGCGTGTTTTTGGGTGTGTATGTTGGTAGGGGGTGACGCATAGAGAAACTCGTCTTCAAGTCTCAGGTGTCAGGAAGATTTCACTGTGGAAGCAGGGAATGCGGATGAATTTTACGCGGCAGGACGTAGGCGTAACCTAAAATAAAATTGGTCAGTCTCTCTCTCTCTCCCCCCCTCTCTCTCTCTCTCTCTCTCTCTCTCTTTCTCTCATCGACAACAGACACACAAAGACGCTACCAGAGAGGAAAAAAAACACCCGCACCTATTTTGTATTTTCCTTGAAATTCTAACGACGCCCTAGACAGATCTGATTTTGCAGTTCCGTTCAGATGAAATTGTACAAAATTCTGTTTAGCCTTTCGATATTCTTCTTTGTTTGACCCCCGTTTAGAGAGTACAGGAATTTATAAATTCGCTTAACTCCTTTCCCGCCAATTATTTTGGGAAAAACGTTTCATTTTCAGATGATTTTTTTTATTTGTTTTAATATAGTAACTAAGAAACTGTGGTGTCTTGAAGTATCCGGGTGATGGCTAGTACCTCTACCAGACGTACTAGTTGACACTTGGACACGATTCAAGCTCAGAAGGGCGTAAAAAGAATTTGAACCTTATGTTTTGGACTATTCGTCCGTGTCTGAAAAAGACACTTTCGGTAAAAACGTATATACACGACTACGCCCGGGTAAGGGTTAAGGCCAAATTTTACCTGTGCGTTCACACATAACACAAATAGTGATTTTCCAAGCATAGTTTATATGTGGCACAAGGCCGAAAGTATGGGGCATCCAGTGAGAATCGACTCACTACTCAGTGGTAATTGTTCTAGCAAGACAAGCGTGCTAACAATCACACCGCCTCTAGGTACCCATTTTCCAAGCGTAGCTTAGATGTGGCTCAGGGTCGAAAGTATGGAACACTCAGTGAGGATCGAACTCACTACTCAGTCGTAATTGTTTTAGCGAGTCAAGTTTGATAACTATCACACCGCCTCGAGTTGCCCTATACATTACACCAGTAGAATAAAAAAGACATTCTACCTCGTTAACAAATAAACCAAATTTTTTACCTAACCTCACTAAGGCAGAACGTGACACAAATGTCTTTTTTTTTAACTTGGGGTGTCTATACGCATGCATATGAATGTGACAGAAGGCCAAAAACTCCCTCCCCATCCCTCGCGACCACAGTCACGCTGATGCCATTATTACCCCGACCACTACCTCTCAATGAAATGCAATTGGTGCAGGAATGGAATAACGAGGAATGAGATTTTTTCCACATCTCAAATGAGGAAAGAACTAAAAGGCTGCAACTATTTAGTGACAAGAGGCAACACAAGGTCGCCTTCATGTGGAGCACCCAAGCGCTTATACCCATATCACGATAAAAAAAATTACCTAGCCGCGCCTGTTGCACTAGCATCAGTACTGCTAACGAGCCCCCCCTTAGTGCAATCAGGGGGCGAAAAAATGCTAAACAGGTTGATAGCTGTGACGCTTGCATTTTATATGAAAATATTAATATAATGCAGTTTACAACATAGGCAGTAACATTTAGTGTGCATAAGCATTTTAAAAGCATATTTTAATAAAAATGTAATCAGTATTGTTTATTTTTAACTGACAATTTTAAAATTGCCATATATCAGCACTGATTCTGTTAATAAAGATTTTTAATTTATCTTGTTTGAATAGAAGGGATTTATATCTACTTTCAATCGTTAATCAGAAAAATATCAATGCTAATTAACATTTATAGAAACATTTACGTAAAATAAATCTTAATTTTCTAAAAAATAAGTCGACATAATAATTTTTAAAATAAAGATTTTTTATAGATTTTATGGTTTTAAACCATTTTACATTATAGCATATTGTTCAAGCGAACCGAAAAAATTACTGAATAAGTTTTTGCTTAAATAATTTTTGCTTAAATAATTTGTGATTAAATAATTTTTTGCTTAAATAATTTTTGCTTAAATAATTTGTGATCAAATAATTTTTTTGCTTAAATAATTTTTGATTAAATAATTTGTGATTAAATAACTTCTTGCTTAAATAATTTGTGATTAAATAATTTTTTGCTTAAATAATTTTTGGCCCAAATAATTTTTTTATTGAATAATTTTTACTTAAATAGTTTTAATGAAAATCAAATTAAACAGATTATTTTAACTTATTTACGTTTGTTTAATTTTCGTCAAAATTATTTAAGTAAATATTATTTAAGCAAAAATTATTTAAGCAAAAATGATTTAAACAAAAGTGATTTAAGCAAAAAATAGCAACTTGATATTTTTTCTTATTATTGATACAAATATTAGAAAAGTATTCAAATTTTTCTCCCATGGTCAGCACTATGTATTTCATATATACTATGTGTATATGTATGCACATATCTGTATAGAGTAGAAAATTCCGCATAATAACAAAAGAACCATTAGAAAAAAATGTCTTGCTGAGAATTTTACTTACTTTCTGTGGCAATCTAATTTTCCCTCTTTGTAGGACGGGTATTCAGCTAGTTTTGTTATGTTTCCTGTTTTCGTATGACCACTTGGGAATACCAGGTGCTTTAACGGATAACGCCTCGCAATTGGAACTCGGAGAGGTGAGTTCCAATTCCAGTCGTGTTCGTTAGTGTCACTTACGCGCAGATGGCCTTCGGAAAGTTAGGAATCTGACTCATTTCCTCTCCCCACTCCAAAAAAGAAATTTAATAAAGTGAAAACAGTTCATAAGCCGTAAAAAACCCAATCAATCTGTCAATCGAAATGTAAGTAGAAAGAAATCCATTCAGACTTCTTTTTCCAAGAATTTTTTCTTTGAGGATCAGATTCTCGCATCAGTTCTTCCCTGGACACTTAAGCTTGGTTACTTCATTCAAGAGTTACTCCTTATTTATCCTCTACCATGGGCGTCTCTCGAGCCTTGTATTCAGTAAAGCTTAGTAAAAGAAACATAAGAATGTATTAATATTGTCGTGATTGACTCTTACTTTTATGTGTAACCGTATGTTCTTTGCTAATATTTTTCTTCTCTCTCACTTCTCGCTTTTGAAATTCACTTCTGTCTTCTTGCTCTTTTGTTAACGTTGATCTTCAAAAAATATCGTTATTTTCTTAATTCCAGTTCTTTTATTCTTCAGTCTGCTTAATAATGTCTTTCTTTTCTCATCTTCTTTGAACTCAGTAATCCATTGCATCTTAGTGGCTTTATTGCCTTGCTTAGGATAAATTGAGTAAAAAAAGGTGAGAACTGTTGAGCGAATGCATACATAAAAACTGCGGTGTCCAAAATTAATGAAACAATAAAAGCTCAAAGTGCAAACATGAAAATACCATTTTTTTAATATCTAGATAAGGAACGTCAATAAATATTAACATGCGAGGCTTGTATGAAAATTTCATAGACAATATTTACCAACTGCCCGACGCAGTCAGATGTGGCCCAAGGCTGAATTTAATGTGGGGTAACCCGATCCTGTAGGCTCAGCCAAAAATTCCCCGTCGACCCTGTATAAAACGGAGTTGGGTAAGGTGTTTCCCGAGACGTGATTCTGCTCTTCGACATAGCCCCGTCTGAGAATGCTCTCTGCCTAGAAGCAAAAGAGCTTAACCAGCCCAGCTGAAGACTAATCCCCAACTGCAGGCCGGCACACTCACTATGAAGAGATGAGGCTAGAGCTGTGAAATCTTGAACGCATTGATTTCACTTCTTTTTGTTAATAACTGCGTTGTTTTTTTTCCAGATAAACTGACATCTGACTTTTCAAAGAAAGATTCAAAGATAATTAGTAGCCACTTTTCTTGAAAGTGGTGAGAATTTGGCATCGCGGTGTTATCAAGTTACTGCAGAAAAAAAGGGTTTACCACCCAAGGGCATTCATGCAGACACGGTTGTTACATTAAGTATGATGCTCAAGCTTTATCAACAGCGCAAAATTGGGCAGTTGAATCTAGGCGGGGAAGAGTTCTGGACATTCTGCAACTGCTACCACCGAGGAAAGAATTGATCATGTTCATCACATTGTGATGGATGCCAGGTGATTGATTATAAATCAATCAGTCAAAAATAGCCCAAGGTATTAGCACATCTCGGGAGAGAGTTGAGAACATAATGCTCAACGAAATTGGCATAACGAAGATTTCTGCTCGGTATTTGCCACGTCTTCTGACACCTGATCAAATCCGTGCCAAGTTGATCACATGACGGGAAAATCTAACTTGTTTAAGGCAGATCTAGCTGATTTCCTTGAACGTTTCCTTACCCAGGATTAGCGTTGGGTTCATCACATTGAGCCAGAGACACCCGCTCCTTACATGCTCCAAAGAAGGCCACGGTCAATTCATCTACAGGGAAGGTGACGGCCTCAATTTTGAAAAATGCAAAAGCCATTGTGTTTATTTACTATCATCAAAATGGCCAAATCATAAATGGAGAATATTATGCCAACTTGCTGAGCATGTTACGAAAGACTATCAAGACAGAATTCCCAAGAAAAATGCGGAATGTGCTCTTCTTTCCTTAGGAGAGTAACCCAGCACACATCTCCTTGATATCAATGGCTGCTGTACTTGACCCTCCCAATTCTCCTGATTTCGCCCCATCTGACTAACATTTGTTCCCCCAACTTTAGAAAATACTGGGTTGGGAACCAGTATCGCAGTGAATATGACGTCATACCTGACGTCATACCTGCCGTTGATGACTTTTTTGACCAACAGGATGAGAGCTACTTCACCAATGGGATCCAATCACTGCAACACTGATAGAATAAGTGCCTGAACCGCAAGGGGGACTATGTTGAAAAATAAACCTCATTTTGATCACATTCTCTAGGAGTATCTTAGTCGGCTATATGAACCTTTCAGCCGATTCTGGTAGTAATGCTTATTCCCAAAAGAAACTTGAACGGTGATTTCAGTCACATTATAAATATTCATGTCGTAACGTATATAATCTTTTGGTTGTAGAAGCTATTTCTTGCTCAACATGTTGTATTATCAATCCAACAGGATCAATCCCCCCCGCCCCGATAATGCTAAGTGTTGTCAAATCAATGCGTTTTTCAAATCAACGCTTAACCAGCTTCGTTATGGGTGAATTGTTTCTGCTACTTTAAATAAACCGCTGAAAGAAAAGCACTCTGCAAGCAAACTTGCCGTAAATCCTGTTTCACTGGCAAGTGTAGATAGTTCATTTTTATCCCGCTCAGCAAGAGGGGTCCCTCTATTTAGTCAGTACCACTGTGTTGGTGTAATGGTGAGGTCAGGTTTCGTAGCCGCACCCGAGGCGATTCAAAAAAGAAACACCGATAGAGATGAGCGATTTTATCTCCAGTAATGTATTTCCTTGATTATCCGTACCTCGATTTTCCGGACTTCGTTTATCAAGATATTGAAATGAATAGAAAAAAGCGAAATCATCCGAACATTTTTCAATTATCAGAACTAAACGCAATCCAATATTACATCTCAGACAAGCGTTTTGGAATTTTATATTGAGCAATTTGCAGCGTTAAACATTAATGCAAATAAAGCAGAAATAACTGAATGGTTCAATGCAGATGGCCTAAATGACCAGAGTATTCTGGAACTTATAACCTCGCCGGAAAATGTTGGAGAAGAAGAGGATAATGATATTACCAATGTTGAAGTTTAACACCCCTAATTTTCAAACAGCGAAGCAATGATTATGTCTGACAAATGTTTCAGTAAGCTGCGCTTTCAACCAGAAGATAAGCTTACAAAGATACCCTTTAATCCGGCTTCGGGAATTAACGACGTAAAAACACAAAGCCAGACATAAACAGAGAAGAAAATGTCGCTTTTTTTCATTAAACAAAAAAAGCTGTTAAAAAAACTTGAAAAAAAGCTTCTGAAAATGTGTTTTGAAGATATAAATGTTAAATTTCTTTCAGAAAATTAATCCTTTCTTCATTCTTTATCAATCAGTTAGTGATTCAATTGTCCGGAATTTTTAATAAATATTAAAATTTCCGGATAATTAAAAATATGTTAATTATCCGAGCATATTTTTTACTACACTGACCATTCGGATAATCGACAAAATACTGTACCCGGTAAATGTTATGGAATGTTTGAGGTCGTTTTAAAATTTATCTAAATATCCTTACATCTAAACAAGGGCAAAAGCAAATAAAATCAGTTTAGAAATTATAAATTAAATTATTCGTGGCAACAAATTAGGCCGTGAATACGGTGCCATTTCTAAATATTTTACTACCTCACAGCCAAAAAAGAAAATATATTTAAAAAAAGTTGTGATTCAAACTTTCAATAACCTCTTGAGAACAGCACAAATATCATAACGAAGAAACTCAGGAATAATTTGGAATCGGCTGGAATTAATGTAATAAGGAATACTATTTCTGGAAACATGCGCAGAGCAAGGTTACGAGTACGCCAACTTTGAAAGCATCCTTTTCTAAACGTTCGTCATTTGAAATCATAATTTGCCTTTGCAAATGCGTGAACTGAGAGGCCTATCTCATTCGGGGAATATACGGTACTCTCAGATGAGAACCAATTTTCATTATAACAAAGAATTGTAGATGTCACGCTGATATTTATTAAATTTAAAAAACAGCGTGCTTACACTAAAACATGAAAGTCAATGGTATGATTTAAAAAAATGGAATTATTTGACATATTTGATGTGAATCTGAAAATGTCTTGTAAGTAATGTTCATCTTTTTGCTATCCCTCAAACCTCCTGTTCTGCCATCCATTTACCCGTTAGGTAGGTTACTCACTGTTTCTCTCCATCCATCTTACTTTCAATATGACCTGTGAATGTCAAATTTTCCGAGCATTCTTTCCTCGTTTGTATCCTAAAAATTAAATTCTTTTTGACTATAAGTAAAATTTGTTCAATTTTTTCTTGCTCACATGTTCGATCCATATTCTCAGCGTCCTTCTATCTGATGCCTTGAGTCTCCTCTTCATCCATGAGGATATTTTAGTAAAAAGCAATAATTGCCATTCCTTATCGAGATCTTGAAGAAAAGATAAGAACTAATTTTTAAATGCAGACATAGAAACAAATTGCGTCGGCGCTACAACGATAAAAAAAATTAGTTTAAAACACCGTAATCTATCTTAATCGCGTTCACTTCATGAAAGGGAAGGAAAATCACTGTGACACAACGGTTTACTGAATGTGGAAGAGCTCGAAACAGAAACATTGCTAAGGAGAAGAACAAAAGAAGAGTAATCAGGAGGACAGTAGATAACGATTGACAAATTTTCGAGCTTTCACTGTTATATAGGAGGACTGACTTTGTTTATAATGGAATTTTCTTGTATTTTAATACTCTGCTCAGTTTTTGGAAGGTTTATTTAGTTATTACAATGCGCTTTCATATTTTGGCTCCACATTTTCCATTCTCTATCAGAACACATCCCGGATATTTAAATAATTATATCGCTAATTTGTAGCTTGCGTCACAGTGTCTGCTAGAAATCTTAAACCGAGAGCTTTGTTGAAGCATGGCAATGGTCTTAAACATACTTCTAAAAATAAAACATTTTATGTTAAACTTCATACAGTGTCGGCCTAAATCCAATTCAGAATGTATGGGTTGAACTGAAAAGACGTATAGGAGCAGGAAAACCAAATAGTCTGCAACAACCTATAGATTATGCGCATAAAATCTAGCCAAATATCTGCGTAGGTGTCTGCGCTTATTTAGTAACTGTTTAACGATAATTATTGGAAAATCTTGTAGCTCAAAAGTAAAGTCGAATTAACTATTAACACAAACCAAACAACACCAACAATAATACGGAGTAAATGACAAAAAACAACAGCAGTTAGGATGTAAAATTTTCCTTAAAGGAGAAAAGAGCAATAATTACCTTTCCAGATCGAGATCTTGAAGAAAAGATAAGAAATAATTTTAGATGCAGACATAGAAATAAATTGCTTCTGCGCTACCTACAACCACATCATGTTAAAAAAAGATTGCATTAAAAGACCGTAATCTTTTTTTAAATTGAGTTCGAAAGCCACTGTGACACAATGGTTTACTGAGTATGAAAGATCCCGAAACAGAAACATTGCTAAAAAGCGAGAACAAAAGAAGAGTAATCAATGGGACAGTAGATAGCTATTGACATTGCAGTTAAATTTCGGCAGATTAAAATCGTGTCCTATATGGAACCTTCAATTGATCTAACGTGCTATACCACGCAGCTATAGAGAAGCGTCTGGTTTAGCAAAGTTCAAATTACTGTTTTAAAATAATAAATCTTACCCGAACGATCATATCTGCTCATGATTCCTGTCGAGGAACGCATATTTTCTATGAAGTTGCTAGAACATTAAGGCCGGTAAATGTAATATTGTTTATTTAAAAAAGAAAAAAAACTGGGCATTTACTTGTATGTATTAAAATAACGTATAAACAAAAATATATATATATTAAATAAATGTCGGACTTAATCCATTTCATAATATATATATATATATATATATATATATATATATATATATATATATATATATATATATATACACGAATTTCTGAGGCTATGACCATAGATAATCCAATACTTTTTACATACACGCCAACCAAAAACCTCGGCATCCTCCCTAAGCAAAAGAAATTGACAAGAGCTGTTTCCTGTGCTCCACTTCAAGTAATACTCTCATAACCTATATACAGAACCCGTTATATATACAGCCGGCTAAAGGTGTAGCTGCACTCGGCCTTAAGATCACACTGAAGCAGTCTTCATGCAATGTTGATTCTTATGTCCAAACACCCTATAACTATCTTTATATATACAATGTGCGATGGATAAATTGTCGTCTAAATTATGCAAAAAAAATAAAATAAAATAAAATTTAAATATCACTCACATCTCATTTTAACAGATATATTTATCAAAATTACACAAAAATGTCTTGAAATACTAAAGAGTAAATCTATTCAGTAAATCGCCATTGGCTTCAACCAGGGCCTTTAGACGACTTCGGAATCTCATGCAACTGTTCTAGTATTTCTCCTAGTTTAAGTTGGTGAATGCTGACATACTCCTTTGCCTTCAGTTCACCTTTGGTGTTACAAGGAGATTTGTTGATCTCTCACACAACTGCGCTGCACACATAATAATTAAGTGGGTTGCAGTCCAGGGAGTTAGGTGGCGAGATGTAAGGTGTGATCTGGTCGCAGAAATTCTCTGACAGCCATGACTGGGTTCACCTGCGTGTGTGGTATGGTGCGGAGTCCTGCTGCTACAAGGGCAGTATTACCTCTTCAAGGTACTTGACGTAGGCCTCCATGTTGAGTCTGAGACGCTCACCAACAAATAGGGAGTTCTTTTCTTATCAAAACGAACAGAGTGAGTTTTCCGAGCTGCCGTACCTAAGTAATCACCTACAGACTCATCCAACTCTTTCCAAATCTTTTGCACTTTTCCGGCTCGCATACCAAACCGCACAGCATGCTGCTTCCAAATTTCTGGCGGAGTGAATTGGTGTCATGGTGATCGTTTTCTCGCAGTCGACAAAATCAAAAAGAAACAAAAATGCAAAATTAATAAGAAATGGCGACAATTTGCCCATCGCACTTTACAAACACACGCACATACACACTCACACACACACACACACACACACACACACACACACATATATATATATATATATATATATATATATATATATATTATAAATTAATAGATTTAAAATATGGTTTTACCGCTACACAGTGATAACCATGTTTCAGAAATGGAAGCTAAAGCCCCTGAATTTAATTTTGTTATTAAACCAAAGACATTAGTTCCATTTCCTCATCAAGCGAATTTTGGAGTAACTTACTTTTTAAAATTTACGGTTGTTAACGGCACCGGAAAGATTCATAATATATATATATATATATATATATATATATATATATATATATATATATATATATATATATATATATATATATATATATATAATATCGGCACGTGGTCATCAAGCCCTGAAACATGCATTTAATCTATATTCTTACTATGAGAATAATATATATATATATATATATATATATATATATATATATATATATATATATATATATATATATATATATGTAGGATTAATACAAATATAAAATCTCTCACTAAGCTGAGTGATGTTATATTAATTACACAGATTCCAGAGTTTCGTAGACGTTCGCTCTACGCATCAGGAGGTATCAGCTATTGTCTGCCGATTTTCTCATTTTTGTTACATTTATAGTAAGTTAAAAATAGTTTATACGTTATTTAATGGTGATAGGTTGAATTTTTCTTCTTCTGTGTGTGTATATGTATATATGTGTGTGTGTGTAAACAAGCGCGTCTGCGTGCACACCCGTTTGTGTGTGTATGCGCACATGTATGGAATATCAAGGTTATTTCTTCCATATATATATATATATATATATATATATATATATATATATATATATATATATATATATATACAGGTATCAACACACTCAAGTATCCCTAGCATGACGTACATTTCATAGTACCGCATTAAGGGTGCTTCAAGATCAGCTCCTGTATCTTTATTATTTGCAACGTGTGCAGGGTCTTTCGCCTTCTGATCACTCACCACCGGAGAATTTTTGTCGGTGGTTTATTGCACAAACTGCAGATTCGTTGTTATTTTCCATATATATATATATATATATATATATATATATATATATATATATATATATATATATATATATAATACTGATCTTTTCATTGTAATAATTTATATAATAGTCTCCTAATCGTGCTGCATTGGTAATCAAATTGGGATGTTCGATCATTACCAGTGAGTTCGACCCTCACCGGGTGTCTTATATTTATAACCTTCTGATTTGATTCGGTTTGAGAAAATGATTAGCGGGTATAATCTGGTTGACCCTTACTACTGGGTAGTGAGGTTGTTCCTTACTGAGTTACCCATACAAATTGATATTAAATCAACACAAGTTTTAAGAAGTCCTAAAATCAATAAACCAACTATTTCCTGATCGCTGATACGTCGCTTTGAGATTTCCATCACGTTTCTATAGTAACATTATTTCCAATGTATTTCTATACTAAAACAATTAGATATTCATATTATGCATATACATTGATAAAGTCTCTCAGAGGACGAAATGCATCAGCTAAGTTTTCCTTTTATATTTATTATACATATAACATTACAATTCTAACAGTAACACTCGCATTAATTCCTGACACCTCCCTACTTAGGTTAATAAGAAGTGAGGTTAGTCTGACTGACTAATACTATTCCGTTAGATTCTCACTTGGTGCCCAATACAAAATTTATCAATAAATAACTCAACTAGTGTTTATAGAACAAAATCAACCAACCAACACCTGGCAATTTGTTAATCGCGATTTTAAAGGAAAATTTTATAGTAAAATTATTTCCATTGTATTTCTATAGTAAAATTATTTCCAAAGCTATTCTAGAGTAGAACAAGCATTCTGAATTCAAACTAGTCGGAAAAACAAAGGGAATGTAACTTTCATGACGATTCATAGTTGCTATGAAGAGTCATATTCACATAAATTTTCCAAGAAGCTATAGAACATCACAGATAGTAAGAACAAGAAAGATGTTGAGTGACATGTTCACCTACGTCCTGAAGGGACATTGACTTTACCAAGAAGTAATGGTAATTTATAGAATTTAAAAAAAAAAGGAAGCTGCGGGAGCTATGTTCACCAAGTTTCTGCAGAGACATTAACTGTCCAAGAAGTAATGACAATTCAGATACATTAAGAACAACGAAGCTGTGGAGAGACATGTTCAGCTACGACCTGAAGAGATAGTAACTTTCCTAATAAATCTCCAATGCATTTCTACAGTAAAATCATTTCCAATGCATTTCTACATTAAAATCATTTCCAATGCATTTCTACAGTAAAATCATTTCCAATGCATTCCTACTGTAAAATTATTTCCAATGCAATTCTATATCATGAGATCACGGTTCTGTCAGTAACAGTCTTATTCATTTTCTGGAGTATCTTTTTTCGTAGAACAATGGTTAGCAGCGCTAGTCCGGCTGAGTAGTGAGTTCGCTTCTCACTGTGTGTCTCATACATAATTCGACATTAAATCACTCAACAAGAGTTCACATATCACAAAATCAACCATTGAACATTTATATGATTCTAGGTTGATGAGTGTTATCAACAGGGCATCAGGCATAAAATTTAAGTTCTAAATGTAGTTTCTTTTTTTTTAAAATGCCAACAATATTATCCTGAAAATGCGTTGTTGAATGCTGAGCCAATATCCGATGAATTTTATTCTTAAACTGATTGGTGGATCTTTTGATGACGTCATCTCGCACAGCCTGACCTTTCGACGCAAAAAAAGTTATTTTCGTAAACACACGCTTAGATACACGCGCAAATCAATAGACAGAATGGAAATTACAGATTTTTATGGCAGGTATTAAAAGATTCGTCTTAATCTTTATGCATTACTTTCGGAAAAAGCAACGCCTGATGATTTAAGCGGGTCTTGTGGTAACAGTAAAAACAAACTGGAATTCGGAGGGTGTTATTTCCTGTTCAAGCGAATTACATCAATACTTCATGCATAAATCATTCTTATCCAGTGAAAACGTAAGCGAATATTGGTGTGGAGTAGAGTTGATGTCGCTTTATTTATTTAATTATAAACAGGGTAAGAAGCATCGTTCTTAGTGCAGTGAGTGCTACACTTGCAAACCATTGACAGGTTGTTCGTTTCTAATTGGATGTTTTATACATATGACCTTTTACAGAGGTAGATCCGAGATTACAACGAGATTTAATTAAATTTTATATCTCCTTTGGTTGGATTTTACTTTGGCTCTCAAATGAGTTGTTATTTTTATTTATTTTTTTAGTTACATGTCACTTCTCGGCAGTTTCTTTTTTCTAAATACCTTCCTGGGAAATTTTCATCAGAACGTAGGCGAGTATTACTCTCTACAGCTTTCTTTTTCTTAATCTGTGAATTGTTATGACTTCTTGGGATAGATTATGTTCCTTCACAATACGATGTAAGAGATCATGGCTCACCACAGCTTCCTTGTTCTTAATAACTGGGAATTTCTATAACTACTTGGATGCAGGCGAACATGTCTAACATAGCTTGCTTTTTTAAATATCTATAAATTACCATGACTTATTAGGAACGTTAATTTTCATTCAGGACGTAGTGAACATCTCTCCACAGCTTCCTTGTTCTTAATGTTTATGAATTGCAATAACTTCTTGGAAAATTTAGTGTCCCTACAGGGCGTTGGTGAAAATGGCTCCCACAGATTCATTTTCTAAATATCTATAAATTACCATGACTTATTAGGAAAGTCAATATCCCTTCAGGACGTAGATGAACATGTTTCTCCACATCTTTCTTGTTCTTATTATCTGTGATTTGCCATAGTTTCTGTGAAAATTTATGTGAATATGACTCTCCATAGCATCATCATGATTTCTTGAGAAAGAAGGACATTCCCGCTTTTTCGACTAGTTTGAATTCGGAATACTCCTCCTATTAAACAGGCTCTCGGTCAAGGCTAAACAGCCCAGTCTACCCTGCTATTTAATCGACAGCTACGAGGATGTAGGAGAAATGGATTCTTGTCTTTCGCAGATATATTTGTGCGAAATCAAAAGTAAAAACAACTGGACTAGAAATTGGACTCGACTCGCCGATTTCATTCCGGTTCCGATAACATTTATATTACCTACACCTCCCTCATCAAACTGAGAATTCTAGAAAACAAAATAACCGTATCTCAAACGACAAGTAGTCCTCCTTTTTTCAATCTGGAAAATCGACTATCATTGAAACTCTTTAATATTAACTCGGCTCTGACTGAAGCACCATCGCTTGTAAGACTTGCGAATTTATACATCTTTTGACTTCGAGAATGAATATCGCCGAGGTAGATCCACGTCCTGTGTAGAAGTATTACACAGTCTCCAGGCCTGTACTAGTCATGTTTTAAGGTAAGGTGTTTCCGATGACAGCCTTTGAACCAGGGGTTTACAGTTCACCGATTTGGGACCATGCGTGTAAGACCGAAGGCTTTCTGTGGGTGTTTCTTTCTCCAAGGCCGATGACTAAGCAATACCTGGCAGTCTGTGACAGATTTTGATGTGGTATTTTGATAGAATATCTGATATAGCGTAGATCGAAAACCAGGCCCTGGAACATTCGAAGATGTCGATAGATGCTATTTAAATTGTTTTATTTAAATTCTTCATGAATTTGATTTGACTCTGAGGGAAATAAACATAAATGATGGCCGAAGACTTAAGAAGGGTTCCTTGGCCATTTCAGATAATCCAGCGGTTGTCGCGGTCTAAAGTTTGCCGTAGGAGGACTGGCAAACGAAATTTCGGGCAGATTTATACCGTTTCATTTAGGTCCTAACAATGATAAAGGATGCTAAATTTAATCACCCCGTACATTGCTAAACATTAAAACTTCACTTTAGCTATATTAGAAAATATTACTGTATATAAAAAGTGAACTGTACACTTAAACATATATCCTGAAATCACAATATAAACACACCTTTTTTTTCTTTGAATGTATCATATGATGCTGGAATTGCTTCGTAGCCATAATGTTATGTTTCCCAGGTGAGTTTTTTGCCATTAACGTTATTTTCGTTCGGTTAGGTATCGTTCTTTTACAGTTTACAGGCATTTAATTATAGAAAGTATACTTAAGTATGGTTTTGATGAGCTGGTACCGAATGTCATTGTTCAGTCAAGACTGTGGAGTATAATATTTTAAGGCACAGAAAAGGCTCTTTCCTTTTTCCAAAAAAATGACAAAAAATCTCCCTTTATATGTGAAGTTGGGTCCTCTCATTGTCTGTCTCTTTCCTCAACCCTTACTACCGTAGGCTATAATTTTCCCCTTTATGATCACTTCTATTCAAATTGAATCGATAACATGATTTACTCAAACTAGATCATCTTTATTTTAATTATTATTTTGGTTTGTTGGTATAAAAGGTGTTATGGACTAATAACGTTTGTTGATCCCAGCTTTTCAAATATACGTAAATATGCTTGGGCACACTTATATAATTAACGTCTTCTTCTATGTACTGTGTCCCTTCAAGACGTTGGCGATCATGGTTCTCCACAACTTTCTGCCCTTTGTTGCCCTTAGTTACGTTGGTCTTATTTTTCTCTCCGCTAATCCCTGTTCTGCCGATCATTTCCACAAGCTCCCTAGATAGATTATGCGCTGCTTTCCTCCGCCCCTCTTGACTTCAATGTAAGTGTCAAATTTTCCAAGCCCTCTTTCCGCAGTATGTGCCCGAGAAGTTTCAACTCTCTATTTCTGACGCTATGTATAAATGTCTTTTTTTATTTCCATTTTCTCTGAAATTTCGTCGTTGTTAATATTTTTAGTCTATGGTATACTCAACATTCTTCTGTAGAAACACATTTCTGTCGCCTCAAGTTTATTCTCCATCTGTGATGAGATGGTCGAAAATCTACTGTTATATAGGAGGATTGATATTACATAACTGTTCAGTACGTTTTTCTTGATTTCCAAATAATTGCTACTGCATGAAAAACGAACGTGAGGCCAAAATATATGCGCATGAAAAATCGTCCATGAGTCCAAAATATGCATGCATGAAAAAAGAAAAAGAATACAAAAAATATGTGCTGGAAATCAAAGAATATATTTAATCGCTTTCGAAGAAGTCCCGTTCTAAAGACACACACATTATCCAACGTAGTTTCCATTGATGGAAGAATTCCTGGATCTCTTTTTGGGAATAGCGAGCAGCTGCTTTGTCAAATCCTCTTGAATTCTCGAGGTCTTCAAATATTGTCCTTTTTCAGTAGGGTTAGATTATTTAAGAGGAAACAGTCACGATGGGTGAGGTCGAGGGAATATGGTGGTTGACACACCTGGGAAATGTTATGCTTGGTCCAAACTGTGCACAAACCTTGGTCAGTTAAGGAAACTCTGTTGTCCGGTGAGACGACCACACTATAAATTTTTTTTATAAACACTTCTATAAACGAAAGAGAACCTTATAACTTAATGTGCATGCGCAACAGATTTTAAGGTCAATATGTGCAAAGCGGCTTCAGTCTGCATACTTTGGCACCGTTACCGTAGCAACAGTCCCGATACTTTTTTTTTATTGCAACTCATATATGAAAACTAGGAATGGATATATGAAGAACATCTGTGAAACGATATGTGAATCAAAGATGTAAATAAAAAGTAGCCGGGACACTGTAGAGGAATCAAAGGCATGGATGAATAAAAGATGTGCTGCAATGCTAGGAATATATGCGTGAAAGACAGAGGAATGTACAAACAAAACTGCACATGAATCCAACGAATATGTCCAGATAAAGTACAAGAATACAAGGAAATGTATGCAAGTATGAGGAACACAGGGATAAGACTTGTAAGTTTTAAATCATTCATGCACCCAAGAATAGTATGCAAGAAGAATGTGTATTAACAGACGGAATGTTTGTGTGAAAAAATCGAACACAAATCAAGATATATAAATATGAATGGTAAACATAATTCTTATATTATCCGTTTCCTCACAAGGAAATATTCGGTATTCATTGAGCGAGAAGTATGTGCTACTTTCGGTTGAAATATCTAGTCTTCGTAAAAATAAGATTTTTAAAACCTAGTTTGTAGGAACATTGTTATTATTATAAATAAAAATAAAATATAAAATAATAATAATAATAATAATAATAATAATGAAAATTATAAATAAAATAAAATGTAAACGTCGTTTAAAGTAAATTAAATAAATAAAAATAATAAAATTACTCCCAGCATGCAACAGGGATTGTTCCTGCTGGAAGTACAAACATCACGCCAAAAGACGTATGATTCAGTCTCTTCGCCCAAGAACTGTCGGGATGACAACACGTGTATCTTCCCTCCGTGATAGGACTTGTGATATGACGGGGTGACTTACTCCCTTTTTATAACATGAACATTATCGCAATTGGAATGTAAAACACACACACCAATACACACAAATATATGAATAAAACTGTATGAAATTACCATACAATTCTTCATGCCTTCTCTGTATTTTGTACATCTATTTTCCTGCTTTTTTTATCGTTATTATGTACATTTCTTTGTTTTTTTTTCTCGTGAACACAAGCCCAAATTTATGACTCCTACGGTGTGAGTGAGTACACACCACAAGCTCTTTCCAGTATTGATGGGGGTGTCCTTCCTAACATTTTGTTTGAAGTAGTGTGGAATGTCGCCATCTTGACTATGTCATTATTTTATCTTCGAGTTATATGTGCTACCCAGTTTTGTTTTTTGTTGTCAAATGTCCTCAAACGATACGATTTCTGTTATTTGGCACATTTCTCATGTGTGATTCTATAGCACCAATTGAGAAAGAAGAAGGACGGTCCTCGCTAAGACCTACATGTTTGATACAGCCAAAACCGTTTTAAACCATTGAACTAAGAAATCAGATTGTTTAGATATTTCTGAAAGTGTTTGGCGCCATGTATGATATCTCCATGACTCGAGTTTTCAGGTTAATGTTTTGGTTTAGTAGCAATTTGCCTTGTTAGGCGAAACTACCTCAGGCGCAGCCCATTCTATGTACAACTCCCTTTTCTTCTATACTAAATTTGTTATAACTGATCCATATACCTAGGTATTTGAAAAATTTAATATTTACTAATTCCACATGCTGGAGTCAAAGTTCGTGCTATCATCGCTTTCATTCCAATTCCAGATCATAGTTTCTGCTTTGCAAAGGTTTATCTATAGTCCTATTTTTATAACACTTGGTAGAGGATATTGATTGTCTATTCAGGATCATTCTTATTCTCAAAACCTTACATGATGTGGTTTCTTTTATCTTGTACAGTTCTTCGATTACGATTCTGTAGCGCCAACCCACAAGCTTCGAAGAAGTTTGGCCTTCACTGAGACCAATATTCTTCACTGGCTCATTGATGTGCGCAAGCAGTTGTATACAATTGACAGTGTAGATATTTCTGAAAGGATCTGCATCATGCATGATATCCATATGAATTTTTTCGATCTGACGAAGCCATTTAAGAAAATAATTCAAATTTTCAGTTTTGTAGCAATTGGCGGTGTTGAGCGTAACTATCCTTAGCACAACCTATTCTGTGTTTAATTCAATTTCCTTGTATACTAAATTTATTATAACTAATATAACTGAAGTCTTTAGTATTGACTAATTCCACATGCTGAATATTTATAATGGATTCAGGGTAGGTACCATCACTGATTTCATTCCAATCCCAGATCATAGTTTCTGTTTTGAAAAGGTTTATCTTGAATCCTATCTCTTGGAATGCTTGATAGAAGATGTTGATTGTCTGTTCAAGATCATTCTTATCCCAAGTATGAATATCTATGACATCAACATCAATGAATCTGATGAAGGCGTACATGAAAATCGAACAGTAAAAGGTAGAATGAAAAACGGGAATGAGTTCAGCGAATGTATACATACACAGAAGAGATGTACGCAAGAAAGAACGAACAAGAAACTTATGAATGAAGGTATAAAAGAGACGAGTGTATGTCGGGTAGGCAAAAATAAAACATGATGAAGAACATAGAGAATGAATGTATTCAAATACGTTCACAGGTCTAAGGAATGTACGCATGAAAAGAAAAAAAAACAAGACATGAAGTAATTTAACCAAGTCAGTCAGTTATGTGCCATGCGTGATACACGCTTAGGCGATCATGTATCTTTCGAGGCATGACTGACGAGGCGGATTTTTCCCGCGTTAGGTTGCCATTTCTTTCTGCGGTAGACCAGTTGCTATCCAAGGCCATAGAAACCGGTCTATTTACCGGTAGCTGGGAGGAGGGAGAAGAAGAGGATTCATACGTTTCCCAATGGTATTAGCACTCAAGTGAATGCAATGGATTCAACTGGAATTCTAACTCGGCTCTCCGATTCCTCAATCCGATCTGCTATCCATCACTCTTTGATTTTTTTTCCACCGTGCCTCCCAATTTTGGTTAAAGTGGGAGGCACGGTGGAAACGAAAGAATATAAGCACGAGAAAGCGCTCTTGAATCCAAGGAATAAAAACATGAAAAATGAGTAAAAATAAAAAGACTGTATGCAACAACAAACAATAGAATAACCTGAGAAATATCTGAATGAATAACGTACATGAAGCTAAGGAAGTTATATACGAGATACTTACATTGAGCGAATTAAATATACACATTAAAATTTAGTAAAGTACAGACGGACGGTCACATCACGTTCTAATACCGGTTCTCGTACAATCACCGAAATTAAGCAACGTCGAGCTATCTCTGTACCTAGATGGGTGACCGCTTGGGAATAGTAGGTGATGAAAACTTAGATATGCAGGTGGTGTAATGGATAATGACGATATAAAAAGGTACATGCGTATAAGTCGGGTACGCAAAAGGAAAAAAATGATGAAGAAGCCAAAGAATAAAAGTATTCAAATACGTTTATCCAAATATGGATAAGGGCTCATAGCTGTTAGTCGGAGTTCCAATTTCAGTTGGGTTCGTTATATTCACTTACACGCAAATACTATTAGGAAAGGTATGAATCCACTTCTTTTCCTCCCAGCTGTGGGTTAATTAGTAAAACTTTTATCTCTAAAACTATTAAGTCCAAAAGAATTGTTGCAATCAAAAATATCTTCTGTATTAAAGTAACATACAAAGATTTGATAAGCCGAAGAAAACGAATCAATCGATCAATTACAGCGTACAGGAATCGGGGGAATTCATGTCCGACAATAATTCAAGAAATGCATTCGTTAAATCACAACCGGAATACGTTGAATATCAGCACAAAAGCAGACATGTAAGCATAATGATTTTAGAAATCATGGAATGTATGCACAAAAATTGACACGAAAAAAATAAAATATTCATGAAAAAGTCTATGTATTGATGTATGCATGTGGTGACTAATAAAAATTAGTCACCAATATTTTTGTATGAAAATTATGATCTGATGAATTAGGTTCAAAATCCGGGTTCTAAAGAAATGAATTATAATCCCGTGAACACTTAAAGTTGTCTGTTTCTTAATATAATTTTTATATATATATATATATATATGCAAAAAAAATATACATGCATCCATGGCATGTATGCACGAAAATCTTACATGGTATTAAGTTATATATTTATAAAATCGGCTCATGACTTCAAGGAATTCAATGAACGTGTTCATGATTACTTATTATTCTTTTTTATTTTCTATGAATATAGGATGTACATGTAATAGCAGAAATGATAATATAATTAACACAGAAACTATCTGAAATACAAAACCACATTTTTATTCTATTAATTATAAGACCCAGCATCTTCATGTTTTTTTCCTCCCCGCGTTAGTATCCTAACGTCATCAGCGTAATCTGGGCCTCGTTAGATATCTGTCGAATCTGTCAGTCTTTAGGCAACTTTCAGCAGAACCACATGTTGTGTTCCCTTTCCTTTTTTCTAAACTCTGCTATTTCGATTCTGGCAACTCACAGATTGAAATAACTGATTTGCGTTGCACCTCTAAATTTTTCTGGAAGTTTATCGCTCAGATATTGGAAATTTTCTAATTGGAATTATACCGAAGGTTATCAAACATCAGTTGACACCACAATTATTACCGAATGTTGCATGCTCTTACAGACACCTGAAGAAAGCCTGAAAAGGTGCCGGCTGATGCTTTGCAAATAAAACCGTTAAAAGCGACATTACTAAAAAAAATAAAATAAAATTTTCTTATCTTTATTGTTACAACGTTTCGACCATTATACCCTTCGGCGTTCTTCAGGTGTCTTCTTTAGTTAAAATTCGAACTGTATTGCTGGGGTAGATTGTTCTCTTTCCGCTGTTTTTGTCTAGAATTTCTTTTTTTTTAATTACTGCACAGTTATTGCTTTTCACTTTCCAAAGAGTACCACCTATGCCCAGGATTGAACACAGTTAAAATTCTACAAAATTAACTAACCTTCGCTTTTATTGTCTAGATTACTGTCCCCTGAACCTAGAACTTGGAGGTTTTAAATCTAATGATCTTATTGGGGTTTTTTACGTCTGCGGACTTTCTGCCAATCTTGAGCCCCTCCACCGATGTTTTTTCCTACTACTGCTGCATATTCTTTGTTGTCAAAGATTGATCTCTCTGTTGGTTACTGTATTAATTAATTATATTATTAATTAATGCTGTATTTCTGTATTAAGTAATATTAAATTCCGTAAATTTGACATCTATATCTTCTCTCGGCTTGCCGAGAAGGTTGGTACAGATTAGCTTATACGCTGATACCGTTGTTATTTCAGTAACAGAATAAGAAAAATTGAAATGTAGACGCCCGTCTATATTGAATAATAATCGTATATTCGAAAGTGTACGCATTATAACTGCTAGTCTCAATCTGTCTATCTTGCACAGGTGGTGCAATGTATAGCGACTCGAATTGAAAAATCGAAGAATCAAGTTCGAATTTCAGTCAGGCCCACTACGATCACTTAAGCGGAAATAGTCTTCTGAGAAGTATGAATACATCTCTTTCCTTCCGCCCAGATATGACTTATATCTGGAAAATTCATTGTTATTCTTTTTTTAAAAAAATGCAATATTCGCACGCAGAAAAAAAAGAATATATTAATAATTCAAAATATGTTTTGTCTTTGCTGGATTATCGACCCCTGAAGATAATAACAAGTGGTTTAGTTTTGGAAAGACTCGATCTCTTTTCCTTTTGATTTTGTCATCAACGACACATCCTTCCTCTCTCCCCAGTAAACTGATGATAAGTTAGTCCGTCCTTCTTCGAACCTTGTAGACTAGCGCCACGAAATCACAAACAACGAACTGTAACAAATAACAAAAACCATATTACTAGAGGATGTTTAATAACAGTAAAAAATAAACGCATATTGTTGTAACCTAGGAAAGGTTACTGAATGAGGAATAACCAAAACAGAGGTTGGAAATGAAATGGTAATCTTTATAATATCAACAAAATACAATACACGCCAGCAGCGTGAAGTAGGTAAAGCACTTCTACTGGTGGACTATTTAGACAGCATATTACTCTTCACTTGCAATAGTGTCCAACGTATTTATGAGGATTTGGACATACCCATTAGTCTTCATAGATACGGTATATAAGAGCATAGCACATGTAACTCGAAGAGAAAATAATGACACATTGAAGATGTTGATATTCCACACTTCCTTAAATAAAAGGTTAGGAAGGAAACACCCATCAATACCGGAAAGAGCGATAATAGCTACTGGAGCTGAGAAACCTACTTTTCTGGAGAATTCTTTTAAGATAAAGATTTTATAAATTTCAACCGACAGTAGTACTCGGTCAATGAATACTGAATATGTCCTTATCAGAAAACGGATAATTTTATCATTACTATATATGAGTATATTAATCTGATAAAAAATCTAACAGAAAGAATAATAATATTTATTATATATTATAAGGCCAATAAACAAAATAGAAGAAAGATTAGAAAAATGTTAATAATCGAAATTTTTTCTCAAAAATATAACCAGAAGTTTAATGTTTCCTTTTTAAATCACATTTTTTTTAAATTGTAATGCGCATGTATACGTCTGTTGGATGAAAATTATTGGAGAGTTGAAAAATAATTCTGAAATTTGTCTTATTTGTTTTGTAGGCTAGAAGAATATCTCTGTTGCGTGTGGAAGCCTAAATGAATCATCTTTTAAAGTGTTTTGAGGAGATAATTTCTACTGTGGTTGTGATTGATAAAATATCGTATTTGTTTTTTTCTTAATGCCCAGGGTAGAACAGATACGTTTAATGCGTAAACATCGGCAATGAATTATTCATATATTTATGTTGAAAGTGTGGCAGCTGTTGAATTTTGAGTCGCAATGAATTTTGATGTACAGGGTGTCCCTAAAGTCTGGACATATATGCAAATATGCATATCTTCAAGAAATTAAATTCTCAACATTTTATTTACCTGTAAGGAACGAATTGATAACCCCCAGTGTACAAAGACGTAATACACCTCGAATAAATGAACTGTTACAGTAGTAATATAAGCATCTATGGTGTTGGTATCAGGAGACTTGTTTTCCAGCTTAGTCTTGGGCAAGCTCAAGACGTCGAACTCTCTCCTTTCGGGCAGAGAGGAACCCAGACGAGACTGGGGATGTAAACAAACGCGACCTCCGTATATGCGGGGTCTACGGGGACTTTTTGCCCGAGCCTTCGGGCTTGGAAAGACCTACGTAAAGCCCGGACTTCTGCCAGATCCCGCTCATTGGGTAGTTCGGGTAAATACCGCTTGCTTTCCAGCCCGCAGAAAGACGTCAAACTCTCTACCTTCGGACAGAGAGGAACACAGACGAGACCCTGCCTTTCGGCAGAGTCTTGTCTGGGGAGATTAAAAAAACGCGACTCCGTGTATGCGGAGTCTACGGGGAATTTTTGCCCGAGCCAACAGGCTCGGATCGATCCACATAAAAATCGGCTTTGTGCCATATCCTGCCTCATGGGAAGGTCGGCTAAATATCTCTCGTTTTCCAGCTTCAGACGAACTTGTAAATATCTACTTGTATTATTGTTTTTTTAAATAAACTCTTATATTTTTTAGTTGCCGTTCTAGTTATTCTTTCAGTATCAACACCAGACAACATCACAATACATCTTCAAATACGATTTCCATCATTTGTGGTGCAAAGGTTGATGCGCATGGTAAGATTCACGAAAACTCGGTGCAATAATTCTGCATTACCGTCAATTACAGTGCATTCACTCTTTATGCGTCCAATCAAGTGTTGCATCTGTGATTGAATACACCTTCTCCATTAGCATACCCCAGAAAAAAGAAACCAATTGTTTCTTCTTTCGACAAAACCATCTTTAATCTGTAGAAGTAAAAAAAAACAAACATAGTTAACGAGATCTCCTATGTGTCTAGACTTTAGAAAAACCCTGTAGAGTACGTTTGATGTATAGTGATGTGGAGATATATTTGTTATTGTGAAAAATTGATTTAAAGACGCTGAATATTCCAGGGTGACTTTGATGGTGATATGAAAATTATTGACGTATTGTGTAAAATCATGGAGACAGCCTTCACTATGTGCCCATATAAAGAAAATATCACCAATGTATCTCTAGTAGAGAAGTTATGGTGGTAATTACCAAACGTACTCTTTTTCCATGGCATCCATAAACACATCCGCATTGTTGGGAACAATTTTGGTGCCAATCGCGGTGCTTCTGAAAGGAACAGTTCTTGATCAATTGCTACCTGACCGGAAGGATTTTCCGCTCGGAGGATTATGTACGCTGAATCTCAGATGGAGTGGTCATTTACGAGCAGCTCGTGGGGAGTACGAGGTGGTTGTCAGAACGAAGCCGGCTGTCCGGGGACAACGAGCCATCCATCGAGATGGATCATCTTTCTTCGAAAGGTGAGTGGCGCTTAAATAGCACAAAGAACTACGGGTCGAGATAGGAGGCAGCCGAATTTTGAATGTTGAATGTCGAAGGGAAGATCTGGTCTTTCGTGAGTGAAAGGAGAAGTAGCAGGGAAAATATTCAAAGTGTTCCCTACCTACCCCGAACTGTGCCATGTGAATCTGTGAATGAATAACCAATAGATTGTATATAGGATTCGTTTTGTTTTTGTTTTCCTTGCTTGGCGTTATACCATCTTTAATTCCTTTGGAACGTACACTGGGCGTTATTCAGTTTTTCTTCTGTTCACCGATGCAAACTAGAATCGAAATGCAACGGGGGTCATATTTTTTTCAGTTGTTAAAAACTGCATACTTGTGATTTTTAACAACAATTTTATATCCTGTTCTTAAAACATTGTCGTTTGTCGCTTAATCTCTTCAAAATAGATCAGCATTTTCTTTTTGTTTCTAAGGACATTTTCAGTTTCTTAACGCCTTGTCTACTTTCTGGAGAACATCTTTGATTGGTTTGGTTTGGTTTGTGTTACGACATATCGGTTATTTAATGCCGATAAGATGTTTTACCATAGATTCGTATGGATAGAATATTTATTCTTTGTAAGAAATCAGTTTGGAGATCAGGTTTCATTGTCGTATTTTTGTAAAGAGGATTTTTGTCGAGAGTCTGGTTTCATTGACGTATATTGGGATATACAATTTGTAGAGATAATGATTTTATTGACATTCTCAATTTGATTTATATTTTTTGTAGAGGCCGACAGTTTTAAGAAATTATATTATGTTATCCAATTTTGCCTTCTCAAAGATTTCATACATGCTCATTATATTATAGCATTTTTGTCTTAAAAGAGCAAGGTCTGAAAATCTGGATGTTTTACGGTGTATGTCTTTTATAGTATCAACGAGCACTCGTTGCCACTCTTGTAATATCAACGAATACTCGTTGGCACTTTCGTAATGCTCCTTGTAGTAGAGGCTTTGTAATCGCAAATACAACTACAGTACGCCATTGAACAATACTGGTGTCAAACGCCTTCGAATAATCTCGCACTAATAGTACTTGCTCGATAATACTCGCTCGAATAGTAATCCGTGCAGTGATCCGCATAGAGAAATAGGATAGTGGATACAGTAGAGAAATAGTATAGACTAGTATTTTGAAGATTATAGGTGGCAGGGAAACAAGAAATCGAAAAGGAGTTCCACAGGTTAGAAGTGAGTGAAAAGAAAAGAAACTATTAGAGGAAAACATACGGTTGCATCTAGATACTTCAAAATTAGTTGCTAATCTAATAGCGCACTTAAATTCATGCAATCGAGGTACTAGGGTAAAAACCTCATCAGTACAATTGATTTGTAATGTCAACGAACACTTTCGAAACGTTCGTTGTAGTAGAGACTTTGTAATAGCAGATTCAACTATAATATGCCGGTGAACAATACTGGTGCCAGACACTTCGAATGACACTTGCGCTAACAGTATTTGCTCGATAATACTCGCTCGGAAAGTATCCACCGAATAGTAATCCGAATAGAGAAATGCTATAGTGAATAGAGAATAGGGGTCCGTATATTAATAGATGATAGAATAGAAATGGTGATGCGTATAGTAATAGAGGATAGACTAGAAATAGCGATCATCTAGACGTCACGCCACTTTCTATATATGCGTTTCCACTACGGTCACATGGTCTACTTAATTCAATAATGGGATCGCCTGTGTTTGCTCACTGGCGTTCTATGTTCAAACTCAAGTGTCGACAGCGACACTTTATTCTTACAATTGACATGGAAATATTTAAGAAAAGACAGGGAAGTCATATTACATCGTTCATAAAGAGAGTGACGTCGAAAATTCAGTTACGGATCGATTACATTGCAGACGCTACTTTGAATTTTCTCAAGAATCTCAAGATATACAACAAGAGAATTAGACTTAATATTATTTTTTTTAAGCATTTCACCCCAAGCAAAGCAGGAGTGCCACTAGCACGCAAGGGGTTACAGAGAATGAGAGTAAGGGTAAAGAGGATTGTTTGAGGAAATTATAAAGAGAAGGCCGGGGATGACGATCAAGGCATCAGAAGATGTCGTTTGAGATTACATTTGAATATTTTAAAGATTATATCTATCAGGGAACAAAGAAAAGGAGTTCCACTGTTGGGAAATTCGAGAGAAGAAACTGTTGGAGTAGAAGAGGCTGTTACATTTAACTGTTTCGACAGTGTAACGGTGGGACCGAGATGCCAACCGAGTAGCACGCTTAAATTTATGCAGAATGGGTACCAGTGAAAGCAGATCGCCAGAGCAGTTGCCATGAAAATATTCGTAGAAAAGACCGAGGGAAGCCAAATCACATCTGTGAGAAAGTGACTGTAGTCGAGATGCCAGGTCAGGACATATTATATATCCGTCTTTGGATTTTGTCGAGAACATCGAGTTGAACAGCGGGGACACGAGACCATATATGGCAACAGTATTCAATGCAAGAACGAACGGTAGATTTGAAGGATAGACTCAGACGAGAAAAACATTCTGGTGCGACACAGAAAACCAGCTTTCCATGCAGTAGATGAAGCTATTGATTCAATGTAGTTGTTCCACCTCGGGTCAGTGGAAAACGTGAAACCAAGAAGGCACAGAGAGACGCTCTCGTGGAGTTGAGCACGAGGCATGCTAGTCGGAGTCAGGGAGTTTTCTCTATGGTGGGTAAATGAGATCAGTTTTGTTTTGGAAGCATTAAAGTTTACAAGCAGCAATAGTCAGGGCACGAACAAATGATAGATTTATAAATGTGCAAGATGAATTCTGACGAGAAAAAATGCCTGACTCAGTGAACCAATTTTTGTAGAAGTATAAGTAACAACTGATTCAATATAGTTGACGCAATTCATGTAAGTCAAAAACATGAGCTCAAGTAAGATTAAAATGTTAATCTCCTGGAGTCTCGGATCAGCACGCAGAAAAGTTTCTATATGATGATTAAATAATAGCAGTTGTGTTTTGAAAAGCTACTGAGGGAAGAAATCTACCTCGTTAGTCATGATACATGATCGCCCTAAGCGTGTATTTTGCATGGTACATAGCTGACTGTGTTTTGGAGGCGTTGAAATTTACAAACTGTTTCTTGTCCCTGTTAATCGCAGATTGGAGTGTCTTATCAAGAGCAGTTGCAAGTTCTTTTTGACAGGGAGACCTGGCGAAACGGAAGCCATATTGTTTGTCAAAGTGGAGGCCGTGCGAATTAAGATGCTTAACAAATTTAAGGTTGATTACAGCCTTTGCCAAGAAGAGGTAAGTGAGTAAGGGCGATAATCTGAGGAGTCAGAGAGTTCTCTGAAGTTCTTAAAAACAGAAATTACAGAGGAGCACTTCAAACAAGCTGGAAAACAAGAAGCAGAGAAGTATTTGTTGTACTATTTGGAGAGAACAGAAGCCAGCTCTGGATCACATCTCTGTAGACCAATTACAGTTTTACCGTTTTGCATGACTTGCGGGCATCTAATTTAGAAATGATAGCAGAAACCGATGACGGAGTTATGTGAATATCAGAAGAGTCTCCGTTCTATGAAGAAAATATGTCAGAGATATTCCAGATGAGTCGAGAATGGAATTGAAAAAGAACTTCCCAAAAGTCCTCTCCATTATCTGCAGTATAAGTCAGTACTTTAAATTGGTTAAAGAGCGGAGAGACTGAAAAGTTGATGTTGTTCAGCAGAGCCACCAGTAATCTCTACAATCTTGTACATTGTCACATTCTTCCAACAAATTGTGACTTTACTTCTTTGAGGGCACGCATACACTCATTACGAGTAATGATAAAGAGCCTTCTGTTACATTCTGACCTGTCTCTCTGGTACCGACGGAAGAAGTGATTCGTGTGGGCTATAGCGGCTGAATAGGAAGGTTGGAACTAAAAAGATGATCGTGGTTTCACTTGGTGTTTTTGTGTTGGAACGAAAGCATCATTGTCGGCATTTACCCACGAAAAGACCTCAGTGCATATTTCTCAAAATAATAATTAAAAATACCATTCCAAGGGTCATCACGAAGGAACTCACGAAACGAATCCCAATTAGAGCGTTCGTTAATAAAAGAAATACGTCTTGTTAATAGGAGTTTCGTGACTGATTGGAGAGCGGAAAATGATATCTATATACACTGTTATGGTATTTTACTCACGCACACATGGACTCTCCCAGCTATAAATAGGAGCAGATACTGCCTTTTTGGAGAGGAAAGTCTCCAGTAGTCAGCTCAGACGGTCGGACCTAACATTCTTATTGTAACACTCTCGTTTGTATATGTTTGCATTACTGTTTCTGTTAATATATTTGTTTAACTCAATTCCTCTCTTGTGTCTTTATTTCTGGCCCTAACAAGGCCACAACACACTACCAGGTGTTAATTAGCGCGTTCGTTAGTAAAAGAAATATGTTTTGTCAATAGGAGGTCCGTGACTGATTGGAGAGCGGAAAATGATATCTATACCACGTGGTCGGATTTGCCAGGATACAGAGCTGCAGAGACCGACATGATTCCGGGTGTAGGTAAGGAGGAGATCAAATACAGAAGCGTGCCCGTCAGAATTACTAGGGAAACGCGTGAGGAAGTCAACTATTTGTATGAGAGATTGAATAATAGAGAAATTCAAGGTCTGGATGCCAGCGAGGTCAGTGGGATTAAAGTGATTGCGCCACATGACATTGAAGTCGTCGAAAACAAATATATTTGCAGACGAGTGCATAAAGAGAATGGCTTATCTATACTATCAGAAATTCTATCCAGCACGCAAGTTATCGGAGGAAGGGTGATGATAAAAGCAGAGGAGATAACTGACTGAATTTAGTAGTAAAAGTCGGAGCCATATATTGTCTGGGGCTCCTACTGTGTATTAGGGTTCATAAAAAAATCTATAAGATCATCGATTTTTACTTGGCATCTCGGCATCAGTAACTTTCTCACCGTCCTAACATGTGCTTTTTCTATAATCCTATTCATGGTAATTGTTCTGATGAGATTTCGTCTTTGGTAGCGTGACTTTATGAATATAGACGCAATGCTAGATTGGCAACAAGGTCTCATCCATTTACAGTTTAAATTGCCAGATGTAACCGTAGGTTCTATGCTAATACTTTCCTTTTTCGCACTTCTCGTGTCCAGCGTCTTTCCATTCAAATTTTTTCTTCAAAAATTTAAATGCAAGGCCAATCGTCATGTTCTATCTTCCCGATTCCTGTTCTTTTATTGGTATATCTCCTTAACCTTTTTTCAGATTCTTTCACATTCGGTAACCCCCTTGCGTCTTAGTGACTTTATCCCCTTACTTGCGGTTAAATGATTAAAAAACAAATAAAACATATTGTTTGTCACTATTTACATTATTCGGACTATTGTCCGCATCTTTGTTGCCATATTTATTACAACGTTTCTGACGTTGTACGCTCCGACCTTCTTCAGGTGGTTGGAATGTCGAACTGAACGCTTTATTTCGCTCGCTGGGGTAGACTGTTCAGGTTCCACGTGCCATGTCTAATGGGTGTCAGCTATCAGTTATCTCGTGTTAATTCCCCTCTCCAAGTTCTCCACTGCCTTAACCAGGTAATAAACTCACACTCTTTGGGTCCTGACTCTGGATATAACTAACTCTGTGGCATGTGTCTTTGATAAAGGGTTCAGTTCAACATTCCAACCACCTGAAGAAGGCCGGAGCGTACAACGGCCGAAACGTTGTGATAAATATGGCAGCAAAGATGAGGACAATAGTCCGAATAAAGTAAATAGTGTACCTAATACATCATCGCAGAAATCTAGGCAGATATTGTTTGTCAATGTTATGTTCCAGTTCTTTCCTGCATCTTCGTTTATTTTTCCTTATTTTGAAAATCCATGTAATTCCATGACTGATTGCACGCGATCGCCGTATGTCAAACTAAATATCTTAAATAAGTATATATGGGAATTCTTTTTTTATACACGAATACTTACGCCTCCTTATTTATATATATATATATATATATATATACGTGTAAAATGCACTTCTATGCAACTTGTTTCTGTTTATAATCGAGAACGTGCTTTAGATAAACGTGTCCTCCTCGTTGGAAATTGAAATAGCTAAGGTTTGATAACCTTACATGGAAAAATCGACAGATTTAATTAAATAGTCCAGCGAATCCTGCCTCGTGAGGCAAGTACGATAAGTTCCAGTTGTGTTACCTTGTCCCCAGATGGCATTCCTGTCAGGACAACGACAGCTTAGCAGCCACAACCGAACCTCGACAGGTTTAGAGCTTGAAGCAGACAGGCGATACAGGAACACCAATGCTAAGAATGAAAGACACAACACGAGAATTAAGCTTGAAATATATTACAAAACAGAAAGCAGGCATCACACTGCACGCTTAAATATAATTAGTTTTATTCTTGTATTTGTAGGCGAGAGAAGTGGATAGCGTGTGCGTGTATGTGTGTGTGTGCGTGTATACGTGTGTGCGTATACAATATGTGTCGATAAACAGCTAAAATATTGGAAGAAAATGAGAAGGAACTGAATTGTGGATAATGATTAAGAAGAAATAGATTAAGGAAGAAAAAAATATAACTATATCAAGCGAATTTTGCTTCCAAAAAGATGAATCAAAAACTAATGCTTTTGACTTAATTATATAATTGAATTTGAAGA
>OZ038487.1:57778341-57813341 GCA_964036315.1 Acanthosepion esculentum | reverse complement strand
ACATTTTTATGACTGCGAAGACGTTACAATTTTTCCATATACGTTTTCCAATATCCATTCCTTGCGTTCTTTATCAAACTTTGAAAAGGTCGTGAATCTACCATGCAGGATTGTTCATAAGCTGAATATGCCAGGAACGCTCCAGCGACATTTTCCTGTGTTATGGGCAAAGTGCTTCGGACAATAAAATCTATCGCCGCAGTGTCATAAAATATTCACAGCAACAAAGTTTTCCGTTTTATTTACTCGATTCGGATTGAAAGTTCACTCCAGACTAACAGCGAAAATAATGTCAGACAAAAAGATAAAATTCCAGAAGAGATTAAAAGTAATCCATAAAAGCACTCCTTTGAAGAGACCATTACAGGGTACAATGAATTAGAACCCAACTTGATGAGCTGGCTTCCTACTCTCCTTTCTACAAATATTTTCATAGCAACTGCTCTGATTGTGATGCTATTTGACGTTGCCGCGGTAAAACGGAAGAAAGTTTTGTTAAAACATAAGACCGTGTTATATACTAAGAGACACTGAAACGAGAAGGGTTAATATAAAAAATCCTGGGGAAGAATTGAGGGTTTAATTCACACATAAACGAAAGGTGAACCAGACTTAGGGAGCAATGTTGATTGATACACAGCTGAAAATACAATCTGTAAAGCGAAAAGTTTTCGTAAACAACGAATTTGGAGTTGATTTATCCTGGTCGAAATTTGAGATGAAATACCAGGAGAGGGTGGATAGGCCAACCATGCACACTGAGGAGATTTAGTGAAAGGTAATAATATCAGAGAGTGGAAGAAGGGAATTCCCCAGAAGTATCGAATTCTCTTACTTCGCCAATTTGGGCGAATGTCCATAAAGACGAAAGTGCGAAGCGAATTAGGCAGAAGAGGGAAGAAAGGCAGAAGAGACGGAGACGAGACCACAGACAGAAGAGAGGTCCACGTGATTATCTGCCAAAGAGAAACCCTCGACTCTTGCCCTGTGCCGAACCTTACCAACAACAGCAAACCAGATTTTGCCAGGCCAACAACAATATCACTTCCGATTTAGACGATTGTTGGGTTGATAATTAATTGTATGCGAATTCTGATATAACCAATTATTGTACGAATTTTTGCATCGTCTGTCCCCACTAGATTTTCTGTATCTTTCATTACGTATATCTTTAGTTTTGTTTTCCCGTGAAATTTAACATTTTCGATTATTTCTCCTTCGAATTTTATACGCTTTCAAGTCACCGACTTAGCAATTTTTTGTGTATGTAACATGGTTGGTCTGTTAAGCTTTTTCCATGTCCGTAGGTTAATTATCGTTTGATCGGAACCCGAGTCTAGTTGCAATTTTATTTTTTTATTTACGATTTCAAGTTCCACATATTTCCTTATGTTGGTATTGTCTTAGTCATGCATCCTAGTAGCTCTTATCCTACTAGTAGCTTTCCTATTCCTACATTGGGATGCCTTGTGCCCCATTTTTCCACACACAAGACAGTTTTTATATTTAAAACGGCAATCCTTATTCTAGTGTAGTTCTCCACATCGATAACATGCAGATGGGGGGGGGCTTATATTTGCTTCGATTTTCGTCATAATTTTCCCTATATGTTATACTTTTTCCCTTATTATAAATTTTTTTTTTCTTTGCGAGGAGGGTGAAGAACGTAAACTTTGGTTTAAATTACGTATATGTGATACTCCTGACTCATCAATGTTCTTCGAGTCTTTGTTTATACTCAGGCATTTTTTGGCAATCTTCTGATAATTGTTGTAGTGTTAGTCCAGGTTCATTTTGTAGTTTTAAAAGCATTCTTTTGCGCATTTCACTATCTTTTGCTGAGACCAACCCTTGAACAAAGATGAGACACTTGAAATTGTCCGGTGTTAATTCTGCCAACTTGAAGTCGTCGCACAGTTTATTCACAATTGCAGCAAACGTGGAATAGTCCTCATTTTCGCCCTTTAGCAGGTTAAGACATTTCCACCTCTTGTGAATGAGAGACGTTTTTGGACTGAACAGCTCTGTAAGACATGTAACTGCTTCGTCAAACGTTAATTCGTTCGTCTTTTTTGGCAAAATGTAATCCACAAATTTTGTGTATTCCTCAGTTCCTAATTTTCTGAGCAACAAACGTAGCTTCTTTGCTTCTGTCCAGTTTTGACAATCGATGTTGTAGATGTCTTCATAACATCTGAAATAATCCCCGAAATTATTATCCTTTTCTAGGGAGTAATTGAATGTTTTTATCGTATTCCACACTGCGTCTTGGGGAAAAATTTTTGTTGTTTGCTACCCGCTACCTTTAATATTAGTTCCTGCGTTTGTAGTAATTGTTTTTGTCATTTTTCTTCCATTCTTCCCTGGAGTTGTAATTGCTGTTCATTTTGGTATTTTACAAGTTCTGCTAAAATATTTTTAAAATCCTCCATGATAAAAGTCTTACGAAAAACTCGTTTTTCCCTATTTTATTCCTCGTAAATCTTTTGTCGCAAAGTTGTTGTGGACACTGGCAAAAAACGGCAAAGGATACTTTTTTGTGTGTGTGTGTGAGTACCTCGTCGTCAACTTGTTGAGTACAACTAGGGAGAATTTTGTTTTGATTTCCTTCCCTTGTGAGTTCGAATTCCTCGTTGCCAATTTGTTGTGGACAACAAGGGAGAATTTTGTTTTTCCTTCCCGTGTGAATTCGAATACCTCGTCGCCAATTTGTTGTCGACGAGGGGGAATTTGTTTTCTTTCTTTCCCGAGTGAGTTCGACATACTCGTCGCCAATTTGTTGTCGACGAGGTGGAATTTTTTTTCTTTCTTTCCCGCTTGAGTTCGATATACGCGTCGCCAATTTGTTGTGGATTCCGGGATGAAATCCGATATCAATAAATAACAAACGCCAGGAATAGATAAGGAAAATAAATGTATTAACGTAATAATACAAACTGGTAATACGGGTTAGTAGATCCAGGAATGCGGGTTAGTAGCAATAATATATATACAGTCTTGGTATTGAAGTATCGCGGTATAACTCCTTACTAAGTCTAGGTGCTCGTGACGGTGACTCTTGTGCTACCCTCCTCTAATACTACTCTCTAGGTATTCACTGGTAGTAGTATATGTATACCTCGGTTGAGTCCATTTGTGTGAAAAGGGGAGACCCCTTAACAAAAGTTATATTTCAAAACATAGAAACACATTAAACATATATATATATATATATATATAAAGAGGGGTAAGTGATTATAGAAAAGAGAGTTCTTAGAACAGGGGACAAGATATAATCAATATGGTGACCAAATGGAAATAGAGAAATTAGAAATAGTTACACATTCAACATTTGTAGAGTTAGAGAATTAAAAAGTGATAAAGTAAAATCGATTTTATAGAAGTTTAAATCCCTCTCTATGCCAATATTTTAAAACTAATTCATTCCTTTGATTTAATAGTTTGATTTGATTATTAAACTTTATTATTCTATTTTTTACTTCTAAACACAAGTTACACCTATCTCTATTAGGAGTATGAGTGAAACCTATAATTTTTGAGTCTATCTGTGGGTTCAGAACTTTCTCCTTCAATTTCTTTTTTTCCTTTTTCACTTTTTTGAAAGTGCTGTCTGTTATTTTAATTTGGCATTGAAAAAAAGAGTGCCTATGGTAGCATATATAGATATATGAAATAAAAGAAACAAACATTGTGTGTCGGTTAATTTTATCGACCAATGAAATATATATATATATATATATATATATATATATATATATATATATATATATATATATATATATGAAGAAATATAGTCTTAAAGTGTGCTATATTTATGGGATAAAGTGCTCAATATCAGAGATAGAGCGTGTGTAAATATAAAAGTGAAAATAGAAGTCAACACTTAGAGGCGACAGTCTGTTTCATGCTAGATGCAATCATCGGGCCACCGATATATATATATATATATATATATATATATATATATATATATATATCGTCATCCGCAGACAGACTGTTTCGCAGCTCATCAGTATGGCTAGACGCCCGGTTGCCTCCAGCTAGGTTCGAAACACGACTGAATTGGCGTCAGTAGGGGATTCTACCACTACGCCGTATTCTTAGATAAGCACATAGTGAATGATAGACCTCGATTCGATTTACCGAAGAGTCTTGCATTATTAGCCATAATAGTCACTGTTTACAAACCCACACTTCCTCCCCAGAGAGCTCAACCGAAATAAGTTTTTCAGGAGCATATATATATATATGGTAAAGTAGGTATATAGTAATGAAAAACCAAAGAGGCACATAGTATTGTAATGATTATACAAATATATCAATAATAATAAAGTACTTATTGCATACCTACTTTTGCTGCTACCTGTACACACACACACACACACACACACACACACACACACACATACATATATATACATATATATATATATATATATATATATATATATATATATATATATATATATACTAGAATAAAAGCCACTCTATCGGCCGGAATTTAAGCTAATTCCTGCGCAGGGCTCTTGATTGGTTCTTCGGCTTGTTCAGGTATTTGAGAGTCCCTAAGTCTTTGCATATTCTCACCATTGGAAGATCTCCTAGCTGCCGTTTGATATGGGTTTTCATTTGCACGGGATTTTCTTTTCCTCGCTGCAGCTTTTGATCTCTTGATTGCAATCTCTAGGGTTAAACAAAAGAAAATTAGCAAAATTCGAAAATTTAATAAAGACAAATGCTGAGACAGAAACATATTTAAAACATATTTTCTAGATTGAAAAGTTTTAAAATTATTGAAATAAATGAAATAGTTTTTCAATCTTGGTTAAACGCTTCTTTTTTTTCAGATTTTTTATGAATGTAAATTGTTATAATTTGTGTCAATACTTAAAATGGCCAGGCCACAATGAAGGTGGTTTTGTGTACTGCAATTTGCGAAATGTAACCTTAAACTACAAAAAAAGAATTGAATCTTTTCCTGTCCAGTAATGTGTTGAACAGCTCTTTATTTCTTTTTAAAATAGAATATTCTTCAGTATCACTTAAATTCTATATAAACAAAATTTAAACAAAATTTAAACATAATCCATGTCTTTCAAGCAAATCAAAGGGGACAAGCTAACTCAAAAGAGTGTTTTTTTTATATGTATCGAGGATCATTGTCGAACTCTTCACAAAAAGAAATAAAAGTTAGCATTACAATAACATTGATTGTAATATAAACAAATGAACACCATCAAAAAGCCAGGAGTTAAATATGTCTGAAATTGCAACTGTTTATGTCAACAGCAGAATCAGTGATTTTATACGACTCAAGCCGTTGGACATTAAATGACTGAGATAAAATACTTGCTACATATACCCGACTTTTGAGATCAGCGTTATATTTCAGTTGGAAACAATACCCAATGAATGGGAACTTACGAAACATCACAAAAGTTACACAATGTGTGAAAGGCTGGTTCAGTTTAGAGGCCATCCCTGGAAATGTAAGGATACCAATTATGGGAAAAGATCAAGCAATATACCAGCAGGTACCGTCATCGCGTCAGAAAAAAACTAAGTCGAGCTATATATGTCAGAAATTGTTTGACAGGGTTAATCAAATGTTTTCGCCAGCAGATAATCAGACAGATGATACAGATAGTTCAAGTTTTCCCATTAATCTGAAAGACTCTCGCCTTCCTCAAGTGCCAGCCTCTGTCACGCTGGCTTTCGAATTGTTAGTAAAAGATTTGATTTTTGTCCTTTCGAGTTGTTCTTTTTAAACTGTTTCCCACACCAGGTCTGATCAGTATTTCGCACTTCAGGTCCCAGTCGGGTTTGTTACATTCTCTTACGCACAAATCCACTTAAGGAAGATATGAAGATATCTTCTCCCGGCAGCTATGGGTCAAACATCATGATGTATACCTGGAAAAATCATTGTTATTCTTAAAGGCATTTTTATTGCAACATTCATCTGTCAAAGAAAAGCATTATTCTTAGGATTCAAATTATAGTATTCGTCAGTTTTTTAAGGACACGTCTTTCAAGATTTGTGGCTGCATTCTCTAACTTACTTTTTGTTGTGCAGAAAGACTGACCTACGTTCTCTGCACTTTTTGAAACATAAACCTGTCCATCCGCTATGAGTAGAACGTCTGGCCATGTGTGGAGTTCACCCTACTTACTTTCCTAAGTAGCAAAAACAAAACGCTAAAGGACTCTAATACTATAAATATCATCATCCATCCAGTGTTGCACACAGCGCCTGGCCTGGGGTGTTAAGCTTTCAAGATCTTTTAATGTGCATGAATCTGCAAGATTTGGGCAAAGTAGAAGATGCTTCATAGTGTGTAATTGCCCGGATTGGCAGGTGGGATAATCATCGGTGACATATCCCCATTTCTGAAGGTCGGCTCTACAGCAACCAGGAGGAGATTCAAGCAGAACCAGAATGACCCGGCATCACTGAAGCCAGGTGTTGTGGAGTAGGATTCTGTCAGGAACCACGTTGCAACAGTGATGCAAACATACATGGTGGTCCGAAAGTTTTGTCACAACATATCAAAAAATAACGAGAATAGCAGAACAAGTAAATTAGTAATACAAGGCCCATGTACTGGATTCAGTTTATTCACTTTCATTGACGCTGACACACATCGAGAAGGTCTGTATGAACACCATCATCTTCGTGCCAGTCATCTGAAATAGAAAATTAAATTATGTGGGGGTGTCAAAACTTTCGGACCACCATTCGAGATCGTTTCCTGAGAGTTGCCATATCATTTGTTATCAAAGTTCGAAACAAGCTAGAAACTTCTGACGGGGATCAAATACTAACAACTAAACGCAATTGCAGGTACATGGATCTCTCTCTATCCAGACCCCCTTTTGCCTACGATATGTCTTGTAAATGTCAAATTCTCCAAGTGATACTTACTCAAATATCTCTTCCCGATTCTATGTATAAGTGTGATTTTTGTTTCCATCGTCCTTAGAACTTCCGTGTTGCATACATGCTCCATCCAGGGTATTCTCATTATCTTTCAATAGAACCACGTTTTCCGTTACCTCCATACCTCTCTTCATCGATGAGGGAATTTAATGCCATATTGCAAGATTAATATGAGATATCAGTTCCTATTGTTCCTTTGCTTCGAATTAATATTAGACACTTTTAAATTATCGTAATATTTAAAATTACTGATTATTTCCTCAGGCAAGTATAATTTTTTTACGTTCTATCTCTGTATTCATTTATTAAATTATAAGCATAATCAAATAGATATATATTCATATATATATATGTATGTGTGTGCATGTGTGCGCGCGTGTGTGTGTGTGCGCGCGCGCGTTCTGTGTGTGTATGCGTGAGAGAAATACTTCCCACATATACTTCCCAAATAATGGCACAACATATATATATATATATATATATATATATATATATATATATATAGATATAGATATAGATATATATATATATATATATATATATATATATATATATATATATATATTGTATACATAAAAATAGATAAAATTTTAAAGATACGTATCTTACAAATTCTATTTTCGCATATAGTAATGAACAGATAAATAGATAAAATAAAATGGAAGAAAAAATTGAGATAGATAGATAGATAGATAGATAGATAGATAGATAGATAGATATATAGATAGATAAAAGAACAGAAATAGATATATAGGAACAGTCTGATAGATAGATAGATAGATAGATAGATAGATAGATAGATAGATAGATATGAACAAACTGGGATAAGTAGATAGATAGATAGATAGATAGATAGATAGATAAAAGACTGAAAGATATTGAATGAACAGATACATTTACAGAGATAGATAAATAAAAATTCAAAAAATTATCTTTCAACTTTAATTTTTGCAGATATACCTCTCATCGTTCATACATAGAGATGAACAGACAGATAGATAGATAGATAGATAGAGAGAGAGAGAGAGAGAGAGATAAAGAGATAGATCGACGTACAAACAGAATTATATCGTTAACTAAAACTTAGATAGATAGATAGATAGATAGATAGATAGATAGATAGATAAATAGATCTAAACCACACATACACACGTGTATTATGAAATGTGTCGACACACAATCCGATAAGTACGTCATAAGACATAAGCAGCTTGTTAATTTTCTGCATTCAGATGTCTATTCTGCTGTTGAGTTTGGAGTCCCAAACTCTGAAAGATGAAGAGAGTTCAAGTAAGAAGTATAATTTGATAAATGTACTTCCAAATCAAAATACAAAAACACGAGTCTTCTTATGCTTACCTTTGTTTGAGAGAACTCCACAAGAGTACAAGGACCGGGGGGTAGACTTATTACCCGATCAATAGTCAACGAGATCAGTTTGATAAGCATCTTTCAGGCTCCCAAGTGGAGGAAAATGAGCATCTTTAGCGAGCAGACTCTCTTTCAAATAATTTTTTTTTCGATTTAACAAACCGAGATAAGTGGTTAGAACCTAATATTCCTCGTAATTTCGAATTGATTGATTGGCTGACTGATCGATTTTTTTTTACGTCTTATCAACCTATTTTATTTTCAAGTTTACCATTGTTTTTACTTTTTCTAAAGGGTAAGCAACGCGTGACATACGTAACGGGCTTAAGAAAGTGGGTGGTAGAACAGGGTCTTGGAGAAAAAGCAAAACGACAAAATTTGTTGAGATCTATAAGGGACAGGAGGAGGTGGAGAGCCATGATCGCCTGAAAGGACGCGGTACATAAAAGAAGAACATATTGCTTTTACGGCATATCAACTTATTTCTTTTTACGTCTTACCAACTTTTTTTTTCTTTCTATGACATATCAAACTTTTTTTTTCGATTTATAACCTATTTCTTTTTTACAGCTTATCATTTTTTTTAACTTTCTACGGCTTATGAAACTATTTATTTTATGGTTTACTTTGTGATGTCAACACTCGTTTGACACCTTTGTGATGTCAACGAATACTAGTTGTCACTTTCGTAATGCCCATTTTAGTAGAGACTTTGTAATCGCAGATACAACTATATAAGGCCGTTGAACAATACTGGTGTCAGACGCCTTCGAATAACACTCGCACTAATAGAACTTGCTCGATAATACTCACCCGAAAAGTAATCCGTATAGTGATCCGAATAGAGAAATAGTATAGCGAATAGAGTAGAGAATAGCGGTCCATATAGGATAGACTAGAAAAACAAAGATCTAGTTATGGGTAAATAGCAGAACAGACCGGGTTCTCTCTAGCCTTTGATGGCAACTGGTCTACCGCAGAAAGAAATGGCAACCTACCGCAAGAAAAAATCTGCCTTGTCAGTCATGTATCAAAATATACATGATCGCCTAAGCATATATCACGCATGGCACAAAACTGACTGAATGTAAAATCCCTGGTTGTTGTGTGTTTATTTTGTGATGTCAACAAACACTCGTTGTCACTTTTGTAATGCACATTGTGGTAGAGACTTTGTAATCACAGATACTATGCCATTGAACAATACTGGTGTCAGATGCCTTCGAATAGCACTCACACTAATAGTACTTGCTCGATAATACTCGTTTGAAACGTAATCCGTATAGTGATGCAAATAGAGATATAGTATAGAGAATAGAGTAGAGAACAGCGGTCCGTATAGAGGAGAGCGTAGAAATAACGATCCGGATAGTAATAGAGGATAGACTAGAAATAGCTATAATGAGTCTCACACGACTATATATGCATTTCCACTATGGTCACGTGGTCTACTAAGTTCAATAATGAGATAGTCAGTGTCAGCAGCGACACTTTATTCCTATATAACAGTTTATCAACTAACAGTGGTTAATTTTAAAACTCTAAATTTTTGAAATTTCCAAAATAATGCAATATTTTTTTGCGAGTGCTTATTGCATCAAAAATATTAAATAACAATGAATTTTCCAGATACAGCGCCTACTATTTAACCTCTAGCTGGGGAAAAATATGACTTCCTACCTTCCCCAAGTGTATTCGCGCATAAATAAATGTAACAAACTGGAATTCGAACTTGGCCCTCCGATTTATAATTTCGAATCAATCCCCATCAAACCACCCGCACACCTAGAGGAATTTCGAAACATTTGACCCAAATATATAAAAAATTGTCGAATCTTTTTTCTGTTTGAATTTCTGGGATGAGGTGTAGTCATTATTTAATTTATTAACATTCAGATTATTGTCCTTGTCGTTGTCACAACGTTTCGGCTGTTGTGTCTTCCGGCCTTCATCAGGTGCCTATCGTTTGTCCCGTAAGACAATAGCCAAATGAATTAGAGATTTTGTTCGTGAATCTGGTGACAAATTAATTGTGAGTTCAATCCCTGGATACTTGGATTCACTGTAAACAAGGCGCGCCATAACAGAGTAGTACTAAAAATAAGAACTAGAAGAGATATTCCTAGACACGGGCAGGGGAGCGGGAGCAATCAACCATCGATTAAATAAATGGGTCAGTTCGAACTTCCCTGTATGTTACCAGAATCGATATACACAACGACCAAAACGCTTTGATAGTAACAACAAAGATGAGGACAATAGTCAGAATGTAAATAGTGCATACAAAAATTGTGGTATTATGCCACTTTTGCTAGCGACCACGAAGTCGCTTGTATAAAGCGATGTATAAAGCTGTATATAAAGAAAAAAAGCGCATAATCCCTCTCACTTTTCTCTCTTCACCAACAATATATCTCTTCAACAATTATTACTATTACTACAACAAATTGCCAAAGTTTGTTCACTGCGTCCTGCTAAGGAATTTTTCTCGCCAGATTCTATCTGCATATTTATAATTCTGTCATTCGTCATTGCTTTGAATATTGCTACCACATCTGGTCTGGTCCTCCTGCTATATATTTAGATATTCTTGATAAAACACAAAGAAGAATCTGCAATGTTATTTGTTCTGACCTGACATCTCTGCTTCAGTCCGTTTCCCACCGCTCTGATGTAGCTTTTCTATAAATACTTTCATAGTATTTGTTCTGATAAACTTTCCTCTTTCGAGCTAGTTTTTAAATTGTTGTTTTGTCCCCCACCACCATAGACAATGAATTGTACATATGGAGTTTAGTTAGGACTTTGATAGAGACAATGAGGTATTATGGTGGATGTAGTAAGAAAGGTAAGTAAGAATGTGTTGTTTTGCTGTAAGGAATATTGTTGTATGTTTGGGTCAGTGTTTGTGGCTACCTAAGTTTAACTTTAAGACAGAAGAGGACCGTCCCTTTCCCCTATTCCCCATTTTGTTCTTGTGCCACATTTCTGTACGTAGCAGAATAAATATCACTTTCCTCTATGGTTCTCTGTGGGACGTTTTATTACTAAAAATTATTTTGTTTAGTTTCTTGTAAATAGGTTATCCCATATTGTTAAATACAATTTGGGGTTAGATTTTTAATTTGTTGTTAGATTTTTAAAATTTTTGTTTTTATTCCTCTCCCCCACAGACATGAACTGTACATATGGGTACTATTTAGGACTTTGTAGAATCTCTATAGTATTATGGTGGATATAGTAAGACTGGTAAATAAGAATGTGGTATTTTCGTGTAAGGAATATTATGGCATGTTTGGGTCAGTTATTTTGGCTAGCTAGGTTTAATTATAAGACAGAAGAATAGCGTTACACTCCCCTTGTGCTACATTGTTATATTTTATACAAAATAAATATCACTTTCCTCTGTGGTACTTAGACTTTATGGATATAAGATGTGTACTAGATTGGCAGCAAGGTCTCATCATTTTACTGTTGAAATTACACTGTAAGTTTTATCCTAATAGTTTCTTGTCTCGCAACGGCCTCAGTTGGAATTTGAAATCTGCACGCTAATCGACGCAGATAACTGCTAAGCTACGCACACAAAATATTAGTTGACGGGTTAGTATCATTGTTTTGTGGGTATTTATTTCCTCTTATCTCTGATAGAGTTTACAGCCAAGCCGCCGAATTTCTTGTGTTAGATGGATACAATTAAATTTTAAAGTTTAGAAGTTTTGCAAGTGAAATGTTTTCTCATCATAATATATCTCCTCCTCGTCACCTTAAAGTGTCATATCCTTTCGGAATCATTGCTCTCTACAGATTCCTTTTCTCTAACATCTGGGAAGTGATCATTGCCATGCTTATTTCTTGGTGGGGCAAGAGAGAATAGCTTCCAGTTATTTAGCTTTTGGAAGCCTTACCAGATACCAATGCGTGATTGATTACCTATATCATATTTTCCGTCGACTCACATAACAAATTCTAGATAGTTAGATTTTTGTACTTGCTTGATTCTCATGTCTCCAGTTCGTAGATCGTAATTTGGTCTGTCCATTTTGCTGACAATCCTAGAGCATAAAATTTCATGTCTGCAATTTTTATGTGTATTTCTTTCTTCTTATCTATGCTGCATTTGTACACCCTTTGTGTGATAGATGTAGTTAAATTTTAAAGTTTATAACTTTTGCGTTATAAACAACTTACTTCGCGCAGTCTCATACAAGTGAGGCTTTTTCTCACTGAAATATCCTTTCTACACATCATCATCAAGTGTCTTGTCCATTCAAGATCAAAGCGATCAAAGATCTCCACAGCTTCCTTTTAGTTATCATTTGGGAACTGCACATTACCATGGTTTCTTTTTGTGGTGAGAAAGAATATTTTGCCATTGTCTTCTCCAAATCTTTTAATTTATTACTATTCTAGGCTGGTTGTCAACGTAGGCCAGTTTACCCTACTACTTGAGTTGCAACTAGAATGAAGAAGGGATAGATCCATACCTTTTTTTCCAACAGCAATAAAGTGAAAGGAAAATCTCAATGCGAATTTGATTTCCGATTGCTAATGTCGCTACTAATTCAAAATAAATTCAGGATCCAACACCTTGGCTGCAGGAATGCCTAAATCTTTTTCTGTTGTAATATTCTGATATTTCGTTTTCTCGTGTTGACATGAAACAGAAATGAGAGACACAAAGGACACGAAATTGGATGTGATAGATTGAATGTCATACATACTATTCTAAAATGACTAAAACTATAACATAAAATCCATTGCTATGTCAACTGCTAAAAATTCGTGCGAGACAATTTTCTCTCCAAAATATATCTTACATATATATAAATCTACCATTCGACCATGCTTAGAATATTGCTGCCACATATGGTCCAGTGCCCAAGCTATTTACCTTGAGCCTATTGATAAAATCCAAAGAAAAATCAGCAATATTATTGGTCTTGACCTGGCGGCTCGGTTTCAGTCACTTTACTACTGCCATAAGGTTGCTTCGCTGTGTCTTTTCTATAAATACTTTCATGTTAATTTTTGGGTGAGCTATTCGCTACTGTAACTTTGTGAGGAGAGTTCCATGTACCAACAGTGATTACCACCTCCCCCACCACGGACATGAATTCTACATATGGAGACTAGTAAGGTTTTTCATAGAGACTTTGAGACATTATGCTGTATGTTGCAAGAATGGTAAATAAGAATGCGTAGTTTTGGTGTAAGAAATGTTGTGGTATGTTTGGTCAGTGATCGTGGCCAGCTAAGTTTAATGTAAAGACAGAAGAAGACCATAGTTTTTCCCTATTCCCCATTTTGGCCTTGTGTCATATTTCTGTAAATAATGCAGAATAAATATCGCTATACACTACGGTACCTTTGTGGTGAGAGTTTCCTGTAAGACCAGTGGTTAACACCTGACGTGTTTTTGCCACGCTTCTGAACTGTTTTTATTATGTGATTTATTTGTCAGGACTATTTGCTTGTATTGGTTTTTGTTTTCTTTTCCGTTTTATTTTTAAAAAGAGAAAAAAGCTATTTGCTTAAAAAAAACGTAATATATATGCATATATTTATTTTTTTTTTAAATTATTAAAATGGCTGCCCGAAGTAGGTCATTCAAAAAATCTGCATAGACCTAATAAAATGAAAAATCCTTCTGATTAAGGCCTACATCCGATTTAATCGTAGATTCTTCAATTGACCTGTATAATGATTTGCCTAAAGAAGTCGTAGCTGAAAAAAGAACATACGAATACTTCTAAGACTATGATCAAAATTGTATGGTGGCTGAAAATGGCCAAAATTCGGAGAATTCTAAAGAGACATTTGACCCAAAATATGTGGTGCCCGAGAAAAGCCAAAATTCGACAACATCACAAGCAATCAACAAAGACGAAAATGTAGCAGTCAGGGAGACGCCCTCCTTCTGGAAGTCCCCACTGAAGTGTATTATCAACATAACGGAGTTCCTCGAGAGGGCAAAGAGTTACGCACAACTTGTCACAGAAGACGGCCTCTTGGCTAATACTGTTGAGCAGAAGAAGATTAAAAAAGTACTGTATCAGTCTTTGTGGTGGACAAGCGTGCTCACAAAATTTGTCGCTCCACAAATGACACCGTCATAAAATCGCTGGCGGTTCTGGGGGGTCAATCCTCAGAGAATCATGAATGGAAAAGCATACTTCATGTGAGACGTACTGCTACCAACGCCTGCCGACTGTGAAGCCGTAACAAGTCGCGACTTAATAACCACATACCTTATTCAGAATATGAAGGTAGGCGTAGGACTAAGTTTCGGGATATGAAATTCTTCCTCAATCGTCGGGAAGCCCTTGGCAGTCAGTCTCAATTCAGAGAGACACTTAGTGCCTCCCATGAAGAACTGGTCGAGGGATGGAGCTTCGAGTTGATGATAGATCGTAACTGTTTGGATGTAGAGGGCCATAAAATGCATATTATCGTAACCGGCTGTAGACAAACTAGTTGGAAATGTGGAGTGACTAGTCACCTCTCCTCTTCCTGCCCAGAGAAGAAATACTCTGGAGTTCTGACCCAAAAGCCCCTCTGGTTGTGTCTGTGGTTTGCGTCTCGCCTGTAATGGAGATGCCAGCGACCGGAATTGGTTTGGTAAAACCCCCGGTTGGATCCGTCTCCATGCCCCAATTCCCCGAATTGCCTTTGCCCGCTGTTTGTGCAGTTGTGGAGAGGAAAGAGGGGGAATGGCAGGTTGCTGGCAAGGCTAGAGGGAAGCTCCGCGCAGCGGGATCTTGTTCCACTGAAGTCACCACGGATATTGACACACACAGTATCAATCCCTATACCAGTTCCGAAGACGAATCCCTGACTCGCTAAGCCGAGCACTTTGAAAACAAAAGCTCAAATATGAACCATCCTTCGAAGAGGCGGAAAAGCTGAACAAAAGATGCACTCACTCGTGCTCTGCAACGTCTAGGGGTGAATGCATGTTGTGTACAGGATACCCGATTTTCTAGTCACTATTAAGAGGACATTCTCTCTAGGGGTTTTCCGCTCTATTCGGCATATTTTGATGGACGCTCGAGAGGTGTCTCTTGGCTGGTGAGCAAGTCTTTGAAAGCTGTTTTCGCAGATCCGGCGGGCAGGCTTTGGACGCTGGATGTTACCGTAAAGGACAAGGCTCCTCGTCTCATTGGGGTTCATGCGCCCAGTGACCATTCTGAACGGTTTGATTTGTTTCGGCGGATCGAGACGTTTTTGACGACATCTAGTCGGGTAGTTTTAGCGGAGGATTGAAATGCCGTCCTTGACCCTGACTTAGATCGTATAGGATCTAATCGAGTACTAACAACCGAGACGTGAAACCATTTCGGGGTTTTATCGACAAGTTTGATCTTGTCAATAAATATCAGAATGAACACCTTCGGGATGTAGTATGGTCTTGAATTAATAGGGGCGGCTCGGATACAGAGGTGCGTTCTGGCTACCCCGACCGAGTCTTAGTTAGGAGAGTCAATGTAGGGCTCTTAAGTTGTCTAAGTTTCCTCTGCATAGTTTATTCGATTATAGGCTCGTCCAGGTCCGTGTAAACTAAGACAAGCCTAAGGTTAAGATGGTTGATCACTGGTAATTGAACTCATTATTTTTTGCCGAGCAAGATTTCCGGCATCCAGCTGCTACAAATGCTATAGGGGTAACTGACGGTGGCTGTGGTTGGGAACATGTGGTGGGATAATTTAAAATCTAAAATTAGAACGTTTGCTGCTGAATATAGTCTAGATAGATTAGCGACGCAAATGGCTTGTGAGCAAAAAGTCGATCGGGAGATTAAATCCCGTCATAATGGGGAGGTAGCTTTAGCTAGGGCAGAGTTTACCTCCTTGCTTATCAAGAAGGATCAAGCCCTAGTAAGGGCTGGGTTAAAAAGAATGTCCTCTAAGCAACAGAGGCATATGCGAGTTTTTTCGTCATTACTTTCAGGATCTCTCCACCAGGGAGCCCGGTCTGGGCCCTGTTCAGTTCGACGCCTATTTAGCCGACTTTCCCTGCCTTCAGACAGCTGAAGCAGCTGGGAGTGAGGGTCCAATGAAAGTGTCGGAAATCTGGGAAGCGCTGGAACAGGTTAGTCGGGACAAATCGCCGGGATTAGATGGTCTACCCTACGAACTGTACTTAAGTCGCCCGTTTTTGTTCCTGTGCTGACATTGATTTTCAACAACTGGTTGAAGCAGAGGTCTATACTTCAGCGCTTCACTAGGTGTATGATCAAGTTGTTACGGAACGGCAAAAATGGTGGGATGGGGTAGGTAACTTTTATACTTTAACTATATTAAATACAGAGTTAAAGTTTTTATCCAAGGTCTTAGTCAACTGTATGCAGGTTGTCCTCTCTAGTCTGATTGGCTCCGAACAGACTTGTGCTGTGAAGGGCAGGATTATTCAGGACAACCTTCATATGGTACGCTTGATTATCGAGCATCTCAACAGTGAAAACACGCTGATCAATTTAGATCAGTTAAAGTCATAGATTCTTGGACGTTGCTCTTTCGGCGGCCGCTTTCGGGGCGGACTTTCGCACCTGAATCCGACTTCTGTATGCGTCTCCATGTGCGCTGGTGGAAATGAATAGGGTACGATCGTAGCTGTTCGCATTGTCTCAATCCATTCGTCAAGGTTGTCCGTTCTCGCCTTTCCTTTACGTTCTTGTGTTAGAACCTTTCCTTCGCAAGTTAAAGACGAATCCGGTCCTACGCGGAATTTCCCTACCTGATGCTACCACCTCGGCCATGCATTCTATGCTGACGACGTTTCGATTCTTGTGTCGAGCAGAGCTGAGAGTGACGACGTAAGCAAAGAAATCAGAGGGTACGAGATGGCGACCTGGGCCAAGATCTTCCCCGATAAGTCTGTTGGCTTGCGTTTGTGTGCGTGGAAGGGAGTTTCTCTTCCTGGACCTATCCTTTGGACGGACGAGCCCGTCAAGATACACGGCGTCAGGTTCGGGTGGGCAGAAGTATGTTTCGCACATCTACCCGATTCTCCTTTAACGACTCACCGTGCTTTCACTTCCGTATACGACACTAATTGCATTAGTAAGGGTTTTGTTCTCCTTCTTGTGTACTTCGGGACATCTGTTACCTCCACCCTTCTGAAGGCGGCTTGGGTATGCCTAACATTGAGATTCGTCAACATACGCTTCGCATCGTGTCCCTAGATCGAATGTGTCGCGATTCGGTTGAGGAAGGCTCATTCTGGAAGGAAAACGCCCGTAAGAACTTCCCATCCCTGAGAAGTATGCACCCGTGTGCGGAAGAGGCTCCTCGTTCACCCCGAGGAGAGTGCTCCTTCTATTGTGTATGTTGTATTGCTCTGAAATACCACTTACGGGCGACGGATGGCCTCTCCAAAATCCAGGCATTGTCTCGAAGGGCATTATATCATGTGTTAGTTAGGAGGTCCGGACGAGATTACCTAATTGTCGCGCTCGGACTTACGAAGCAGGACGCCCGCTCAATATGGCCATAGGCGCCCGTGTTGAAATGCCTCAATAACGATGAGGCATCACTCACCTGGCTGGTGGTTCGCAAGTCTCTCTGGGTCGGCAAAGGTCTTTGCCCGGCGGGCTTGGAGAAATCTGCAAACTGCGTTCGCTGTGATAGGGAGGAAGCGCCACTGGGTCATGCTTTCTTTCATTGCAGACTTGTCCGATTGTTCACTTTATTGGAGGCTTCATGGTTCGCATACTACGCGGAAAGTTCTTTGACCTTGAGGCCTATTCTGTCTGTAACGATGTGGTGCCGCCATTGACAAAGGCTGAATACTGCGTGTTCTTTTGCTTATTAAATGTTTTCAGAGTTGTGATTTGACGCGACAGAAGTGATTCTATGGGGCAAGAAATTCTCTTCTTCCTAACTAATTTTGTACTTCAAGCACCAGCTTAAAGACAAGATTAGGACGGAAAATCGGCGGCTCCCTCCATCAGAATTTGGCAAAAGGTGGGTCAGTTTTGCGCCTTTGTGTCTAGTAAAAGGCGCTGTCTTGGAGTGGCACTTTGATGCTGGCCAGGCATCAGGATATTGTTCTCTCTGCTTTGAACATTGACTAAGATTTAGGCTAGTTTATGGTTGTTTTTGTACTTAGTTTTTCTTTCAAGATTTATGCTAATTGCCCCATTTTATTTCTATCCCTATTTTCTTTTGTTCAATTCCTATTCCCTCTCCGGTTTAGGTGAGCAGAAACATCAGTTCTCTGATGGATGCTGGGCACCTTTCGACTTTTCGCGTGTGTGTTTCGTATTTGTTGTTGTGTTTGAATGAGGATGTGTGTTTGAGTGAGTATTTGGACGAATGAGTAATTTATAGTACTTAAGAAAGTCACGCATTGATTTCGTCCAGCTAACTGATGTTTCTGCCATAATTAAGGACTGTGGGGTTTTTTTTATTACTAGCACTATTTTGCTTATTTTCTTGTAAATAATTTTGATTCATATTTGTAAATATTAGAGTTTAGTTTTTTTTAATTTGTTATTTATTACCCTACCCCCACAGATTTGAATTGTACATATGGGGACTAGTAAGGATTTTCATAGAGACAATGAGGTATTATGGTGAATGTTGTAACATGGTAAGAAAGAATGCGTTGTTTTGCTGTAACGAATAACTGTTGTATGCTTAGGTCAGTGATTGTGGATAGCTAAGTATAAATTTAAGACAGAAGAAGACCGTCTTTCCCCCCATTCTCCATTTTGACCTTATGCCACACATTTTAATTTAACAAATAAATATCGCTCTTCGTTATGGTACCTAGACTTTTTCACTTTAAACGAAGTACTAGATTGGCGTCGAGATCTCACCAATTTACATTTGAGCTGGCTACATGTAACCGTAAATTCTATGCTAACAGTTTCTTTTGTCGCACTTCTCGTTTGTGGAACACCTTTCCGGTTCCTTGCTTTCCAGCCAACTTTAATCTTCAAAAATTTAAACGCATTGTCAATTGCTATCTACTCTCCTCCTGATTACTCTTTCCTATTCCCGCTCATTATTAATGTTTCTATCCTCAATTCTTCCTCCAATCCCTTCTGTCTTAGTGGCTTTACTTCCTTGCATGGGGTGATACAGATTATAAAGATAACTATATCTTCTTAATGTTAAAAAACAGAATCCTGTTCTGAGCGCAACGGCCTACCTAATCCGTCTTCGTAAGACACGTAATGTTTTACATGTTTAAAAAAATGCAGTAATACTGAAGGAGCAATCCGAAATGTTCACGATGTTTATGGGACTTTCTTCTTTTAAGTAACGTGTCCTTTCAGGACGTGGGCGCCTATGTTTCTGAAAAACTTCCTCTCCTTTGTAGCCCTTAGTAAATTTTGTCTTTTTGCAATATCTCCTAATTTTGTTTTACTGATTATTTACACAAATTCTTCAAATAGGTTATGCGCTGTTTAATCGTTCCTACTTACCTTCAATATGTTCTGTGAATGCCAAATTTTACAAGCTCTCTTTCCTCATTATATTTCCTAAAAGTATCAACTATATCTTACTGCAGTTACGCATAAATTTCTTCTTTTCTTTCCATATTGTCTAAAACGTCGTCGTCGCTCACATGTTCTGTCCAGTCTCAGTATCTGCCTGTAGAACCGCTTTCATAATCATGCAAGTATAAAATTATTCATGCAAATGAATAATGTAATAAATAAATAAATCGTGTGGAACATTTTTGTTGTCACTTCTCAAAAAATGTATAAATCCAGTTTCTCATATTTAGGTTTTATTAAAAGTTTATAAATATATTTTTATAACAATAAAAAATGATGAATGAGGCTACAGTACTAGCTACGTTAGGAGAAATATCGTCTTTTTATATCCGTTGTTGTTATTTCGTTTTATTTTTGTTTTTGTTTTGTTTTTACGGTTACGACTGTTAAACTTTGCCAAACGTCTTTATCGTGCTTGAGTATTGTTGGAAGAAGGTTCTTGATAATGGCGTATGTTGATGAAGAAATCTGAATTAAATATGAATTTTCGTTAATTTTTCTAGTCTCAAATTCAGATATAAATTTTTTAAAAACTTACAAACAACTGCTAATGTCGGATTATACTTTTTCGGCCATGTGTTATCTAATTTCGTTTGTGATGGTAGCTGAAAATTTTTCCTGCGCAAATCAAACTTCATTTAAGACGTATACGGTCGGCCATTTCAACGAACGGTTCCGGAAAGATAACATTGATTTCGATTCCCAACTGTGGACGCTTACATCATCAGAACTCAATTCCGCAGAGCTTCACTAAAAATGACATTAGAGAGCTGGCTAGCAAGAGCTGAGGGCAGATAACGTGCCGGCGTCCGGCTACTGTGACGTGCAAACGAGTAACCAGCTTAACTCGCGTCGAATGAGTGACATTGCGTTAACTTTAAGCTCCAACGAGTACCGGGACAGATTCGAATGGAAGAGGCATGAATAAATTGGGAAACGTTAGCGAACTGGAAAAAAAACGATGCCACAAGAAACTCAGGTCAGTTGGCTTCATGAACATAGCGAAAGGAATACAGATTTAAACAAAAAAGAATACCCAGTACTTTCAGCAAGAATCCTAGCGTGGGTGTCTTCCTTAACAAAGACAAGTGATACAGAGTCAGTAATAGAATAACTCTATAATTCTCTTGTTACTATGGTTTAATATTAGATGACTTTTTTAACAATGCCAGCAACAAAAATGAGTTAAATAAATCGTTTAATCAATGCGGATATGAAAATATCGCATGTTTGTGCATCAACTGAAAAAAAATATTACCGTAGTATATGATTCATACAAGATAATACCGGACATCATAATCGGATGTAATATCCATCAGAAACCTTAATCTAAGGAAAGTTGATCTGTGGTGACCCTAATATGTACTATATCAGTCTAAGTGGATACGAAAGTAAGAGGATACTAAAGTAAATGAAAATAACTAGGAAACCCGAAATGAAAACTAGAAGGTTGCCTTAAAGTCAGCAGATGCAAAATCGGCCTGGAATAATGTCAGCAGGTACACCTATATTAACGAGTAAGTGAACCCAGCCGAACGTAGTGTATAAGGGCTCACAAGACAACCGAACGTAGTGTATAAGCGTTCACAAGACAACCGAATAACAGGAAGATTATTATCAATGCACGACCTCCGAAAAATCCTCACACACCTTCAAGAAGATCGAACTTTCGAAGGAAATACTCGAAACCATATACACGAATTAGAATCAGACTCCTTAAGTTGCAATGGTTAACATACATATCCGCAAGAAAACGGTGTATCAGGAGAACCATTTTTTCTCTTGAAACCTATATTTTCTATACCCACCTCGGATGTTTTAATTGTTTTAAATGGTTATTTTAATAAAACCCAAACATATGAAACTTGATTTATGGATTTTCTATTCATTTTATTAAATTGGTTATTTACAGGAATAATTTTATATTTACAAGTTTATAAAAATTGTGTGAACCAACTATAATGCAACCAGGCACTTGCCATCAGTAATTACTCAGGGTAGGCACCCTGTGAATTTTATACAATGAATCTACAAAAAATATAATATTTTGCATTTTATGTATAATAATCAGAGAATCCTTCATAATTGTGTTATATTAGGTGCATATTGTGCTACAGAAGGAAAATGAGCTACATCGAGCTGTATTATTGAGCTATATTACTGAGCTATATTATTCATGATAGGCACTGCCTATCAAGACACACACATATATTCAGGGTAGGCACTGCCTACCTTACCTGCCTAGACGGCAGGTCGCTGAATGCAATATATATTATTTACAATATTATATTATAAAGAAATAACTGGGGCATACGACCACACCACGTTGAAACAACGCTTCTCGTAATATCACTGAAGTTAAGCAACGTCAAGCCTGATCAGTACATAGATTGTTGACCTTATGGGATTACCAAGTGCTGTAAGCTTGGATGTGCGGGTGGTGTAATGTATACTGGCTCAGAATTTTTAATCAGAGATTAAAGTTGCAATTACCGTTGGGTTCGTTATATTCACTTACGTGCAAATACCGTTGGGAAGGGTAAAGAACAATTAACCAAGCATTACTTAATCCCCCCCCAAGCAAGGCAATAAAGCCACTAAAATAAAAGGTGGGTTACTGGGTGTAAAAGAATGTGAGAAAAAGTAAACATTATTAAGTAGAGAGAAAAAATGAAAGAACTGGAATTAAGAAGACGTAAGACAACGATTGACATTGCATTTAGTTTTTGACTAGAAATCACTAAGCTGGAAATGACCCACATGCGAGAAATGCAAGAAAAGAATCTGTTAGGATAGAACTTACGATTACATCTAGCCATTTCAGCTGTAAAATGATGAAATCTTTCCGCCACTTAAATTCACTTAAATGCACTTAAATTCATAGAGTTTAAGTATCATAGAAAGTATTTGTAGAAAAGACAGAGGGAAGCTACTTTATATAACATTGCAGATTCTTCTTTGGATTTTATCAAGGATCTCTAAATATATAACAGGAGCACCAGACCATATATGCCAGCAATATTATAAGCATGGATGACTGGCAGACTTGTAGATATCTATGATTTATTCTAAGGAGAGAACCAAATTTAAATCACATTTAATTTTTTAGAAGATCAAAGTTGACTGGAAAGCAAGAAGCTAGAAGAGAGTTCCACAAGTGAGAAATGAGAGAGAGAGAAACTGTTATCTGAGAACGTACGGTTGCATCTAGCCATTTCAGCTGTAAAATGATGATATCTTTTCGCCAATCTAGTACTGCGCTTAAATTTGCAAAGTTAAGGCACCATCAAAGAGGAATGCTGATCAGAACAATTACCATGAAAATATTTATAGAAAAAAAAAAGGAAAACGGAAGCTACAATATGGCGGTGGGAAAGTGTCTGAAGACGAGATGTCAGGACTGATAACATTGCATGTTCTTATTTGAACCTCTAAATAGATAGCAGAAGCACTGGCAATATCCAGTGCATGGCCGAATTGTAGACTTGTAAATGTGTAAGATAGATTCCGGTGAGAAAAAGTGTCTAGTATGACACAGTGAACCAACTTTCTTAGCAGCAAACACGTGATAAACTTCTACTCCTCTTCAAAAGGAGAGCGGAAATCGTTAGCCCAAAAAGACACAATGAGTCACTCTCCTATCGGAGGGTCATTTAAAGGTACTCAGTCCGACCTTCTTCGCTCGAATCTGATGAAGTGACCTAAACACCAGAACTTATTTTGTAATTCCTTCTTAGTCGAACTGAAAACTTTAGAAATCCCTTATTGGTCGGGGTTGAAAGCTTTCAGTTCATAAGTCGTTGGAACCAAATCCTTTTATCGGTATTTTTTTTATGCTACACCTCTTTAGAAATTCCAACTTTGAAAGCCTTTCAAAGAATTTTACGTCCAAATTCAGGAGACAACACTCAGTCCGTCAGTAATGTAATTAATTATAAATTGAGTTAAATGTCTGTGAGAGAAATCGTGTCTCGACTTGCAATTTCGAAACTTTAATTTCCAAAAGCAAAATTCCTCTGTCGTCTGCCTGATCCCTTACTTTATGCAGCGTCAATTCAACACAGAGCAAAACATCAACAGACACACTGTTTCTCCCATATATACGTTATTCTCGTTTCGTCTCGTTTTTAAACGAGTCATTTTTCTCTATCTAATGGATTCCATGCCAACACGAGACTCCAGTTAGCTGCTTAACTCCTTTGTGGCAGTAACTCTCGCTTGGATTGAAAGTCTTTAGGCAGTCGCTTGATTGTATTAATACGAATATTCGTTACATTAGAAGATCCGGCGTACCTTTTTCAGAACAATCGAATTTTCACATATTTTAAAACTGGCAGAATCTTCGGGCAAGGTATACACTTGGATACAGACACATATAGCAATGACGTTGAAAAAGAGCGACTCATTTTCAGACGTCTATGTACTTAAAAGCACGTGTATGTACTTAAAAGCACGTCTATGTACTTAAAAGCACGTCTATGTACTTAAAAGCACATCTATGTACTTAAAACAAATATCCCACAAGGTAAATGGATACAGAAGAATGGATTCATATATTCTTCTTCTTCTGTGTGCGGTGTCCCTTCAGGACGTTGGCGATCATGTCTCTCCACAATTTCCTATTCTTTATAGCTCTTTATAAATTTTGGCTTTTTGTTATCTGTCCTAAACCTTGTCCCGTCATTGTAGATAGGTTAATCTATCGCATATTTCTAATACCTCTCCTTTTGAACAGGAGTAGAAGTTTATCACGTGTTTCTGCTTTAGGAGTGGATTTTCTGGTTTCTTCTAAATTCTACTTCAACTTTATTCTTCTAACACCCCCACCTAAATTCTAAACCTTTATTTACTATTTATCGGTTTATTTATATTTTAGTTTATTTTATCAAAAGAGCTAGGTAAACTCGACTATCATCTGGTTCACACTCCTCCGAGGTCTTCTGAACAGGGTAGATGTTTATCTTTTGTTTCCTATTGGGTTTCCTTTCCATTCTTTTTCACTGACAGCAGACGCTTGCGTCTCAGCCGCATTATCGCCTTCCTTGGGATGAATTGATTAAAAAATAATTGCTGAAGATCTCTAGATAGGTTATGTGTTTTCTCCCCTCATCCCGCTTAACTTCAATCTGCCTTGTGAGTATCAAATTTTCCAAGTCGACTTGCATCCTAGAAAGTTCAACTGTCTCTTTCTGATGTTAAGTGTCGTTTTGTTTCCATTTTCTCTCAAACTTTGTTGTTGCTCAGATGTTCTGTCCATGGTATTCTCAGTATCCTTCTGTAGAACAACATTTATGTTGCTTCAAGTCGCTGCTTCATCTGTGAGAAGATTGCCTAGTGTTCATTGCCATATAGGAGGACTGATATGATGTAACAGTTCAGTACTCTTTTCTCTGTTTTTAATGAAACTTTTCTATGTTATAATCTCTGGTAATTCTGACAAATTTTAATACAAAAAACATGCAAATCCCTTGTAGAAGACCATCAGTGTATTAACATTAATAAAGCTTAACACGAACTCTTACCCTGACAGATTACAACAATGGAAGAATCATAATTATCTAAGCAAAAGAGATAAGATTTCTGGTACAGTTTAATGCAACAAAAAAAGGAAAACTACTCAACTTATCTGCATTATATGCTTACTAATTTACCCGTGCCGTCAAAATTGACGGCAAGAAGGAATGTATTATAAGTAATATGTATTATACTGTAAGTAATTTTCGTTTAATCCAAGTACAATTTTGTAATTTCAAATAATTCGTTGTTAACGTCAATAAGTGAACAATGTACAATTTATAAACACCTAAGGAAAGATATCCGTATATTATCCTCATAAATGTTACACCAAAATTATGTATCCTGCAAAAGTTCCCGAAGCACAATATATTTTGTGTAAACTTTTCAAGGTCTGAGTAATACTTGACTGTCCGTAGATCCAATGTGTAATTTTAGAGTCTGCTTATTTCTCATCCTACTAAGAGCGACATATCATCAGATATTTTCTTTTAATATTTTTTTCTCGGGCTATTACCAAATTTCACAAGATATGCTCCGAATCGTAACATAAAAACTTCATGAAAACTATCTAATTATTTAATCCACTCAAGGACATATCTTCTGCCTAGTCAGTCATAAAGCGAAAGAGACATGATCACCCATGCATGTATCACGTATGACACTTGACTGTTGCCTTCTGGGATGCATCTACTTCCGCAGTAATACATTAATATCTTAGTAAATACGTCAATATAAGGTCTTCCGTTTTCCCGAAATAAAGTATGCGAATCTATAATTATATTTTATTAACAAAATGAACAACCTTAACAGGCAAATTATAAATTGGTGATACCAAAATTAAACAAGTACAATAACTTAACTATCTGGAAAGTTTTTTTTGGGGTGGGGGGGTAACAGCGCACAGAATGTGTGACGCTGAAATCAGAATGTGGATAACAACGTTGGTTAGTTCCAGTGACTAGACACAAAGAGATGTGAGTTCAATACCAGGCAACAGCAATGGTGAACCAAAAAAAATTGGAGAGTTGAGTTTAGGGAAAATAACTGAGACATCCGGAAGAGGCATGGCACGTGGAACTTGAACAATCTACCCTGGTTGACTAAATAAGGGGTTCGGTTCGAAATTCCACTCACCTGAAGAAGGCCGGGGTGTACAACGGACGAAATCTTCTGAATATGGCAATAAAGATCAGGATAACAGCCCGAATAATGTAAATAGTGTAAATAATCATAATACCTCATCTCAGAGATATAGACAGATAAATGTACTTTTTGTTTTAATTTTCTCTAAAACTCCAACATTGCTAAAATCTTCGTTCTATGATATTGGCAGCATCCTTCTATAGAACAACATTTCTATTGCTTCAAATCTCTTCTTCGTCTGTGAGAAGAATATCCAACATTCACATTGTACTTGGATTAAACGAAGATGTGTGATATTGTGCAAAATCCTCGACAGACACGCTCGTATTTTCTCCCACATATACGTTATTCTCGTTTTGTCTCGTTTTAAACGAGGCTTTTTCTCTAATGGATCCCATGCCAACACGAGACTCCAGTTAGCTGCTTAACTCTTTTGTGGCAGTAACTCATAAACAATTCATAACACTGCTCTCTTCTTTGTTTCTAATGAAATGTCTGTGTTCCTTAATATTTTTATCTTTTGGAAGGCATCTTTCGCTATCACAGTACGCATTCTGATTTCAGCATTGCACTTTCCGTCCTCTGTAAAAAAAATCTTCCCAGATAGTTAAGTTATCGTACATGTTTAATTTTGGTATCACCAATTTGTAATTTGCCTGTTAAGGTTGTTCCTTTTGTTATTAAAATATAACTATAGATCCGCATACTTTATTTCGGTAAAAAACGGAGGACCTTATATTAACGTATTTACTAAGATATTAATGTATTACTGCGGAAGTAGATGCATCCCAGAAGGCATCAGTCACCTGTCATACGTGATACATGCATGGGCGATCATGTCTCTTTCGATCCATGACTGACTAGGCAGAAGATTCCCGTTTCTTTTTGCGGTAGATTGGTTGCCAACCTAGTTTGCTTCAAGTCTCTTCTTCGTCTGTGAGAAGAATATCCAGTATTCACTGCCATATATGCGTCATATTATGCAAAATCATCGACAGCCATACTCGTATTAGGTTGGTGCAAAAATAATGTCGTTTTCTCACATGAAGTTGAACGTCAAAAAACGACATTATTTTTGCACCAACCTAATATTTTCTCCCATATATACGTTATTATCGTTTCGTCTCGTTTTTAAACAAGGATTTCTTTTCTCTAATGTATTCCATGCCAACACGAGACTCCAGTTAGCTGCTTAACATCTTTGTGACAGTAGCTCATATTTTCAATCAGATATTCAACCAACTGGGGTGGGGGGAGGAGACTCGGATCCATAGCTTTCCCAAGGTTATTTGCGCGTAAGTGAATGTAACGAACCCGACTGGAATTTGAACTCGGCTCTCCGAGTTCTCATTCCGATCCAGCATTCATTACGCCATAACGTACATCCGCCGGAAGGCATGATTTTGCTACAAAACATTCGAAGGCAGAGGCTGGTAGATGTAAATTCACACCATTTAAAAGACAACGATGTCTGCTCAATCTCATGTATCCATTAAGTATAATGTTTAAAGTAATATGAAATAGTGATGCAGATATGTATAGGAATATAGGATTTATTTGCAGCCTGTAATATTATTTGATTTCTTAATGATTGCCTGTATGGAAATGAAAACTTTGCGGAGACTTTACGAAATATGGAAGAACTCATTCAAATTGGAAGACATTTTCTTTGCAGAGCTATGAATTTATGATCAGAGACTGTATTTACATTTTCAATCTTTGCACGAAATCAAATTCTTGTTGACGATTATACTATTTATATTCGTTCATTCATTTTTTATCTCTCCTTTCCTTTTAAGATTAAGTGATTTTTATTCTCCATTTTTTTTCTTCTTTATCGATGGAGTAACATTTTCTACATTGTGCTATGATTGTGTTAACTTATCAATTTACGCTGCCATCTTCTTTAAACATATTATACTCGACATTCCACAAAACGTTGGAATAAAAGTGTCGCTTATTCTGCTATTCCATCTTACATTTCTCACGGCGTCATTCGCTCATGATTCATCAGTTTCTCTCATTTGGCTTTTTGTCGTGCATAAATACAATCCGTTCTCTTCATTCCATTTATCAATCAATCTAGCTATCTACTGTGAGTGATTCGCTCTATCAATCAGTCCCCGTAAATTCTTTATCTATCAGGTCATCCCATAAGTTCTGTCCGAATTTGGAATAAAGAAAACAAGTGACCAAATGGTACATTTAATTGCAGATTCAATCAACAATATATTTTCCCTGATTATCTATGACTTCCTTCCATCTATTAACAAGCTTACTAATTCCATTACTGTAAAATTCTTTTGGCTTTGATTCGAAGAACTCACTAATGTCAGTTTTAACCTCTTCCTGTGTTACAAAAGCTGTTTCTTCCAAATGATTCTGTAAGCTATGAAAGAAATGGTAGTCTGAAGGAGCAAGTTCGGGAGAATAAGGTGGATGAGGAATTTTCTCCCAACCAAGTTCTTCGATCTTTTGTGACGTGATTCTTGCTGTGTGTGGTCGTGCATTGTCCTGATGAAACATCACCCGTTTTCGATTCACTAGAGCAGGTCTTTTTTCCTCAAAGCTTGGTTCAAACGCTCTAATTGCTGACAGTATATTTGAGCATTAATTGTTGCATTAGGTGGTAAGAATTCAAAGTGGATTATTCCTTGACAATCACACCAGATTGAAAGAAGAAACTTTTGCCCATGAAGTTCCATTCTCGGCTGTGGCTGGGGTTCTTCCACTTTACCAAGGCACTGTCTAGGACACTTAACATTTCGATAAAAGATCCATTTTTCGTCCCCAGTCACAAGTCTATCCAAAAAAGGTGAAACAAGTTGGCGAGAATGGAGAGAACAGCAGATGTCCACTCGGGATTTGAGGTTGTTTTCAGACAATTCATGAGGCACTTATTTTCTAAGTTTAGGAACTTTTCCAAGTTGTTGAAGATGACGCTAAACAGTTGTATGGTTTGAACTGAGAACCACTGCCAATTCCTCAACTGATAAAGCAGCATTTTCTTCAAGGGCTGCTTCAAGAAGCTTTTCATCAAACTCAACTGGACGTCCGGTTCGATCTTCATATTCAAGGGTGAAATCTCCACCTCTGAATTTTGCAAACCATCTTCTGCAAGTTCTTTCATTAACACATTCCTCTCCATAAACTGAATGAATGTTTCTAGCTTCGGCTGCTGAGTTTCCTTTCTTGAACTCATAAAGCATTATGTGCCTCAAATAATTCTTGGGTACTTCCATGATAGTCGGGTATTTATCAAACACAATTTAATTTTATTGTTCTCTGAAATAAAATTTGATCAGTTTAAATGCATCTGAACAAAAATAATGTTCAGCTCCATTAGACAATATAAAATACTATTTAAATTTCGTACAATTTAACAAAAATTTATAATTCGGACAGAACTTATGGGATGACCTAATATCTATCTATCTATCTATCTTTGTTTACATTTATCGAGCTTTCTGTTTATCTATCAATGAGTCTGTCTATATACAATCCCCGTAAATTAATGATATATATATATATATATATATATATATATATATATTGAACTTTCGACATATTATGGTCTATGAATTTCAGAAATAAGTAAACGTCGGAAGTGCAGTCAAAATTTGTTTGAGGAATTTAGGGTGATTTTAACATGAATTATCAACTCCACTCCGAGCGACCTTCTGATGTCAATAAAGACGATCTGCTTGCCATCTTTGAGAATAAACCTAACATTCAGGCTGAAGAGATTGTTAACGGTTTGAAAGTCTATTTGAAGTGACTTTGAAAACTCGACACGTTTATGCCACATTCTCTTAAAAAGCTCGATGCAGCTATTTCATTGCTCATTGAACAGAATTGTATCAGGCGATGAAAAATGGTTCGTTTATGATAATTTTCTAAGCGAACGAAGCTGAAAACAAACTTGTGAACATGTTAAAACCGCAGCTAAAACCGACTTGTCTGCAATGAAGCTGTTGCTGTCCGTGTGCTGGGATTGCAGTGAGATAATTCACTTCTTACAGCCGGCACCACAATAACTGCAAACAGGTATTGTTGACCAACTCATCAATCTCAATGAGGCTATTCAAGAAAAAGGTTCGATGTCATTTTACAACAGGACAATGCAAGATCCTAACAGACGTTGCAGATGCTTGAAGTGTTAAAATGGGATACTCTGTATCAAGTAACGTATTCTCCTGAAGTGTCTCCTTCGAATTGTCCTTTCTTCCTGTGTCTGAAGAACAATTTAAATGATAAAAATTGGCTCCGTACAGTAAGTCGAAAATTATCTCACAACCTTCTCCCAAAAAACATACGAAGTTTCTACTAAAATGGCACCAAGAAAGAAGGCAGTAGAACGTTGGGAGACAATTGTTAAAACTAAATAGAGACTATGCATTTGATTAATAATTTTTTGGAAGTATTTAAAATTTTGCTTTTAATTATCTAATCGTGTATGAACGTCTGCAAGTAACTAGTATATATATATATATATATATATATATATATATATATATATATATATATATATATGGGATGGTTTAAAAGTAACGCCCTGCTTGTAGAGTAGGCGGAATTAAATAACATCAAAGCCAAAGAGCAAATGACAAAATTAAACACACCGCGCAAAGGCTACGCGCATCCTTCCAGGTTTTAAACAGATTTCAAATTTTCAAATTAATAAAAATAAATACCCATTATAATAAGCTCCCGCCAGTAAATAAGCAAACACATATGGAGCCTACAGAAGACCATAAAAAACAAACATTTATTCAACTCAGCAGAAGAACTGAGAGCAGTAAAGAGACACTAGTCAACCTCTATCATCAAATCAACTGCGGACGCCCTTTGACCTTGTCTCCCAACTTCACGTTCTCTCCTCCTCACTAAAAGAATATTCATGTTTATTTCCTTACAGTCAAAGAGAACTTTCTAACTCTCATTTCATGATGAGTAATTACAGTTAAAATTTGTGTATCTTACGTTTAAGATAAATAATATCATTTTATTTGAACATGCTATAATCTTTTCTCTCAATTTTGTTTATTCAAACAATGACCCAAGGAATCTTTCCACAACAGCTTTCCTTTCTTGAATACCTGCAAATTGCCATGGCTTCTTTAGAAATATAGTAGAGTAGCTTCCTGCTGTCTTCTCCACAGTTTTGAATATTGACTGGTTACCACCTGATCTTAAAAAACTCAGTTTTATCTCCTATTTAACCAACACCTGAGTGATTACGTAGGAGAGGATTTATACCCTTTCCCAAGAGTATTGGCATTCTAACTTTTACTTCCTGATAAGGAATTACAGTTAAAATTTGTGTAATTATCATTTTATTTGAACACACCATGTCTTTTCTCTATTTTCTTTTTATTCAAACAGTGACCCATGAAAACTTTTTCCCAACACGATCTTTTGAAGGAATCAGTTGATTTTTTTGCAATTTATATTAAAGTGTAAAAAACAGTAAAACGCTGCTTTCTCTACGATATCTTATTGTTGGTCAATGGCAAAAATATTTCAATATTTCTTTGTGTGTGTGCGTGTGTTTGTGTGTGTGTGTGTGTGTGTGTGTGTGTGTGTGTGTGTGTGTGTGTGTGTGCGCGCTCGTGCGCGCGAGCGCACGCGAGTGTATTATGTTGGGTGAGTCGTTAGAACATCCACTTTGCGACCATTAGACACGGATTCGAATTGGGGATGGGTTAGGAAGGTAAATTCTTGATGTTATCGCTCTGGGGAGGCGATCGCAGCATGCGGCACACCTTTTGAAATGTGCCTGAAAACCATAATACGGGTCAACCAAAGCCTTATGGGCGAATTTAAGTAGACATAACTATTCAGTGGCAGCCGATGGTCGCGCTATTACAAGATTACAATGTCACTGTGACCGATCGTGTGTGCGTACCGGCTTAGATCAAACTGGTGATCACGCCAGAGTATGCGCTCTCTCCAATAAATTTTAACTAAGATTGGTTTAGCATAAGTGCAGTCTAAACCACAGGTGTAATCTCTGGGTGTGGAACAAGGCCAGCCGCCCTAATGTACGGGTTTGTCCGGAAACGAGTAGCTGGGCATTATACACTATATATATATATATATATATATATATATATATATATATATATATATATTGTCCTCGACAGACAGACTGTTTCGCTGTATCACAGCTCATCAGTGTGGATAGACGTCGGCAGGGATGAAGGTGAATTTAAGCATATTTATTTTTCGGTAAACACACAGTAACTGAAAGAACTCTATTCGATTTACCGAAGTGTCTTACATTATTAGCCGTAATAGTCATTGTTTACAAACGCACACTTCCTCCACAGACAGCTCAACCGAAATAATTTTTTCAGGAGCATATATATATATATATATATATATATATATATATATATATATATATATACTCTGTGTGTGTGAGAGAGAGAGAGAGCAGCACGACTGAGCTTTTTATTTATTTTTTCTTGTGTTCGTAGAAGTGTTTTCATTTCTACGGTATCAGGAGAACTGGCCCCGGGACACCCACCCGGACTATTGCTCCCTGGAGAACTGCTTTCTTATGTTATCCAATAAGAAAAATTATTCAATAATAAGATTTATATTGTTGTGGCTTTTAGAAATGTATCTTTGTTATTGAAGTAAAAGCTAAACTTTTAAAACATGTGCCTTTCCCGCTGTCCAAGTGGGGAATTGTCAGGGGGCAGTTGTCCTATAACCCATTTCTGGACATAACGTGTGTAAAAATTGTATAAATATGCAAATGCCCTACATACCCGAGCGCTTAGTTGGTAATTGATTGATTTCCTGGGGTTGTGTATTTCTTTATAATGTTTCTATATAACATTCGCATTGGTTATAGTTAAAGTGCATTTGGCTTTTATCGAAAATGTTAATATTATTGTATTTATTTCTATTTTCAGTATTGCTATAAGAAAGAATTTATTTTCAGAAAGATATAGTCAAATCTGGTGATCGATGAGGTAGTTCGAAATACCGTTGTTAACAAGCGCCTGTTTCACATAGTTGACTTCTTTAAACTCCATCCGCAACATACTTGTAAGAAATACAAGGATAACTAGACTCATCCACATGGAAAAAAAGACTAAACATAATGGAAACACTAATAATAAAAAAGAAAAAAATCCAACACTCAATAACAATTATGAACAAGGCCAAAATGTGCTGACTGTGTTTGAAAAAAACATTCCTATAACTAGATTCATACATAAAAATTACATACATTCAGGTAAAAATGAAAATAGAAATCATCTTTCCTAATGCCTAAAAGAATAGTCAAAAGCGCTCAGATATGCAGAAAATTTGAACAATTTTTGCTTACAATTTATAACCAGAAAAGAAAAAACTTATACGAACACAAGAAATATTAAATAGTAAATTTAATTGCAGTACCTTGTCAGTCGTCCTTAATAATATATATATATATATGTGTGTGTCTGTGTGTGTGTGTGTGTGTGTGTGTGTGTGTGTGTGTGTGTGTGTGTTTGGACTTGCTAGAGCCAGAAATAAAGACATAAAGAGAGGAATTGAGTTAAACAAATATATGAACAGAAACAGTAATACAAACATATACAAACGAGAGGGTTACAGCAAGAACGTCCGGTCCGTTTTCAGAGCTGACTGCTGGAAACTACCGTCCTCAAAAGGCAGTACCTGCTCTTATTTATAGCTAGGTGAGTCCATGCGTGCGTGGGTAAATTACCATAATATATATAATATAATATATATAATATTTACAAATATTAATCATTTCAGTGAATACTGCCTTTTTCTATTAACGGGTATTAATTACATTTACCAGCCTGAGACGTTCGAGAAATTTCGTACAAAATATGCGCTCTCCGACATGAATCGAACCTGTAACTCTAATGACAAAACCGTTCAGTACTATTTTCACTGTCTTAATATACGGGCGTGTGTCCGACTAATTAAAATCTTAGTTCCGACCATGTGAACCTTCTTCCTGAGTGGGGAAGTTTTATCAGCATTTGACTCCTCAATAATATCAGCCTGGGTTGAGGAGACGATCCTATTGTACGGCAAATTCCGGAACTCAATACCAAACATTTTCAGTGAAATTGCAGAAACGAAATTGTCAGGAAATCGTATACGACAAGTCAAAGTGACCGTACCGGCCTTGTTTGGGCGCACTGGCCGTGTTCCAACTGGTGATCAGGCCAGAATGTGCTCTCTCACTCACACACACGCACACACACACACTCTCTCTCTCTCTCTCTCTCTATATATATATATATATATATATATATTATATATATATATATATATATATATCCTTATCTCTCTCTTTCCACAGACTGTAACTGAGGTTCGCTCTACACATTTGCAGCATCAATAGAGATCGGCTCTTTGTAGTCCGGAGTATGACGATAAACAATATCCGGCTGCAAGGATTCTGATTTGGAGATTGGAGATTGGAGAAGCGTGGAACCAATATTTAAATGTTGTTGCTCCAAGGTCCACCCTGACCCGGGGTGT
>OZ038487.1:57733233-57778141 GCA_964036315.1 Acanthosepion esculentum | reverse complement strand
GATTCTGATTTGGAGATTGGAGATTGGAGAAGCGTGGAACCAATATTTAAATGTTGTTGCTCCAAGGTCCACCCTGACCCGGGGTGTCAGCACTCTAATAAAAACAAAACACTATGAAAGTATAATAATACATTCTTATGGTGGTGACATCAGCAATATAATTTAGATAAAACTAATTCTCAATATTACATATATCTAGTAAAATTAACAATATATATTTTAAAGGAAAATGACCAACAATACATTTTATTTTATAGGTGAAGCCATAAAATTGTCTTCAAAATATTTAGATTTCGGTATTAAATAAACCATGCCGCTAAATAAAATCAACCAACTAACCAATCGGTTCTCTGGATGCTGAAGGCAACCGAAACGGTTTAGATGACTATCCTAGCTTGCGAGTAGCGGAAACGAGCAGTCAGCCATTATAATATAAAATATATTAGATTTCTCTACAGCAGTTAAATCAATTAGCAATATCGTGTTTTATTAGTTTATACCATTATTAGTTTAACTATCAAATTCATTTATAGGATTGTTATTCCCTGATCCATGCGTTTTTCCCCTGTTATGTAGACACGCACACATTTTCGCAACCAAAAAATATATCTGGTTCTTTTATGTGGCGGCGTGTATGTATGTGTTTGTTCGTAATAGTTTTGAGATATGCATGTATCTACTTGAGTATGTATGGCTTTAAAACCATAGGCATTCGTAAATGTATAATGACATTTAATCACATTTTGTGTTAGTGAATTCATTTTTTTTTGTGTGTGTGTATCTTACCTTTTTCCTTATCCTTTCATCTCCTTGAACTTCAGAAATAATTTTTCGGAATAAAAGAAATGCTAAAATGTAAAATAGAACGTTCACATTCATACGTATACGAACGAATAAAAATAGCACATAGGTACGTAAGTATGTGTTCGTGTCATATATATATATATATATATATATATATATATATATATATATATATATATATATATATATATATATACAGTTGCGGCAAAAATGTTCAGAACGGCATTGTTTTCGTCAGAAAAGTAGGTATAAGTTTTTATCAAAGTTGTTTTATATTCTATAATATTCACCGACAATAAATACGATATTAATTGTTATTGTCTGAGATTTTGGTGTAATTTGAGTGGATAATACAAAAGTTATGGATGATGAATTAGGTAGGCAGATATAAGAGTGAAGTCGTCACAGAAATTATCCGACAGATATGACTGGGTTCTGATTGTGCGGCAGAGTCCTATTGTCAGACATAGGGTCTTTCAGTATCCATCTTCTTAATCTAGGGCAGAACTACCTCCCCGAGGCACTTGATGTAGGCTTCTGTGTTGAGTCTGGGGCCCTCACCAACAAATTCGCCAGTTCTTTTCTTATAAGAACGATCAGAGTCAGCTTTCCGAGGATCGTAATCAACATTAGGGTCATTCAGTACTTTCCTAATCCTCTCTACACTGTCACTGGATTTCCAAACAAAAACTCTCAAATGTTCATATTGGAGTTTCCGGCGCGAATGCCAAGCAGTACAGCATGCCGTTTGCAAATTCCTGGTGAAGCGATTTGCGTCATGGTGCTCTTTATTTCACAGACGGTGCCCAACTACCCATAATATAATGTACAGCCAACACAACGCGAAATATAAAAGGGGCGACAATTTACCCATCGCTCCCGATATATATATATATATATATATATATATATATATATATATATATATATATATATATACGCAAGTTTCATTAAAAACGACAGATAAGGTACTACGGTTAAGATATTTTTAATTTTTTTCTTAGGTTCAAGGGTTATTCTCTTATTTATGAATAAATAAATTACATAGGTTACACAACAACATGCTTATCCAGACGCCTTACGTTACACCTATGTGATCATAGCTCCATTAGAACCCATTTAAACACACACACACACAAACTTACCAGACTCCATTAGAAATATACTAGTAGAAAAAACAAATATAACTTCATACACTTGTAAAAAAAAGATTTAAAATAATGGAAGCTTGAATAATAAAAAAGAAAAAGTGAACTCTTAACAATATTAACTACGAACAAGACCACAATGTGCTAACCATATTAAGAAATTAAAAACATCTCTACAAGACACTAAAACATAAACATAATGCATGCACTCAATTAAGCTGAAAAACTGAATCATCCTTGATAATGGCTAAACGTATAGCCGAAAGCCCTCGGAACTATAAAACATTTGGACAGTTTTTGCACACTCTTTGTCCAGAAAAGAAAGCTCTCGTTCGATCACAAGAAAAATTAAATAAAAAGCTTAACCGTAGTACCTTGTCTGTCCTTTTTGATGAAACATGCATAAACGAAGGCTTGCTGCCTATTGCTGCCATATATGGTCTGGAGCCCCTTCTATTTGCCTCGGAGTTCTTGATAAGATCCAGAGAGGGATATACAATGTAGTTGGCCCTGATCTGGCATCTCGTCTACAGTCGCTCTCTCTCGGTCGCGCCGACGGTTCTCTCTCTCTCTCTCTTTCTTTCTCTCTCTCTCTCTCTCTCTCTCTCTCTCTCTCTCTCTTTTACAAATACTTTCATGGTAATTGCTCCGATGAGCTGCTTTCGCTGGTTCCCATACTTCATGAATTCAAGCGTACTACGAGGCTGGCATCCCGCTGTCACCCTTTCACTGTTGAAACTGTTAAATGTAGCCGTCTCTTCTACTCCAGTAGCTTCATGTCTCGCACCTCTCGCCTGTGGAACTCTCTTCCCTATTCCTGTTTCCCGGATAGCTATAATCTCCAGCCATTCAAATGTAATGTCAATCGACATCTCCAGTTGCCTTGATCTATCCACTATCCTTCTCCTGATTCCTTTCCTCTAACACTCCTATCTGCTCTCTCTCTCTCTAAATCTTCTGTAACCCCCTTGCGTGCTAGTGGCTTCCCTCCTTGCTTGGGGTGAAATGCTTAAAAACAATATATATATATATATATATATATATATATATATATATATATATATATATATATATATTTGACTTATAAGTAGTTTTTTTCCATTTTGGATACATTCTTGCGAAAGTACCTGTGCTTAAGTTAGTAGGCTTATAATTCTCTATGTGTAATTTGCTTATTTATTTGTTTAAATATTAAAAAGCTTAAAAAAAGTGAGGCACTTATGACACAGGGTTATTGAGTCAGTTTGCTGTATGGATGCAGGAATAAGAAGTAAGTGCAGTTTATGATATGAAGGATTCATTTATTGATTTGTTTTTTACGGCTTATCGACCTTTTGTGGTTTAATCAAAGTCAAAGCATTTTGGACTATAAGCATAATTTGTTTTACTTGCAAGTGAATATTGCAGTAGCAGTTCGTTTAGAATAACATTGATTTCTTCAGATACACAGCCACCTATTTAAGCCATAGCTGGGGCAGTTCATACCTTTTCTAAGGATATTTGGACGTAAATGAATGTCAGTTATGTGCCATACGTGATGCACGTTTAGGCGATCGTGTATCATTCGATACATGACTGACGAGGCAGATTTTTTCCTGCAGTAGGTTGCCATTTCTTTCTGTGTTAGACCAGTTGCCATCCAAGACTATAGAATCCGGACTGTCCTGCTATTTACCCATAGCTGGGTGGAGAAAACGAGGATTCATACCTTTTTCAAGCCTATTAGCACGTAAGTGAATGTAATGGATTCGATTGGAATTCGAACTCGGCTCTTCGATTCCTCAATCCGAGCCGCTATCCATTACTCCACCAAATAAACCCGAATGGAATTCGAATTCCGAACTAAGAATATTATTAAAACCACAGCTACCTGAGCTAGCGGACAGATAAAAATTGTCACAATGTCGCCACATTAGACGCGTCATATTTCCAGCTCATTGGATAAACGATCGGGTTCGTGTTTGAGAGAAACTTCTACTAGCTACTAAAATATCTTGAAATACTGAACAGAATGTTGTGAAAGTTGATGGTGGCTTTCTAAATATGTTGAATGTGTTCTGTTGGATTTTACAAAAACCACAAGTGGAACTACACAGATCTTCTGTACCTCACACCTGCCTAGACAAATTGTAGCTTTATCCTCGCCAAGCTTCCTAGCGATGACGTTTTTAGCAACGTAACAAGACTCTATCGTATGTTGGTGTCAAGAAACTACTTTCAGGGGCACTTGGCTGATTTCATGTACTTGTTATAACGAAAGCTCACCATTGAGTACGCATGAGACATGATGCAGTCCTCAATAAAATATTGCAGCTATATCCAACAAATACAACTTATCGTTTGACAAATTCGCTTTGGTTTGGTTTAGCTTGGTTTTACAGTGTATCAACACCTCAATGGGTCATTTAATGCCGACAAGATTTTTAGAATGTTTTCGTATGAATAGGATATGTACTCTTTGTAAGTAATCATTTTGTAGTTCAGGTTTCATTGACGTATTTTTGTAAAGACGGTTTTGTGGAGAGTCAAGTGTATTGCTGGTAATCATTTTTTAATGTATTACTGGTAATTTTTAAAAATATATTGCTGGTAGTAAATTTTTTCAAAAATATATTGCTGGTAATTTCACTATAAAAATCTATTTTTATACTTTCATACTGCTTTGACACCAATCACTATTTCACTATTTGCCCATAGCCGGGGCCCTAAACAGGTCCTACTACACCAACAGCAGTTAAAAAGTGGTTCCACGATCCTAAAAATCCCCCGATCAGAGGCCTTGCTGCTGGATGTAGTTTATCGACATGCACAAGACGACAGATCTGAGTAGGGTCTGGTCAGATACATGTACGCATCGAAACAAGCATCCCACATATCGTCGTATAGTCACTGTTATTCTGGCGAAACAGGATCTATATGTTATTAGGTATCGGTCTCTATATTTTTAATTTAGTTTATATATATATATATATATATATATATATATATATATATATATATATATATATATATATATATATATATATATATATATATAGGTGTGTATGGGTATGCGCGCACATGTGTATATGTGTGGGTGTATCTGCTAAATTGATGGATGAATTTTGTCTTTATTTTTAGGAATCTTTTTCCGTATCTATAACATTGTCTTAGGCTTTGCGTGCCAACAAATACCTATATTTATCAAAGTAGTTCTTTTTTTTATAAAAAAGACAAACACCTCGAAGTATTGATCAGATATACACATGTCTATTTCTATACATTTGGGTGTCTTTCAACTGTTCTTACCTCTCTTCAATTTCTACTCCCCTACTTTCATTTTCCCACTTCTCACTTTCCGACATTCACTTTCTTACCTTCACTTTCCTACTTTCACTTTTCTGTTCACTTACCTGCTTTCACTTCCCTAGTTTCACTTTCCTGCTATCATTTTTCTACTTTCACTTTCCCACATTCATTGTCAAAGTTTCATTTTCCTCCTTTCAATTTTCTACTATCACTTTCCTACTTTCAAAATTCCTACTTTCATTTTCCTACTTTCACTTCCCTACTTTCTCGCTCTTACTTTTCCTTCCCTAATTTCACTCTCCTACATTCCCTTTCCTACTGTCACTTTCTTACTTTCACTTTCCTATTTTCATTTTCTTACTTTCACTTTCTTGGTTTTACTTTCCTTACTTTCACTTTAAAACCTTACAGTGTTTTCAGCAAAACGATTCTTCTTTATATATGTGCATGTATGCCTGTATGTTCTATGTATTGTGCATCCTTTACACATATTGCATTTTCGCCTTCCTTTTGTCTCTCCCTGTCTTTTCTATCCACTCCCATCTCGGCTGTGCATTGTGGAAAATAAAAATGTTATTTATTATGAGGCAGGTTTTTGTCTTTGAGTTTAGAGTGCGATGCTATTCTTTTGGTTTTGTCTTCTCTTTTATTTCATGCCGAAGACTTTTTTCATTGCTAACGGATATGGGAAGCAACGTCGGTGAGCTGCGACCATTGAATTATGTCGCTGTAGGAAAATGGTTTTAATTCATTTTGGGATTTTTCGTGTTAAGAGATTCTACTTAGATGGCGTGCAAAAAGAAGATTTCAATGAGAGAAATAGAAAATAGGGAACTGGAGGTAAACTTTGAAAAAGAGATGAAATAATACTTTAAGGATAAAAAGATAAAAAGGAAAAAAAGAGGCAAAATCTATGAAGAATAAGTAAAGATAATTAATAAAAAAGAAGTAGAAAGAAACAAAGAAAACCTTCAAAGTAAAAATGAATGGAAGAAGGTGCCAGGTCAAGTAGAAAGAGAGATAAAGTTATGAAAAGTAAAGAAAGGAAAAATGTACGTAAGAAAGAAAGAAAGAAAGAAAGAAAGAAAGAAAGAAAGAAAGAAAGACAGACACAAAAAAGGGAATGATAAATAAAAGAAAGAAAGAAGAAATAAAAGAGAGAAAGCAAGAAAGAAATCAATAAAAAAAGCTAAGAAAAAAAGAAAGAAATCAATGTGTAATGAAATGAAGAAAGAGAAATAAAAAAATAAAGAACGTATTAGGTGAAATAGAAAGAAATATGTATGAAAAGTCAAGAAAGCCAAAGCAAGAAACGTGAAAAAAAGAAAGAAAGAAAGAAAGAAGAAAGAAAGAAAGAAAGAAGAAAGAAAGAACGAAAACTTATGGGGAAGTAGAGAAAGGAGAGAAAGTAAGAAAGAACTCAATTAAAAAATAAGAAAGAAAGGAAAGAGTAATCAATGAAAGACAGGTGTCAGATCAAGAAGAAAGAAAGAAAAATGTATGAAAAGTCAAGAAAAGAAAACCAAAGCAGGGAAATGGTAAGAAAGAAAGAAAGAAAGAAAGAAAGAAAGAAAGAAAGAAAGAAACGTAACAGCTCAAACAAGAAAGCAACAAAATCAATGAAAAGTAGAGAGAGAAAACGAAAGCAAAGTAGCAGTAACAGAGAAAGAAAGAAAAAGAGAAAGGTGAATTGGAAAAGTAAAGGGAAGGGAAGAAATAATGCAATGAAGGAAGGTGGATAAAATTTCATAAAAGAATGAAATTTAGATGAATTAATAAAAAATGGTACAAATTGGCTATTATCCACCTGATGTAATTAAGAGATGAGTAAGCAAGAAAAAGAAACCGTGGCCTGTTTTGCATCTGATGTAGTTGCGTGCCTCGTCCTGGCATCGGTAATCAATATTGGAGACCCAGTAAAAAGTATAAATTCGGATAGCTATTTTCAGGGAAAGCAAGCAGGCAGAATTGGCGCATCATGACCTTTTTTCCTATACTATCTCAAGTGCAGTTGGTGTCTGCAAAAATAGAAAAATCAAGAGAGAAGAAACGAAGGAAAACAGGGGAAGTCCTGAAAATATGAAGAAATAGAAAAACATTTTCAATGCAGACCTTATGAAGGAGTAAAAGATAAGAGAAATCATAGATTGTGTAGATGGAGAAAATGGCGCTAAAGGAGCAACTTAATCCAGGTAGAAAAAGAGGAGAAAAAATAAGAGCATAAAAAAAAGGAACCGGTAAACAAAGAAACGGGCCTAACATCGAGGAAGGAAAATAGGGGTTTATTTATTGGAGTAATATATATTCGGTTTACAATATTTAGGCAATAGGCCTGTAGCAAATCTTTTCTTGGAAAAAGTGCATCCTCAGTGCAAGAAGAGTGTAAAATTGAAAAAGGCGAGCTAAGATCAAATTCTAATTTCGTCCGTTCCGTTCGCCTTATTTAGACTGAGGGCTTCAACTAGTTATTTACTCTGTCTCGCCACTAAGACGAGTTGTGACACAGGTCATTTTTAAATTGAGGTCCCGCACGCACGCACTCGAGCCAGGAACAAAAATTGCCCGTAGCCTCCGCAACCGTCGGTTGCGCTGGCCTCGGTGCGAGAACCGATCTCCCTCTCTCTGGTGCAATGAAAGGGCGCGGCCTCGGGCAGCTGTTCTCCAGGGCTGGGCACCTCTCATTATAATTTTCCTCAGTTGCGACTCTGTCCTTTGACGGAATCGCCCCTGAGTGCAAGATAAATAGATGTGTTACAAACCACTCAAGAGAGGGGTTTACACACGTATTTATTTTCTAAGCGTAGTTTAGATGTGGCACAAGGCCTGAAGTATAGGGCACCTAGTGAGGATCGAACTCACTTTTCAGTTGTAACTGATCTAACAAAACAAGCTTGCCAACTATTACACCACGCCTAGGTGCCCAATGATTTTCTAAGCGTGGCTTAGATGTGACACAAAGCCGAAAGTATAGGGCACCCAGTAAGGATCGAACTCACTATTAAATCGTAAAGAAATGTAGCGAGGTAAGCTTGCTAACCATTACACCACGTCAAAGTGCCCATGATTTTCTAAGCACAGCTTAGATGTGGCACAAGGCCGAAAGTTGTAACAGTTCTAGCGAGACAAGCTTGTTAACCATTACACACATACATACACACACATACACCTTTTGGGAATTATAAATATAGATAAATAATATATATTGCATTATAGTTAGTTTACATATTTTTTATGAGCATGTAAATATAAAATCATTCCTGTAAATAACCAATTTTAATAAAATAAATAGAGAATTCATAAAACAAGTTTCATATTGTTCAATGTTGCTTAACTTCGGTGATTGTACGGGAACCACTGTTTCAACGTGATATGGCCGTAAGCCAACGCGTTTATAAACACAAACACATATCGAAAGTAATAATAACAAACACTTTTATCAGAAATACGACCAACACATTTATAACAAGACAATAATAATAGAAAAATTTTCTTTTTATCTCGATACAGTAAGAAAATAAACTTGAAAAACAGATATGAGGGGACACATAAAAGAGAAAGCTGATTTTCTTAGAAAGACGGAGTTTGCGTGAAAATGTCCAGTAAAAAGCGTGGCTAACTGAGAGAGAAGAGAAAAGAATTTTTTGAGCATCACCAAAGATTTGGAGGAAGAAATGTTAAGATGTGGCGACTTTTTTTTCAAGAAGCTGGATATAAATAAAAATTAATCAGAGCTATATAAAAGGATTATTTTTGAGAAGTAAGCCAAAAGATAAAATTTAAAAAAAAAAGGACATCTTATAACGAAAAGAAAAACTTTTTAGAATATATTTTTTCTTACGTATTTATTTTCAAATGCAGTCGTTTTTGAAGTCGATAAGGAAAAGACTGACTTTGGATTTTTGCCACAAAGCAAAGTAGATTAGACAGTACTGATAGTCGTTTTCATTATACAGACATTTTGTTTTATGTTTCATTGCTTCATTATGAAGCCTGCTTGTGTATTTGTTTGCTTCTGTAGATAGGTTTATGTAGGTTTATTTCGAAAATTTGCGATATCCGAGGGGAGAAAGGGGCGTAAATAAAAATAGAACTACTTAAGAGAAAAGTTGGGAACGACTTAAGAAAGACAAACAAAAGCCTGAGAATGACAAAAATGAAAAAAAAAAACAGAGAAATCTAAAGAAAAAAAAGAAAGGACAGAAAAAAATACTGAATAATAAAAGACATGAAAAAGTTATCGAAATTTCTAAATATTTTTATTCAAAACATATTTACCTTCATTCAAAACTTACTTTCTTTTTACAATGGAACCTCGGTTCACGAATTTAATTCGTTCTTGAAGGCCGTTCGTAACCCGAAATGTTCGATAATCGAAAGTATTTTTCCAATAGGAATCAATGTAGAGGGGAAAAAGTCACAGTACAATAAAATTTGAGAAGAAAAACACAACACGACACACGAATGTATACAACAAGGCGGTCGCCTCAGAAATTATTCCGTTCGGGTTAACTCGGTTCGGCAATGTTGTTCGAGAACCGAAATTTTGTGCGATAACCGAGACATTTTCGTTTCGAATTTGTCCGACATCTGAAACGTTCGAGAACCGAGGTTGCACGGTATTCGGAATATAGAGACTAGTTATTGGGTGTGAAGATGGTGTAATGCGTAGTTGCTCGGAACGAGAAATCCGTGTTCGAATTACATTAGAGATCTTTACATTCACATTTAGGGAAATACTCTTGAGAAACGTACGGAGTTATCTCTTCTTCAACAGCCCAGCTATAGTTTGCAATAAGTCTAGGGAACGATAACTCTGAATTAATATATATATATATATATATATATATATATATATATATATATATAGATAGATAGATAGATAGATAGATAGATAGATAGATAGATAATCTTAACGGGACGAATACTTAAATGGTAACTAAGGCCCGCTCAGCATGTTTGCAATGTTCAATATGTGGGTATTGAAGAAACATAAACAGATCAGATTTTTTTTACAGTGAGAGTCACCCTTTACAATGCCCAGGTAAGTGGCACGGCGTGTTCTTGCTGTGAAGGTTTGATTAGGCGGGGCCCGTCCTAGGTACGACAAACTGCATCCAACAGCAAGGCCTCTGATCAGGAGGTTTTGAGGGAGCGTGGAACCACCTCTTAATTGCTGATATTCCCGGGTCCACCCTGACCCGGGGTGGTAGCACCTGTTGGGATCCCAGCTATGGTCAAATAGTGAACTTCCAAGTCTTTTCCAAACTTCCAGGCCGCGTCCTGGGTATGACGGCAAACTACATCCGCGTCCTTGGTATGGCAACACACTATATCCGCGTCCTGGGTATAACGATAAACTACATCCACGTACTGGGTGTGGCAGTAAATGATGTCGCCAACTATACATTTTTGAAACAATGATGTTGCCAGCTATACGTTTTTGAAACAATGATGTTGCCAGCTATACGTTTTTGAAACAATGATGTCGACAACTATACGTTTTTGAAACAATGATGTTCCCAGCTATACTTTTTTTGAAACAATGATGTTGGCAGCTATACTTTTTTGAAACAATGATGTTGGCAGCTATACGTTTTTGAAACAATGATGTTGCTAGCTATACGTTTTTTGAAACAATGATGTTGCCAGCTATACTTTTTTGAAACAATGATGCTGCCAGCTATACGTTTTTGAAACAATAATGTTGACAACTATACGTTTTTGAAACAATGATGTTGCCAGCTATACGTTTTTGAAACAATGATGTTGCCAGGTATACGTTTTTGAAACAATGATGTTGCCAGCTATACGTTTTTGAAACAATGATGTTGCCAGCTATACGTTTTGGAAACAATGATGTTGGCAACTATACATTTTTGAAACAATGATGTTGCCAGCTATACTTTTTTGAAACAATGATGTTGACAACGATTTCCTTAAATTACGCTTGCAAAGTATATATATTTAATAAATATGTGGAAACTGGATCTGGTATTAAATAAGCCATAGTGGTTGATATGCCATAAAACCCCAAACAACCAACCAACCATTAGGTGGGACCAAGGAATGTATTTCGTCCGAGCACTTTCCATGGAAGCAGCAGAGTCTCACCACATCCCGCCTGTTGGGGAGGGGTTGAAGGGTGGAAAATAATTCGTCACCTCCAAGGGCTCGGGCAAGTCTGGAGAGTGAGATCTTGATATTCGAAAAACGAGCAGCCACGCTAAAGATGATTAGCAGACGTTTGTTTATTAGGCTTTTTCTGCACGGCGCTCAACAATTTTCTGTCCTTTGTAGCCCGCACTAAATTTGGTTCTCTCCTAATCCTGTTCTGTTATTTACACTGATTTCCTCAGTCTCTCTTGCCTCCAATATATACTGTGAGTGTCAAATTTTCCATGGCCTTTTTCCTCATTATATGCACTAGAAATTTCAACCGTCTCTTTCTGTTATGTATGTCATTTTTTGTTTCCACTTTCTCCAAAGCTTCATTGCTCACGTGTTCAGGTGATATTATCCTCAACATCCTTCTCTAGTATCACATCTTTTCTCCATTAAGTCTCTCCTTCATCTGTGAAGAGATTGTTCATCATTCACTCCCATAACAGTTCAGTATTCTTTTCTTTGATTCTAACGATTTTTTCCTATTTCTTAATACTTTGCTTAGCTTTTTGGAGAGCACCTTTCGCTATTCCGATGCACCTTTTGAATTCTCCTCCCAACTATGGTTTAAATGACAGGGAAGGCTGAACCCTCTAACCATGGTTGCCAACTAGTATAGGAGAAAGGCGACTCTGAATTCAAAACAGTATACGGCCCTGGCGGTGTACATACTTGAACTCTAACTAATGTTTGCTCAGAATAGTTGCAGTATAAACAATAGGATGACCCTGTAGGTGTTGAAAACACACAAATGGGTTTGAAGAGGAAAAACAGCATTGTGTTGCAAGATGCTTTCTGGTTGAAATAGCTCTGATAGACTTTCTTGTTATCAATTTTTAAGGCAGTTTTTCTTACGTATTATTTTCGTTGCTTTTTATCGCAACACTTCGTTTGTATTTAAATTCAACTACCAATTTCTTTTAATCATTTCATTTTACTATGCAGTAAAGACATAAGATGATACCGAGTGTGAAACATTATCAAGGAACGGGAACAATAGAAGGTGCGTAATGAAGAACCGTTAGCATAGATCTTACGGTTACATCTAGCCAGTTCAACTGTGAATTTATGAGACCTTGTCGCCAATCTAGTACTGCGCTTAAATTCATAAAATCTAGGTACCACAGCGAAGTGTTCACCCTAACAATTACACTGAAAGCATTTATAGCGTTGCCACAGAGAAGCAACATTACGGCGGTGGGAAAGTGACTGAAACCGAGATGACAGATCACAGCCAATAATATTGCTGATTCTTCTTTGCCTTTTATCAAGTATCTATGGATATAAAGCAGGAATACCGGACTATATGCGGCAGCAATATTGAAAGCATGGACGAATGATAGACTCAAAAATATGCAAGATAGATTCTGGAGAGAAAAATATTCCTACGTTCATGTGTAAAAATATCCGATGAAATTGTGATAAACATAAAACTGAGAAGAGTTATTGTTTTTGATTTTGTTGAAGTATTAGATACGCTTGTGTTGAGTTAAATATGCTTATGGTATTTGTATGCAGTATAGTATGTTTTGTTGTGTATAATTTCTGTTTTCTCACCAACAAGAGAAGCAAGACGTGTCCTATCTCTAAGACATCCTGTAGCTAAAAGAGAAAAAAATGAAAAGCGGTACTTTTGCATCGTTATATACTGTTTTTAGCCGCGCCATCTAGCAGAAGTTCTTTGTCAGACAAGTGGTGTAATTCCACACAGTATAGTTCCAGAATGAAAGAATAGACTCATAATAATATATATCTATTCAGTCTTTTCTATAATTAATTAACCAGCGACGTTAACAAAAATACCACGAATAAATTTGAATTGCTATTATGTTATTTTTAGAAGAGAAACGTACTGACTGTTATATACGTACATAATTTTCAACACATTTCACTGAGAGTGTATACTTTTCTATGTGCTCTGACGTTGGTGATCATGGCTCTCCACAATTTCCTGTCCTTTGTAGTTCTTAATATATTTTGTCTTTTTCTTATCTCTCCTAATCCCTGTTCTGTCATTCATGGGCACATTTACATTTCAAAATGGGAACAATCCAAATTAATTAAAAAATGGGCACAATATAATTAAAAAATGGGAACAATTAAATTAAAAAATTGACAAAATTGAATATAATTTTAAAATGGGCACAATTTAATTAAAAAATGGGCACAATTTAATTAAAAAATGGGCACAATTAAATTAAAAATTTGAAACAATTCAATACAATTATATAATTGGAAAAAGTGAGCAAAATTACGAACGGGAAACAATGTAATATAATTTTAAAATGGAAGAAAATTCACTTACAAAAAAAATTGACACTTTCATAGAATTACAAATTAAGAATAATTCAATTTAATTATTAAAAGAGGAACAATTAAGTAGAAATGGGAAGTTTGGTTTGGTTTTTGTTTTACGGCATATCAACCTCAATGGGCTACCCAATGCCGACAAAATTTTTACTCTTGGCGACATATTTGTCTACAAAAATCTATTTCTGGGAATATTTTTCCTTGAAGAAATCTATAGTTGGTCATATTTTTTTCAAAGAATGTATAACTGTTTGTATTGCTGGTATTTTTTTAAGTATTGCTGATAACAACCCTTTCCTCAAAAATCATTCTTGGTAATAATTTTTTTATTACAAAGCATTTCTGGTATTAAAACCTATTTTTACACAAGTTTGGCTTTTAACTATTTGCCCACACCTGGGACCCTAACAGGTGCTACCACCCCGGGTAAGGGTGGACCTGAGAACACTAGCAATTAAGAGGTGGTTCTACGCTCCTCAAAAGCTCCTGATCAGAGGCCTCGCTGTTGGCCGTAGTTTATCGTCTTCACCAGGACGCGGATATAGTTTATCGTCATACCCAGGACGAAAAAATGGGAAGTGTAGTAAAAAAAATAGTAGCTGGGAAATGTTCATACCGTTTCTGAGACTTTTTTTAATACCTTCGGGAAAGCCATGGGGTAATCTCTCCTCCTCTCCTAACCATGTCTGACCACTAGACAAAAGCGACAAAAACTGAATTCGAAAACGATAAGGTTATGGGAAATCAGTCCAGTGTATTTCCCATAATAATCATGGTAATGCGCATAACTGACTGACAGCTTATCCTGGCACGGGGCCTTAAGTGCAGAGCGTCACGTGATAACCAATTCTTGAACTAGCAGATGATTGAGTGTTCCTAGTATTTTTTTATGTTGGATGATCACTTTAATTTTCCGCTGTGTATCTGGCTCAGCGTCAGATCATTTATTTTACTTAGGCCATTTACGAAGCTTGAGTTAAGAACTGGGGTTCTCTCAGTGATTATCGAACTCGCTACATAGTAATAATGATCTGCTACATTCACTCTGGATAACGCTTACGTCATGACTATTTCAACCTTGCTATCAGATGAGCTGCGCCCTTTCCCTTGCCGGTTCGGGGTACAATTATTTCCATTTCGATTCGTATCTTCGAGAGAGAACAGATTCCCAAAAGACTACAAGGCCTCTTTTTCACGTAATTAGTCTCTCGATAATGAGAAAACACGTAAACTTGGAAACAAAAAGAAAGAAAAAAACGAACTCGTAGGCTTGGGAGAGTAAGCGGTTCCCGCGACCCTGCCCGCAATGCACAAATGAAGATAATTGGAGATATCTGTGTTTTTATCGTTTTTCGGGCGATAGCTGAGAGAGAATGTAACTTTAATGCCGATTTAGTGTCTTGGAAAAAGGGGGAAATATTAGAGCCAGAAGAGGACGTTCAGTTGACTGACCAAAGATAATTGGTCATTAAGAAGTCTTTGTAAAAACCAAGAAGCCTTCCTGACTATATCTACAAGCAACCATTCCTTCGAGATAGACATTTTGGGGTTTTCTTTCTGTTGTTCCACTGCAGTAAATATAGAGTGAAGTTTCACGCAAAGTACTTCTGGAACTGTTTGTTTCTTCCGGTAATTAGGAGATGAGTGGTTTAAAGTATACGATTAAGAGTTCTGTCTGTTTCATTGTTGGATGACTTGATAGTCAGAAGACTATATTTCATCTTAAGGTTATCTGTCCAAATTTAGAATGGTCATCTTCTTATTACCATTAAAAGATTGGCTATTAAGGGGATTTTATCTTTTACGATTTTAATACCAGAGATAGTGACTTGCACCAATTTGTACTGAAATTTAATTATGTGCGATTATTAAGGACTTCTTAATGTATGTTTTTTTTTATTTTTCTCTTTTCCTTGTCTTCTAAGATTATTATGAAAGAAAGAAATAACTGTCGTAATCTTGTGCTTTTTAAAGTTTTAATACTTATCTATAATTATTTACTAACTATAACTTAGTGTGGTGCAAGGCCAACAAAGTTTATTTCCCAAATGCAACCAAGTTTCCCTTGGCTCTCTGGGGCACTGTCCTATGGGTAAAGGAAACACTGATGAGCTCCACCACGGAATATGTGAACAAGAGGCACAATATCGATGCTTGTTGGTATCGTAACTGTCCGGGTTTCAAATTCTCGGTAGTGGATGCGCACTGTTGATGAGTCACAAACATAGAACGAAACGGCCGTCTAGTGTTTTCTGCATTCTGTTGAGTTTTCTTCTAGACTCGATGAATTACTTAATGATAATTATATCAAATCTTCCTTATTTCTATCATTATATATATATATATATATATATATATATATATATATATATATATATATATATATATATATGTGTGTGTGTGTGTGTGTGTGTGTGTGTGTGTGTGTGTGGTGGGCTCTTCTGTCGTATTCGTCGTATGAGTGTCAAGCAGCCCAGTTCCTCTCCGCAGGTTTTGATTTCGGAGTTGTCCTTCTCCTAGACCAGTTGCCATCCCAGTCTGCCCTCCTATTTACCGATAGCTGGAGGGAGAAGATGATCCATATATATATATATATATATATATATATATATATATATATATATATATATATATATATATATATATATATATACTGACACATTGGAATGTTTAATTTTAACGAGTATACAAATTGTACGTAGATTGTTCATTTCACATGTTTTTTTTACGGTGAAATGGAAAAATTTCATATTTTTTTATTTAATTTTATTTGATTTATTTAACGGCTCCTTATGGCTTATTTAATGCCGTGATTTTTAATTTTCTTGGGAGTTTTGAAATAATAAAAATAGGATATATATTATTCTGCTTTCACAATTGAGTACATGGTCGATAATACTCAGCTTTTGTGCATATATATGTTTGTGATATCATAATTACTAGAGGCAGTGATATGTGTGTCTTTTATGCAGTAGTTTTGTTGAAGTTATATTTTGAAATGCAGCTTGATTTAAGAAATTTTAGGTAAATTTTATATAAAAATATATTGCTGGTATTCTTATTATAGAAATACATTTTTATACTTTCATAAGGTTTTGTCTTTGTTTGGTGGGTAACAATTTTTCCATAGCTGGAACCCTAACAGTTGCTACCACCCCGGCTCAAGATAAATATCATTTAATACTTGGTCCCACGCTCCTTAAAGCCTCCACTCTCACGATTTGAGGCCTTGTGGTAAAGGTGCCACAGCTGAGATGGTTTTTCGTAAGTTGTTTGTTAGGATCCGAAGTTTTGATCTGGAATTTCGAGAATTACCGATAATCCACTTATTTAATATGATCATTGTAACCTCCTTTGGATAACTGAATCGCTACGATTTTTCGGGTATTTCATCTTTCGTTTTTTAACAGTTTTATTCATCCACAAAAATTAATAACCTTTTGCAAAATTGGTGGCATCCGACGTGATCGTTTCGAATAAGGCCATCCATAATGTTCTGAGGTGACACTGAGTAGAAAGCTTATTTTGATATCGGTTAGAGTGAACATAATGCATACTGGGGTCACCACAGATCAACTTTTCTTAGATTCAAGGATCCTGATGGACATTAAATTCGATTAAGACCTCTGATATTTCCTGGTGTAAGCAACATAATTCATAGCTATTTATTAGGCAAATGTCAATTTTAACTCACCACCAGAAATTTCAGAAACATAACGATTTGCATGACCTGTTTCCTAACTATGAGTTGTAAGGCATTTGGATACCTGAAACGCTAAATTGTCCGGATGCCTCAAGATTCAATGAAAACCTTTCAATGGCCGCATTTCAATCAGCTATTCGTTGCCTAAACGCAACAAAAACGGCCGATTTGCGAAAACATCTACATGGAATTACGAAGGCCTCGCGAAAACAAAATGAGCCCATGTTAACTTCGTTTTTCTATCGTTTCAATTTAAGCAAGGCGACATTGCCGCTAGAACGCAGAGGGTTAGAGGGAGTGAAAATGAAAGAGAACGAGAAAACTGAGAATGGGGACGATTAAGGAGAATGCAAAAAAAGAACAGGGTTCAAGAAGATAGAAGATGGCGATTGATGTTACATTTAATTTTTTAAGTTTTGTAGCAATCAGGGAAGCAATAAATTGGGAGGGAGTCCCATAGCTGGGAAGTGCGAGGATGGAAACTGTTAGACGGTGGCATTCAACTAGTTCAACAGTAAAACGGTGAGACCTAGTTGCCAATCTAGAGCAAGCTTAAATTCATGTAGTCGTGCAACCAGGAAAAAAGTTCATCAAAGCAATATCTATATAAAATAATTATAGAAAAGACCAAGGGAATCTGATCTACGTCGGTTTGAAAGTGACTGATCTTGAGATGTCTGGTCAGGATAGATTATATTACCGACCCTTCACTAAATTTTATCAAGAATTGCGAGATATACAGCTGGAGCACCAGACCAGATATAGCAACAACATTCAATACACGGACGAATGGTAGATTTATAAATGCGCAAGATGGATTCTGACGATAAAAAGTGTCTAGCAAGAAGAGCCGGTTTGTTGAAGACGGTGGGATTGAGTACTTGGTGGGAATGGAACGGCATTATGCATTACAAGCTCCCTCTGCGAAATCAGACGTTGTTTGCAATTGGACCGATTAAAGGCAGAAATTGGTACAGCTTGGTTAGGATATTCTATTCATCTGACCTTACACTTTACAGCTTGGTTGTGATGTCCTACTCATCTGACCTTACACCTTCAAATTAACACATCTTTTGACCCTTAAAGATTGTCTTAATGGCAAGAGCTTCATTTCTCCGGGTACCTGTAAAACCACTTAGACCAATTCATCATCCGGAAATCTGTCAAGTTCTGGAATCATGAAGTTGTTCCAAAGATGGCGACAGGAAGTAGAACAAAATCTTGCATATGTGGTTGAATAAATCCATATACAAATACAGGTCATCATAGACTTACGACCAGTATTGCTTATTGCTTAGGACCGACCGGTCGCAAATCGAAATGGTTGTAAGTCAACCTGTAATTAATTTTGCATTCGTGTTATCTTTCTTTAGGCATAACTGCTTTTTTTGATGATTTTTACAGTTTCTTTATTTTTGATACCATTTCTATCATCACCTCTACACCTAATTTTGTTTCTGATGTTTAGGTTCGACAGGTTATGTCAAACACTGAATACTACAGTAGAGTTTATTTAATGTTTGATAAACATACAAAAAAAATACAGGTACAAAAAGAGACATTTTATTTGAAAAATATACCAAAAAACATACAGATACAAAACATCTTAGTCGTGGTGCTTGGTCGTGGATCTGTGGCGGAAATTGTTTTACACCATGCCTGGAAACACTCCCGTTGCCAGAAGGCGAGTAGTCGCGACCAGACATATTAATTTGCGGTCGTAGTCGTAAAGTCAAACAATCGTAAGTCGAATAATTGTAACTTAGTCTGGCTCTACACAAAGCAAGGTTATTTAATGAATGTTCTTACATCTATAGATGTTGCTAGCGGCTCTAAACGAGAAATCAACGAGCGGAGTTGGTTTAATTTACACGCAAAAGAAAGGTATGAATTTACCTTTTCTTCCCGCCCTAGAGTTGCGATTAATTGTTGAGAATATTGGGCTCTTTAGCCGTGGTTAGTGACTAGTCTAAAGAATAGAACAACCCTGACTTAAAAACCGTATGTGACAATGCCGTATTACATAAAACGCGGCCATCAACAAAATCATGCCGAACACAATGTCTCTATAATATCGGGTGGTTCGATGTATGAATATTATCTACATTTAATTGCCATGTTATGTTAGTTTCGGTCGGCTAAATCAAGCTTATGTGGTTTGGCCCGTTTTTTAATTTCGAACGTTCGATCTTATTGCAAAGAAGTGACGATTTCTTTCTCTCCGCTTGTAGGTTGTGCGTTTATATAACTTGCTGCTGTCAAGTTATCTTGTGTGTGTATATTTAAATTTTAGCTGTGTTCACTCATCTACTTATGTTGCTAAACATACCAACATCTTACGAAGCGCAATCATATATTCGGTGACTTTGAGATCACCTTCTTTGTCAACCTAGAAAGAAACTAGGTCTTTTGTTTCATGGTCAACGTACAAGAACCTGAGTGTTTTGTTTCTTGGACAAACTACAGGGAACTTAAGTCTTTTGTTTCTTGATCAACCAGCAGAGAAACTAGGTCTTCTGTTTCTTGTTCAACCTTGAGATAATTTAAGTCCTTTGTCAAACTTCAGAGAACCTAGGTCTTTTGCTTCTTGGTCAACATTCAGGGATCCTAAGTATTTGTTTTATGGTAAACCATCAAGTAAACTAGCTCCTATGTTTCTTGGTCAACCCATAGATAAACTAGATCTTTTGTTTTTTGGCCAACCTACAGAGAACCTTTTGTTTGATGGTCAACCGTTAGAAAACCAAAATCTTTTGTTTGTTCTCCCAATCTTCACAGACCCAATGTCTTTTGTTTCTTGGTCAAATTACATAGAACCTAGGTGTTTTGCTTGTTGGTTAACATTCAGACATCCTAGGTCTTTTGTTTCTTGGTCAAACTTCAGAGAACATGGTACTTTTATTTCCTTTGTCCACTTGCACAATATCTAGGCCTTTTGTTACTTTATCAACCTAAAGCACCTAGGTCTTTTGTTTCTGGATCAACCTACAAAAAACCTAGTTTTTTTGTTTCTTGATCCACCTTCAGAGAAACTAGGTATTTTGCTTTTTGGTCAATCTTGAGAGAACCTATGTCTTATGTTTGATAGTCAACCTCCAGAGAAACTAGGTCTTTTGTTTTCTTGTCAACCTGAACAGCATATATGTCTTTTGCTACTTGATCAACCTAAAGATAACGCAAGTCTTTGCAACTTACATTACTTACTTGTTGGTCAGCCTTTAGAGAACCTAGACCTTTATTTCTTGTAAACTCTCAGAGTTTGGTTCTGGATCAACCTACAGAGAAAATAGATCTTTTGTTTTTTCGTCACACTTCAGAGAACCTAGGTCTTTTATTTCTTGATCAACCTACTGAAAACCTAGGTCTTTTGTTTCTTGGTCAACCTACCGAGAACCTAGGTTTTTGTTTGATGGTCAAACTTCAGAGAACCTAGGTCTTTTTTAATTGGTCAACATTCAGAGGACGTAGGTGTTTTGTTTGTTGGTCAACCTTCAGCCAACCTGTGTTTTTTGTTTTCTTGTCAACCTGCACATCTTATAGGTCTTTTGCTACTTGATCAACCTACAGAGAACCTAGGTATTTTGTTTCTCGATCAAACTACAGCGAAACTATGAATTTTTTACTTAAAGAATCTAGATCTTTTGTTATTTGATCAAACTTTAGAGAACCTAGGTCTTTTGTTTCCTTGCAGCGTCTACGTCTTTTCTTATTTCATCAACCTTCAGTGAACCTAGGTCTTTTATTTCTTAATCAACCTACTGAAAAACTAGGTCATTTTTCTTGCTCAACCTACAGAGAACATAGTCTTTTATTTCTTGTAAACCTTCAGAGAACCTAGGTCTTTGTTTCTGGGTCAATCCTGAAAGAACCTAGGTGTTTTGTTTGATGGTCAACCTTCAGACAACCTACGTCTTTTTTAATTGGTCAACATTCAAAGAACTTATATATCTTGTTCGTTGGTCAGCCTTCAGCCAACCAAGGTTTTTGTTTTCTTGTCAACCTGCACAGCATATAGAACTTTTGCTTCTTGATCAACCTAAAGAGAACCTAGGTCATTTGTTTCTCGACCAACCTTCAGCGAACCTATGCTTTTGTTTCCTTACAGAATCTAGGTTTTTGTTATTTGATCAACCTTCAGAGAACCTAGGTCTTTTATTTCTTGATCAACCTATTGAAAACCTAGGTTTTTTTTCTTGGTCAACCTACAGAGAACCTAGTCTTTTTCTTTCTTGCAAACCTTCATAGAACCTAGGTCTTTGTTTCTGGGTCAACCTAGAGACAACCTAGGTTTTTGTTTTTCGGTCACCCTTTAGAAAACCTAGCTCTTCTTCATTAACCTACTGAAAATCTAAGTTTTTTATTTCTTAATCAACCTACAGAGAAACTAGTCTTTTTTTCTTGTAAACCTTCAGTGAACCTGGGTCTTTTATTTCTTGATCCACCTACTGAAATCCTAGGTCTTTTCTTTCTTGGTCAACTTACAGAGAAACTAGGCTTTTGTTTCTTGTAAACCTTCAGAAAACCTAGATTTTTTTGTTTCTGTATCAACCTACAGACAACCTAGGACTTTTGTTAGATGGTCAACATTCAGAGAACCTTGGTCTTTTTTCTTGGTCAAGATTCAGAGAACCTATATCATGTTTTCTTCCAGAATGGAGGTCTTTTGTTATTTGATCAACCTTCAGAGAACCTAGGTCTTTTATTTCTTGATCAACCTACTGAAATCTTAGGTCTTTTGTTTCTTGGTCAACCTACAGAGAACCTAGTTTTTTGTTTCTGAATCAACCTTCAGAAAACCTAGGTCTTTTGTTTTATGGTCAACCTTCAGAGAACGTAGGGTCTTTTTTCTTGGTCAGCCTTCAGAGAACCTAGGCATTTCGTTTCCTGGTCACCCTTCAAAGAACCTAGGTCTATCGTTTCTTGGTCAGCCTTTAGAGAATCTAGGCCTTTCGTTTCCTGGTCAGCCTTCAGAGAACCTAGGCATTTCGTTTCCTGGTCAGCCTTCAGAGAACCTAGGCCTTTCGTTTCTTGGTCAGCCTTCAGAGAACCTAGGCATTTCGTTTCCTGGTCACCCTTCAAAGAACCTAGGTCTATCGTTTCTTGGTCAGCCTTTAGAGAATCTAGGCCTTTCGTTTCCTGGTCAGCCTTCAGAGAACCTAGGCATTTCGTTTCCTGGTCACCCTTCAAAGAACCTAGGCATTTCATTTCTTGGTCAGCCTTCAGAGAACCTAGGCCTTTTGTTTCTTGGTCATCCTTCAGAGAATCTAGTTGTCTTTTGTCTTCCGTATTTGTCTTTAAAAAAGTTTACTTTTGTGGACAAAAGGTTTTTCTTTATCCATCGGAATTTTAATTGTCATATTTCTAGTTTTTATATAAAATTTATATAGTATTAGACAAGTGGCGAGGTCTCATCATTTTACAGATGAAATGGCCAGATGGATCCGTAAGTTCTATGCTAACACTTTCTTCTCTTACAATTCTCGCCATGGAACTCACTTCTGGCTTCTTGCTTTTAATCTTCCAATATCTAAATACAATATCAACCGTTTTCTTCTTCATGCTTGTTCTTTTATTAAATAATGTTTATTTTTTTCTCCTATTCTCTCTCACACAGTAATCTCTTGCTTCATAGAGGCTTTATTGCCTTGCTTGGTGTGAAATGATTAAATGCAATATCAATGAGAGACCTCTAAATAGGACTTGCATTTTTATGACTTGCGGATGTTTTTAAGAAAAATTGACTGACAAATCATTGCGAAATTATAGTGTTTTTCGCCTCTTGAATTGTTATGTATGAATAATTAACTAAATATATATTTTAATCAATGATGAGTTAAAAGTAATTCTTCATACTTTGGTCTCATTTCTCGGCTTATTATTTCCTATTAATTGTAACAACTATCCAGTTTCTGGGAAAAAATAAGTTTGGTAACTTTAATGATTACACATTTTCGACATTGTTCAAATCTGAGTGATAGCTGTACATATCTTACATTAATTTTTCTTTCATTCTATTATCAGCATTATTTAAATACCCCCACCATTCAATCGCATTTAACTATGACAAGCTTGCAACTGCTATTACTGCTACAACTACTGTTGACACATTCAGATATTCGCGTTTAAACTAAACAAAAACTCACGTATTAAAAATTGATATTCACAAAAAAGGAAACTTCATCAAAACACACAAATGAAAAAGGATTTGGCATTTGGATCGTCACATGACTGACGATATTTCATGCTTATTTCGATGTATTTATACCATTCTGTTTATGGATATTTTAAAATATAAATAAAATATTGCTATGTGTTCTATGCTAACAGATTCTTTTCGCGTACCTCTCACTTGTGGAACGCTTTCCCGGCTTTTTGCTTTCCAGTCAGATTTGATGTTCATAAGTTATATACAATGTCAAGTGTCATTCTCTGCCTACATACTTCCTCTTCTTTTATTGGCCTCTCTCGTTGATAATGTTTTTACTCGGATTCTTTTACACTGTCTTAGTGTCTTTAATATCTTGCTTGGGGTGAAATGACTAAAAAAAATTTTTTTTTTAAATTTGTAGAAATTTTTTTTCTGCAATTTCATTCATATGCAAAAATTAATAATCACCTGCAAAATTGGTTGCACCCAACGTGATCCTTTTGGACAAATCTATACAGAAAGTTCTGAGGTATCACCGAGTAAGAAACTTATTTTGGTATTGCTTAGAGTGAACGCACTCTGTATTTGTTGTCACTACAAATCAAGACATTAAATCGATTATGACCACCTGGTTTAATATTATATAATGAATAATTATTTATTAAGTGAATCTTATTTATAGTTATTTATCAAGTGAATCTTAATTTTAACACACAGCGGAAAAAAATTCAGAAAAGTAACTATTCGCAAGAACTGTTTCCAATCTACGAGTCCTCAAAAAGACGTGTTTAATATTTAAACTTAAAATGTGGAGAAACACATTTTCTAATGATCTAAACAAAGAAAAACAAAATATAAATTATATTATATGTCATTAGAGAGCGTTTATTTTTAATAATTTGATGTTTTTATACAACTTTATATATTTTACTGTTTTCTATAAAACTGTGGTGTTAAGCGATTTAGTTTGGTTTGGTTGAATTTACGATGTGTTACTAGCAAAATCAGTCTTTTTTATTATATTTCTATCTTTGAATATATAAACATGCATGGGAGAATATTATCATAAGTTTCTATTTAGAGCTGTTGCTATATTACAGACACACGTCAATAGACCCTTTTATTGATAATGATATGACAGTGATTTTATGGTACATACCAGTGTGAGGATATAAAAAGAGTGATTATCTTCCTTGGTCGAGATAGTCAATATGATGAAAGCGACACTCCATTTCAGTCTATTTACAGCTACCAAACCGAGCGACTACTCTTATTATTTTACCATTAGATGAACCCCTTTATTATCTATTAGATGAATCCGGCTCGGTTGACCCTGGCGTCCTAAACATGGCTTCTCCAGAAACACAGAAGTGTCTCCGTATATAAGACCCCCACCGTTCTCCTTTCCTTTCACTCTGCATGACTGTGTAGACTCTACATGGGACACGTGTAAAAAATGTATCTATAAATTTTTGTGTACATCTTAGTAGTATAAAATTATCTCTGAGTATCAAGCATGTTTCCTTTTGACCATTCCGTTCCATCCTTGAAGTACGGTTTTATTATATCATCGATAGGATAATGTCGATAATATAGAAAACCTAAATGGGAGAATAAACATTTCTTGCATAGGTCTCTCCAATTATACCGGCTTCAGATTATAGCAGTGGTTTTGTTAGGTAGGATCCAATTTTTTTATATAATGGATGGTTCTTTGTTTGAAAATTGACCTCACTCATCCTACAGAACCACTGTAATTTTCACGTACATTGATAATGGTGAGAATAGCCGTTTCCATACAGGAAACATTCAGCATTCATTGTCCGAACAGTTAGTCTTACTGTCAGTGGTAATTTATAATGTCTTTTTTCTTAAACAGATTGTTCGAGAAATTAGATTTCTCAACTCCACCAACTTACCGTTCTTTCTAGTAATGATGGGAGATTACTTTTTAATGTTTGGTTTAAGATAGTGTGGGTAGACAATAATTTTGATTCATCAATATTTCCCATTCTCGTTAAATGTGCTATTTATTTTTGTGATTGTTGTTGTTGGACGTGATGTTTTTTGTTTTTTTGTTGTTTTTTTTATTTGGTAAATCTCTTTGTGCTTTTGTATCATCAGCCGATAGGGTCTTAGGAAGTATGGTCTTTTAATTAAAGGGTTCATTCATTTGCTGCCATTTTTAATTTTTTTTTATCGATAAAATTTTGTACATATAATTGAGAGTTTAGAACGTGTTTCCTAACCCTTTTTGGCCATGGCCTACCTAAGCAACTCTAAGATCCTGATGCCACCTCCCCTAACTCTTTATTCCAAACTGAACTCCTATTCACATGAAAGAAGCCTAAAGAGTCATTAACTTAGTTTTCTTTAAGAACTCGAGATTGCACATATGCAGTAGTATTATCATTTAATTTTAGAATTTTACAATATTTATAAAATTGCCGCCCTGTGAGGTGAGCGCCTCACTTTCAGAAATTTATTGAAAAGTTTAAGAAGTCGAATGGCCAGGTGGATACTATTCCTAAATCATACAAATAAGCAAAAATGCTTCCAGGTACATGCGACATTTGGTATTCCTGAACAGTACTTATTTTCTAGGCAGACGCACTTCCTGTTGTTTTTTTTTTTATCATTTCCGTTCAACACGTGTTGCTTTTAAGCAAACGTGTTTTCACATCCAACACTGTGTTCTTGCACAAAAGAGCCAAGCTCAGTTATGGAACTTTGTTAATCATGTTTGTAGTTAAGAGGAAGTTTAAAAACAAAATCTTCATATTTCTAATTTAAACATAAATGTTTAGGTTGAGAAACATTGGTCTGCAGCGAAGAGGCAAATTTCGCGAAATGAGGTTGAATTCTGCATATAAACTATTTACACATCTTTTTGGGTGTATTTGTAGCAGCAAATATGGATTCATCATCTAAAGAAAAACATAGAGATGTAGATTATTACAAATAAATTCGTGCTGAATATGCGATTTTTGGAGCAAGCTAAGTGGTGCCCAAAGCCAGTAAGGAGCAATTTAACGTATGAAAAGAACTGAGTGCGGATTATCTTCCCGAGAACAATCTTATTATATTTTGGCGATTCAGCTTGTCTTAATACTTGGCAGTTTATATTATAAAGTTATTAATGACATTCATGTCAACAAGATTCCAATAACTTTCCCAACAAAAAAAAGAACTAGAAAATCAAGCCAACCAGAACTGTTCATCAAAGAAATAACTAAACATGCGCGTGTTTTGATTAACTTCAAACGATAATAATTTGGCAAAATACTTTGAGTTAGGATATAATGAGACCCAGGGTGGGTGAAAATTTCTCGGGAGGGGTCTCTCCCTCGAGTATATGATACCCCAAATCTATACGTTACTATCTATGATACGCCACCCGAAGTTACGATACGTACCCCACACTCTACTACATCGCAATTTTCATTCAGTAGCATTCATATAAGATACAAATATCATTGTAACATAATAATGGATCATATGCAATAAAGGTGAACAATTCAACTAGAAACGTTAAAAATAAATACACTCTATCTAAATACAAATTAGAGACCTGTCATAATAAGTCATTCCATCCTCAATAAATCAACAATGCTTTGCAGCAATTTTTAACATCAACTTGAGATTTTTCGTGTTATAAAGTCGAATAATTAAACACTTTCAGCAATATAGGTAAAAACATTGGATTTTATATAGTGCTTTTTTTCGAGCATGTACCAATTAAATTCACGAATTTGGACGAAGAAAAGATAAAGGCCTCAAAATCTGCGAAAATGTGCTATCCTTTAATAGTCTGTTGTGCTCAGTTTAATTTGTAACATATATAAATGTAGGTAGAAGAATCAAAGGTTGATAAGATAGCGAGAGTCACAAAGCACTACTCGATACCCCCAATCAAGTTTCTCCTCAGTCGCGAGCGGGGTTCTAGAGTAATATGCACAGGCCCTGGTAAGACCAGTTCTGTCCACCTTCTGACGAGCACATATTACTTGTACCAAATGTTCCAAATGTCCACTTGCGAGCCTATTGTGCAAAATGCTACAAATATTATTGCCACGTATGTTACTGTTATGATACAGATGATTTAGAATAAAAAATGATTCCAGTTTCAAGCTATGTTTAGTATTTTTGAAAAGGTCTTTTCTGAGCAGTCAGCATTTCAGATTTAAGCTAGGTTTCGGATTTCTATACGATACGCGTTTCTTTTTTTTTAGTAATCACGCTTCCAGATTCAACTTTGGCGTCGTATGACTGAGTTTAACTTGTATTCTAAGCATATCTCCAGATTTGAGCTTGATTTGGTAATTCTGGACAGCACTTCGTTTCTCAGCAGGCATAATTTCCGATTGAATCTAGGTTTGCTATTTCTGAGCAACTCGTTTTTTGTTTGTTTTTTTTTGTTCTTTTTGGGTTTTTCTTGTTCAATCACACATATTCAATCTAGTGTTCGTAATTTTGAACAGCACTGGTTTCCTAAGCAAACGCTTCCAGATTCCATCTAAATTTGGTATTTCCTCTGTCGGATCGTCAAAGAGGAATCAATGTCTAGTGACTGTAGTCATTCATAGGCATATAAGAAATAAAAATTTACTACAGTCCCACAGGCAACTGCATATGTATTTATTTTAAATTATTTCATTATATGCGCTGTAGTTGGAAGTCTTATGTAACATCTGTTCTTCACAATAATATTCCTGAATAAATGATTTTTTAAATGAATAAAATATTTAAAATGCGTCGTTGCTATCATCAAAACTTTATTGATTTCCCTATAGATTATTAAAAAAATAATATAAAAGGTATTGATTTTCATATATATATATAAAAGTTTAATTAAAAAACGGACAAACTTAAAGGTCCATTGCTTATATTTTATTTCACCAGGCAAGGGATTTTTTCCTGGTTCCTCAGATCACATTTCCAAGCATAAAAGAAAATGGTTTAAAAATTTACATATTATTATTTTATACAAACTTTTGAGGGGTAGTTTTAAATTGATGTAAGGTGATAGAGAGAGGGGGAGGAGGAGGAAGACCAATATGATCGAAATTAGAGTGGGAAGGGAGAGATAGGAGATAGCAATATGTTTAAGTGTATTTTTATTAAAATACTTAAGAGTAAAAGAAGTGGGGTAAAGTGCCAGACATTTTACCTATTTAATAAGTCCTTTCACAGGAAAAGGAAAAAATCCAAAGAGAAAAAAGTGAAGAAAAGAGAGAAGATATAAAAGAAAACAAATGGGGAAGCAGGGGTGAAAGGAAATAAGGAGACAAAGGAGTAAAGGAAGAATAAATTAACATATATGAGTTAATTTCCAAAATTCAGATTAATATGATTTACAGTTAATACTTGAAAATATTTTAAAGATTACCAACAAAATAAAATAAAATAGGAGAAAAGGAAAAGAAAAGAAAAGAAAAAGAATATAAAATAAAAGAAAAAATATTAATATTATTAATATTATGAATAACAAATAATTGTTAAAAATAAAAATTAAGTTAAAATTTAAAATCTAAAATTTAAAATACACTTGAAGATGAACTCGTATGTGAGACCTGTGAGGTACCTTTTTACTCCAGGACAGAAAGTTAGAAGGTTAGAGAGGGCAAGGATCATCGTGAATAGGTTACAAAATTATCCTTGAATAATATATATATATATATATATATATATATATATATATATATATATATATATATATATGAGCTTTAAATAGATATATATAGAGAGAGAGATAGATAGATAGATATGTGAATTTCATATATATATGTGTGTGTGTGAAGTTCATATATATATATGTGTGTGTGTGTGTGTGTGTGTGCGAAGTTCATCTATATATATATATATATATAAATGGAGTCTAATAAGCCAATGTCCATTAATAAAGGGCTTGGCGAAATAAATTATTACTACATTAAATTATTATTACTTAAAGTGGTCTGTTTTTCCTTTAAATTATTAGCTCTGGATTTGCATTGAGTTCTCGGGATTTCATCCTTTTTTGGGCCTACCTATACGGATTACCAAATTCTTCTTAGCCTCTCTCTCTCTCTCTCTCTCTCTCTATATATATATATATATATATATATATATATATATATATATATATATATATATATATATATATATATATATATATATATATTTGTCATCCACAGACAGACTGTTTCGCTGTTTCACAGCTCATCAGTGTGGCGAGACGTCCGGTTGCCTCTAGCTAGGATCGAAACCCGAACGGAACTTCTACCACTAAGCCGTCGGCGCACGGCAGGGATGAAGGTGAATTTTAGCGTGTTTATTTTTAGATTTAGATAAACGCACAGTGACTGAGAGTGACTCAATTCTGCCGAAGAGTCGTGCTATATTTGCTTTAATAGTCACTGTTTACAAATGTACCCCTCACACCCACAGAGCTCAACCGAAATAAATTTTTCAGGAGCCAAGGTCATCCCATAAGTTCTGTCCGAATTTTAACTTTTTGTTAAAATGAACGAAATTTAAAGAGTATTTTATAATGTCTAATGGAGCTGAACATTATCTTTATGTTCAGATGCATTTAAACTGATCAAATCTTATTTCAGAGAACAATAAAATTAAATTTTGTTTGATTAAAACCCTGCTAACATTGAAGTAGCCAAGAATCATTTCAGGCACGTAATGCTTTATGAGTTCAAGAAAGGAAACGCAGCAGCCGAAGCGGCTAGAAACATTCACTCAGTTTATGGAGAGGAATGTGTGAATGAAAGAACTTGCAGAAGATGGTTTGCAAAATTCAGAGGTGGAGATTTCGCCCTTGAAGATGAAGATCGGACCGGACGTCTAGTTGAGTTTGATGAAAAGCTTCTTGAAGCAGCCCTTGAAGAAAATCCTGCTTTATCAGTTGAGGAATTGGCAGTGGTTCTCAGTTCAAACCATACAACTGTTCATCGTCATCTTCAACAACTTGGAAAAGCTCCTAAACTTGGAAAATGTGTGCCTCATGAATTATCTGAAAACAATCACAAATCCCGAGTTGACATCTGCTCTTCTCTCCATTCTCGCCAACTTGTTTCACCTGATTTGGGTAGACTTGTGACTGGCGACGAAAAATGGACCTTTTATCGAAATGTTAAGCGTCGTAGACAGTTGCTTGGTAAAGGGGAAGGACACCAGCCACATCCGAGAAGGGAACTTCATGGGCAAAAGTTTCTTCTTTCAATCTGGTGTGATTGTCAAAGAATAATCCACTTTGAATTCTTACCACCTAATGCAACAATTAATGCTCAAATATACTGTCAGCAATTAGAGCGTTTGAACCAAGCTTTGAGGAAAAAAAAGACCTGCTCTAGTGAATCGAAAACGGGTGATGTTTCATCAGGATAATGCGCGACCACACACTGCAAGAATCACGTCACAAAAGATCGAAAAACTTGGTGGGAAGAAAATTCCTCATCCACCTTATTCTCCCGACCTTGCTCCTTCAGACTACCATTTGTTTCGTGGTTTACAGAATAATTTGGAAGAAACAGCTTTTGTAACACAGGAAGATGTTAAAACTGACATTTGTGAGTTCTTCGAATCAAAGCCAAAAGAATTTTACAGTAATGGAATTAGTAAGCTTGTTAATAGATGGAAGGAAATCATAGATAATCAGGGAAAATACATTGTTGAATTAATCTGTAATGAAATGTAACATTTGGTCACTTGTTTTCTTTATTCCAAATTCGGACAGAACTTATGGGATGACCTGTTATATATATATATATATATATATATATATATATATATATATATATATATATATACGAACTTAATCTCAATGTTTCATGAGCTTCCGATACTTATATATGATTAATTAATTATGAACATGACAATTTCGTTTATGATCGATTTCATCTTTATTCTATTGTTAAGTTTGGAGAGTAATTATACATTTTTATTGGTCAAAGTAGAGTCCAAGAGTGTTATAAAAACCTAGGTGAATTCCAGTAAGATATATTTAATCATTTCTAAGATACAACGGTTCAGAGTTTAATCTAATCTTTTTCAAGATTTGAACAATTTTGCTGTTACACCGGTATATATATATATATACATATATATATATATATATATATATATATATATATATATATATATATATATATATATATATATATATATATATATATAAATGTGAACATTGAAGTCAACACTCAAAGGCGACAGGCTGTTTCATGCTAGACGCAATCGTCAGGCCGCCTTTAGATTTACATACGCTGTATCTCTGATATTGATCACTTTATCCCATAAATATACCGTACCTAAAACTATATTTTACACACACACACACACACACACACACACACACACACATATATATATATATATATATATATATATATATATATATATATATATATATATATATATATGAACTCCTATGTTAATCAATAATTCTGTACCCTAATAATGGAAATATATTTGTTTTATACAAAAATACTTTTTTCAGGATAATAAGCTTTCTTGTCTACGTATTTTATTTAGTTGAATATTAATCATGTAGCTTGAACATCGTATCATGAAAATTTCAGATTAAAAACTCAACTAATAACAGCATGTTAGGCCTATATGCATATTGATACACAGTTCATATATACATATGTATGTATGCATGCAATTTGATTTAAAAATCTCGCATATGGCATTTGCTCTACAGTGTGCGCCAGAACTAATGAATAAAAGGAAAGAAAAACGAAAAGTGAAACACCTCCAGATCTGAATGTGGCAATAAATGAGGTCTACGGTTGAATAAAACTTTGACTGCTGTATTCCCGTTTTGATTGGTCTGAAATTTTAACGAATCAAAATTTAGGATGAATTGCTTGACTCCAAAAAAGAAAAAAAAACAACGAAAGAGACGAGAAAACAAAATCAAAACGAAACAGACAACCGATACACGGCTACAAAACACAGACGTTTAAAAAATTATGAACGCCATATTTAAAATGAAGTCAACGTTCATAGCAATAAATAGAACAGGCCGTAGATTAAAAGAGGCGCTTTCTCGGCGCTTTTAGATAGTTCCTTTTTCTTTCGTTGACTTTTTGTTTACAATTAATCTTTTATGATTCCAAAGCCGTTCGTAAGAACTTATTTAAATATATCTGTGTGTATGCGACTGTTATTCCATTTGTGAAAAATTATTGGTTTTATTGATTATATGCGGACACAAAAGCGGGTAACGTAAAATCTAAAGTCAAAGAGGACATTTAAGTTTTACTGATTTCTTTAATGTCTTACAGATTGTTACTTATAAACTCCGTGATTTTGTAATCATCATCATCAATAAAATTATTATTATTGTTATTATTATTATTATTATTATTATTATTATTATTATTATTATTATTAAGAAGAAGAAGAAGAAGAAGAAGAAGAAGAAGAAGAAGAAGAAGAAGAAAAAGAAGAAGAAAGAGCCTTCTTATTGGCAGTTCCTGTAAACTGTAATGCAGATCTTTAAAAAAAACTATCAAAATACAAAGATCTTGAAGTGGAAATCTCAAAAGAATGTGGCACATGAAAACATCAATAATTTCAGTTGTGGCTGGTGTCCTGGGTTTGATTCAGAAAGATTCTGACAGACTCGTTGAAGGGTTCCCTGGCAACCCATACCTTAAAGAAAAACAAATTGTTCTTATAAGCAGACCTCACAGGTTACGAAGAGCTTTATCTATATAAAATGGGTTTGCTTTTAAGTTATTTTATTTTTATTTATCCTTAGTTTTTTTACAAAAATGTTTAGTGGAAAATGGCATGATTCCATTTCCAACCTTAGGTTTCTGATTGGGACCCGGAAGGAAATGATTATACAACAGAAATAATAATAATAATAATAATAATAATAATAATAATAATAATAATAATAAATTCGAATAAAGGGACCATTGAGACGTAACTTTTAATCATTTCACCCCAAGAAAAGCGATAAAGCTATTAAGATGCAAGGGGTTACTGAGAGTGGAAGAAATTGAAGACAAGACTTTAGTGTGGAGAAAGGACAATAAAAGAACAGATTTCAAGGAAGACAAAAATGGCGACTGGCATTGAAACTTAGGAAGAACGGAGGTGGCAGGGAAGCAAGAAATTGAAAGAGAGTTCCGAAGGGGAGAAAAGCGATAAAAGAAATTATTAGAATAGAACTTAGGGTTACATCAAGCTATTTTAACATTAAAACATGATGTCTGTTTGCCAGTCTTGTAGGATTCTTAAATTCATGCAGTCGTGGTACCAAGATGGAGAGCTTCATTTCCATAAATGATTGAAAAGAGAGATTAAAGCCATATCACAGCAATGGGAAAATTACTAAAGTCGAGATGCCACAGCAGACACTTCTTTGGGTCTTGTTGAGAATATCGAGATATGGAGGAGGGGCATTAGGCCAGATATGATAGCAATATTTAGTGTACAAGCGAATGATAGATTTATAAATGAGCAAGATGGATTCTTATCTGGCATAGCACAGTGAACCATAAATATATGATGGAATCTGGCGATAAAAAATGTCTGGCACGGCACAGTATACCATAGAAACACCTTGATCCTATTCTTCTGCTATTGGTTTGAGTAAAAAGAATGATATTTTTTCAATTATTCAATTTACGTTCACATTTATGCCAACATAGCAAATCAGTATAGAGTACCCAATGAGGATCAAACACATATATCGTTGGCTGCGTGACATATCTTAAAAATAATTTCATCCTTGATAACGGCTAAAAGAATAGCGCTCGGACATTGTTGTATCTTGAGTTTCCGAGATAACAGAGGGAAATAAATAAGGAAGACAAACTTGGAGGTAAGTAATGAAATAGAAGGTTTACTACACGAAGGTCCGCTTAGTAATTGACCTAATGCTAACACAGAGCGGAATGTGGCACAAGGCCGGTTTTACATGGGTGTTTCCGAGCCCGTAGGCTTGGGCAAAAATTCCCCGTAGACACCGCAATAATGAGGTCGGGTGTGTCTACCTCCCCAGACGAGACTCTGCCCTTCTGTATAGCCTCGTCTAGGTTCCTCTCTACCCAAAGGCAGAGAGTTTGACAAGCAGTAAGAGCTTAGAACGCGGCTAAAACCGAATGCAAACTCTCCTCAACTCGGCTTATTTACATTAAACGGACGATTCCGTTCATTTATGTTCTATATGACAGACATACAAAACATTTGGACAATTTCTGCATAATTTATGTCCAGAAAAGAAAACAATCAGAACACAACAAAAATTAAATGAAAAAACTTATCCTCAGTACTTTGTCAGTTGTTGTTTTTTTAATGAAACTTGTATATAAGCCATTTTTTTTGTTTTTGATGCTCATGGAAGGCATTTAGGTTTAAGATCAAAAGATGAATAATAGACAAGAGTTCAAAATTTCAGCTTTTATATCCTGTTATTTACATTTAGATTTGTTAAACATCTTAGGACCTTTTGTATCAGATCAACCCACATTTAGGGGAGCAAAAGTAAAGGAACGTATAGTCTTAAAGTAAATATCATTTAACATTTGATGGCGTAACCCTTGCTTGCAATAACTGCATCAAGCCTGCGACACATTGACATCACCAAACTTGCATTTTTCCTTTGCGATGATTTTCTAGACTTTTAACGCAGCCTATTTTACGTTTTGTTTGTTTTGGGGGAGTTTCTTCCTTCAGTCTCCTCTTCAAGAGATGAAATGAATGCTCTGTTGGGTTATAATCTGGTGATTGTTTTTAATATTCCAAAATTACACATTAAAAAATGTCATTCATTTGTGAATAAGTCCCGAACGCTTACTTAAAATTTAACAATTATTTAATTTTTGCAAGAATTTCCAAATCATTGGTTTTCATCTCAAAAAGACGATCGAATTTCCCATACTTATTTATGGCCCTGCTTTGACAACAGAAAAACAATATTTTTAACCAAAAGTTTGAAAAAGGCTTAAAAAAATTACATAAAAATGCCTTCGGTCTTTTCTCTTAATAATAACATAAAGTGTTTGATGATAGAACTTTGTCCTTATTACGTTTAGGTATCTGTTCATCATGTATGGTGATCCTTTTAATGAATAAGCTTAATAGAGAAAATGTCCCTTTCGGCAGGGTTTAAACCTGCGTCTCACTTGTCGAAGAAAATATCACTAAGTCAGTTTTTGTTACAAAAAGTGGGTGCCTACTGAAACCAGCGTATCCATTAAATATAAGTTTTAAGTATTTATATATATATATATATATATATATATATATATATATATATATATATTATACTGTTACATTAGAACATGCAATATGTAATAACTTGCATGTTTTAATGTAACAGTATATAATAAATATTTATTGCTTTACTCTTGTATTGAGCTCTTTTTTAAATTGATGATATGAACGTTTGAATTTTATTATTTTCGTCCTTTTACATTTGTATATATATATATATATATATATATATATATATATATATATATATATATCACATGTCATACATATATATATATCACATGTCATACACACACACAGACATATATATTTATATATATATATATGTATGTATCACATGTACAGCAACCTTCACTAAACTCACTACTGTTGTGATGGTTGCTGTACATGTGATGTCCCTACGACCTTAATATGTTACCTAACTTATGACCATGACTATATCTATGAGAACTTTTTTTTAATTCTGAATTTGTGGACGTACGCAGGCATTTATTTTAATTAAACAACGGTCAACTCCTTTATAATATATGAAGAATAGAAGGAAAAAATGGTAGGCCTTGATGCCAACTGCAGAAAATAAAATGCCAGCGGGAAAAGTATTTTTTTAAGTTTGATAATAATATAGGAAGAAAGAACGTCTGAATGTTTGGTAAAATGCAAATGTGTTGGGCCTAAAAATGGCATTGAGGCGTCAGAATTGAAAAAGTAAAAACAAAAATGAAGTAGACAAGAACGAGAAGTAAATGTCAGGGAAAGAAAGATGGCGAAGGAAAGCGAATATAACGCGAATCGGTTCTTATGAATGCGTGAGAAATCTTTTTGGTAAAATGGAGAAAAAAGTCAACAGAATATGAGAAAAGTGTGTAGCTGTTAATAAAAGAAAAGAAAAACCAATAGAACTCATAATGTGTAATAAGAAGAATATCTTAAGAACGAGAATAAAAACGAACGGCATTTTAAATAATAATAAAAAAAAAATAACCAGTGAACAGTGAAAAAACAATGAATAAATTAAAAATCAAACTAAAATAAATGAGCTAGAAAAGAAGGACAATTTAAAATCTCCTAAATAAATGAACCTATAATCTATTATAAAGAAAGAATATGTACAGCATCCGTTTCTATCAGAATTCGCCCACCAGACGTCGCTTATATAAAATACGAACCGTGCCATTGTGAAGCTGACAAAAGAACACGTGAAACATTCAAACTCAAACCATCGCGATTCCACCGGTCTCTACCAAAACTACCACCACTGATTACTCTAGCTACAACTATTCCAGTCATTCTTTTTGATTGTTTGTTTTGTTTCATCGTATCAACGAATCAGATATCACCTTTTTCTAAACTTAAAGTAAGCTCTTCTTAATGTTTTTTTTTATTCATGAATTTTTTCATCAAGGAGATGAGCTACTTCCTAGCATTTTCTGACCTTCTCTTTTCAGACCTTTCTTTTTAATAGAAAAGCTTCTCGGTATAAAGTTGAAAAAGGCTGTATAACCACCTGTAGCTTTTCTCTCTTCGTTGTTCTGAATCCAGGATTTATTCATTTCAGTTCCGGTCGATTCGCGCATGCGCGAGGCCCTGGATAAGCCGCCCAGGGAGATGCAAGTGCGTACGTATCTTTATATCTTTATTGTTCACACCTTCTGCACAATTGATGCTTTTCTTTTGATTTAGTAGAAAATAAAAAAGGGAATTACTTCGCATATCATAACTGCACATGTTGTTGTTAAAGAGAGACATTACATTTTATAAAAGTTCAAAATATTCCGATACTTCTTGACATCTTATTTTGTTATTCGTTCGTAGTGTGATGTGTTAAAAGTAGCTTTTTCTTTAGAAATTTCGATGATCTCAACTTTTCTCAGTGTTTTGAGCGTTGCTTGCCGGTTTCTACTTTTCTGTTGCATTGTCCGGAAAATACAGTCTGATTTTAGAATCAACATTTAATCCTGTTTAAATCAATCACAATTGGAACCCTGAACATTTATAGATGTCTGCCATCGAGTTACAAGGTTATTTATGCCTTTACTATAAAACTCTAAAAATTGGGACGACAAGGAATATTTGAATGCAGCTTCGGCATCTTCTTTGCAGTGGGATGTCTTTTGCTTTAAATAATTGTCAAGATGCTTGAAAAAGTGGTAATCAGTGAGCGAGAGATCAAGGGAATATGGTGGATGTGGCAAAGTCTCATATCCCAAGACGATATGCTTCTGCGGTACTATCCTAGCATCATGGAGCCGATCATCTTCATGAAGCAGAATTTCAGCTTATAGATTAAGAAGGACTGAACCCATTTTGCTTAATTAAATGTGTATTTCTTCCAGTTCCTGGCAATAGATTTGGGCAGTGATGCTCTGGTTGGATTCCACAAAGCTATAATGGATAACACCAATGGCGGACCACTAGACAGTCACAGCTATCTACTGTTGGTGCAATTTCGGTTTTAGAAAGTTTACGATTCTCATAAAGGATGTATTTTCTCATCACAAGTCACTACATACATATCGAACACACTTCAAAACGTCGAACAATTTAAATTTCACTGACGTGGAACACATTTATCGATTTTCTTCACATGCCAATTTTCTTTGATGGTTCATTATTGTTAAAATGCTGAAATGTTTGATCCGTTGTTGCTTTTTTTCCTGACAAGTGTTCTCTACTGTCTTACCTTTCAAGACTTGTATCCCCACTGAGGAAATTCAGAAACCAGTGTCTTACTGTCCGATCACAAATAGATCCTGGCCTCCATGCTTTGTTAATGTTGGCAGCGTTTTGAGAAACATTCTTAACTGAACCATAGCGGATATTTATGCTACTGGATGTAAAAATAAGAATTCTTCTAATTTGCCACCGCATGCCTCATCCTACGGCTGATATTGATTTTGTACCCAGATCCGAAGGAGGCAAATGTCTTGCAAAACTACAAAAATTGTTCTTTAAGGACACCTAGACATTACGGAAGACTGGGTGAAGATCTGTATCAAAGGATGTGAAAGAAATATAAAATTCTATTCAGCAACAATAAAGAAAGCCAAGAAATTAAAAATAGAATTTCAAGTAGATGAAGAAGAGCAAGTAAATCGTAACACACCGACTGCAGCAACAAAGGACATCAAAAGAAGGCAAAAGTAAATGCATTGGACCAAAAGCAGAAACGATTGCCAAATAAGCTTCTTCATAGTCAATACACTGCCCGTACAAAACAAGGTGTTTAGACAAAGCACATGACCATCAGTGGTAACGTAGTGCAGCATTAAAAGCTTTATTCTTGGCACACATAAACAATGCTAGAAATTATCAAGCAAACATACGACAAAATTGTGTTGAGCCAAAATGCAGATTCTGTGATGAATCTTGTATCAGGCTGCACAGTATAAAAAACTTGACATGAGAGGATGGACCAATATCTGCACTGAAAAATCTGTAACTTTTATGGGAAGCAAACTACAATAAATATCTATGATCACCAATTGCAGACACATGACCTGTAACATCAATCGACCAGACATAGTGATCAAAGTCCACAAAACAGAATCTGCATTCTTATTGATGTTGCAGTTACAGAAAACTGAAATGTATCAAAATACAAGGATCATGAATTCAAAATCACAAAAATTGGCACATGAAGAGATCAATAATCCCAGTTGTAGTGAAGGCCTTGGGTTTCAGTGAAAAAAACTTCTGATAGTTCCAATGAAGGGTTTCCCTGGTAACCCATGCCTGAATAAATACAAAAATGTTTTCACAAGTACAGCTTACAATTTACCTAGAGCTTTATCTATGTAAAGGTATGAGCTGTGAGATTGTTTTATTTTTATATGTTTCTTTTACAAAACTGTTCATTAAAATATCTAGGTCTCTGGATGAGACATGGTAAGCAATGATTATAGAACGGAAATCGAAGGAATAATAATAATAATAATAATAATAATAATAATAATAATAATAATAATAATATCATCATATCATAATTCTGAGTGTTTTTAATTCCTTTGCATGGACGTAAAGCCCTCTTATTACCTCATCTAAACAATGGGCTATTCCTGTTTTTATTGCGAGGCCCTATGAAAGAAAATATACACTTGTTCAAATTAATTGAAACAAAATGAATAATTCCGTTATTTTGCTTTTTGTATTTTCCAATTAACATGGCCAAGTGCACATGTTAGTTCTTCGTATGTCAATTCCACGACGTCGGTCCTTGTATATTGACCACAGATTCTCGATTGAATTTAAATCAGGATAGTTCTGCTTTGTCCTTTTTGTTTTAGATTTTTTAACATACGTATCTAGAGTTATAGGAATCTTTTATTTTCCACGCATATTGTGGGCATGTTCTTATTTGATGTTATTGAGTGTTGGCCTTTGCTTTTTTATTGTTAGTGCTTCCATAATTTTTAGTCTTTTTTTACATGTGAATAACCTTGTATTTTCTACAAGTATGTTGCGGATGGAGTTTGGTAGGTTTCCGTGTGTGTTTCAAAGGATCCTAATTGCGTGATAATTAGAGATGTAGCATGAGCCTACTTGATAGGCACGTAGTCGTATGTCCAATATAATTATTCATGAATTTTGCTTGATCAGGTAAACAGTATTTATGAAATTTAAAGACACTCGCATGTCAATTACTGATCATATATATATATATATATATATATATATATATATATATATATATATATATATAAGGAAAAACTTCCTCGAAATCTCGATTATAAATTATAATTTATTTCGACGATTAAGTTTTAATACTTGTCTCATCAGACCGAAAATACAAATGGTTTAATTTTACAAAATGGTTCAATATATATTCAAAAGACCTACTTGGATTATACTTTCCACTTACGGATTATATATATATATATATTTCAAATCATTTACCCGCCATGTTGGCTGGGGCTTCAGAATAGGCCGGCTGCACCTCTGCAGAGTGATATGAACCCACCTAATGAGGCGTCCTGGCTATGACGATAAACTACATGCGGCAGCAAGGCTACAAATCAGGAAGTTTTGCTTAGGTGAAACCACCTCTTAATTGCTGATGTTCTCATGTCCACACTGACCGAAGTGGTAGCACCTGTTAGGGTCTCAACTATGGGCAAATAGTTTACCCCCAAACTCGGATCAAAACACTATGAAAGTGTAAAAATAGGTTTTAATACCAGCAATACATTTTTGGAAAAATCATTACCAGCCATACATTTTTGGAAAAATCATTACCAGCCATACATTTTTGGAAAAAGAAATATTGTTGGTATTACATAACTCATTGATGTTTATATGCCGTAAAACATAACAAAACAAACCAAACTAAAAGTGGATGATATAATTTCTCAATACGGTAATACTCTACCAAAATTTATCAACCAAATGAGAATATCAAAATCAATTTACCTAACAAACGTGTAACGTGTAATCACTGAAAGCAAATTCCCCACAACAACCCTCTTTACAAAAGATATATCTTTGAAACCGGATCTACAAACTGTTTCCTTACAAATAATATATATTCTATTCATACTAATCTATTGTAAAAAATCTTGTCGGCAATAAGTTCTTGATTCTTTTAATGTTCTCTCTCCTAATACTGTTTTTCTCGTATTTTCTAAAACTCAGTAACTAATTGCTTCATAGTGGCTTTATTGACTTGGATCACCTTTATGTAACTATTTAATACCTAAAAAGATTTCCAACGAAAGACTTTCAGATTTAATTCACTTTCAAAAAATAGACATAGGGACGTGTAACTTAAGAACGCTACATCTTTGCAACCATTTTGGAAATACCAAACCAGAAATGAATAGATTAAATGTCAACATTATAGGCGTATGTGAAACTAGGTGGGCAAGTAATGCGGACTTCCTAAGAGACATGTACAGAAGCACACACCGGTTAAGATAAAAAAAAGTGTAGGATTAATAATGGATAATGACATGAAGAAATGTGTCCTTCGATACTGTCAGTTCTTGGACATAATTATTTAGGTAAACTGGAAGAAAAGACCTTTAACATAACAATTATTTTTGTATACGTACCAACATCACAGAGCACGAAAGAAGATAGTGATAGCTTTTACAGCTTACTGATAAGCGCCAAGGCTCAAGGTAAATCATAGGAAATTATTGTTCTCAAGGGGGACCAAAATGTCAAGTTCGGAAAAAAAGGAGGACGTGAAATCGTTGAAATCGTAAAGCCATAATGCCACTGGAACGTGAAGAATGACACGGAGCGAAAGTGAAAGTGAAAGTGAAAGTGAAAGAGAAGACTGAGAATGGGGAAGATTGAGGAAAGGACGAAAAAGGAACAGGTTTCAAGAAGACAGAAGATAGCGATTGATGTTTGCCCCTAAATCTTTTGAAGATTTTAGTTATCAGGGAAGCCATAAATCGTGAGGGAGTTCCACAGGTGGGAAGTGCGAGAAAAAACTGTTAGGGTAAAAGTGGCGGTTGTATCTAGCTAGTTCAACAGTAAAACGGTGAAACCGAGTTTCCAATATAGTAGTTTGCTTAAATTCATGTAGTGGAAACACTGATAAAAAAAAGGCTCATCGGAACAGTTGCCATGAAAATATTAGTAGAAAATATAGATGGAAACTCCTACAAAAAAGGAAAGCGATAAAAAGCATTAGCTATCAACAGAAATTATGGTTGTCAGCAAGAGAAAAAGCCTAAAATGAGAACTTCGAATTGTAACTGTCAACATTGAACAAGAAGAGGCGTTTAAATAACTGGGAAGTCTTTTAACCGAGGATGGACAATGCGAAATTGAAATCCGAACGCGCCTCGGATTATCGAATGATTCTTTCCAAAAACTAAAAATACTAAGAAAAAAGAAACGGAAAAATTTCGGTAGAAGCAAAAAAAAACAAGTGCTGAATCTTAATTCATGGAAAGCGAGTGCTGAACAATAGCAGCACAGATGATGAATTAAATGGAGAAAACTGAAATGTGGTTCTGGCCGAACAGAATAAGCAATGAGGAAGTCTTAAAGAAAAAGGAAACGAAAAAAATAACTTTTAGCCAAAATCAGGAAGAAACAGCTAATATTTCTTCGGCAGACAACGAGGAAGAAGAGCTTGGAAAACTTAAGTCTCACATGGCATATCGAGAGCGAGAAAGATAGGGGGAGGCAGCGGGCAAGCTGCTGTAAACGGCTGGAGGGAACGAGGAGCGTAGGAAAAGAAAAAGAAAAACTGCTAAGAGCCACAAAGGATAGAAAATTATGGAGAACCTACGTGAAGGCACGCTGTACATAGAAGAAGAAGAATTTATTATCAACTTATTTCAGATTGCCCTAGAGATCTGTCCAACTTGCCCAAATGCATTAGCATCTAAAATATCAACTGCAAACGACACTGTCATTACAGGGTATCTCCTATAGCATAGTAAGCAAATTGCTTTCCTTCTCAACCACCATTCTATGGCTTGCTGGGCCTATGTCCGTTTAATATCAACAAATATTCGTCAAGCAAACACTAGAGACATGGTGGATTCAGCAGTTATTCGGACGGCTTTCAGTTAGCATTACGAAATCTGCGAAGGACGTACCAAAGAGAATACAAAGCTGTGTCATGAATAAAATCCTGATATATCGAATATAACACAGTCAAGAGCAAATGTTGACAACGGAAGCTTCTATTCGACGAGCTGGCCTCCGGCCAACGTGCCACAAGGGCACTATGGATCAGACGGAGTGATTCCTTAAAGATATATCCTTCTGGCATCAGTTTAAAATCGCGCCTTCTCTTTTGTTATCGTTTATTATTATCGTTCGGATATGGCAAGAAAAAAGGCGTCAGTTTAAACTAACGCTAGGAGAATATGGGGCAAAATACTAACCTCTTTTTTTGTTGTTTATCTTACTTGATCATATTGTTTTCTCTATATAATGGACACAACTGCAGATTCTCGTCTCAAACACGCAAAATCCTACACACTCCTCTCTCCACGTAATACCATATACACAATATCAGTTTAAATTATGCAGACATAACATTTTTAATCATTTCATCCCAAGCAAGGTAATAAAGCCAGTATGATACAAGAGGTTACTGAGTTTTAGAGAATATGAGATAATAGTAGTTTATCTCATATTATATAAGGAGAGAGGACAATAAAAGAAGGAAAATTAAGAAAACAGAAGATGACAATTGGCATTGTATTTAAATTTTTGAAGATCAAAATTGACTGGGAAGCATGCGGCCAGGAAAGAGTTCCACAAGGGAGAAATTAGCATAAAACTTACGGTTTCATCGAGCCATTGCAACTGGAAAATGTTGAAACATTGCCGACAATCTAGTAGTGCGCTTAAATTCATAAAGCCTAGGTACCATAGAGGAAAGTTTATCAGAACAATTACCATGAAAGTATTTAATAAAAAGACACAGGAAGTTACGTTGCGGTCCTGGGAAGGGACTGACGGCGAGATGCCAAATCGGGACCAGTAACATTGCTGATTCTTCTTTGGATTTTATCAGGATTATGCGCACATGTATACAAAAGCGGATAGATGTGGACGCGTGCGTACAGGAATTAAATAAATTGAGAAAGAAGTTACCATGAAACGTTTTGCATCTATGCGCGACAAGGCACTACAAGAACCCCAATATTTTGGAACTGTTGATCTTTTATATCTTTAGGTTTTATTAGAATACTTATAATCGCTTTTTGAAACAAACATTGCCGAGGAGTGAAGGTAGTTTGAATAATAGCGGCGTCAATGGAAAAACCGTCTTCTTGACACTCCGTTTATTTTTATTTTTTTTTTTTTTTTTTTTTGCGAGCACAACGGTTCAAATTTTCCCAGTTTTCCAGAAGCCTTCGCTAAAGAGGCTCCTGTCCTATGACTGTTGGCATATAAGTGGTCTGTGCTAGACGCTACTGTGTCTGTTTGATAGTGATGCATGCTGCTACAAGATTAATTGGTAAAAGAGTTCCGCGAAAACAGATGTCTAGGACCTTAATGTAGTGTATACATGCTCCATTTGATCAAGCGCCGTTTGAGAGGTCCGAATTGCCGGGCTTCGAATTTAATGTCGGTACGTGCTACGATTTTAGCAACAGTGACCAATCCCTATTCGCTTACACTAGGACCTTAATGTAGTGT
>OZ038487.1:57720733-57728233 GCA_964036315.1 Acanthosepion esculentum | reverse complement strand
TTTATTCATGTTCTGTTTTTGTTGTTGTTTCGTATTCCTTCCTTTCTTCCTTTATTCTTTCTCATGATTCGTTTTTCTTTCTTTCTTTTCCAGCTTTAAAATTATTTTCTCTACTTTCAATCATCATCACTGTTCAGTTCTATTGCCGTTCTTTATGCACCAATGTCACTGATTCACACAACCATTAGATTTTTTCTTCTGTTATCCTTGTCTTCACCCACTCTCGCTTCTCTGTTTCTTTCTTTCTTTTTCTTTTTGTGTTGTAAACAATTCCTTCTTGAAATATATTTTATCAGCAAGTATTTTACAAGTATAAAAACCGTCATCTCAGCACTAATCCTCTAAAACGGGATGTATAAGAAAAATAAATTTTGCGCATCGACGAACAGAATCCTGTAAAAACGGGTCGGTATTTTTTATTTCTCAACGCATTCAATTTTAATTGCCTCTCTGCACACTGACAATAAAAAGAACACCTTTTTTTTATCAAAATCAGGAAGAAATATTCTGAACTGCGTTATGAATATTTCTAAAGACACTGGCCGTTTGCATTGAGTGTGTTTATTCTACCTTTTTTCAGTTATAAACATTTAATAAACAATAATAAATGATTACCCTTCCCCAATTCTAAAGGTGGCACGATCATAAATGATAATTTCACTTTTACTGTCTCAAAAACTAAGCTAATTTATACCAACATCGATCAAACCCTGAGAATTTTTTTTCAGTCACGATGAGCGATTCCATTTTCAATAAGGCTTCGTGTTTGAACGTCTATCTCAAACACCTTGACTTATTGCTGATTCTTTTTCTTTCTAAATAATTTTTCTTTCAATATACTGTTACTCATAAGCCCAATGAAAATGATTACGAGGAAAAAGTGTCGATGAATTTCATTGCATGAGTACAAACTGGGAAAAAGAACTATTTTTGCATCAAATCATTACATGCGATGAGAAATTGATACTCGAGATTTATTGCTTTAAAATATAGTAATTGTGGCTGAGAAATGGATACTCTTTGACAACAGTAAGAGAGTAGGCCAGTGGTTAGATGTGAGTGAATCACCAAAACAATACCCAAAACCTCTCCTGCAACCTAAAACGTTAATGGTTACTGCATGGTGGTCTTTCAAAGGGTTATTTATTATTTATTCTTGCCTCAAGGGAAAACAACAACAGCAACCTCATATTGTGACGAAATTGATTGTATACACACAGAAAAATTGAAAAAGAAACACCCTAGACTTATGTATAGGGTGGACCCAGTTTTGCTGCACCCCAACGCACGGACACACGCTCATGAGTCAACTGTCCAAGAAATGCAGAGCCTGAATTATGAAATTTTGCCTCTTTCTCTATATTCTCCTGATATCTCTGCTATTGATTTTCACTTATTTAAGCATTTTTAGCTTTTTATACGCAATAAAACATTCTCCAATAAGGTAGAGATAATCGAAGCATTTGAACAGCTTATCACGTCAAAGGATGATAATGTTTTTCAAGATGGGATCAAGAATTTACTGGTAGGTTGGAGAACAATCATTCATCAACATGGTGCGAATTTCAACTAAATAAATTAGTTATTTCACATTTCAGAAGTGTTTTATTAATTTCCTATAAAGTGCGTCATTTCATGTGTGACACATAAATAAGTTATTTAACATTTCAGAAGCGTTTTATTCATTTTCTATAAAGTACATCATCTCATGTGTGACAACCTAATAAATTAGTTATTTAACATTTCAGAAGCGTTATATTCATTTCCTATAAAGTGCGTCATTTCATGTGTGACAACCTAATAAATAAGTTATTTAACATTTCAGAAGCGTTTTATTCATTTCCTATAAAGTGCGTCATTTCATATGTGACAACCTAATAAAAAAGTTATTTAGCATTTCAGAAGTGTTTTATTCATTTACTATAAAGTGCGTCATTTCATGTGTGACAACCTAATAAATAAGTTACTTAACAATTCAGAAGGGTTTTATTCATTTCCTATAACATGCGTCATTTTAATGTGCGGCAACCTATTAGATTTTGTAACAAAATACGCTATCTCTACTGTCAGCAATTAACATTGTTAACTGTGGATATATTAATAGTTTTCATTGCTACAACCGTTACATTTCCTCGATACATGTGTTTGAGTAGATATCATTGTTTTTTGTTTGTTTGTTTGTTTGTTTTTGATTTTTTTTATTAGACAAGGTGAATCTACGTCTACCGGACTTGAATTCGAGAGTCTTAATAAGGAATCCTCGATTGCGACTGTGTTAGAATGCATCCTCCTTATATTAAGAAAAATCACTTTCGGTCCATGTTGTGTAGGATCCACCTAATCTGCATAGGTGACTACCAACTATATAAATAATGGTTGGTACCGGAAGACGAGGAAAAGGGAATCACGAGATCCAACTAGAGACTCTGATCGACTGCGACTAGTCAACACATTCTCCAGGAACGTCTTCTCAGAAATATACAGAAATGCTATATGTACTTATTGTGTACACTTTCTTGTTATAATACATTCTTGTTCTAAGTACATTTTGTGTTGCATTATTATTCCATGCAATAGGCAAGATTCAACATTGAGTCAAGACTCAACAGTCCAGAAACGTACAGTCACGAAAAGTGTTCAGATGAGTCCAACCTCCAATCACTCTCTTTAAGAAATATAATCTTTTTGTTTGTATCTTTCGAAACATCTACCCGTTAAATTTATTTTCGTATCCGACAAGAAATTGTGGATAGCGATGTTCTGAAACAAACTGAAAAGGCATAGCACAAAAAAAGAAAAGTTATCGTCCTCCGGTTTGGTCATATATATATATATATATATATATATATATATATATATATATATATATATATATATATATATATACTCCTTTCAATTTTTAACTCTTCTCTTCAACAGGATTGGGTAGGTTCGCCTATCATCCAGTTCACAAACCTCCCCGGCTTTATATAATATATATATATATATATATATATATATATATATATATATATATATATATATATATATATATATATCACATATATATATATATATCACATATATATATATATATCACATATATATATATCACATATATATATATATATATCACTGTTCCCGCCAAAATAATAGTTAGAAGAAACTACAACAATCAACCCCAACATTGAACAAATAGCTTTAATTACCTTCGCAAACAAAAACAAAACTATTAAATAAGCTATATGAACAAATTTTTACTACGTTAATAAAAACACCGATCAAAATAAAAATAAATAAATATATATGACAAGAAATAAAAATAAAAAATAAATAAAACAAGCAAAATAATTTAACCCAAATAAATAATAAACAAACTACTTCGGGTAAAATAACCGCCAAAATAGACTACCCACAATGCAGCACTGACACGTATATATAAATAGCCGAGAAAAATAACAGCACTCTTGACCTGACGATTGCATCTAGCATGAAACAGACTGTCGCCTCTAAGTGTTGAATTCTATGTTCACTTTTATATATATATATATATATATATATATATATATAAATTCCCAAGAGGATAGAATCCAGGTAGAACTCAATGTCCAGGACAGAGTAAGAATATAATATAAAAGGCTCAAACACTAATATTTCATGGTTATAATTTATTACATTGGAATCGTAATCACGATCCAATTCACCAGACCTCCGAATTCAAAAAGAAATCGGAAAATATAACTCCGGATATAAAAAAAAAATTAATGAGAGTATTTGTGTGGGAGTGGGAAACAAATGTGAGAGGGAAATGTATGAAAGCTCTAGAGGTGTAACAGAAGAAAGATGAACAGGAATGCCTAAAGATGAAGTTGGAGATTAAAATTTAACAGAGCGAAGTCTTAAAGAGAGGAGTTAAATAACAGTTTAAATGAGTTAGATACAGATAAATATGAATTATTTTCAGATGCATAAATCACTACAGATTCGCTGACCTAAAATTTAAATTAAAAAACTGACACCGGAAATGTGTGGATACATTTGTGGTGACATTACACGCAATAAAAAACGATATGATCTAAACGTATACGTACATACATATATATATATATATATATATATATATATATATATATATATATATAAATATATATATATATATGCGCACATATTTACACTGTATATATTGACACACACACCTACACACATACACACACACACACACACACATACACACATATATATATATATATATATATATATATATATATATATATATATATATATATATATATATTCACCCCAAGCAAGGAAATAATGCCCCCAAAATGCAAGAGGTTACTAGAAGTGAAAGAGAATGAAAATATACAAGTTTTCCAGAAACCCAATTCTACACAGGGAACAAATGATGAAGCTCTACTTCTGTTAAAAAAAAGCCGGGGAGGTGTGTGAACTGGACGATAGGCGAACCTACCCAATCCTTATACAGTTGAACTAGACTTCAGAAGGAGCCAGTAATCCAAATTATCAGCCTCTACTCATATGCAAAAACCAGCGGGTACTGTGACTTTAATGCTTCCATATGGAAAGAACAGTTTTAGATTTCCATTCAGTCGGAAGTATATTTAAGGCCAAATTTTCGACGTAGTATAGAGATTCTAAATGACCTTTAGAAATGACCAATATCAGCTACATGTTTTCCTCATCAGGGTCATTTAATATTCGCTACATGTCTTCCTTGTCCAAGTTATTTTATATTCGCTTCATGTTTTCCTTATCCAAGTCATTCTATATTCGCTACATGTTTTCCTTATCCAGATCATTTAATATTAGCTACATATATTCCTTAACCAGGTCATTTTGTATGGGCTACATGTTTTCCTAATCCATGTCATTTGATATTAGCTACATGTTTTCCTTTCCATACCATTTAAAATAATTCAAGCGAACCGAGAAAACAACAAAAGATTTTTTTTTCCAGATTTTTTCGATTTGTCAGGAAGGAGACTTTCTGATGCTATCGGACCGGAGGTGTTGATCCCAGCGTGCGGCACCTTTGGAAATTGCCTGAAAACCATACCACGAGTTGACCCATGCCTTGTGAGTGAAATTGGGGGGCGTCGATAGCTATGCTATCACGAAGTCACAAGTCATCGTGACCGAGGGTTTTAGCGTGCTTGCCTTGTTCAAATTGTTGATCACGCTAGATAACTGTAACTAAGGTCTACTCAGCACATTAAACCACAAATGGGGTCTGTGGGTGTTGAATAAACACAAATGCGCCTGAGATAGAGATTGGTTAGCCGCCCTAATAGACAGGTATCCTCGAATACAAGTGGCCAGCTATACATATATATACGCTATATTACAGTATGTTAGCTCTGTGATAAATCTGTTATTTTTACTATATAAAAACTATATGATGTTAACTCTATGTTACGATGCAGCTATGATAATAACACTATGTTACTCCATTACTATGTTACTGTCTGTTAACTCTGTGATACTAATGTTATGAGGTTATGTTACGATGTAACTCTATATTAAATCTTCGTTGATGTTAACTTTATATTCCTACATTTAGAATATTTACTCCAGACGTGTTCTTTTAACAAAACCTAAACTTAAGCACCTGCAACTCTATGTAAACTGTAGAAAAAACAACCCAGTCTTCATAAGCTTCTTGTTTTATGTGTCGCGGCAGATCCTGATTTTGCACCTTTTACTATTCCCGACAACCAGGCTAATAAATCTATCCGAGGCACACGCATTGCAGTTAAATGACCGTGCTATGGTGACCGGTTTTGATAAAAGCCACGCATACCCTTGCAGGTGGAGCCCAATTAGAATACCTTCAGGTCGGTTAACCCAATTCCGGTCAGTGGCTCTCCGATTGGGGGTTTTCCGAAATATTCAATGTGATTCGCAAATCACCTTGTCTGCCTCCTTCTTCAAATTAAAAAAAAACCCTCTCAACACCCAGCTGCGATGCTCGTCCATTACTCACGCTCCTGAACAGCTAAATGCAGTATATCATCTTGGGAGCGTGTACAAATAGTTCAGTCAAAGAGCGAGCACATCTGTAGGATAAGACCAAATACTTACAGCAGCCTAATGCAACTTAAGAGAACAAAATATGTATATATGTCCAGTCAATTTAGATGACACTTTCCACTGAGCATGTTTTGAGAAAAAAAAACTAAGATCAAACACATTTTACATAGATAAAGATCTTCGCAATTTTTGAGCTGTACTTGTGAGTACATTTTTTTGTATTTCTTTAAGTCATGGGCTACCAGAAGTCGATTGGAATCTTTTTCAATCAAAGAGAAGGGCTGCAACTTTCAACTGGATGTGTTCATGTCTTTATGTGCCACATTTTGGAGATTTCGATTTCAAGGTCATTGTACTGAGATTGTTTTTGAAGACCTTCAAAGATACATTAGAGTCTGCAGGGAGTGCCATATCAATGAGAAGGCCCATTTTGTGTTTGCCTTTCTTTGATAACTGTAATATAAAGTCCCATAAAAGTGTTACAGATTCCATGTCAGTAACTAGGTTCTAGTAGTGTTCATACCAATTTCTTGCAGTTCCCTCTCCGTAAAAGTTGCAGATTTTCCAATGCAGATATTGACTCACACTTTCATGTTGGGTTTTATATTCAGTGGGTACCAATACCGCGCAACCTGATACAAGATGGTCAATTGTTACTGGATATTTATCATAGAATCTACATTTTGAACTAGCACATTATTATTATTATTATTATTATTATTATTATTATTATTATTATTATTATTATTATTATTATAGCACTTCCAGAGGAGCACCGCCACTCAGACCCCGAACTACCACAAGTCACGATGAGTGGATGTCAAAAAACAGTCTGCAGGGACTGCTATGTATTAAAGAAGCCCCATTTTATTATTATTATTATTATTATTATTATTATTATTATTATTATTATTATTATTATTATTGTTGTTGTTGTTGATGTTGATGATGCTGATGATGATGATGTTATTATCATTGTCGTTATTATCATCATCATCATAGTTATCATTATATTCATTATTATTATCATTAGTATTATTGTCATCATTTTTATTATCATTATTATTATTGCCACTATCATCATTATTATTATCAACATTATTATTATCAACATTATTATTATTGTTATTATTGTAGATATTATTATTATTACCATTGTTATTATTATAATCCCTGTTATTATTATCATCCATAATATTATTTTCATTATTATTATTATTATTACTATTATTAGTAGTATTTACTCGCCTTCACGCAAAAATAGTTCTGAGTATCAAGTGACATCAAGTCTCCATATTATAACTTTTGGGGTTAGTTTACTGCGTTCATTTATGTTGTGGTTAACGTTCTTACCCTTTGTCGATACAACAGAGTCATTTGCTGTTTATCTATTTATCTATTTTTCGATGGAAGTATTATTATTATTATTATTATTGTTGTTGTTGTTGCTGATGATGATGTTTCGTAGTT
>OZ038487.1:57715733-57718233 GCA_964036315.1 Acanthosepion esculentum | reverse complement strand
AAACAATTAGAACAACAGCAACAACAAGTTCAACGATAAAAAGAAAAAGAAGAACGACTTCAACAGCTAACAGGAACTGGAGAACAAACAAAAGAAAAGGAAAAACAACTTTATCAATTAAAAGAAGAGTTTGGAGAACAATAAAAGGCAACAACAATTTTAACAAAAGAATAAAGAGGAAGACAAGAGTGCAGCAACAATTCTGACAACGAAACTGAATGTGAAGAAAAGGAAAAAAAAGCAACAATTCTCTGACGAGTTAAAAAAAAAACAGAAAGCGAAACGCAAAAAGAAAACGAAATCTTAAACGAGATCAACGTAAATAAAAACTTCAGAAAAACAGAAAAATTGAAAATATAATAAAATCCTCCGCAGTACAATAAAATTTTCAAAACTTTTAAAAAATCCACAAGAAAAAGAGCATTAAAAGAAAATACATTTTGTCAAACAAGAAGTTAAGTAAATCCATCCAATTTCCTGGGATTCTTTAAATTCTTAATTTGCCATCTCTTGTGTAATAAAGCGAAAATACGGCGCGAATATTTTTCTTTGTGGTTTTCGAAATTATTGCTGATTCTTTGAAACTTGTTATTTTGGCTGTCAAATTGTTGATATATTAAGCCATAAAATGACAATTTAGAAATGTACCGTTTCAAACATAATACCAGAACTTCGCTACTCTTCAAAGCAAAATATTTCAAATCATCTACGAGTTTAAAAAGAGTCATTAACATGTTCAAAATCATTCAGAAGCTGAAATCTGTTCTTTAAATTTTTGCTGTTGTTATCACATCGTTTGAGTCATTCTTGAGCTCTCGTCACGTTATACAAAGAAGAGAGTTGATGTATATAGCTCAAAGCTGAATAATGTTAGATATTCTAGCATTGTACCTTGGACTAGCATCTGGTTATGTTCAAGATGACGCATCTAGGGTGATCACTGCATGACCTCATTATCGAAAAGATCAGACGACGAAAAACAGTTGAAACAATCATTTTGATTTATTCATATGTTTCATCAGCGAAACGGGGCGACTGCTATAAGACTTTGGAAAGGGGGAAAGCGAAGAGTGGTAAAATAAGGACCATACCTTGTGGGCTGGTTAGCTGACAAAACGGTTCCTCTTTAATTGTGCTTGAACATCTCCTAATTGCCAGCTGGGTTAGAAAATTTTTAAGTCAGAGATCCCAGCTCATGCCCGTCCCAAATTACAATATTTTGGTTGAGACTGATCGAGATATTAAAGGGGTAGTATTCTATGCCCAGCTTGTTTAATGAACATTGCTACTGTATCAACTATTTTTTGTTTTTAAAGACCGAAATGTTTTTCGTAATTTTCTGCGTGGGTTAAGTAATATATATAATTACATATATGTATATATATATATATATATATATATATATATATATAAATATATATATATATATATATATATATATATATATATATATATATATATATATATATATATATATTGCGTTTATTTTGGCAGCATGTTTTCAATGAGACATGTTTTCCTGACTAATTTAGACAATTCTTTGAAAATGCATCTATAATTTTTCATGAAAATAATAAATATAATCTGAAAATTCTCGAAGCTATCTATATTAAAAAAAAATGAAACGAAGCCTTAATAAAATGAATTAGGAATAAAAATGTTCTAAAATGTTTACAGTAGATAGTTTAAAATATCATGGTTTGTACTAAGAGTTTTAATACGTATTTTAAAAAATCTTTCGACAACACCATACTTAGTCACCTCCCCTGAAGCGTTAGTCAAGTCAATCACAGTTCTCAACTCTGCGTTCTTCACTTCACAAGTAAAAAATGTTAACTTTCAGATGAACACAGCAATTTTGTCTTTGAAAGTAATGAACAATACAATATTTGTCTCGAAATAAACAACACCCTGATGATGACATTGCGCTATGTCGAAAGTACTGGGAATAAAATAAGATGTATCAACACGGTAATTTTCTCACTTCTTTTAGTAATGACACCAAAAAGCTTGTCCGGTAATATGAAAGGATCCAATTGAAAATAAGAAAACAAAAACTATCTATCTATCTATCTATCTATCTATCTATTGATATATATATATATATATATATATATGTGTGTGTGTGTGTGTGTGTGTGTGTGTGTGTGTGTGTGTGTGTGTGCGCGTGTGTGTGTGTGTTTACTAGAAGATTTCGGTCTGAAGAGATTAATATATAGAGAAATAAATTATAACCGAAATGAATCTTTAAGGTTTTCTTCCTTATTATATATATATATATATATATATATATATATATATATATATATATATATATATATATATATATATATATATATATATCGAATGTAACAGCAAAATTGTCCAAATCGTGTAACGGCAAAATTCTCTAATTTTTAGATTAAGCTTTTAACCGTTGTATCTTAGAAATGATTAAAAGATATCTTCCTGAAATTCTCCGAGCTTACTTATAGCACAATTGGACTCTACTTTGAAGAAT
>OZ038487.1:57700733-57710733 GCA_964036315.1 Acanthosepion esculentum | reverse complement strand
ATTATATTTGTCCGTTTCATTTATCCACTCTACAAATATATATACTAGCATATATATATATATATATATATATATATATATATATATATATATATATATATATATATATATATATATGTATGTATGTATGTATGTATATATATATATATATATATATATATATGTATGTATGCATGTATATATATATATATATATGTATGTATGTATATATATATATATATATATATATATATATATATATATATATATATATATATGTATGTATGTATATATATATATATATATATATTGTATCTAATTTAATCGTCCCGAACACGTGCATTATGATAAGGCGTATTGTGCAGTTGATGAAGTCCAATAATTAATGTGTTAATATAGTAGTGAATGCTGAACAATCTCCTCGCAAATGAAGAAAATTCTTGAAGCAACAGAAATATTGTTCTACAGAAGGATGCTGAGAATGCTACGGAGCGAACATATGAGCAAGTTCTAGAGAAAATTGACAGAAAAAAGGTAATATATATGTAACATCAGGAAGAGATAATTGAAATTTCTATGGCACTGAATGAGGACAGAGGGCTTGGAAATTTTTGTACTCACGGGACATATTGAAGGAAAGAGTGACGGAGAAAAACAACGCATAAGCTATAAATATAAGTGGATGGCGGGAAAAGGTTTAGGAGAGATGGCACAAAGGCAAATTTTATTATGTGCTACAAAGAGCAAGAAGTTGTGGAGATCTATGATCACCAACGTCCTGAAGGGACATGATACAGAGAAGAGAAATCTCACTAACCAACTACTCGTAAATTCGATTTGTCTGATAGATATTAGATGGATTTTTATAAAAATTACTTTCTCTTACCCATAATAATTGATACATTAGCGTGCGTATTTTCATGGATTAAATGTAACAATTCTTATGGGACAGAAGTTTTAATATATAAGGTTTTTTTAAGGGAAATGTCTGTACATTATGTGTCGCGCCATGAACACGCAACTAATTTTTCCGACCGCAAGAAAAGAGAAAAAACTCAGAAAATTGCTTTCATGATTTTCTTTTTTTTTTATTACAACAAAAAAATTGGTTTTCCAATGAGAAATTACAAAATAAACCCCAGCTGTCAGTTCTGTCGAAATGAAATTCATAAAATCTAATAGACAAGATGGTAAAGACTTTTGAAGAGAAAACGGACAGACTTGTTTTATGGATAGATTTGTATTTTTTTTTTTTTAAGTGAAGCAGTCACCGTAGGCCAATAAAGTACATTAGTGTATGTAGGTATCTTTGCTTTGCTATTTTCTTCTGAATTTTATCTATAAGTCCTGCCTACATTTAGATATGAAAATTATCATGAAAATGGTAATTTAGCTGAAAATAATGAGAAAAATATATTTATTAAATTTATTTATACGACGTTGTTGTCTTTCCTTCTCTTTCTTTATTTGAATTTTATATTTAATCCCATTTAGAATTTATTGATCTATCGCAAACCCATAAATACGACTATATGCCAAAATCGTTCAGAATATCTATTCTATATTTGTGTATATATGAAACGTGTACGTAATTGTATTAGACACTGGATACGGGTATATTAAAGAACATAATCTGATTATGAGAGCGCATACTTAAATTATAATATGATCATCATTATGTATAATTGAAAACAATATCTTCATTGTGTATATTTGCAACATTATGATTTTCACTGTATATTTGAAACAATGTGATTTTCAATGTGTATATTAGAAACAGTAGGATTTTCAGTGTATATATTTGAAACAGTGTTATAACTGGCCTTGTGTTACATCCTGCCCTAAGAGTAAGATCACGGATTAATATCGAGGAGTTAACGATTAACTGTTTATTAGTCTGTTTTCTCAAGCGTGTACCATATTATTCTCCGGAATAAACTACTTCTTACTTTCTATATGAATGTCAACCTTTCCTATTTACGATACATTTGACGACGAGGGATTCCAATGTTAAAATTTCCAGCGGGGTACATTTGACAACGAAAATTTCAAGTGTAAAAATTCCCAGTGTAATACCAACACTGACCGAGGATTCGCGTTTAAAGAAATATACAGTCATATACAAGAAATTGTTGGCGATGACTGTACCTCGGATTATGTCCAAATCTGCATAACAGATTGCTGTGTTAAAAACAAGTAAGAATTGTATTTTTTCATTAAATTAAACATGGAGGATTTAAAAGGAGCAATGGTGGGACTCATGAAAATCCTGCAGGAACAACGACGTTTAGACCAGTAACTCTCTTAAAAAAAAACGTACGGTTTGAAAAAATATCCGAATTGTTAGTATTGAAAATGGAAGGAGAACAAGGCAATGAAAATTCTTTTTCTTCAGTCTCCGTGATAAATTCAGTTGGCGAATTTAAGCACGTTACTGAATAGGAGGTAACTTTTACGGCGTATTTTCGCCGTTATGAAGAGGTTTTTCAGGTCGGACGAAAAGAAAATACGTCTGTTGCTCGGAAAATTTGGTCCAAGTGAACACGAAATGTATGCGAACTACATGTAACACTATTTAGGAACGGAAGTGTTAATTAATCAATTAATTAACCACAGAAGTTAATTACGGGGATACTTAAACCGATAGATATAACGAAAGACATACTGAGCGATTACTTAAACCGATAGATATAACGAAAGACATACTGAGCGATATTCTTTTTGTTTTGTTGTTTTCCCAAACAGAGTATCGGTGAAAAACAAAAAGGGGATTTTTTTTGTTTTGTTATTTTCAAGTGCGAATTCAAGATAACCACTTTACTTTCTCGCTGAAGTTTGATGCTGAGATATGCCAAATTCTCTTCGAGGACAAAGGAAGGAAAAAGAGAAAGAAACAGACGGACAGGGCTTAACAACTTAGATGATAAGAGAAGGAAAGAATGCCACCCACGAAAATTTTGATGGTCATTGTCGTGAAAATTAGTTGAGGGACACCAGAGCTCTGGGCAGATAAAACATTGGCTGTTATCAGTAGTTGATGGGTCGTCTGCCAACCGCACACAGAGCCCTGGAGTGGGGTGTCGCCTGGACGGGACATCTGCATTTTGTTTAAGTTCGTTTGTGATAACGAAGGCTATGTTAGGGTATTTTAATTAACCCAATTTCGCCAAAAAAGAACCTTCCACTTAATGTTGACGGATAAACCTGGTTGAAAAAAAACATATCCCGTGAAGTTGGATAAAAATTGAGATTATCAGTTGACGCCTATTGGCCGAATAGCCAGGCGGAGATGATCATGTGACGCAGAGAGGAGGCCGCCACCGCCCATTGAGAGGATAGGTATGAGATGTTACTGCGAGGAAATGGGAAAACCGTTGACGCCCTCTAAAGTATGGTGAGATACCCATATGAGAGCAGAAGAGGGTGGGAGTGGAATAAGATTTCCAAATACGGAAAATGATAATTATTTTTGGACGAAAACAAAGAAAATCCTTATTGGGGATTTGAAATCAACGTGGTGGCCACACCACGTCCGACCCCACGCCAGGTTTTGATCGGCGTCCATATAAGCAAACATCTACGGGTGTTTCAGTAGAGTTCGTCGAGGAGAGTTCGCAGAGAAGAGTACAGCCAGTACAGTAAGAGAGAGACGCGCCTCGCACAGGTGACCGCACGATTCCATGCCTTCCGACTAGACTTCTAACCAAGAACAAATTATAGAAGTCTGACTTATATTCGCCATCTCGATATCCAGACCTAGTTAAGGAACGCAAAAGTGTTACAATCCACATTTTTTTTTCTTCGGGCTGGGAGAGAAAGAGAGAGACGCACTCCTGTAACTCAACAAACCGACATAAAATTAATCACTATTCCTAACCAGTCGCTCGCCTTGAAGTTGTTGTTTGTGCTTTTGTTTTTTTTGTCTACATTTATTGTGCAGTATCACCTTGACCCGGATTCGGCTGGCACTATGGCCCGACGTTTGATTGATCTCGTCAACCTAAGATCAAATCACAACGTGGGTAGGTTGAATCGAGATCAAAGCAGTTGCTTCGGTGACCAGGCGTTGGAAGCGAGCCGAGTACGACAAGTTGGTGCTAGAACCCAACCAGACTTCAACCGATGTCCCAGGGTTAGCCCGTCACAAAGGACCGACGTCACAAGTGCGCCGCGACCAGTACGGGTGTCACAAGTGGTGCCCTGACCAGGACAGAGGAGGGTTGGGTGTCACATACATACTTCCTAGAAATCCTGGGGAAATATCTTTCGAGGAGACTGTCTTAATTCTGAAAAAGAAAATTGGGATGAGAAAAGTTCTTTATTCAATGCAAAATGGCAATGCTTAAACCTTGTAAAAAGTGGGGAGTATTATTCAACTTTTGCTGTAATTGTCAATAGAGTGTGACAAGTTTAAATTTAAAGATCTTACTCCTGATATGTTTAAGTGTTTGATCTTTATACAAGAACTGACGGCTGCAAAAGATAACGATATTAGAACCAGAATTTTGTCTAAATTAGAACAAAATCCAAAAATCAGTCTGCAAATGGTCGCAGGAGAATGCGAACGAATAGAAAACCTTCGATACGACACGCGACGTGTCAAAAATTCAAGCGGTTAAAGAGAGACGACATAAAGAAAATGTCGGTCGCAAAATAAATCCTTGTTATGGCTGTGGACAGAGCCATTATTACAAGGAATATCCATTTAATTGCAAATGGTAAAAATGGACAAAAGCATTTGCAATGCAGAAAACCCAAAAGTGAAAAGGGGTCAAAAATGAAAAATACAGTTAACTGAACTATAATGGATAACAAAGAAATAAAAATGAAAAAATTTACAGATGAATAAAAAATATATTAAGTTCCATTTTTATACCGGTTTATATCTGACATTGAAACAAACTTGGGAAAAATTGGCAGACCAACTTTAATGACGACGAAAAGAATTAGAGGAAATAAACTAAATTCTGAAGGAGAAATTTTACACAAATGTGTAATTTATTGACAAAACTATAAAATTAAAAGGATTCGTTATAAAACGAACCCAGAACATGTTCGGTATGGATTAGATTGTGTCATTCGACCTTTTCAATCAACCAATTAATTCGTTCTGCTAGAGTGTCAGTGTTAATTCAAACAGCGTGAAAAAAATTGAAAGAATTAAAGATAAAATTTCCTGAAATTTTTCTGAGGGTCCTGGCAGGTTTACAAAAGCTAAAGCGACATTCAAACTTAAAGAGAATGTAACGCCTATTTTTAGGCCGAAAAGCAAAGTACTCTTTGCAGCCGAAGTCTCCCTTAGTAAAGAATTAGACCGCTCAGGGCAAATAGGCGTGTTGTACAAAACTGACTACAGTGAGTGAGCAAGCCCTACCGTTTACACGAAAAAGAAAAATAATAAAATTAGGGTCTGCGCAGGTTTTTCTATAGGATAAACATATAATTACCAAGTTCTGAATACAGTGTAACCCGGATATAAGAGAGTTGTCGGGACCGGAGAATAAGTATCTTATATCCGGGTTTATCTTATATCCGGGTTTGGTCTATTATATATACATTAAAACAGGCTCTAATTTGGGACCAGAGAAAATTTCTCTTATATCTGGGTTTCTCTTATATCAGGGTTACACTACATATTTGCAAAATTAAATGGTGTCAAAGTGTTTTCAAAAGTTGATTTGTCTGAGGCGTACCTCCAGATTCATATCGACGAAAAATGTGTAAATATGTAACTATAAAACGCATAACGGTCTTATAGATTCAACAGACTGTCATTCGTGATAAAGGTCGCACCAGACATTTTCCAGCAAACCATAGATACAATATTGAATAGCCTACTTTGACGACATCTTAATTAAGAGTGAAAGCCGAGAACAACATGCTGGACAAATTAAAGAAGTTTTTGAAAAAATGAAACAATTGGGCTTGAAACTTAGTTCGGATAAATGTGATTTTTTTTTAATCTAAAATTAAGTATTTGTGGTAGGCTATAGATGTAAAAGGCAGAAGACCAGACCCATCGAGTAAACGGAAAAGAAAATTTCCAGGGACTATAGAGATAAACACGAAAAGGAAAAAGTACGACTTCGAGAGGAAGTAGTCAATTAAAAAAGGGTGGATGTTGTGGGATAGCTGAACACCCCCATAAGATGGACTGGTCTAAGGCAATTTAAATAGAACTCTCTCTTACTTATAGAGGGAGAGATTAACGATTAACTGTTTATTACATTAGTCTATGTTCTCAACCGTGTACCATATTATACTCTGTAATAAACTACTTCTTATTTCTATATATGTGTCAACATTTCCTATTTACGACACAATACGTATAAATAGAATTTATAAGTCTGGTGAAATAAACATCAACAGAGGAATATTTCAAGGTGACTCTTTCTCTCCCTTACTATTTTGTAAATCCCTAATAGGATTAACCAGGAAACTTAATACGATGGATTATGGTTATAACTTTTCTCAAAAGAAAATAAGCCATCTATTTTATATGGACGACTTAAAGTTCTATACCAAGAATGACAGTGAAGTGGAAGGTCTCGCGAAAACAGTAAAATGTTTCAGTGAATGTAATTACTATAACAAACCTCTTCTATTAGCTTAGACCCTGGGATAAAAAGATTTAGAGCAAGTAGAAGCTTATAAGTACCTCGGTGTAAATGACGGTGAAGGAATTCACAATAAAATAAGGAAAAATAGTGCGAAAAGAATTCAATAAAAGGGTGCGATTGATATTAAGAACTGACTTGATTTCTCGGAACAGAATTATGGCCATTAATATAATTTCAACATCTTGAACTGGACTTTAAATGACATCATACGAATGGATTCTAAGACAAGAAAGCTTTTTTTCTAAGCATAATATGCATCATCCAAAGCCTGATGCAGACCGTCTATGCATACTCCGTAAAGAATGTGGAAGAGGTCTTATTGAGCTAGAATTGTCATACAGGACAACAACTATTGGTTTACTAACATACAGGTAAACAACAAAGGACTGGATGATACAATTAGTCGAACAACAGGAAAACAAAGAAAAAATATTCAATCATGAAAGACAGTTGTAAATACAAAGGAGATTTACATTTGCTAGATTCTCTAGAAAACCAAAACAACCCAGGAACCAACTGTTACAGCAAAAAATACGAAATAGAAAGCCAAGTACAAAGCTCTTGAACAGATGAAACAATGTTGGCAAGGCAAACCTTTGCATGGTCAATATCGAGAACGTGTTAATAAAGCCATTGTTGATAAAGTTAACACTCATCGATGGTTACGAGCATCTGAATTAAAGGCTGAAACGGAAGACTTTTTCTTGCAGAATACGACCAGAGTCTTTTTACTCAGAACTTTCAGGTAAATATCATAGATAATAGTGTGGATTCAAAATGCCGCTTCTGTGACAAATATCAGGAAACAATAGACTATCTAATCTCAGGATGTTCTGTACTTACGCCAAATGAATATTAAAATCGCCACGATAGAGTGGGGCAATACTGAAACTGGACAATATGCAAACACTTTGGTAAAGAAGTTAATATGCACTGGTACGAACATCATCCAGCACCAGTTACAGAAATAGGCGACATCACAATTCTATGAGATTACAGCATCTTTAGGGACAGGAATATTGAAGCAAATAGGCCGGACATAATTGTCAAAAACCGCAAAGAAAAAAACTTGCCTACTAATTGATATGGCTTGCCCTGCGGACTGTAATATAGCAACCAGGGAATTTGAAAAACTATCGAAATATAAAGACCTGGAAATTGGAATGATAAAAAAAACGAACACGACAACATATTGAAACAATACCTGAAAATTCTAGCTTAAGCGAAATACAAAAAGAAGGCCTTGATAAGTCCTCTCCACATATTAAGAACTTTCTCGACGTAACGCTAGTCATGTTATGGGAGCTAGAAAAACAAATCAAGAAATGTAGCCATAACACACCACAACCTGCTTTAGACCATTCCGCAGACTTGGTAGGTAGTGTAACCATAGCAGAAATATTATTATTATTATTATTATTATTATTATTATTATTATTATTATTATTATAATAATGATAATGATAATGATGATGATGATGATGATGATGTTGTTGTTGTTGTTGTTGTTGTTATTATTATTATTATTATTATTATTATTATTATTATTATTATTATTATTATTATACGTGTACATTAGTTGAGACTTTCATTTTGCAATGCTACCAAGCACTGTAAAGCTACATCTTATACGATTCATGAATATGTTTGAATTTGAAAGGTAGCGTTCCCCAAAATGCCAGGATTTAGCCAACAAAATCTTGTCGATCGAACTGACAACATTTAGCTCTTGATAACGACTCTGACGATCGAAAGTACTCGAACAAAAACAGAACAATTTTAATTTTGATGTAAAACAACTTGTTTGAAAATTAGTCAGATAAAATGAAAAATCGAACATAGAGACTTTGTCAGTTGGACTTAGCAAAATTTGCATATGTGTGTGTGTGTGTGTGTCTGTCTGTCTGTGTCTATTTGTGTGTGAGAGAGAGAGAGAGAGAGAGAGATTGCGTGTGTATGTGTGTGTGAGTCTGTAGAGGTCCATCTGTGTTTGTGCAAGGTGCAGTTATTTTTGGTATTTTTTTCATTACTATTATTAAATTGATATAGCCTTAATGAAATATTTCCGGAATCTGATAAGAAAATAAAGCTTTTATTTATTATTATTATTATTATTATTATTATTATTATTATTATTATTATTAACATCATTATTATTGTTATTATTATTATCATCATTATCAGCATCATCATCATCATTATTATTATTATTATTATTATTATTATTATTATTATTATTCCTTGTTATAAAAATATATATCTTGAATTTAATTACTCTCCTTTCAAAAATAGAATTTCATTTAAACCTTCCCTCACTGTGAAGCCTTATCTAAACGCAGACTAATTATTTACTGTCTAATCAGGAAAGAATCTTAATGAATTCACTACAAAGGATTATTTTTAATAGAATAACTTGAAAGAAGAAAAATACTGAACGGGAAATTTAAAACATCTTTTATAAATTCAGTTTTGTCATTTGATCGATATATCTTTGTGCGAGGTTATAGCAGTGGTTACATAGACATGCACACACCAAGACATCATAAAGTCCACATCGTATGTATACAGACGGTTTAACATATCCAAGTGCGAATGAAGATGCGTTCTTTCGATCATCAACCCATACTTACAAATAGAAAATATCAGACAGTTTCAACTGCGTGCATGATTTATATACAGGATGTATCAAAAATAATTTTACAAACTATGGAGGCCCGTTCCTCACACCGAAACAAGGACAACAGTTCATATAAACATATGTCCGAAAATCCTTCGTTTTTGAGTTATTAAGTTTAAAGTTTACGGTAGACACTGTTAAATATACAATCGGTCTTCGCGATCTATAGTTTGTGGTGCCACGGATCTTGTCTCGGAAACGTGACAATAAACAGTAGCAATGATTAGGTGACTCGGCTGCCTTTGATCTGGAAACCCAGTCTGATACAGTCGTGCAACCATGCGTCCATTACCTTTCCTGCGGCCGTATGTAAAAATCATATCTGCCTGCTGACGATATGAATATCCTGCCATTGTTAAACGGAAAACTGCTCAATCAACTCACTACTACACACGTTAAACGTTGAAGTCAGACTAGCCACAAATGTACACGAATGGCAAATGTAACCTAGTCTTTATGGCAACACAGCGCCATCTACCGTCTCCAAAACGATCTGCTGAGATATATTTATATAGACTTTTGTGATTGTTTTAGTGTGAGGAACTCGCCCCCAATGTTTGTAAAAGTATTTTTGATACACCATAAATATATATATATATATATATATATATATATATATATATATATATATATATATATATATATTCAAGTATGTTTGGTTGAATAATCCGGACATATGTCTATTTTTATATTGATCCTTACGAATTCTCTTATCGACTTCTTA
>OZ038487.1:57663233-57695733 GCA_964036315.1 Acanthosepion esculentum | reverse complement strand
CATTAATACAATTCGATTGTCAGCTTTGTTTCCTCTTCCCCAGCTACCGCTTCCTCCTCCTTTCATTCTTCCTTCCCTAACACTACTCCTCTTCCACTTCCTCCATTTTCTTTCGCCTTTCTTCCCTAACTTGTTTCCTCCCACTCCCGCTTCATCTTTTATCCTCTCTTCCTTAACTCTCGCCATTCCCTTATTGTTTTTTTTCTTGGTGCTGCTAAAGTATGCAAGTACAATATAACGTTTTCTCAATCGCATTCAAAAAGGATACACAGTTCATTATCATCTTAATCATTGTTTTTGCTACTGTTTTTTATTTTACTAAATGATCAGCTAATACAAATCCCCAAAACCACTGAAGATAGAGGCCCGCGAAATGAGGTTATTGTATGGACGTAGAAGGAAGAAGAAAGTAAGGGGTGATTATGAAAATATACATTATACGTAACTAGAGATCATAGACTTGAAGGGTTTACGATTGTAGTGGTCTGGAGTTTGTTCCATAAAGTCGCGGCTCTTGGGAAGAAGATTCTCGAATGTAACGGTCTCATTATCAATGGAATACGAATAGAAAATGTCATGATGGATCTTAGCTGTAAAGTTCTGTACTGTTGAAACGATGGCATGTAACTCGTCAGAACATTTCCCATGAAAATAGCGATAAGCTTGCGATGTTTTGTCTATGAAAGAGGCGTTGTAGATTTGAAAATCATTCATCGCCTACAATACGCTGAATACGCTTCTGAACTGTGACAAGCCTAGAAAGTGTGGATTGGGCCAATACATTCCAGATATGACAACGGTACTTCCATATTTTCGGAAGATCTGACTCTTGGAAAGATAGAGTATGGTAGGTTTTGTCAGGTAATTAATAGAGCCCTATGTTGAGTCGGCCATTTTTTTCTATCGTCTTTAGTATTGGAACGAATAGAAGAGATCCAGTTACGGTCTGGTTATGGATTTATTGATTTTTTACGATGTATCAACCTTTTTCGGGTTATTTAGAGTCAGAAAGGACATAATCGTATGAAACGAAAATGATAAAAAAATTTTGCAATGGGAGATATTATTCACTCTTTACTATTTACTAGGTTTTTGGGGTTTTTTTTATCGCCAATGGCTCCATATATGTGTCAATGCATGTAAAGTATATGATCCTGTGATTCTATGTTAACATAAGCGTCCATGCTCTCAATAAGTCTCCTTGCCTCGAGCATCTATTGGGTGAAAAGGTCACTCCAGAGTTGAAATGGAATTCCTGTATTTCTACCGTCGCTAAATAAGCTGACAAGAATGGTTGGTTCCTCGTAGCTTGCAAGAAAATACCTAACTCCTGCTGACCTGCATCTGTATAAGAGTCAGATCAGACCAAGAAAGGAGTATACTAGCTGTCTCTGTTCAGCCTTGACGAAGCTCAAAAGCTATTACGTGGCCTTGTGGCTGATGATTTATTTTCCACCTTGCAAACGTTTCGCGTCTCTAGCTAGTCTATCGCTTTTCTATGGCAAATGTTCAAACGAGCTACATTCCTTAGTTCAGATCTTCACAGCTATACCTTCCCAGACATGCCAGGTCCACAGCGTCAAATCATCCTTAATCCCTTCGTATTCCTTTTGTAAGGAGTAAGTTCCACTCTAACAGCTTCTTCCGCCAGAACTGTTACTCTCGAAAAGATGTTTTCCCGACAACTACAATCTTCATCATCGTCTTCTTTCGACATCCCTGTCGTTGTTCGGAACTCCAGTGTCAATCCCTTTCCGCACTGCTCGGCCCTATATTACCCTTTCCGCACTGCTCGGCCCTATATTGCCCTTTCCGCACTGCTCGGCCCTATATTGCCCTTTCCACACTGCTCGGCCCTATATTGCCCTTTCCGCACTGCTCGGCCCTATATTGCCCTTTCCACACTGCTCGGTCCTATATTGCCCTTTCCGCACTGCTCGGGCCGATATTGCCCTTTCCACACTGCTAGGTCCTATATTGCCCTTTCCGCACTGCTCGGCCCTATATTGCCCTTTCCACACTGCTCGACCCGATATTACCCTTTCCACACTGCTCGGCCCTATATTGCCCTTTCCACACTGCTCGAACCGATATTACCCTTTCCACACTGTTCGGTCCTGTATTGCTGTCCCCAGTTCCCCTATTTCCAACCTTGAGTCCCGAGCTATGGTGCCTGGGAAAGTCAATTTTCGTGATAAGGCACTTTCAGAAGGATGCCATAGGCGTAAAGATGAGTCGGTTTCCCTGTCCACTCGGTGGAAAAAACTGTAATCGTTTTTGCTTAAGTTTAAGAAAGATTGGTCTCAGTTCTCCGTAAATTGTGTTAAGCGTTGCATGGATTTTTCAAATTAGATTTTTATGTGTTCCATTCAGTCGCCTTTCTAGTCAGTCAGTTATGTGCCATGCGTGATCATGTATCTTTCGATACATGACTGACGAGGCAGATTTTTCCCGCAGTAGGTTGCCATTTCTTAGATAACCATCCAAGGCTATAGAACCCGCTCTGTCCTGATATTTACCCATAGAAGAATAGGATTCATACTTTTCCCAAGTAAGTGAATGTAATGGATTCGACTGGAATTCAAACTCGGCTCTTGGATTCCTTAATCCGAGCCGCTATCCATTACTCCACCATCAAGACGAACAGATAATGTCCAAGTTTCTGATCCATACAGTAGAACCGCTTCAATGAATGTTCGAAAGATTTACTCTTTGAAGGAAGATGGAAGGTTCGAGCGCCAAATATTGTGAAGATGTTTTTACACGTATCCCAAGCAAAAGACTTGCGGATGTTGAAGTCTTTTGGGGAATCTAAGATATGTGAAGTACTCAACTACAATCTTACCTTATTCGTCTAGGGTCACCCTATATATATCCTACATAGCCTCGTAATATGCACGTCTTACTTCTTATTTCCCCCTCCTTTACTACAATCTCTTTCAATAAATATCTACTTTGAGTGGCTCTTGAGCCTTGTATTAGGTGAACTAAAGTAAAATAAATCGCAATGGATAGGCAAAAGAAGATTAAATTTATGTTAATGGCTGATCGCTGGTGTAATCTTGTGTAATATGGTCTCTTTTTCAGACGTTCACATGATGTCTTCACCTTATTTTTATAATTAATAATCCCTTTTTAGTAATTTTTATTTCGTTTTCTTTAGTAGTTTTCTTTTATTTCTTTATATTTAGATATACTTATAAAATATTTCAACGGTTGAACCAGCGGATGAAGATGGCTACGCATAAGGGATATGTGACAGAAGACGCCACTACGTCGTCGCAAGTTGAGGTCCGCCTTAAATTCACGCCATCGGCATTTCTTCTGCTCTGATTTTATTTCATCCTAAGCCAACTCTTGCAAAGCCAAACAGCGATAGGGAATGGATCACGGGCGCGGGTTTTGCTGAAAGTGGAAGCTTCTAGTTCTGAATCTGCATGTTGGCGAACCATTATCATAAAGAAGCGATCAGCAAAGAAGAAATTAAATTCTTTGATACGAGATAAAGCCGATGAGATACACGTTTTGATATACAACTTTGTGCGGAGTTGTACGTGTTTATGAAGGTATGCATTCAGGGGAAACTTTGACTATACATATCTCTAAATGTTACTTTACTGTTTAGTATTTTCACTATAATCTTCAAACATAACTGTAACCGACGGTATTTTCAAGAAAAAAAATGGTAAGAATCAATATTATGAAATTTATGGTTTTATATCCACATACCATGTTTCGCTTCTCGGTATTGAAGTACATTGCATAAGTGTTAATTTGTTTACAGATATAAGTTAGTAGAAATCACGAAATACTAGCGGGAAAGAGATACTGGACTGAAGATATATTTAAAATGTTCGCATAAAATATAATAGTATAAAAATGGTATATCAGAACGTTCAAAAGTAGAGTGGATCAAAAGGTTCTAAAAATGAAATATGGTGCATGTAAAAATATTTAGTCACGAATTAATAAGCGATAAAATTTGGAGGGAAGTTTTATGGATTCTTCTATATTTTTTTTCGAAAAGGAGGCAAGAAAATAAAAATGAAGGAGAAATGAAGCTGAAATTAATGTGTGAGCAAAACGAAAGCGAGAAATGTAAAGTGAAAAAAAGAAATAAACAAACACTATGTAAAGAATGAGTACTACGTGAAAGGAAGGGGGAAATGAAACGATGTTTTGAAGGTGAACAAATGATAAGAAAAGAAAAAAGAAATACGATATTAAAACAGAAAAAAAAGGAAACTACAAAAAGAAAGGAAGACGGAAAAGGAAAGTTTCTTTTAAAATGTCGTAGGAAGACATTGTAAAGAACAAGGAGAAAAAGACGAGGACCAAGGTAGAAAGAAAGCAAGACAAGTGGTGAATAAAAATGGGATAATAAATAATAGACGAGAAAGGAAAATAAAAAATAAGGAATCAAACAGATAAAAAAAAAACACGAATAAAAAGTAGAAACAGCAGGAAAAAAGAAATTTAAAAAATAAAAAATATATTTATTAAAAATATGAGAATGAAATAAAAACCGAACTTTCGGAAAAACCGTTTTTATGTTAAACAAAAAAAAATGGACGAAAGCGCTGTGTGTAATAAACGCCATCTGTTGGCGAAAAATCTTTTCAATGGCAGATGCTGGTGGCGACAGCATCGATAAAAATATCCAGTGCCAAGTACTTGGAAGCAGAGTAGATAGAGTTCGATCACTTGAGGCACTACCAAGTCATTCACAACTCTATCTATTCACGATTGACAGATAATAGGTAACCATCTCGAGCACTCGTGATTGTATAGAGCATTTGTATTGGTCGCGGATATGACTCAGAATAATTTTGATTTTTGACGAGTGCTTTTTCGAAATACAGCTTTATTACAAAGTCAGATATTTTCATAATATATATTTGGGATGTGTAAATGTTCTCTAAAATCTTTCTGTAAAACGAGATACTGAATACACGCTTGAGAACGGATTTTTGTACCTAACAGATAGATAGATAGATAGATAGATAGATAGATAGATAGATAGATAGATAGATAGATAGATAATGAAAAGACAAGGATAAATAAGAACAGATAGATAGATAGATAGATAGATAGATAGATAGATAGATAATGAAAAGACAAGGATAAATAAGAACAGATTGAGATAGATAGATAGATAATGAAAATACAAGGATAAATAAGAACAGATTGAGATAGATAGATAGATAGATAGATAGATAGATAGATAGATAGATAGATAGATAGATAGACAGATAATGAAAAGACAAGGATAAATAAGAACAGATAGATAGATAGATAGATAGATAGATAGATATGAAAATAAGAGGATAGATAGATAGATGTAGACAGAGGAATCAACAATGAATAGTTCCTATCAGATTCAAACTTCAGTGTGATTGTCCGTTGAAACGTGAAACCGACAGTCACTATTCACTATTGATTTCTATGTCTACACTCTCTATATCTATTTCTATAAACGCTCTATCTCCCTTTTCATCTATAAACACGGCTAATTTTATGCCCACATAATGTTCATGTTAGCTGAATATAGAATCCGAAAAGTGGGAAAAGCATTTTAATGACAACACTTTTCGTGTATTAGGTTGGGTGAACTTGCGTGAATATTTGGTTTAGAATATTTCAGTTAAGTGGACGAAATCTGCCACCAACTATGTCCAAAATCGGCTTTTGCCATTTATCCAATAGTTTCTTCATCTGACTCCATCTTAAATTGGCATTCGAACAACCTTTGATGCAAAGATTGTTTGAAAAGGATTATTAGAGCCTTAAAAGGGAAATTTTACCGACGAATCTCTTATTAACCCCAGATTTACAGTAAATGTGCGAATAAGTAAGTGCTTATGTGTCTGCACTTGCAGCTGAATCAAGCTCTGACGCTTCATCCCAGTTTTGTTTGATTATTAGATTTGTGAACAATCATGCTATTTGAAAGTTATTAGGGCCATAGAAAATTTACTGAATATCTAAAACATTGAAACAATTTAACCCCGATCAACGAACACACAGGAAGTTTTATCGATGGAATTCATTATTAAGAACAATCAAACTCTTGCGAAGGACATACCGTAAAAAGAGGAGCTTAGCATGCCAACGGATGATGCATGCAAGAACGTACCTCGGCTAGTATATATATATATATATATATATATATATATATATATATATATATATATATATGTGTGTGTGTGTGTGTATGTGTGTGTCTGTGTGTGTATATATATATATATATATATATATATATATATATATATATATATATATATAATGCAAATCTATTTAAACTCGGTGGAGGAAAAAGCTTGGATAGCACAACTTTCAAATAAATTGGCACGGAGAAAAAATGAAAAATAAGAAAGCACCAGAAACCTCCGAACATGGGGAAAGAAATCTTCCAATACCATAAATCTCTGGTACAAAGAAAAAAAAACTAGCGAGTAATAAGTTAAAAAGAAAAGTGCTCAATACACTAAGCAGACCAAAAGTGAAATAAATAAATCCGAATGACCCATGTACTACCCACCTACGTTTCACCACATGGGATCAACAGGGTGAACTGACCAGTTCACCCTGATGATCCCATGTGGTGAAACTTAGGTAGGTAGTACCTGGCTCATTAGTATTTATGATATATATATATATATATATATATATATATATATATATATATATATATATATATATATATATATATATATATATATATATATATATATATATATATATATATATATATATATATATATATATATATATATATATATATATATATATATCGAGCGAGCGAAATAAAGGGTTCAGTTCGACATTCCAACCACCTGAAGGTGGAGTAATGGATAACGGCTTGGATTGAGGAATCGGAGAGCCGAGTTCGAATTCCAGTCGAATCCCTTACATTCACTTACGTCCTTGGGAAAGGTGTGAATCCTCTTCTTCTCCCTCCAACTATGGGTAAATAGCAGGACAGACTGGGTTCTATAGCCTTGGATGGCAACTGGTCTAGGAGAAGGACAACTCTGAATTCAAAACCTGTGGAGGGTCGTTTGGGGGCCTTGTGGCATTCGTTGCACCAGGTCCCTGTATTCGTCCCTCTAAAAAGTGTGGATGGCCCTGCTCAATGCCTTCATCTCTATAATCAAATCCTGTGTGGGTGTCAGTTTCTGGGAACTGATCTGTCTGACCCTCATACTTCGAGTTCGACAGGAGAATCCATCACATATACATATATATATATATATATATATATATATATGGGGGGGAGGCGAAAGAGTCTATGTTTTATGACTTTAAACGTTATTTTTATTGGATAGTTGATTAGATGAACTGTTCATTTATAGGGATATTTATTTATTTATTTCTACTGGCCTGATTGTTCGTGAAATCTTATTAGAGAAAAATATGCGGACTCCGCTTTAATAAGATTTCTCGAACATTCAGGCCGGCAGACGAAAATAAATATATTGTTTCGTAAATAAACGGAGCGTCTACTCAGATACGAGTATCCTCTAAAAATATCTTTCGTTAGATAAATCTATTTGTAAAGAGTGCATCTGGTATTTTAGAACACATTTCGCAGGTCACTGAACAGTGATTCACAACATGTGCAATAATGACAGGCAGTCATTGAAATAGGGGAGCGGTATAGAGTGGCGATATAATTTTAACAGGGCCGTATGATGATTTAACCCTTTCAATTCTGATTGGAACAAGACGCAGTACTTTTCGTATTGATCACTTATTCATAAGATGGGCTCCCACGTCAAATCGACGTATTAGGGCTCAACAGTCTTTTCAGTTAATTTTTTATATTGAGAGCTGAAATAGCACTTCAGCCTAGCATTTAGTGCGTGCAGATGACAGGATTTTGAATAGAGCAGATTGGGAGGTTTGATAGAATCTTTTTGTTAGATCTTAGATCACCAACATTGACCAAACGAGTTTTTTTTTAATTTTGTTTACCTTAATAACAGACTGTCCTATATATATACATATATATATATATATATATATATATATATATATATATATATATATATATATCAGAGTTCGAATCAGATATCAGAGTTCGAATCAGAGTCTATATATATATATATATATATATATATATATATATATATATATATTAAACGTTTATATTAAACGTTCTAATTTATTTACGTCTACATGACAGAATGTTCAAGAAAACTTATTAAGGAACATTCAGGCGGGCAGACAAAGATAAATAAATATACTGCTTAATAAATAAACGGAACGTCTACTCAAATACGAGTATCCTCTAAAAATAACGCTTAAAATGTTAAAAATATGTCAGATTAATAAAAAACAAATTTCTTTCTAATACATATAAATATATATATATATGTGTGTGTGTGTGTGTGTGTGTGTGTGTGTGTGTGTGTGTGAGCGTGTGCTTCGCTAAAATAACGGACAATGAAAATTGTTTTCAATTTGGCTTCTGTCATTACAACCTTTTGGTTGGGTTGGGGAGATTAAGTGTATGGATAAATTGTCTGTTTTTTTATTGTCCCGAGCGCTCTCGGCGAATACATTAATAATTTTAAAAGGGGGGTAATTTTCGTGGTAATTAGGATTTTAATATTTTCGCTTTGTTTCCTGTATTGTCTTGAGTGTTTAGAAATAATTCCATTTTTAGCGGGGATTTTTGCTTAGTGTCAGAAAGAAATGGCAACCTACAGCGGAAAAAAATTCTGCCTCGTCAGTCATATATCGTAAGCGTGTATCACGCATGGCACATAACTGACTAATCTGAACACATGCTTTATATATATATATATATATATATATATATATATATATATATATATATATAGCGTTATTCAAAAAGAATGAACCGATTTCATTGCGCAATATTTAATAAGGAAAAGCAAAAGCAAACTCTAGCCAAGTCACAAGTATTTTACTCACAAACAAATTTTATTTCCTGTCTTACAAGTGTTCAATGTGGCCACCACCTGCAGCACGGGCAACATCAATGGGATAAGAGAATTCTTCCCAGAATATCACGATCCACTGAGTTGATCGCTGTTGTTATTCAATGTTTAATTTTATCGAGGTTAGTGGGTAGCAGAATCATCCATAACTTTTGTATTATCCTCTCAAATTACACCAAAATCTCATACAATAACAATTAATATCGTATTTATTGTATGTGAAAATTATAGAATATCAAACCATTTTGATAAAAACTTATACCTACTTTTCTGAGAAAAACAATGCCGTTCTGAACATTTTGGTCGCAACTGTATATATATACACGGTGGCGCGTGTTTTTCGAAGGCAATTCGACATTAATACGCCCTCTCCTAAGAACATTCGACAGTGGTTTAAACAGTTTCAAAAGAGTGAGTGTCTGTGTTCAGGAGTTTCGGAGGAACAAGTAGCGACAACCCGTGCTACGTTTGCGGGATGTCCAGGGAAGTCCACAGATCGAGCTAGTCGTGAGCTTGCGATCTCTGAATCCACTCGCTGGCGTGTACTAAGAAGACGTCTACATTTGAAAAATAACGGGTTTTAAGTTTAACTTGAAAAAATGCAAATATTGCTAAAAAATAATATAATAATTTGATATAATTCTCAATTATTATTTCTTTTCTTTATTATATATATATTATGATTATTATATTTAGCTGAAGTTATATATGTATTGTTTGTTGTGTTTTCTTTCAACTTTTTCCGTAGTGACTGGGTTTTTCTCTATTAGAATCTATTTTATTTCTGGTCAAACAGTCTGATAATCATTTGTCTTATTTTTACTTTCTGTGTTTCTTTACCTATGGTTATATTTATCAACTTTGTATTGTCTGCTCTCATTTATTTTTCATTAGTTGGTATTTTACGTCTTAGCACTGTCAAAAAGGTTGTATAAATTATTTATAATGTTATATATAATAACTTCATAATCTGTTAGCATTTCAGGCTTAAATCCCGAATAATATTTTTCTTTTTGCTATTTTTTTCCAGAGTTATCAGAGTTTTCGATTTTTATTTATGCACGACTCTTTTGTCATTTGTCTTCCTTTATATATATAAAGATATTTTTATGTTTATACGTTCTTTTTTAGATACAAATATTTAAGTAAATGCTCTGTTTATAATAAAGAGTATTAACAACATTTACCGCCCTAAATATCCGGGAAATTTTCAGAGAAAATATGCGTCCACCGACAGAAATCGAACCTGCATCCTACACGTAACCGTCATATAATCTGACGTACTTTACCGATTTAGCCGCAGAGAAATGTTTCCGTTAGCAAGGTCGATTGAACTGCTTTTAAACTACAATTCTCTATGATTTTCTCTCGTACATTCATATCTGCTCAGTGCGTATCCAAATGTAAACAGATAAGGTCACACATTATGAAATAGACAAAGTTCGACAATTATTTTAAGACATTTTTAATATGTATATATAGATATATATATATATATATATATATATATATATATATATATATATATGTAAGCAAATGTGTGGATGTAGATCCGACGGTATGATGAAAATGTGGAAAAGACAAAGCAAAATCCGAATATGTGAGTTTACTGTTTTTTATAATAACTTCATAATATTAAAATATAATTTTTATAATAACTTCATAATATTAAAATATAATTTTTATAATAACTTCATAATATTAAAATATAATTTTTATAATAACTTCATAATATTAAAATATAATTTTTATAATAACTTCATAATATTAAAATATCATTTAAAAAAAAAACAAAAAAAAAAACAAAAGACAAAATCAAAAACAGTAAACTCACATATTCGGATCCTGCTTTGTCTTTTCAACATTTTCATCATATATATATATATATATATATATATATATATATATATATATATATATATATATGCGTGTGATAGAAATTATTAGAAGGATTTGAGATAATTATAATTAAGTAATAAATCGAGTCTAGAAGAATTCTCAACAGAATGCAGAAAGCACTGGACGGCCGTTTCGTCCTCTATTTGGAACTCATCAGCAGTTCGCATAAGAATTGAAACCCGGATAGTTACGTTATCAGGCAAACGTCATACCAACTGTTCCATTGAAATTAATGTTTGAAATTATAACTATACAAATTAAAATTACCTCCCTTATATCAAGGACATAAAAAACGTCAAAGCTTTAACTATTACACTTAAATTAAATATAACAGAGCAGGTTCATGCGTTTTAAAAAACAATCACAACTATCAGTTACATTAATTTCTTTTGTCTTATCATTTCAATCCTGAAGATGATCTTGGATGAGATTGAAAGTACTTGAGAAAAGAAAAATGAATATAAAAGAAAAGAAAAACCTACGGCACCTTCCTTAATGAGTTTAATATCAACAGTAAGAAATCGACCAGATAATTCGTGAGGATTACAATAATGTCCAGATTATTCAACCAAATATGCTTGAATATATATATGTATATATATATATATATATATATATATATATATATATATATATTAGAAGGTACACTAAAAATGCTGGCTCGGAAGCTTCGATGCTGGCCTTCACCGCAGTCCTTAACAGGATGAGTGAAAACATCAAGCCATGGAGCATCGCGAAGGAACTCACAAAATGAGTTCGTTGATTACAGGAAAGATATTCTGTTGGTTTTGGAAGATATTCAGGTGGTTCTCGCCAGGTTGAAGGGTGCAAAGGGATGCCTATTGACACTACCGCGTGGTCGAAATTGCCATGATGACAGAACTGCAGAGCTAAGGATGAGATCAAGTAGAGAAGCGTGTCCGTCAGATGAAGTCAACTATTTAAGTGAGAGATTGACCAATGAAGAAGTTCATCGTCTTGATACCATCGAAGGCATTGAAATCGGCGAACACAAATATATTTTCAGACGAGTTTTGAAAGAGGGCCTTATCTCTACTATAAAAGTTCTATTACACACACATACATACATATGGTAATTTTCTAGTCGTAGAAAGTGGGGCAGCCAGTGAGGATCGAACTCCTTAATCAGTCATAATTGATCTAGCGAGTCAAGCTTCTTACCTATTACACTACATCGGAGTGGCCAATGACATTCTAAGTCATTTCACTAACCAGATGCTTCCTCTGTAGGAACAGTATCAACATATATATATATATATATATATATATATATATATATATATATATATATATATATATATATATATATATATATATATATATATATATATATATATATATATATATATATATATATATATATATATATAAAGAAAGAGCAATAAGATATATAATCCGGTGTTCTTACAGATATTTTAATTTTTACACAATATTGCTCAATGTAAATTTACAGAGCATTAATATTATAAATTAACTGATTTAAATTTATTTTTTTTGCTACACAGTAATAACCATGTTTCAAACATGGTTATTACTGTGTAGCGAAAAAAATATTATAATATATATATATATATATATATATATATATATATATATATATATATATATATATATATATATATATAAAGTATTATATAGATCCAAATATATGTCTATATTTCTGAGATCAGGTGTTATGTACACTATTTACATTACTCGGACTATTGTCTTCATCTTTGTTGCCAGTGGATAAAGGCGTTAGTGACAGGACCCAAAGATTGTGAGTTCAATACCTGGTTAAGCCAGTAGAGAACGTAGTGAGGGGAATTAACAGGAGATAACTGATAACCGACATCGATTTGACATGGCACGTGGAACTATAACAGTCTACCCCTGCGAGCGAAATAAAGGGTTCAGTTCGACATTCCAACCACCTGAAGAAGGCCGGAGCCCACAACGGCTGAAACGTTGTGATAAATAGAGCAACAAAGATGAGGACAATAGTCCGAATCATGTAAGTAGATCCAAATATATTTCTATACAATAACCATATAGGAGGCGTGGTTGATGACTTTGTTTATCTGGGTAGCTCTATATTTATAAGCTGCTCACCGAAGAGCAAAGTTGTGAGGAGAATTCAAAGGCCAATTGTGTATTTGGTAAGTTGGAACAGCGATTTTGAATGTCACTAAAATCAAGGTGTACCCTGATTGTGTCTTAATGTCGTTATTACAAGGATGTAAAATGTGGGTTACCTATCGCAATAACTTTCAGTTTAAGTTTTCCTCAATAATGCTGTTATAGAATTGAAACAACTTGAAAATTTCATTTTTGTCTGAATTCCTGAAATATAATCGATTTATTTGATTTTTACGGCTTATCAACCTTTTGGAGGTTATTTAATGTCAGAATATATTCATTTTGCATTGTATGAATTTTTCGGGAGACAATAAAGATTTACTGATACAACTGCTAATTAACTCATCGCTGGTAAGAACAAAACTGATACTTATACATAATATAAGGAAGAGACAGCTGAAATTTCTTAGGGCACATAATGTGGAAAGAGAGCTTAGAAAATTAGATTCTCTCGGGACAGACTAAAGGCAAGTGGCACAAAAGAAAGCAACACACAATCAACTTAGCGAGCTTGAGTAAATGGATGGCGGAGTAAGGTTTAAGGGAGATAGCATAAAAACAAGATTTATTAAGAGCTACAAATGAGACGAAATTGTGGAGAGCTGTGATCGCCTACATCCTAAAGGGACAACGGACAGAAGATGACTGTTCAGCAAGTAAAGGCCACTCATCTCATACGCCGAGAAGGGACTGAATCATATATGTTTTCGTTTTCATATTTAAGTAGGGTTTCCAGACGTCCCTTATATACTGGACATGTTCCGTATTGGATAATTTTGTTCCCTGTCTTGTATTAACCTTTCAGGGGCACCCCAAATGTCCCGTATTTTAGTTCATATTCAAATTTCGTAATAACAATATATGTCTACTACCTTTTTACTGTGCTTGCTTGTAACTTTATAATAATTATACTTTCTTTTCTCAGATTCTCTTGATAAAAATAACCCAAATGTAACGAAGAAAGTAGTGTTGCTACAAAAACAGATGTGTCTATTTTCTCAGTTGTCTGTATTAAATAAATATTTTCAAATGATTTCACTTTTGCATAACTTTTTCTTAGCTTGTATTAAATAGTTTTCAAATGATTTTACTTTTATTTTCCTCATAACCTATTAAAATCATTCATTTTTTAAAAACTTATGTCTCTTCTTTCATATAATATATTTGTCTGGGTGTGTAGGTATATATATATATATATATATATATATATATATATATATATATATATATATATATATATATATATATATATATATATATATATATATATATATACGCTTGTATTGAGCTCTTTAGTTAGTTGTTTACTCGTATCGGGGTTTTTTCTTTGGGCCTTGAACTTGTATCTGTGCGATTATTTTCGACAGACTTTCATGTTCCTGGCTCTTTCTTTTTTTAAAACCTTTTTTTCCTTCGTGATTCATTTGGCTATTGTTAAATCAAGAGTTCGAAGGTTTTTCGACACGAGTATAGTTACCTATATTTATATATATATATATATATAGAGAGAGAGAGAGAGAGAGAGGGAGAGAGAGAAAGAAAAAAGAAAGAAAGAAAGAAGAAAAAGAAAGAAAGATTTTAAGAGTGCCCTGTCTTTCTAATTTTCTAATCTGACAACTGGATATTTAATTCTAGTTTAGTTGAATAAAATCTCTATATTTCTATTCTGAGTAGTCGATCCATCGTTCGACGTGAGGCGCTACCAAGTCTTATTAATAACAACGTTAATTCTATCTTTCTCGCTGTAGAACATTTCATGTTTAAATTAAAAGGTGATTATTGAAACTCTGATCAAATTTTTATCATCACTCACTTAATGTCTTCGTAATATTTACACTAACCAACTTTAAGATGTTTACCTAACGAGCTAATAAAAATTGGTTTGACGTGTTCGGTAGGCTTCCACAGAACTGTGTTTAGTCCAAAATAAACCTATATGCGTCCGACATCGGATTTTTATCTCGACCATCAAAAAATAATTACTGCTGTGCAATTGATTACACGTCGTCTTATATCAGTAAGACTTTGCGCCTACGATTTGAGAAGACGACATTAACCCAATCATGGGGTCAACTCAAATCTCACCTACATCGAGATCAGTATCATTGACCTTTCTGATGATGTGAATTCCTTTTGCGCTGAATGATAGATTACCTTTTTCGATGTAGACGAATAATATCAATCTATTCTTTTCATATAGAAGAGTAACCCTGCTTTACCTGGTGACTATTTACAAACTTTAGGAATAAATCTTTTTATATACTATGGTAATTTAAAGGGGCAGGTTAAATTTTCACATTTTTCTAACGGGGAAGTATTCGTTTGGCTTACGGTGATATTAGGTTCAAACACCGGTTCTTGTACGACCAGTTAAACAATGCCCAGTCTGGGTGATCTATGCGGGTGATCGCTTGAGAATACCAGGTACTGTAAGCTTGGACGTGTTGGGGGTGTAATGAATAACGGCTCGGAATTAGAAATCTGAGGGCGGAGATCCAATTCTCGTCGAGTTTGTTACTTACGCGCAAATACTCTTTAGAAAAGTATGAATCCACCGCTGCTACCCCACCTATGGGTTAATAAGTATGACTTCTTTCAGTAAAGTAAGTATTATCACAAAACAATTCTTTCAATCAAAAAATATTTTTCCGATTTAAAGGAGTTGACCCTAGTCGAGATCATCGAGTTAATGCGAACAATCATTTCCCGCATAGGATGTGCTTCGCCAGGACTACATACAGTTTTGAATTCAGAGATTTTTTTTCTGCTAGACCGGTTGCCAGACAAGGCTGTAGAACCCAGTCTGTGTTACTATTTACCTATTATCTGGAGAGAAGCCGTATCCATACCTTTACCAAGGGTACGTAATTGAATGTAATGATCTCGATTGGAATTCGAACTCGGTTTTCTCAATCCGAACCGCAATTCATTACTCTACCGTGTCTTACCTGACTTTAATTAACCTGCCAAAGGGTGATGAGCCGCAAAACTCAAATCAATCAATCACCCATTTGCACTTCTTTTACTTTTATTTTCTTCATAACCTATTAAAATCATTGGTTTATTGTTTAACTTATGTCTCTTCTTTTATATAATAGAATAGGTGTGTAGTCATGTATATATATATATATATATATATATATATATATATATATATATATATATATATATATATATATTTGTGTGTGTGTGTGTATATTTATATGTATATATGTATGTGTGTATATATATATATATATATGTATATATGTATGTGTATATATATATATATATATATATATATATATATATATGTATATATGTATGTGTATATATATATATATATATATATATATATATATATATATATATATATATATATAAAGAGAGAGAGAGAGAAAGAAAGAAAGAAAGAATTTTAAGAGTGTCGTGTATTTCTAATTTTCTAATCTGGCAACCGGATATTTAAGTCTATTTTGGTTGAATAAAATCTCTATTTTTATTCTGAGTAGTCGATCCATTCCAAAATGGTGATGAGCTGCAAAACGCAAAGTAATCAACCACCCATTTGCACTTACTTTGTTTCTGATATTTGTGCAACGATCAGCGGCTCGAAAAGAGAAATCGGAGAACTGCGTTCGAATTCCGACCGAGTGCGTAATGTTCATTTTTGCACCTGTTATGAAAACATCTTTTAACAACCACCCACCCAGTTATGCGTTAAATAGGGGAGACTTGACTCTCTTGTTTTGGACTGTTACCTGTTTAAAAGGAAAATCTTGAATTCAGCCTGAAGAAAGAAAGACTTCATCAGCTTATCTTGCCCGAAACATTGCAGCTGAGGTTGAAGTTCATTCAGCGCCCACAACGATCCTCAGATGGATGACAGGAATCGTTCACTGGCTTGTGGGTTAGTACACCAACTGAAAATAAATTGAAACTAAAAGATTATGTTTCAGTAATCATACAAGAAAGAAGAATGCCTGGAGAATCGGCTTGTCTTGGGAATCGGCATTCGAAATCCTGGCTTTTTACCTTGGCGCTAACATCGATAAGAAACGAAAATACACACCAATCGATATTTACTAATCATGGCTTTGGAGGACGGATCAACAAATCCGTCGATTTATTGATCTCGTAATCTACGCCACGGTGGAGTAATGGATAGCAGCTCGGATTGAGGAATCGGAGAGTCGAGTTCGAATTCCAGTCGAATCCATTACATTCACTTACGAGTTGATACCCTTGGGAAAGGTATGAATTCTCTTTTTCTCCTCCAGCTATGGGTAACTAGCAGGACAGACCGGGTTCTATAGCTTTGGATGGTAACTGGTCTACCTTAGAAAGAAATGGCAACCTACTCCGGGAAAAAAAAATCTGCCTCGTCAATCATGTATCGAAAGATGCATTAATCGCGTAAGCGTGTATCACGCAGGGTACATAACTGACTGAATCTAAGCCGTATAGAGCTGACTTTCGATCTGAATTTTTCAACGCATAATAATCGACTTATTTGTCTTGCGGAAAAGAGAAGTCTTGTAAACAAATAAAAAACGGACGCTGAAAAATAAATATTTGGTGATATAGGAATTGTCAGATCAGTTCCTGCGCCGGGTAGTGTGTTCTTGGACTCAGTAAAAAACGGACGAGCAATAATTAAGCAATTCTCAAAATAAGAACTAGACGATATATCCCTAGACATGAGAAATTAATGGAGAAAAATCTGACCCCGAGTGGACACGGCACATAAATAAAGATTTCTGGTGCCTCTATTTTTGCCTCATCAGTGAGGAGACTGTCCAACATTCACTGCCATATAAGAGGATGGATATCACTTAGCAACCCAGCAGTCTTCTTTTTTTTTTTTTTACTTTTTAACGAATTTTTCCCAGTTCTTTATCACCTTGCTTAACTTCTGGAATGCTTCTTTCGCTAGTCCAATGTGTGTTCGAATCTCGGTGTCGCATTTTCCATCCTCACTTAAAAACATTTCTTAGATTTCTCTTTAAAGTTAAAGGACATATTATAAGAAAGGACAACTTGAAAAACTTAATAATCACAAGCAGGGCCTGGACAGGGGTCACGTGGTCCCCACTGGATCTATGATACGCCAACCGCCGTTCTACACTTCAATTTTCATAAGGTAGCATTCATATAAAATACAACTTTTATTGTAGCCTAATTATGTACAGTAATGGGTCATATGCAATAGAGTTGAAGAATTCAAATAGAAAAAAAAATGAAAATACATGCAATGTAAGTAAATGCATAGAGACATGTTATAATAGATCAATCCATTTTAAATAAATCAACAATGTTTCGCGATAATTTTTAACATTAATATTATTCTTGCTAAAAAGTTAAATAATTTAGCACATTTAACATTATCAAATTAAAAAAATAAAATTTATATAGTGTTTTTTTTTTCGAGATTTGGCATAAGCACAACAAAAGGAGCCTTGATTGACGTCAAAATCCGCCAAAAAACTTTTCATCCTGTAATAGTCAATTGCGCTTAGTTTCATTTCAAACTTATATAAATATCGGTAGAAAAACAAATCAGAAGTTGATAAGATAGCGAGGGACACAAAGCACTGCCCGGGGCCCTAATCAAGGTAGTACACACCGGCCCTGCTCACAGGGCGAATTGACGGTATGAATCTTTGATGGAAACAGCAACTAATGTCATGAGTTTAGGTGAATGGATGACAGTGTAAGAACAAGGAAGGGTAATCAAGCGTTGATTTGGGCTACAAAAACGAGGAAATTGTGGAGAGCTATAATCATTCACGTCCTACGTTAAGTGGGATCATTTTTTTTTTCAGGTCATTTCTAACAGCTGCTCTTATCTTCAAAACAAACCTGATGCCCTGGGAATTCTTTTCAGGAACCCACTCTTACAAGATATCAGCGTCACTTACTTTTCATTAATTAACACGTCTTCTGTCTCTCACTGTTTATCTCTCTACATTTTTGTATTCTCATTTTGTACTTCGATCCGTTCCTTGTAAACTGATTTTTCTCTCTTCCCTTTCTATTCTTGCCACTCATGATCTATTTATCGGTACAGTATAAACAAAACGTGGATGTTTTTGCCAAACATGGAATATAAACCGAACGCCCTACACTTGCTCTGAACACTCGCTACTGTCCAATATTGTCAAATCTTTTTATTTTCTTTCAGACAATGGAGATAAATTGCTGCTGAGGCCCACACTGTGATGTTTGTCGTAAACAGTGTTGATCCTTTTCTCGATTTTTTCTTTTTTTGTTCTTGCTTTTGCCTTTCTTTATTGTCGTTGATAGGCGCCGCCATGTTTGTCGGTGTTTGTCATATAATGGAGACGCTATGACTGACACTGCACAAATTAACGATGAAAAGAAAAAAAGAGTAAAAAAAGGAAGCTTTCTTTATTATTATTATTATTATTATTATTATTATTATTGTTGTTGTTATTATTATTATTATTATTTATCTAAATGACCTGGCAAGTGGGAAACAGACCTATGTCATTCTGACATTGCTGGGCCAAATTAAAAGAAAAAGGAAGACAAAGGTGAGGATGAAACGGGTTTCAGAAACGCGCAACAGAAGAAGGGCAAAGGGGGCGAAAAGGTGAACAGAAAAATAACAGAGAAATAAAAAAAAAGAAAACAAGTAACCACGGCCTTGGGGATAATGATAATTAGAGTAGCGATGATTGCTTGAATAACGAAAACGTTTTCATGATCAGAAACGTTTTCATACGAGAAGACTCATTAACAGTTCAAGCTGATTCGTTCAGCTGAACTCCTGTGATTTCGATTCCATTAACACACGGTGTTTCAAGTCATCCCTGCTGTTCCGTTCTCCCGTCATCAGCTTGAAGAAAAAACAACGATGGCAATTTTCTCCCTCTACGAATAATCCATCTCAAGAAAGCTGGAGGATGCGTCGGCCGAAACGTTATGGCAGCCACAGAGGCAAACAAAGAACAGGAAGAATGGAGTTCAATTGCTCGAAAAAAAACTTGAATAGGAACGTTTTTAGCACGTATGCATATAGAAATACAATATATAGGTATGTACTCACACAAACACACACACACATATATATATTATATATATATATATATATATAATATATGGATAAAATAACTGAAAAAAAATTGGGTGTTTTTTTGCGAAAGTATTTATTTATATGTTTTTATATATATTTAATAATTCAGACGACCTCGGTCCTTCCTCAGGAATTAATTGAATTACTGTATTACTGTATTTGGGGGTTTGTTTACACTTTACAGCGTCCGTCGCCAGTAGATTAACATCGCACGAGGAAACACACATATATATATATATACATACATATATATATATATAAGTAAAAGGTTTGCCTGTATGATATATATATATATATGTAGCGATGTCAAAGATAGTATGAAGCCGTCCGTCTACTCGCCAGGCGGTATCTTATATATATATATATATATATATATATATATATATATACGCACCCGAAAAACTTAAATTCGGTTGTGCACTTTTGGAAGATAAGTGCGAATTTGTCAACAACTATTACTAATAACATTACAAATATTCCCTGATTTGAGCTCTCTCGTTCATTAGCGTGTTTATTCACAGAGTAAGTACATAAAGATTCGTCTTTCCTTCAACCGTGCGCCGATGGCTTTCGGGTAAATATCTGAATCAGTCGGGTTTCGATCCCGTCTTGAAGTAACTGGATGTCTATCCACATTGATGAGCTGTGAAATATTGTATCTGTGGATGACAATATATATATATATATATATATATATATATATATATATATATATATATATATATATATATATATATAATTAGGAGATCAGCCAAATTTAAAAGCTCTGCACATTAAAATTTTATTTTTTATTTTATTTTTATGTGTATTGAGCACTTTTTAATAAAACTGTTTCCTGGTTCAAATTATTTTATGTATATATATATATATATATATATATATATATATATATATATATATATATATATATATATATATATATATATATAAAGCAAAGTCTGTACTTCGACAAAATAACAGTTGACAAGGCTAATTCAGCAAGATAAAGGTTTTGATACTGGAAAGAGCGATAACAGCTACTGGACTTGAAAGACCGTTTTCCTGAAAAAATGATTTAAGAGACAGATTTTATAAATTTCAACTGAGAGTATTGGCTGCGTGCCCAATAGATGCTAAATGTTTCTTTATAAAGATTCTGACAATGGATGACTTGTCAGGAGGCTTCATGATGTTATCGGACGGGACCGAGGTTGAAAGTACCTGAAAACAATACCACGGGTTGACCTATATGACGGTTATATATATATATATATATATATATATATATATATATATATATATATAGGGAGAGAGAGAGAGAGAGAGAGAGAGAGAGCTCCCAAAAACTGTAACTAATGTCTGCCCTCCAGGTGGGCTCTGTGGTTGTTGAACAAACACAAATGCGCGTCTGATTTAGGGATTCGTTAGCCGCCCTAGTAGACGGGTACCCTTGAATACGAGTGGCCCACTATCTATATACCGTATACACATAAAGTGTTTGTGTAGGCCCTATAGAAACAAAGATGCTATACAAATATCAAATGTAGCATATGACTACGTTGTGCTTTCGTAAGACAGATGAGGCAAATAAAAATACAATATGTAATTATACAGAGAAAAATATCTGTTGACGCGGGAACAGAAGAGTTTATGAGTTGGGAAAGATAACTAGACGACATAGTCGAAGAATTGTCATGGAAATGGTTCCAAAAGATAATCCGTAGAGAAAGACATAAGTAAGAAGATTATTACAATTAATTAACGTTCGGAATGACGAATTGTTACTGAATGTCTATGTTAATATTCCGCTTGTTTGAATGTCACGGTTTTCTATTTTGGATCAGGGTGTAGTATCCGTCCGATCCCCAGCTCTTCTGAACTGAAATCAGGTGCATTTTCTGCAGGAGGCATATAAATATATATGTCAGAAAAGTAAAGGGACTGGTGTCACAATCAATATATTTCAATTTCAAACAACTACAAGATTTTCCCTCGAGTCTAATGAACTTTTTCTTTATCTTTCTCTGCCACGCTTCTACGCGATTCTGGAAGGTTTCTTCTTGGATGTTACGGCCCTCTTAATGGTCTCCACGCCTTCAAAACGGCCCCCTTAACGATTCTCATGAATTTGGGGGAAAGAAAACAAGTCTCACGGAGTAAGATCAGGTGAATAGGAAGGTTCTCCTGCCAAAACTCTCGTATCTTCTCGCGCACTGAGCAAAGCAAACGCTAAGATTACAGTTATATACTTCCATGATATTATGTTAGAGGATAACACAATCTGCTTATCCCTCTTTCGTCCATAGCTTACACAGAACACCCAGTCCCGTTACATTTCAAACCTCGTATACATATATATATATATATATATATATATATATATATATATATATATATATATATATATATATAGGATGTAACAGCAAAATTGTCAACTCGTGCCACAACAAAATTGTCTAATTGTTTGATTAATCTCTCAACCGTTGTATCTTAGAAAGTTTTCTCACTGGAATTCGTCAAGGGTTTTATACTTTGAGGTGATGAAATCGATCATAAATGAAAATGACATGTTCCTCATTAATTAATCACAGATAAGGATCGGAAGCTCATGAAGCATTTAAATAAAGTTCAAATATTATTCCAGAATCATTTTCCAACTTGAAAATGATGATCTTCGCTCTCTCTAACCTTCTAACTTTCTGTCCTGGAGTAACAAGGTGCTTCACATGTTTCATGCACAATTTCATTTTCAAGTCTTTTTTTTATTGTTCTTTGGACTGTCATAGCTGAAACTCCTAACTCCAGTGCCAAACGTCTTATGAATTGAGTTGGACCTTTTCTAATTGGTCGCTTTAGCACTATGTTGAAATGATGATTTCTGTTGTGACATCCTGTTCCAGTTTTACTCTTGAAGGTTCTTGAATAGACTTTGAAGATGGAAGAGTATGAATGTTGGTACCATTACTAAAGGCCTGAATGATATTTTTCCTCTCACCATTGCTCAGCTGGGAAGACAGTGGAGCTGACACAAAACAATTTTAACCTACTCTCTTTTCCGCTGAATAACTCAAATAGTTTTTCATTGAGTCTTACGAAAAATGGCGTCAAGATGACTAAACGTCTTATCTGAAAACATAGAAATTCCCAATATTCACTGACATATAGGATGATTAATATTATATTAGTACTTTTTACTCTTTTTCTTTGTTACTAATCAAATTTTACTATCTCTTAATACTTTTTTTATTCATACGGGAATGGCGATTTTAAAATACTACATAATGTCTGGTTTTTTATCTAATAAGTTTATATATCAAATAAGTTTAAGCATAAAAATATATAACTGTATAATCTTCCCAACTGCCTTATATGGAACTCTTAAATGTGTTCCTTTGCAAAATCAAAGGTGTCTTGGAGTGATTGAATCAGGAACGAGGAAATGCTAAGATCTGAAAATTCTAAAAGTCTAATGGTGACGGATAAGTAGATAGAGTACATCGGCCACATCCTGCGATTACCTAACAGTCGTTCAACCAAAATTTCTCTAAATTCAATACAAAGAATGACACGTAGGCCTAAAAATGTTTTACTCATATAATTTCTCATATATATAAAGGGCGTCTCATTAAGATAGATCAAAGTCAGCAGTAAACAAATCAGTGTTATTGGTGAAAATTTATTTATTTCTCTATTGGATCATGTTATTTAAGTTATGGCAATTATGTGTGAAAAATAATATCGCCCAAATGTCCGCCAAGGCTTCGGCGGCACACATCTACTCGACAGTTAAAATTTTTGATGACGTCTCAGCATAGTTGCTCCTCGATCTAACCAATATAACTTATTATCTCATCCTTCAGCTGTTGAATTGTTGTTGGCATAGACCTTACTTTTGAGATGGCCCCAAAGGAAGAAATCTAAAGGCGTCAAGTCGCACGATTGTGGTGGCCAATTGACTTCGCTGATTCGAGAGATGATGCGACATGGGAACGTCTCATTGTTTTTCTGTTTGAACGTCCATTTTCGTAATAGGCTTCGTTAACTTTAACTCGTTGTTTGATTGTTAATCTTTCCATGGTTGAAATTGCCAGAAACTTAGCTTGTTAAATCTGAAAGAAAAAGAAAAAATCATTAGACGCTTAAAGTTAATTCACAATTAAAATCGGACCAAGTTATTGGAACACCCTTTATTTAGGGTGTCTCAAAATTTACAAAGTGAATACGGATGTTTTTGTTTTTTTCGAAAAAGCCCTATTTTACCATAAAGAAAAGTTTTGCATCGTGAGTGCATATTTTTGTTTTTTTTTTTAAATTAATTCGTTTATGGCGGTTTTTGTGTATTTTTTCTTTTCCAAGCCCATTGAAAATTCGTTTATGGCGGGTTTTGTGTATTGTTTTTCTTTTCCAAGCCCATTGAACTGATGATAGACATAGAAGAACGAGTACTCGTTTAAAATATAAAATACGAGGCTTGAAATGCGAAGAAATTAGAGGCAAATTTAAAAGAAAGTTTCATAAGAAATGTCCTATAGATAAAGCTATTGGTGAGTTGTTAAAAATTCAGAAAACTGATCTTTTCAAATTTAAAGCTGTTTTGCATAATTCCAATTACTTCTCGAAGTAGACAGCAACGTTTATGGCACCCTGTATGTATAAGTCAATATATACATATATATATATATATATATATATATATATATATATATATATATATATATATATATATATATGAGTGAACATTTAATATTAAGAAGTGCATCATATTCAAGACAATTCATTTTACACTTTTTAAATCACACTTGCAGATGTTATACTGTTATATATATGTATATATACATGTTTATATATGTTTATATATATACATATATATATATTCATACACACACACACATACACACACACACATATATATATATATATATATATATATATATATATATACATATATATATATATATATATACAGGGGTTGGACAAAATAATTGGAACAGGTGCAAATTCCACTATAATATTTCAAAGACCTATTATATTAAGAAATTTAACTAAACCTTCGTAATTGCAAGCTATATCTATTGTAAATATGTTTATTTATCTAATTTACTGTCTTTGTCTTATTTATTTTTAGAATTTAGTAAAATTTAAGATAAATGCATGACCTCTCCGAGTTTGAAAAAGGGCAAATTGTTGAAGCTCGCATGGCAGGAGCCTCGATCACTTAGGTTGCTGAACTGTTTGGTTTTTCAAGAGCTACCATATCAAGAACTATGACGCAATTCGAGAAACAGGGCAAAACCTCTAGCAACCGTAGCAATTCGAGCCGGACTTGCAAACTTACTGACAAGGACTGGTGTGCATTGAAACACAATGTGGCAAAAAATCATCAGACTGCTGCGGCCAAAGTGACTGCTCAGTTGAATAATCATCTGAATAGTCCAGTTTCTACTAAAACTGTTCGTCGTGAGCTCCATAAGGCTGCATATCATGGAAGAGCCACTGTAAGGAAACCTCTTCTCTCGCAACATTCAAAAGAGGTTGAAATGGTGCAGAGATCACAAGGCCTGGCCTGCAGACTAATTGAAGCAAGTCGTATTCTCAGACGAGTCCAGTTTTTCACTTTTCCCAACTTCAGGGCGAGTTTATGTGTGGAGGCAGCCCAAAGAAGCTTACAACCCTGACTGCCTTCTTCCAACATTGAAGCATGGAGGTGGATTAGTGATAGTTTGGGCCGCCATATCATAGAAATGTCTCGGTTCAATAGTTGCCATACATGGTAGAATCAACAGCAAAGATTGCCCGAACATTTTCGGGGATCACGTTCATCCAATGGCCTAGACTTTATTCCCTGATGGTGACTGCATCTTCCAAGACTATAATGCTCCAATACATACCGCTCGAGAGGTTAAGAATTAGTATGAAGAGCATGAAAGTGAGCTAGAACACATGGAGTGGCCTCCCCAAGCTCCAGATATCAATATTATTGAACATTTGTGGTGCATTTTGGAGCGACAAGTTAGGAGCCGCTATCCTCCACCACCGTGTCTTAAAGAGCTGGGGCAGGTGTTAATGGAAGAATGGCTGAAAATTCCTCTGGGTGAAGTTAGGAAGCTGTATGATTCCATTCCTAGTATTAAAATTGTATTTGAGGCTAAAGGAGGACAAACTCCATATTAAATATATTTTCTTTGAATTTAACAAGTGTTTCAATTATTTTGTCCAACCCCTGTATATATATATATATATATATATATATATATATATATATATATATATGTATGTATGTATGTATGTATGTATGTATGAGTGAACGTTTAATATTGTTACGAAGTGCATCATATTCGAGACAATTCATGTGTGGGACTGGGCGCGAGTATTTATATATTTTGTCACGAGAAGATTATGAGATTAGCTGAATCCATATATTAACCCGTACAACAAATATGAGTTCTCATAAAAATCTTGTCAAAAATGCTGGAAACATTGACATCATACGAATATATATATATATATATATATATATATATATATATATATATATATATATATATATATATATATATATATGCAGTTATACACACACACACACACACACACACACATATATATATATATATATAGATATATATATATATATATATATATATATATATATATATATATATATATATATATATATATACATATATATATGTATTGGCGAAAAGGTTAGTAATATTTTGAAAGAAATTTGAAATTTTGAAAAAGGGTGAAAAACTTTCTCGGTAACAAAAAGCAATTTTAAGCTGAAAATTGCATCGTACGAAATTAAAGAAAATAAAAAAGTCACGAATTGAGAAAGCTATCCATATAGGTATGTGCATTGATCCAGAGATCAATATGCCTTTATAGATGTTCATCTCTCCTTCGACACGTGTGTGCATGTTTGTTAGTGTATGTGTGCGTGCATGTGTGTAAATCGCGTTAATTATATTTTCAACAAGAGGCGCCATAAACTGGAAACTCGTCGAGGTTAAATCTTTTATGTGAGTCAAGTGCAAATTTAAATTGAAAATCGAACGGCAAAAATTGAGAAAAGTTCAAATCTTAATTTTTTTTCCTCTTTTCTCATGTTTTCTTCTTTACTTCCTTCTTCTTTTTCTTCTCAGTGTCGTTTTGTCCCAACTCTTTCATTTCAGATTTCTCAGCCTGTATTGACGTTTGTGTTAGTTTCTTTTTCATATCTCTTTTTACTGTTTCTTTATTTGGCCTCATTTTTTTTCGATTTGTTCCTTCATTTTTTCTCGTTTCTATTTTTCGTTATTGTATCCTTAATTTTCCTCCTCCTCTTTCGAGCCATTTTATTCTCCCTTCTCTCTTTATTTCTTTTTAAATTCAATCTTCCTTTTCTTTTTCAGTCTTATTTCACACCTTTCTCCTGTCATTTCTTTCTCTTCTGCTTCAGTTTTATTTCTCTCCATTCTCTTGAAATTTCACCTGTTATTTTTTTTTCTCTTTGTTCTTCTGTCCTATTTTTCAACCTTCTTCTTATTCTTCTCCTCCTCCTTCGTCTTCTTCTTTTTTATTCTTCTTCTGTCATTTAAGGCTTTCTCGCGTTTTCTTTCTTCTTTTAGTTCTTTTCTTTTTCTTAATCTTTCTTCTTCTTCTTCTTCTTTTTCTTTTCTTCTTCTTTTTCTTCTTCTTTTCTAAACTTTTCTGCAGTTTTCTCTTGTCATGTTTTTTCTTCTATTTTAGTTTTATTTTTCTCCGTTCTCTTATCATTTCACTTACATTTTCTTCTTCTGGTTCTTCAGTCTTATTTTTCACTTCTCTTCTTCTTCTTTTTCTTTATCTTCTTCTTTTTCTTCTTCTTTCACTTAAGGCTTTCTCGCATTCTTTTCTCTTATCCACGTGTTTTCGTTCTTCTTTTAGTTCTTTTCTTTTTCTTAATCTTTCTTCTTCTTCTTTTTCTGCTTTTTCTTCTTCTTCCCTTTTGTTCTACATATTTTTCTCTTATTCGTTTTGTCTTCATGTTCGTTCTTTTTCCTCCTCTCCCTACCTGTCCAACCTTCTTTTTCATATTTTCTCCATTTCTCTCTCTCCTCAAATTTTGTCTGCTCTCAGAAATTGCTTACACCTTCACGTTAACTGAATGCGAAAAAAAACAAAGAATACTAAACCACATCTAACCTATAGATGTTAAAGTTTCTCTACACCATTGCGTTTGAACTCCTCTGATCTTATTTGACAATCACTATATAAGCGGATATAGAACGATGGGAAAAAGCGATCAGGAAGAGGAAGGATCGTTGGAAGAAGAAAAGAGATGTGATGGTAGTCAACTTGATACTAACTCAAGTAAATATAGAAAATGAAAATAAAAGAATCACAAGGATTGAAGGAAAGAGTTTTAAGTGTAGATGACATTGTCCGCCAACAGCATCGATTAACAGAACACACCTGGATATAGATCGATAAGTGATACACAACTACTTTTCTATCTTCCGTTTCTTTTTAATTCGATGCTTAGTCATTCATCCAATCACTTATTCGCCCCGACTCGATATTTTATTCATTTTCTCGAAACATTTATATACGAATATCAAGGTAACCCGATATATGTAAACTTTTATTTTGTACCAGAGATAGAAAAATTTCTAATTGTGTAAGCGTAGATACGTGTGCGTGATCGTATGTGCCTCCAACTATGGGTAAATAGCAGGACAGACTGGGTTCTATAGCCTTGGATGGCAACTGGTCTAGGAGAAGGACAACTCTGAATTCAAAACCTGCGGAGGGTCGTTTGAGGACCTTATCGCATTCGTTGCACCAGGTCCCTGTATTCGTCCCTCCAAAAAGTGTGGATGGCCCTGCACAAAGCCTTCACCACTATAATCAAATCGTGTGTGGGTGTCGGGCTTTCAGTTTCTGGGAACTGATCTGCCTGACCCTCATACTTCGAGTTCGACGGGAGAGTCCATCATATATATATATATATATATATATATATATATATATGTATGTGTGTATATATATATATATATATATATATATATATATATATATATATATATATATATGTATGTATGTATGTATGTATACGAATAAAGACAAAAAGAAAACTTATCTTAGATCACGTATTTTGTCCTCTGCTCTTAGAATTATTGAAATTAAAAAATAATTTTTAAAATAATTATAACAGAGCGCGTTCACGCGTCTTTTTTAAAAGTTACCTTCACAACGGAATGCAGATTTTATCGCAGTTACAATAAATTTGTCTTTGTAATTCACCCTTGAGGATGACCTTGGAGGAGATCGAAAGTACTTGGATAAGAAAAAGCTATAGTGCCTTCTTTGATGAATTACACCTTAACATCAAGTAACTGACTAGAGAACTAGAAAGGATTATTATAAAATTAAATACATATAATATGTCTATATTATTCAATTAAACAGGAATGAATGAAGATATGGTGCTAAATAAATAAATATATAAATATATATATATATATATATATATATATATATATATATATATATATATATATATGCTCCTGAAAAATTAATTTCGGTTGAGCTCTTTGGTTTGAGTTGTGAGTTTGTAAACAGTGACTATTTAAGCTAATATTGCACGACTCTTCGGCAGAATTGAGTCACTGTCAGTCACTGTGTGTTTATCTAAATCTAAAAATAAACACGCTAAAATTCATCTTCGTCCCTGCCGTGCGCCGACGGCTTACTGGTAGAAGTTCCGACTGACGCAAATTCAGTTTCGGCTTTCGATCCTAGCTAGAGGCAACCGGACGTCTAGCCACACTGATGAGCTGTGAAACAGCGAAACAGTCTATCTGTGTATATATATATATATATATATATATATATATATATATATATATATATATATATGTATGTATATATATATATATACATATATATATATATACACACATACATATATATATATATATATATATATATATATACACATACATATATATATATATATATACACATATAGAGAGAGAGAGAATATATATATATATATATATATATATATATATATATATATATATATATATACTCAAGTTTTATTAAAATTACTGTCAAGGTAATGTGATTAAGCTTTTTAACAATTTTTCTTGCATCCGTTTAAGCATATTCTGGGCATAAAGTGTGTTACAAATTCTTCAAATAATGAATCGTTCCTTTTTTTACCCTGTTCAAGAGCCACTTATGGTACATTGCGACAGAGTAAGAGACACAGTTTATAGGTGCATATGTGGGGAAGATAATGGTTAAACCTAAACAGGTAAAGATTGTAGTAACCGGAGAAACTTCCTTGGGAGTTGATTCTACAATGCAGTGGTCCGTGCAAAAAATCTGCTTGTGTGAAACTTACTTCTCACAAATGGAATGCGAAGGAAGTAGTTGCGGTTTGATACAATGCGCATGGCGGCTCGTGGAACTTAGGAATGTAGTACAACTAAACACTTTCCATGGAAATAGCGATAGGGCAGTGAGAGTTTTGCTAGGTTTTGTCTGTGAGAAAGAGATTTAAGAGTGGGACATAATTGATCACACACAGGAAGAGGAGACACTTTTGAACTCAATCAACATTGAACTGCGTCTGGCACTTGTAAAAGTAGAGAATAACAGGTGCACCCGTGTACTTACTGGCGCGGTACAGGAAACCAACCATTTTTCTTGTATCCTTAGTGAAGGATCGTATGTACGAGTTCCACTTGAGGTCTGGATTGAGCTCAAATCCCAATAGTCAAGGAAATGTAAGCTCAAGGTACAGGACCTCCCTGAGAGAACACCCATTCAATGAGATAGGTGACACTTCGGGTTCCTCTCGATTCAAAGACCTATGTTAAGACTTTGCGATCGTCAACTCTCCTTCTAAGATGTACTGCATTTCAGGAATATCATATATTTCCAACAGCCTGTGTAGCGGTTTATTATTATTGATTTTTCTCCTTAACCTAACCTCAAATTGCCCTACTATACTGAAGAAAACCGTGGAGACTAAAGCTGTGACACAACCGAGACGGCGAATATAGTTGTCAACCGGAAGTTCGACATAGATAGGATGTCATAGCAATGTCACATACCGGGTTTGGTGGACAGGTAATGTACTCGACATAAACATCTGCAGCTTCCTGCACCAAATCCTTTGTAGGAAACTCAGCTCTGGTCAAAGACTCCAATTCTCTGAGCATCAACTAAAAATTACTATAAAAAAGACTATAACAATTGAAGGAACTAGCAACCAATCGTATACTATATATATATATATATATATATATATATATATATATATATATATATATATATATTGTTAATAATCCGTTGGTATATAATCCAAATGAATCCTAATAATAAAATAATAATATAAAATATTAAATAAAAATATTAAAACTTTTCCCCAAAAAGAGTTCAATGTATTTATAATGACAGAGCATATAAATTACATAGAACAGAAATCCAAATTTACCACATTCAAATAGCTATTTCAACTAACACAAAGACCTATATTGTCACGGTCAACTTCTGAGTTGACAGTGTGTATATAGGTCTTCTTGTTGGTTGAAATAGCTATTCGAATGAGGTAAATTTGGATTTCTGACCTATATAACACACACATATATATATATATATATATATATATATATATATATATATATATGTATATATATATATATATATATATATATCGAATATTCAGTCAGGTAGATGAAAATAAATAAATCTACTGCTTAATATATGAACAGAGCGTCTATTCAAATAGGACAATCTATTTAAATAACTTTTAAAGTGATAAAAATCTGTTGGATTAATAAATAAAACATTATTACTTCTTTAGAAAATGTATTACAGCTACTTCTACAAACATAAACGACTCAATTAATACAAGACAAAATAATAAGCAGTTAAAATTTGAAGGAGGAATTTAATCTATATGTAATAATTGCAAGAAATATGTAGTATAAACCAGTGGTAATTTAGGTGGCGAATTATATGAACACAAAGGAGATATTTTACAAAACATCACGCTCAACGCATTTGTTGCTCACCGTAATGTCCGATCATAATTTCGATTTCAAAAAAGACCAATTTAATTAAAAGAGAAACAATTTACTACGACGAAAATACTTTAATCGCTAAATCGCCACAGTATATTCGCATCTAAATTCTTACAACAGTTCACCTTTTTTACCAGATCTTCTATTATAACAAAGTGGGAGACTTAATCACGAAACAAATAAAAGCATAAACAAAAAGAAAATGTAACTAAGTGTAATTGACTAGACGATATAGCCAGATGCATATTTCAGCGACATCTCGCCTTCGTGCACATGTGTAGTTATATCAGCGTAAACAACAATTTTGTCCGTTAAAGTCATAAAGAACGAAACGCGTCGCACGAAAAGTTGTCCGTTTTGAACTTTTTCCTAATATA
>OZ038487.1:57645733-57658233 GCA_964036315.1 Acanthosepion esculentum | reverse complement strand
GTGTCTCCTGAGGACGTAGGGGATCATGGCTTCCCACAACTTCCTAGCTCTTAATAAACGTTGTCTTTCTGTTATTTCTTCATGGCGGACCTGTTCCGTCATCCATTTACTCAAGATCATTAAATATGTTATGCGTTGCTTTCCTCTGTCCCTTCTTACCCTCTATCTGTCCCGTGAGTATCAGATTTTTCAACCTCTCCTTCCTCATTATGTGCCCAAAGAACCTCAACTGTTTCTTCCTGGTGTTAAGTATTAGTTTCCTTTTTGTTTATATCTTCTCCAAATATTCGTCGTCATTCACATGCTCGGTCAAACAGCAGCCTTCTATAGAACTACATTTCTGTTGCTTCAAGTGACCTCTTCATCTTGATCTTTGAGGAGATCGTCCAGCATTCACTGTCATACAGGGGCACAAATATCACATAGCAGTTTAGTACTCACTTCTTTGTTTCTAGCGAAATTTTCTTATTTCTTGATACTCTTTTTTTTTCTTTTTTTTTTTTTTTTTTTAAGCGTATCACCCCGAGCAAGGCCGGTGGCCACTATCACGCAAGGGGTTACAGAAGGGTTGGAGGAAGAGCAGATAGGGGTGGTAAAGGAAGGGATGTGGAGAAAGAGAAGGACGGAGGGCCGATCGAGGTGGGGAGGTTACGGGAGATATAGAGCGAGAGCAGATAGGAATGGAAGATGTCAGGAAGTGGATAGATCAAGGCAACTGGAGATGACGATTGCCGCTACACTTAAACCGTTGGAGATTGTATTTGTCAGGGAAACAGTAATAGGGAAGGGAGTTCCATAGGCGAGATGTGCGTGACATGAAGCTATTGGAGTAGAAAAGACGTCTACACCTAACAGTTTCAACGGTGAAGGGGTGGGAACGGGATGCCAGCCTCGTAGGACGCTTGAATTCACGAGGCTTAGGGACAAGTGAAAGCAACTCCTCAGAGCAATTACCGTGGAAGTACTTGTAGAAAAGGCAGAGCGATGCAACATTGCGTCTGTGAGAGAGCGACTGCAGACGAGATGACAGATCAGGGCCAATCACATTGCATATCCGTCTCTGGATCTTATCAAGACTCTGCCTAGATTTTGAAATGCTTTCTTGGCTATCCCAATACGCCTTCGGATCTCAGTGTATCTCTTTCCGTCTCATATTAAAACACTTCCCAGATATTAATTTCCGCACTTGTTTGATTTGGGTGTCTCCGATTTGCAATTCGCTCTCTGGGTTCACCCTTTTCATAACAACCATACATTCTGTCTACTTGCAGTTGATGTGTAATCCTTTCTTCTCGCTTTCCGGTAATAAAATCATTTTAATTATTAGAATATCATATAATTATTACGTTATTCTTATATTATTGTCATTATTATATTATATACTGTATTGTTATTACATATTATTATATTTCTTTATAAATAGTGTTTCATTAAGTCGGATTATATATAAGGGTGTTTCATTAAGACGGATCAAAGTCAGCAGTAAATAAATCAGCGTTATGGTGAAAATTTATTTATTTCTCTATTGGATCATGTTATTTAAGTCATGGCAATTGTGTGTGAAAAATAATATCACCCAAATGCCAGCCAAATCTGGAAGAAAAAGAAAAAATCATTAAACGCTTAAACTTAATTCACATTAAAATCGATCCAAGTTATTCGAACTCCCCTTATTAAAAGAAAAGGGAGATAATTATAAGTATTTTTTTCTTTTTAAGATTATCTTTCTTTTGGTTTTGCGTTGTTTTTTCTCCATTGCTTTTGCTTTCTCCACTTCTTTCCTTTTTTTTTAAGGTTCAGCCTGTACAATGCGCGGGGCCCACTAGAGGGTTACGTTAAGGGGTAGTTTATATTCATAGGAGGGGAAGATAACGGTTGACTCTATACATGAACAGGTCATTATTGTGGTTCACGAAAAGAATCTGTTTGATTCGCAGTTACTTCTCGCCGATGGAATACGGATGGAATGTGGATGGTTTGTTACTATTTAAGTGGTATGGCGGGTATTAGCCGTGATGGTCAGACCTGGTCCGTCCGAGTACTTTCCATGGTAGCAGCGTTAGAACAGCCACATCTCGCCTGTGAGAGAGAGAGAGAGTTTGGAGGGTGGAACAAGAAGTAGACTTGTCCTTAGTGCAATGGGGAGGTACTGCTTTGGTGACTGACCTCCAGGAATTAGATATAATACATTTATGAGTTTAGATCCGAGATTTCGCCCCCAAAAAACAAAACTTCTTATATCTTTTTAAATCTAGATTGTTTTGATGTTTCCTTGCATTTCCGATTCGTTCAATCCATTTGCAAGCCTCTTTTGGAACTGCTGCAAGCGTGAAACTTATACAGAACACCGTTGTCACCACAATTATTTTTCCAGTCACTGACATGGTCAAGGTATTTTTTGTAGTTTTATTCAATTTCTTTCACCCTTGGCCTCATCTGAGGGGAAAATCTAAACTTTACTTCTTTCATTATAAATTCTCCAAAATGATGTTACCGTTGTTCCTGCAATCATTATTATGGAAATATATTCATCTTCCACTTTTTCATCCTAATCCTCTATCTCTTTCCTCATATCCGTTGTTTTCTTTCATTCTTTCTTGGAATTGTTTCTTGTTGTCTCCAGGATTTTAAATTCAGAGTAATCATTCTCTTACGTTGGTTGCACCCCCCCCCCACACACACACACACACATCAAGATTAGAGAGACTAATCTATCCTTCTATTTAATCCATAGTATGGAGAAGAAGAGACAGATTCTTTTTATTTCCAGTGAACCCAACATACTAAGATAGAACAATTTCACTTTCCGCGTCGATAACTGTTTCGCTAGCCAAATATATGTTTTATTTTTCGCCAGCTAAGAATATTTTGAGTTTTTCTGCATTATGTCTGTATTTTTCAAGCCTTCTTATGAGACTTTTGCTTGTCTGCTTCTTCTGCTTATTCGCCATTTTTCTTCCTTTCTCTTCATAGTATTTGTATATTTAATTTTGTTTTGTTTTTCATTGCCACTGTTCTAGATTTCTTATTTTTTCTTTCCTTCCTTCCTACCTCTCTTCTTTATCTCTTCCTTTCCTTCATTTCTTCTTATTTATTTCTTTCCTTCCTTTCTTTTTCTTTCCTTCTTCACTACATTCATTCCTTCATTTCTTCTTCTTCTTTCTTTCTTTCCTTTCATCCTTCCTTCATTTCCGATTCTTGCCTTTCTTATTCCATTGTTCTTCTTTCCGTCATTCATTTATTATTATTTCCTTCTTTCCTTTCTTCTTTTTCCTTACTCACTACGTTTCTTCATTTATTTCTGTTTCTTCTTCTTTCCTTTCATCTTTCCTGTATTTATGATTCTTGCCTTCCTTATTCCATTTTTCTGTCTTTCATTTCTTCTTTCTGTCATTCATTTCTCTTCACCCTTTCTTTCTCTTTTCTTTCTTCCTTCCTTTCCTTCATTTCTCCTTATTTCCTTCTTTCCTTTCTTTCCTTCTTCACTACGTTCCTTCCTTCATTTCTTCTTCTTTTGCTTTCCTTCTTTCCTTTCATCCTTCCTGCATTTCTGATTCTTGCCTTCCTTATTCCATTGTCCTTCGTTTATTGTTCTTTCATTCTTTCATTCATTTATCTTTCTTCTTCTTATTATTATTATTCGGTATTTCTTTAGTTATCTATTTTTTCCTCTTCTTTCCTTCTATCCTTCCTTCATTTCATATTCTTCTTCCTTCATTTTTTTAACCTTCTACTTTTTCCTTCCTTCCTTTCTTCCTTCCTTCCTTACTTCTCATTACCTTTCTTCCCCCCTTCATTGATGTCTTCTTCTTCTTCCTTCTTTCCTTTTCCTCCTTCCTTCATTTCTTCTTCTTCTTCTTCTTCTTCTTCTTCTTCTTCTTCTTCTTCTTCTTCTTCTTCTTCTTACAGCCGCACTGCACACTTGCGTAAATGCAAATCGATCTTTGACACTGACACCAGTAATCAGTAAAATGCACTTCCGGCGTTCCGTAGCTGCACAAGAAATCGTAAGTGCAATCATGAAGCTTGGTTGCATCTTTGCTAACACATTCATACACATGTAGGTGCGCACTCCCGCAAATACATTAAAGTTCGTGCAGGGACACATACATCCATCCAAATTAATCAGCTCAGGTACATACGCATGCACACACCTTTGCGAAATTCAATACACCGAGACAAATATGAGAACAAAATGAATATTGCATATACGAGGTGGTTCCTGAAAGTTCATGTAATTTTAGCTGAGTGAGCGGGCCTAATGTAGTACGTAATTTTGTCGCTAGGGTTTGTGAGCAGTACGCATTGTTAGCTTATTTGAAAAATCCTGCAAATTCTACACGTGACTCATCTGGAGTATCTCTGCCTAACTTCCAACTTAGAACTTAGTCTCTGTTGAGTGATAGGCATAAAACCCTTTCCATGGTTTTCTGCTATCGTCTCTAACCTAGACCCCCACTAAGCCTGTGTCCCTGATGGTATCCCTGTGATAGTCATTAAGAACTGTGCTTCCAAAGTGGCTACTGTTCTCTCTGAGCTGTATATTAAATGCCTCGCTGCCTCCTGCTTTCCTGCCTTCTGGAAATCATCATTTGTTTTTCGTTTTTAAGAACTCTGGTGAACGGTCCGAACCTTCCAACTATCGGCCTGTTAGACTTCTATCTCTTTTTAGTAAACTCCTAGTGGCCCAAATCAATGCCGAATTGGTGCATCGACTCTCATCGCAGGGCTTTTTTACAGACATTTGATTAATCGTGCAAGGTAGTAATTCAAAGGAGACAATGGGAAAGAGGATATTAGTAATTTTTAACAGTTAATTTTCAGATAGACACATAAGAATAGATGAAGTTTGGCCCATAACACACACACACACACACACACACACACACATATATATATATATATATATATATTAGAAATTTATTATTTAAAAATAAAATGTGCCGAAAACCTTTTTGTCGTTGAAAAAGACCAGACGGCATGCGTTGAACAGATGTCATCATTCGTTTGAAAACGCACCCCATACCCTACTTAACCTCTTTTCGAAAGTAACTCATATTTTTTTATACAAAAGTTGTCAGTGAAAAAGAATACCCTACCGCCCCTTGTTAAAATGATTGAATTTCCCCATATCGATAGAAACTAATAGTATGAATGTATGTGCTTATAAAACTCAGTAAATTTCAAAATGAGTTATTCCAAAATTCTATTGAAAATGAAACAGAACACACACACATATATATAAGCAACATCTAGCCTGATCAGTACCTCGATGGGCAAACGCTTGGAAATACCAAGTGCTATAAGCTTGCATCTGCGGGTGGTGTAATGGATAACGGCTCGGCATTGTTAATCGGAGGTCTGAATACCAATTCTAGTCGGGTTCGTTATATTTAATTACGCGCAAATATCCCCGGGAAATCTTTAAATCCACCTCTTCTCCTCGCATCTATGGGTTAATTAGTAGGATTTGTATCAGTAAATCTTTATTATCTCTTACACTCTAAAACTATTTTGGGGCTTTAAATAATCTGCAAAGAGTTTTAAAATCCGTAAAAAAACAAACCAATTAATCTTGTATATTATAATACAAAAGGACTTACCCTACATGCATATGTTTGTATGTATGTAAAGATTTCTAGCAGAGTATATACATTTTTGAACGGCATGTATGCGTATAATTTGTATGTCAATACGCATGCGCGGACATTCAAATTTGCAAGCTTCATATAGATAGATAGATAAATAAGAACAGACAGAGATAGATAGATAGATAGATAAGAACAGTCTAAGATAGATAGATAGATAGATAGATAGATAGATAGATAGATAGATAGATAGATAGATAGATAGAAACGTTCAAGCGATGGATATTTTTAGATTGTAAGATGTTTTTATAATAATGGTTTAGTGATACAAGTTTTACTCATTAACCCATAGCTGGGGGATGAGGTAGATTCATATCATTCCCAAAGATGTTTGTACGTAATTGATTATAACGAACGCAACGGGAATTGGAACTCGGCTCTCTGATTGACAATTCCAAGGCATTATCTATTACACCACTTGTACATCCAAGCCTGGTATTCCACTTGTACATCCAGGACCTGGTATTCCAAAACGGTCACCCATAGATAGATAGACAGATACGTAGATAGATAGATAGATAGATAGATAAATAGATAGATAGATAGATAGATAGATAGATAGATAGATAGATAGATAGATATGAACGGAATGAGACAAATAGATACATACATACTCTCCGGTACGTTACACAATGTAAATGGCATTTACACCCACGTGTACAAGACTATAACTTCGGAAACATGGATTTGAAAATTTGTTACAGCTGTTAATCTGAGATAAACGCTTTTTTATACTATTTTAATGTTGGCAGCCAAGGTGGTCGCAGAATAAGATGCTCACTTTGCTCTCACTATTTCTCTCTCTCTCTCTCTCTCTCTCTCTCTCTGTTGCTCTCTCTCAATCTCTTAATCTCTCTCTCTCCCTATATATATATATATATATATATATATATATATATATATATATATATATATATTCAGTCGTATGGATATGAGTGTGTTAGCTCTATCACTAATATTGAGCGCATGTATAATATATATAAAAATTCTATCTATATATATCTAGATATATCTAGATAGATAGATAGATAGATAGATAGATAGATATGAAGAAATATATGGTGTGCTATATTTATGAGATAAAGTGCTCAATATCAGAGCTAGAATGTATGTAAATATAAATAAATATAAATATAAAAGTGAACATTGAAGTCGACACTCAAAGGCGACAGGTTGTTCCATGCTAGACGCAATCTATATATAATGATCCCTCGAAGTAACTTTTTATCGAGAGAATGAGGCACCGTATAGCATCTAACAACTTTGGATCTCGTTACTAGTGGCTCTGTAATAGGGTATTAAATATGTGTCAGGTAACTATTCCCCCCTTCAATCAATTTCAGGTGTTAACATCCTCCTATGATAAAGTTGAATACTTTGCCCGTAAAATCTTAAACTCTACTTGTGACTCATCTGGAATATCCCTGCCTAACTTCACACTTAGAACTGAGTCTCTGTTGAGTGATAGGAATATAAAACCCCTTCCATGATTTCTGATATCATCTCTAACCTAGACCCCCCACAAAGCATGTAAACCTGATGGTATCCCTGTGATAGTCATTGTGTGTTTCCGAACTGGGTCCTGTTCACTCTGAGCTGTATAATAAATGCCACGCTGCCTCTTGCTTTCCTGCCTGCTGGAAATCATTTGTTGTTCCAGATTTGAAGAACTCTGGTAAACCTTCCAGCTATCGGACTATTAGCCTTCTAGATCGTTTTGGTAAACTCCCAGAGTCCCAAATCTATGCCGAATGTGTTCATCGACTGTCATCGCAGGGCTTTTTTACAGGCAAGCAATATACTCACGATAATTGCGGAAAGAATCTACCATGTTCTAGAAAAAAAACGGTGAAACCCGGACTGTCCTATTGGACATCTCGAAAGCCTTTGACAAGATCTGGCATACAAATCTGAAAAGTTAGGGTGTTTCTGGACACATTTCTGAACTGAACCAGTCTTTCCTATCAAATCGTGTAATGAAAGTTATACTGAACGGCCACTCGTCGAGGTACTTTCGTACTAACGTGTGTGTCCACAGGACTCCAGCCTTGGTCCTATCTTTTTTTTTAATTTTTTATTAATGACCTTCCCAATGACATCAGCTCTCAACTTGATATCTAAGCTGATGATTATATACTCCTGCCTTGATAGTAAGGCTAATCAGTCCGACAAGGTCAAAATGGCAAGCGATGTCCAAAACGACCTCAAGTCCGTCGTTAACTGGGGTAAAAGATGGCTTGTTAATTTTAAAGCCACCAGAATTAAACTCCTCTCAGTTAATCATCTGAGAGACCCCTCTTTGCCTTCCATCAGAATGGTTGATGCTAAACTCCAGGAAAGTGACTCTCGATATAACGTTCTCAGTTGACATGAAGTGAAAAGACTATATTGAATGCATCTGCTAAGAAAGTCGGTTCACTATGTCGTACGAGACATTTATCTTTCCGAAATTGATCTTATATGTATATAAGTCTACCATTTTTCCAGGCTTAAAATATTGCTGCCTACTATGGCACACCATAATACTATATTTTTTTCTGAAAGATATATATATATATATATATATATATATATATATATATATATATATATATATATATAAGTGTTAGAAGTTAGGAAGATTTGAGATAATTATAATTAAGTAATTCATCGAGCCTAAAAGAAACCTCAACAGAATGCAGAAAACACTGGACAGCCGTTTCGTCCTATATTTGGGACTCATCAGCAGTGCGCACTCAGTACCGATTGAAACCCGGACAGTTACGTTATCAGGCAAACGTCATACCAACTGTTCCAACGGGTCTCGATGACGCAGCGGTAGCAAATCAGACTGGATATAGTGTCGCTCGATCACATATATCCGTGGTGGAACTCATCCTAGTTTTCTCTTTGCCCATAGGTCTCGGCCGCCACGAGCTACGACTACTATCCCCAAGCCGCTCCATCCAGATTATTAGAAGACGGTTCAAGGAAGGATATATAACTGATAGAAATTAGGAGGATTTAAGATAATTGTAATTAAGTAATTCATCGAGTCTAGAAGAAACCTCAACAGAATGCAGAAAACAGTGGACAGCCGTTTCGTCCTATATTTGGGACTCATCAGCAGTGCGCACTCGCTACCGAGAATTGAAACCCGGACAGTTACGTTATCAGGCAAACATCATACCAACTGTTCCATTGCTGATACCTTCTGACCAGTGGACGTAGTGATTCCAGGAGGGTCCGTCTTGAAATTCTGGAGTCGGAATGCTAAATATAACATGACCGAGTGTTCAAATTTTAACAGGTTTTATTTGTTGAGGATATATCTTCTTGGAAATATCAACCTCTGCCAGAGATTTTTGGAAAATGCTTGAAAAAGGGTTGACTGAAGCATTCTGACTGAAATTCAGTTGACCTAACAGTTTGGAAGCCGTTGACGTTTGTTCTAGCACGGGGTCACAAGTCGTCATGATTGAATGTTTGAGGGTAGTGGCCTTGTTCAGTTGGTTGATCTCGCCATACTGTGAGCTCTCTTCCAGAAACTGTAACCGAGATCACCCTAGCACAGTTCCAGCGTAAAACGCACCTTTCTTTCTTTTCATTGTCTAACATGATGTTGACTTGCTCTGTCAAACGGCTGTCAGTATAATCTGTTACATCACACTTCTCTTGTCTCATTCTTTACACTGCATCAAATGAGATTACATATTTTTTCTCTGCCGCATTGATAATTCAAGAGACTTAAAAATAATTAACCTCGCAACAGGAGAAATCGTATTACAGTTTAAATCCACTGATAAACACTTTTTCAATTAATTTTCAGATATATTCCAGTAACTACAAATGATCGGAGTAAGTAATTTCTATTGATTTTCATCTATAATTGCCATACTTGGAGGCATAATTAGGGCATATTTTACCAGAATTAGTTTAATTTAAAACTTCTATGTAGTTGATACGCACATTTTTGTCGGTTTAATTGATAAGTTTAAATTTTATGGAATATATTTTTGAATTAAGAATCATTAGTTCTCTCACTTGTTAACTTTGTGAATGCGTTTATATAACCATAATTTGAGTTATTTAAAAATGGCTTCAGTAAAGGTTGGTGATGTAATATAGTGTTTTAGTGTGTGTGTTTATAGTTGGTAAAATATTTATCAGCACACCCTCTTTGTACTTTCGACGGCTGAAATTCATCAGAGGCTTTTATAACACAATACAGCGACAGCGCACAGCCACGTATAAGTGTGTATGAGTGGATTGAGAATTAGAAAAGGGGCGAAACAAGCGTGACGCACGAAGAATGAGCAGGACGCCCGTCAACCTCCATCCCCGACGAGAAGAGTCAGCAAGCCGGTGAGATGGTAATGGCGAGCCTAAGAATTATCATCGACGAGGAAACATGTCCTCTGCAGATTCGAATCACTGCTGTTTGTTCCTCCTTGGTACACACTGCTAGCGGAGCGGCCATGTTTTCACTGTAAAAGTAGCAAGAAAACTGGCGCAATCAGGCTTAAATTTTGATCATGTGACCACAATAACACCAGCTATATGCACACAGGATGAGAAGGCAATGTAACAAACCTAAAGATATGTTATAGCTAAAGTGCGGTTAATTTTTTACTTATCCTAAGGTGTTCATATATATATATATATATATATATATATATATATATATATATCATAGGATAAAGAACAAGTAAGGAAAGCTTACTAATCTAATACGTTTCACTTTTATTAAAATGTTCTATTCCCAGTTTTGTACCATGTGTATTACGAGCGAATTTAAAGTGTTATCCACGCGTAGATCCCTTTTATTCTCATAGATAACTGGTGACAACTAATAAAAAAGGAACATAAATTTTTACGTAGAAATTCGAAGAAGTCCTGATAAATATTTTACCAACTATAAGCACACGTCAAAAATACTCTATTAGATCACCAACCTTTATTCTTAAAGAATCTAATATATATAGATATATTCTTAAAGAATCTAATAAACGATGTTTGCGTAAAATCTTTCCCAAACCAATATGCCGACAGCTACGAAACATAATGACAACTAGATCTACAAACACACACGCACACTTATGAAAGATGAAATGTAATAAATAACAAAGTAGGAATCATTTCACAATCTAACGTTTCACCTTTATTAAGTCTTCGTCAGAGATCAAGAATAGAAATGAAAAAGCAAAGAGGCAGAGTCCAGAAATGGTTTGATTTTTGGCAATTCTCATTGGTCAGACAAGCGTCACGTGTATAAATGCAATAGATAACATATAAATGTGTTTGAGGAACATTTAGCCTGTTAAATCTGGGATAGTGTAAGAGTTTCTAAGTAAAGAAACGCTTGTGTGTAGGTGTATGTAGTTTGATAACGGTATAAGTGTTTATGTGAGGGAAATCTACAGATGTCATCCACGTATTTTGTTGGTGAAATGTAGCGATATGTTGCAAAATAATTTTGCATTAAGTTGGATTTTTATATTCAAGTTTATGTGTGAGGGGGGAATCTGTGGTCGTCAATTGTGTGTGGGTTGGTAATACCACAAACTAAAATTATTTTACACTTATATACGTAAAACAATATATACGGTTTTTCAGTTAGGCTTGGAATCCGTTAATTTCTTCGAACTTCTAAAGGACGCGATGTTTCTCCTTGAATTCAGAATGCCATAAATTATACTAACGCTGCATTACAAGTCAAATGTACGTGAAGCCTAATTAAACAATGAAAATCAAACAGTACAAAATAAAAAAGAACAAAAATTGATTTTTTTCATCCACTTCTCATTCTTTGCTGATACTTTAATAAAATTTAAACAGGTTAGTTGATAAATGTTTCCTATTTTTAATATATATATATATATATATATATATATATATATATATATTGTATATTTAGGCAGCAATCCCTTGTTTATGCATGTTTCATTAAAAACGACAGACAAGGTACTACGACTGAGCTTTTTATTTAATTTTTCTTCTGTTCGAACAAGGGCTTTCTTTACAGGACAAAGGGTGTGTAGGAACTGTCCAAATGTTTTATATTTTTGAGAGCTTTCGGCTATACCGTTAGCCATTATCAAGGATGATTCGATTTTTCAGCTTAATTGAGTGTGTGCATTATGTGTATCTCTTAGTGTGTAGTAGGGATGTTTTTAATTTCCGAATACGGTTAACACATTGTGGCTTTGTTCGTAGTTAATATTGTTAAGAGTTGGCTTTTTCTTTTTTATTATTAAAGCCTACATTATTTTTAATCTTTTTTTGCAGACGGAAGCAGTTAATATATTTGTGTTTTCTACTAATATATTTCTAATAGAGTCTGGTAAATTTGTGTGCGTGATTAAATGCATTCTAATGGAGCTGTGGTCGTATAGGTGTAACGTAAGACGTCTGGATAAGCATGTAGTTGTGAAACAGATGTAATTATTCATGAGTCCGGTTTGATCAGGAACACAGTTCCTTAAGGGGCATTGTCTTAAATTTTTTTATAGTAGATAATTAATTTGATTTTTTTATTCGGGTCAAGTAGGGTAGTGTATTTCTTTATAATGTGTCTTAGTGAGGATTCATCTTGTTTGTAATTCTTATGCATTTGGTTTTTGTAATAAATGTGTATGTGATTTTTGACTGTGTGTTCACTATCGTTATTACTTACTTTGGGGAGAAATAGTCTAATTTGGTGGTCTATAAGGTGGTTAGGGAAGCTGTTGTTGATTAGTGTTTATTTAATATATATTAGGAAAGTGAATGAAATCCGACAGATTTTCTTTATATGTTTAAGCGTCCTTTTTAAATGGATACTCATATTTGAGTAGATGCTCAGTTTTTATCTATTTATTAAACAGTATATAT
>OZ038487.1:57590733-57640733 GCA_964036315.1 Acanthosepion esculentum | reverse complement strand
TTAAAATGTGTACATTAGACAACTTAAAGTAACGTGGTTTATCTCAATATTTCTTAATACTTATTTTAAAAAACGCTTTTTGAACACAATGTCTTTTGCATCCCAAAACACTGTAAAAACTGAACAAATTTAATCAGTTTTTATACACTCTATGTTCGAAAACGTAAATACTTGTACGAATGCAGGAAACATTTTGTCTGCAACTTTATTTATAAAATGACATGCGTTCTTAACGAAAACAAATTGGATTATAATTATATTTGACATAAAGCTCCATACCTATGAAGAAACATACTGAGAATCAGTCTGATCATAGGTCCATTAAGATCCATTTAAATACACACGGAGACTGACGAACCTCTATTCGCAACATACGTATAGAAAAAAATATCATTCAATCTAAATGAAGGAAAAGGTTAAAAATAATAGAAGCGTTAACAATAGAAAAGAAGAAACCATTTCTCAATAATATCAATTATGAACACGGCCAAAACGTGTTGACCTTGTTCGGAAATGAAAACATTCCTATTGCTATAATTTCTTTTAACATATTCAGGCTAATAAAAAAGCATCCTTGATAAGGGCTAACAGATTAACCGAAAGCGTTTGGGTTCACATATCCGCCGGGCAGTTCTTACATACACTATATCTCAAGAAAATGAAATCATTTGTACGAATGTAAGAATAAAAAAGCTTAATTGCAGTGCAAAAAATCCAGGTGATCTGTAGCAAACCACAGATAAAAGTTCTCACGCTATCATCCAATGATCGGCCTGATGACTGCGTGAGAATGCATGAAACCTTTAGCTGAGGACGGCCACCGTTCACCGGGAATTTTTGTGAAATATTAAGGCTCTATCGTTCACCGATAAATCGCTGTAGCTGACTCTATTAGGACTTGCTTATTTTATACTCACACACACACACACTTAGGGGCTGATGATAGTCGCGTACAGAACGGCTTGAAATAGACTATCCTCTATGTTGAGGTAATTTTAGTTTTTTTGCTGTAAAAATACATATGCTCTGTTATAATAAATACATCGAGCTCTCTATGGATCAGTTTCAATAACTAATATTACTAGGATCCACCCGGATTACATACCAACGGATTGATTACCTGTACCATATATATATATATATATATATATATATATATATATATATATATATATATATATATATATATATATATATATATATATAAACTTATTCTTACTGTTGTTATGATTGATAGAACTATTGTAGTTGCTGCATTTTTATTTAATATTTTCGTTGTATGTCTTTATATCTTATACCTAGTTTGTGTTATATATCATTTTACATCGAAAGAGATAATAATAATAACAACAACAACAACGATAGTGATAATTCAACTGAACGACGCCTATAAAATGTGTAAAAAGTAATAGAATTTAACGTATTTTTTAAAACAGTGGAATTAAGTCAAATACGGTTCAGTAGATAACTAGAGTGGCAAGTGTTTACATAATTGTTCAAGGATTTGTCTTATTGACCAACTCAAAAATTTCGCGTAAAAAGTTCTGGCTTTATTTGTCTATTTATCGAACTCTCTGACCCTGATGAACATTGTTAGGCGAAACTCTGGACTTGGTCAATGGGATAAATCCATTGAACATTTATCAATAAACTTATTGATTACATATTAATATGAGGCCTCTTCTTCCTGTTGCTGTTATGAGTGTTTGAGCTATTGTTCCAGCTGCCTTTCTCCTGCCAAATCTCTCTTGTATGCTTTCTTGTTTCTGCTAAGTTTATATCATGAAATATGTTATTGCTGAAGCTGATATCACCAATTAGACTACACAGAAAAGAGAGAAAAGTCGAAAGAAGCAGAAACATTAGCTCTCCACTTCGCCATATTAAATCACATTGTGAGTCAGCTTTGAGAACCGTTGCCTGCCGAAGCATAATGCACCAACAGATTTAAGCACTCGCAAGAGACTTATACGAACCAATAAAATCGCACCAGTATCTCCTTACAGTCAAAGTAAACAGCCATGTTGAAATTCCCTTAAAAGTTGACAGAGCGCGCATTGGATGCAATCTTCAACTCTCTGCTCGCCATTATGGCTATCGCAATTAAAGTTACTTTAACTATTTCGATATCCTGGAGTTACCTGATACGAGATTAAAGGTTGTGCTTTTCGTGGACACAACTCGGAAACAAATTCAGGTTAAGATCACTTTTCGAATAGAAAATTAGGCTATTCTCCGTCTTCCAAAGTCGGATGATCGAATCTATATGATTTTGCATAGAGTGCTTCTTAATAATTTAATAACTTATTGAAAGTCAAAAATCGGAGAGGTGAGTTCGAATTCCAGTCGAATTCGAAACATTCATTTACGCACAAATACCTTTGAAAATAGTATGAGGCCATCACTTCTCCCTCGTTTCGTTAGAAGCAAAAAGTTAAACGGTTATTTATTACCAGTCCGCCTATATGAGTAAAAGTGAAGAATTTTTATCTAGAAAAATCGCTTTTCTTACTTTTTAATTGTTTATGCAATATTCACTCGCAAAAAATTAATTATTCCTACAATGGAAAATATATGTCGACTTTAAAGAGCCCTTAAATGTTTAATAAACCGTGAAAAAGTCAATCACTCAAATCTTGAATGTCGTTTGTACTCATTGTAAAACAAGCCACAGACTTCGGACAAAAATTAAACTGACATGCAACTCTAATAATTAAAAACCTCAAGCGCACATTCCTGTGGATTTACTACTGAGACAAACCTGAAATCGAAATATCTTTTTAGCGTAGTAAAAAGTTCGTTAGAAACAAAAGGTTATTTAATGACAGTTCTCCTATATGGTACTGAATGCTAGACAATTTCCTCACTATTGAAGAAGAGACTTAAAGAATTAGATGCTGAATATACCATGGTCCGAACATGTAAGCAACGGCGAAGTTTTAGAGAAAATGGAAACAAAAAGGACACTTGTACTTGACATCAGGAAGAGATAGTTGAAATTTATTGGACCATTAATTGGGAAAGAGGGCTTGGACAATTTGTTACTCAAAGTACATATTGATGCCAAAAGAGACGGTGAAAAACAATGCATATTCTACCTAGCGAGCTTGGGCAAATGGATGACAGAAGAGGGTTGAGGAAATATAACAAAAAGGCGGCATTTATTAAGAGCTATAAAAGACAGAAAATTGTGGAGAGCCATGGTCGCAAACGTCCTTAGTGGACAAGTCACATAGAAGAAGAAGAAGAAGAAGAAGAAGAAGAAGAAGAAGAAGAAGAAGAAGAAGAAGAAGAAGAAGAAGAAACGTTTAACCTCAAATGAACTTTTCTGCTACATTACCACTGAGACCAGCCTGAAATGTTTTCATCCTATGAAATGTAATCATATGAAACCTCAAATCTGAAGTGCACACTTTTGTTTCATTATTATGGGAAATATCTTGATACGTTTATGAATAATCATTTAAGACTTCTAACACGAAGTTCTCGCATCATTCAGCCTTACGAAGAAATATGAAATTGTCATTTGATATTGCTCAAACGAAGATGCATTGAAAGAGCCATGATATACGATATTTTCAATTTATCGCCAGTTCTAAATGCGTTGGAGTCGTAGACCTTGGGAAAATAAATAAACAATAAATTAATAAATAAAAAAATAAATATAAAGACGAAGTTGGAATTAGTTTAAATCTAATTTCTAAAACGATACATTTAAAATAAATTGAAGTTTTCAACCACTTAACTTCAGTCATGTTTTTATCGCTAATAGAGATTTTGGTTTTATGAAGTAAAATAATTATTCTTGGTGATACTGGTTCATTGGAGAAATATGTCAAAATATATGTTTTCCAATCTTTGATTGCATATATAATATTATAACGTTACATTCAGTTACACGCAAATACCATTGGGAAAGGTATGAACCCAACTCTTATCCCGCCTCCCAAATATAAGCTGAATTGCAGGGCAGACTTGCTCCTATACACTTGGTTGGCAACCAATCTACCGCAGAAAGAAACATGAACTCTTAAGACCATGATATCGTTTATAGCATATAAGTGAGTGAATATATATATCACTTGAGTGACAATATGAATGGAGCACATTGGCTGATTGGCATTTGTTTACATTTGTAAAAACAATATGCTAGATTTAGTTGTGTAACTCTACCGAGTGAAGATAGCTCTGGCTGACACCACATTAGTTGTGTTTCAATCCTCGCTTGAGGCATTCGGAAGTCTAGTCGCACTGAGGAGCTGTGATACAGCGAAACAGTACTGTCTGTAAATGACATAATATATATATATATATATATATATATATATATATATATATATATATATATATATATATATGATGATGATGAATTCTCCCGCCGAGTACGACGTATGAGTTTCCGACGATCCCGAACTAATTATCTGCATGCCTATGGCGGGCATGACTTCTGAGACCGACTCGAGAATTGCACAAAAGACCACAAAGAGAAGAGGAGAATGTATTGTATCCAAGTGCAGCAGGAACACTGTTAGATGTCTTATTTTGTTTCCTCGTTTCATGTAGTCGAATGATGGTTACTTCTCAGTGCAGTAATGTCGATGTTGTACTTCTTTAGCTCCAATGCGACCAGAACTGTTTTTCTTTCTGGTGCTGAGTTGTTGTCCTGGAGAGTTCGTACATTCCAAGCATCAAGATGAAGTTGATGTTTTTTCGTGGAGTTTTTCGCAGTAGCCGATTATGTGTGGAACTAATTAGATGTAGATGTCAGAAAACCAACACAAGGATTTGTTTCAAGTGGTGAAGGCTTGTGTAGGACCATCCACACATTTTGGATCTGTCGATAAAAAAGTAAGAGTGTAAAAGACTTGCCGCGGAAACTCCAGATGACAGTCCTCATGTGTTATTATCGCGGAGTTTACCCTCTCCGGACGACAGTCAATATCCGCCAGTACACGCCTCTCGACACATATAACACATGCAATATAATGACCGTGTTAAGCAGTCATGAGTTTTCCTCCCCATCTGAAGTCTTTTTATCGTGAAACCACCACTAAAATTGATTGCTAACCAAGGCTGAGATAGACTCCTTTCACCCTCATCAAGAACCTAGTACTTTACATAGCTCCGTGGGAATATATATATATATATATATATATATATATATATATATATATATATGGGCGAGTGGTTAGAACGTTTACTTTCGGACCATGAGATTCGAATTTCACCATGGTCGATTTGCCAGGAAGGATACTGTTATCGGAATGAATCGAGGACGATCCCAGCATGCATCATTATATATATATATATATATATATATATATATATATATATATATATTGTCATCCACAGACAGACTGTTTCGCTGTTTCACATAAGTGTGGCTAGACATCGAAACCGGAATGATTCGGTAACAGTAGAAGATTTTCTCTAAGCTATCGGCGCACGGTTGAAAGAAAGGCGTATTTTTACCTACTTGAATAAACACACCAATGACCGAGAGAGCTCAATTCAGGGAAGGGAAGAGCCTTGTAATGTTAGTAGTAATAGTCATTGTTTACAGATTCACACTTATCTTCCAAGAGTGTACTACCGAATTTAAGTTTTTCGAGAGTGTATATATTGTCATCCACATACAGACTGCTTCCCTGTTTCACAGATCATCAGTGTGACTAGACATCCGATTGCTTCAAGCCGGGATCGAATCCCAACTGATTCGAAAACAGTCGGAGATTTCTCCCATAAGCCATCGGTGCACGTTTGAAAGAAAGATTATGTGTGTGTGTGTGTGTGTGTGTGTGTGTGTGCGTGTGTGTGTGTGTGTGTGTTGATATAGCAAACAGATGAAAAAATTCAATACAATAAACAAAAAAGCAATAATAATAGCGAGCCCGACAAATCCGACGCAGTAAAACTGGTAACTGCTCTCGAAATAGACCTCCAATCAGTGATTAATTAGAGAAAAGATTTGCTTGTAAATTTTAATGTGGCCAAAATAAAACTACTTTCATTTAATCACCTTCCCTGCCGGCCATGAGCATATGGCTGATGCTAACCTCCTGGAGAGTAACACTTTGCCTTCTTGGCATCACGCGTTCCACTGACATCAAGTGGCGGAATTAAATTGGCTAAGTTTGTTGCTAGTAATGTTGGTTCACCATGTTGTTCTAGACAATTCTTCTGTGCATTTCTATCATTTGCTCTTTCATTGAATACGGTTGTCCTATCTCGTCTGGCTCCCCTACTATCCAGAGGGTGACCCCCAAACATTTGATATATATTTGGATTGGACAATTTATTTAAATACATTTATAATATGTTTAACGTTCTTTTTATAGATACAAGTATTTAAGCAAATGCTCTGTTTTATAATAAACAGTATTAAATAACATTTACCGGCCTGAATTTTCGGAGAAATTTTCAGAGAAAATTTTCGTTCACCGACAGGAATCGAACCTGTATCCTATACGGAACCATCATTTCGCGTGATGTGCCTTAACCGTTCGGCCACAGATACTTGTATCTATAAAAAGAACGTTAAACATAAATGTCTAAATAAATTGTCGGACTATGTCCAATTCAAAAATATATGACGTCATTTGTTTACATTTGATACGCTAGAGCAGATATGAATAGAAGAGATTCATGGAAGATTTAAGTTTAAAGATAGTAAAATCGACCTTGCTAACCAGACGCTTCTCTGTGGCCGAACGGTTAAGGCACATCACGCGAAATAATGGTTCCGTATAGAATACAGGTTCGATTCCTGTCTATGAAAATTTCTCGGACATTCAGGCCGGTAAATGTTATTTAATACTGTTTATTATAAAACAGAGCATTTGCTTAAATACTTGTATCTATAAAAAGAACGTTAAACATATAAATGTCTTTATATATATATATATTTAAAAAAAGAGAGAAACCGTAAACGTTTTTGGTTATAATGTGGATTTGTTTTAGTGTATATATTATATTTTATTCTTCATGTCTTTGCTATACGTGCTTTCAGTACCGTGATCTTCTTCGCGCAAATAAAAGGATTAAATTTTTAAGAGAAATAATTTTTCCTCATGTTCTTTTAATATTTCATTGTTCGTTTTCTGTATTTGTAGTAAGCCTTGACCTCATTTCTGGAGTGTTGGCAAAGTGGATTTCTGCCTAAGTGGTAATAAAATGATTAGGTGTGATTTGAGTGGTGGTGATGATAGATGTGGTGGTGATGATAGATCAATCATCACTACCACACCTAATATATATATATATATATATATATATATATATATATATATATATATATATATATTGCTTGGTTTATTCTTCTACGGCTATAAAATTATAATAATTAGTAAATTATTATAATTAGTATGTTTCATAGGTACTAAGCTAGGATGTCAAAACTATTTAGCCCATTAATGCATGTCTCCCAACATTTTAGAGAGGTTGTAACCTAAAATTTAAAACTAATCTACCATAAGATTACCATTAGATCAGTAAAAACTGGCTAACGTTTTAAGCATTTTTTATGCATATCCACATTCCGAAGACATTTCGATTGAATATTGCTTCCATATGTGGTCTGATGGCTTTACTATATTTTGTTAAGCATTTCACTCCAATCAAGGCGGCAGTGCTACTAGCACGCAAGGTTGGTTCGTTGGTTGTTTGGGGTTTTATGGCATATCAACCACTATGTGTTATTTAATGCCAGATCCAGTATTTGCTAAATATATCAAAAACGTATAGCTGGCAACATCATTGTTTCAAAAACTGGCAACATCATTGTTTCAAAAACTGGCAACATCATTGTTTCAAAAACTGGCAACATCATTGTTTCAAAAACGTATAGCTGACAACATCATTGTTTCAAAAACGTATAGCTGGTAACATCATTGTTTCAAAAAAGTGTAGTTGGCAACATCATTGTTTCCCTGTGCTGGAAAAGACCTGGAAGTTCACTATTTTCCCATAGCTGGGACCCCCAACAGGCGCTACCACCCCCGGTCAGGGTGGACCTTGGAACACCAGCAATTAAGATGTGGTTCCACGCTTCCTCAAAACCTCCTGATCAGAAGCCTTGCTGTTGGATGCAGTTTAACGTCGTACCCAGGACGTAGCACGCAAGGGGTTACGGAGACTGAACAGGGGTGTTTGAGGAAAGGATATAGAGAAAGACGGAAATTAGGATCAAGGTATCAAGAGATGTCGATTGCCATTAAATTTGAATATTTGAAGATTATAGCTATCAGGGAAGCAAGTAAGAGGGAGGGAGTTCCACTGTCGGGAAATGCGAGGTAAAAAGCTGTTAGAGTAGAAGAGGCGATTATATTTATCTGTTTCAACAGTGAAAGAGTGAGAGCCAGATGCCAACCTAGTAGCACGCTTAAATTCATGCAGTTGGGGTACCAGTGAAAGTAGCTCGTCAGAGAACTTGCCATGAAAATATTTGTAGAAAAGACAGAGGGAAGCCACATCACGTCTGTGAGAATGTGACTGGAGTCGAGATGCTAGGTCAGGACCTATCGCATTGCATATCCGTCTTTGGATTTTGTCGAGAATCTCGAGATGTACAGCTGGTGCACCAGACCGTAACCGATCCTGACCTGGTATCTCGATTTCAGTCCCTTTCTCAATGATGTGACGTAGCTTCCCGCTGTCTTTTCTACAAATATATTCATGGAAATTGTTCTGATGATCCTCTCTCCTTAGTTCCTCGATGGCATGCATTTAATCGCACTACTAAACAGGCCACTAGGTCTAAACGTTTTACTCTTGAACTAGCTATATGCAACCGTCATTTCTAATAATTTATTTTCTCGCACTTTTCGCTTGTGGAAATCGTTTCAGATTTCATGCTTCCCTGCTAACTACAATCTTCAAACATTTGAATGCAACATCAATCGCAATCTTCCCGAATACTGTTCCTTTATTCTCCTTTTACTTTCTTCTCCTCATTTTTCTTTGTAACTCTGCACATCCCAGTAGCATAATCGCCTTGATTGGGGTGAAATGATTAAAAAATTATATATTTATTTAGAAACCTGTCACCTCCAACTCACCCTTGTGTTAAATTACCACTGAGACAAACTTGAAATGCATTCACACTTTAGGAAGTGCCACGTAAACCTCAAATCTGAACTGCACACTTCTGTTATTGTTGTAGCATACCTAAGTACGATAATAGGTACGTCCCCATTCACATAAATACAATAGTAAATACTGTATGTTGGTCTGCAGCTGGAGACGAATCTCCAGCTGGGCTGGTCAAACTCTCCGCCTCCGAACAAAGAGTATCCCTAGACAAGGCTAAGTCGAAGGGCAGAGTCTCGTCTCGAGAAACGGCTACCCGACCCCGTTTTATACGGGGTCGACGTGGAATTTTTGGCCGAGCTTACGAGCTCGGATACCCAACATTAAATTCGGCCTTGTGCCACATCTGACCGTGTGGAGCGGTTGGTAGATATCCTTCAGTTGAGGATTCATTTTGGAATTCACTTCTAGCAGTTGACAACTACTCGCCGCTGGTGAATCTTATGTGTTGTTCGTGTCTTAAGTATTATCATTGATTACCAAACTTCGTGTGATTATTCTATTCAGTAACCTTCCCTAGGTTAGATCAGTTATATTATGATGAGAGAAACTTATCGAATCAGCGAATATGCGTGGCTACAAATATCTCCTAAGCCGGCCAAGCATAGAAAGGAATACAATATTGGAATCAGTAATACAGAGAACTAGAGAAATACAACAATAACAAATGAGGTGAAAAATTACTTTTAAAAATTGTAATATGAGCACCGGCAAAAAAAATGATTACTGAGACATGATTTTTATAAGTTCCTATTCACTCACTTTGGGATACATGGCCTAGTGGATAAAAAGCGTTGGCTGATTGATTGATCCAAACAGTGATTTGACCCAAAGTGTTGTGAGTTCAGTCAGTGGCCTCAGTGAAAAGAACAAAAACATGGAGAGTTAGCAAGGCGAATTGACTAAAACTGAAATATCCAAAGGTACGTCGAATTAGAACACTTTAGATATCCATGGTACGTGGAATTAGAACAGTCAACTCCACCCACTTGAATAAATAAAGGGGTTGGTTTAAAATTCCAACAAATATCACCTGAAGAAGTCTGGAGTGTGCAACGGCCGAAACGTCATGAATGTGACAGTAACGATGAGAAAAAACAGGGGGAACAATGTAAATATTGTAAATAGTTACAATAACTCATCTCAGATATATAGATAGACCCTGAAGAAGGCCTGAGCTTACAACAGCGGAAACGTCGTGAATGTGACAGTAAAGATGGGAAAAACAACGAGAACAATGTAAATAGTGTAAATAGTTACAATACCTCATCTCAGAGACATAAACAGACGATAGAACTTGTCAAACTAATATGAATATATATATATTCAGCCGCTATGAAGTATGAACCAACCTATGACATAATGCCTGGAATAAATAAATGATTAGGTTCGAAATACTAACGAATATCACCTGATGAAGACCGGTGCGTACAATGGCTGAGACGTCTTGAATGAGACAGTAAAGTTAAAGCCAACAGTCCGAACGATTTAATTAGTTACAATACCACGTTTCAGAAATATCTGGAATATCTTGATACGCTGATAAAGAATCATTTAAGTCCTGGAGTAATGGATAGCGGTTCGGATTCCAGTCGAATCCGTTACGTTTACTTACTTGCTAATACCCTTAGCAAAGGTAAGAATCCTTTTCTTCTCCCCACAGCTATGGGTAAATAGCACGTCAGACCGGGTTCTATAGCCTTGGATGGCAACTGGTCTACCGCAGAAAGAAATGGCAACCTACTGCGGGAAAAATCTGCCTCGTCAGTCATATATCGAAAGAATCGCCTAAGCGTGTATCACGCATGGCACATAACTGACTGAACCCGAAGTGCCCATATTTCCAGCGTTACCCAAGAGAGTGGAATACGAACTACATGCTGTGATCCGTAATCCTTTAAGCACGCATTTCTGTATCTTTCCCGCTGAGAGAAAACTGGAAATATCTTTATACTGTAATAAATGTTCATCTGAAACTTCTGGTTTCAAATTTATAATTCGGCCGTGTTGCTACGCCTACAGATCTGACATGTATTTCGATTCTGATAAGTTATCACCTTCGTTTATAACGCGTTTTCGTGATATCAAAATTATATATTCGGCCGTTCGGAAAGTAATTACTTATTCACACGCTATGGAGTATTAACCAACCTATGATATAATGGGTTCTCGCTGAATTGGCTTAAGACTCCTACATGGACAAGTGTACTGCAAATTATTTTTTTTCTAGACCTGAAGCGCGGGCGGTTTTATGCAAAACACACAATGAAATCCAGTTGCGACAGCTTCAAAGCAACCACCTGCTGTATTTACATTATTCGGACTATTGTCCTCATCTTTGTCGCCATATTTGTCACAACGTTTCGGCCGTTGTACGCTCCGGCCTTCTTCAGGTGGTTGGAATTTCGAACCGAACCCTTTATTTCGATCACTGGGGTAGACTGTTCTAGTTCCACGAGCCATGTTTGATGGATGTCAGTTATCAGTTATCTCCTGGTAAGGACACATGGTACGGTGGATAAAGGCGTTGGTTAGATCCAGTAACAGACCCAAAAAGAGTGTGAGTTCAATACCCGGTTCAGGCAGTGGAGAACTTTCAGAGGGAAAAATTACCAGGAGATAACTGATAACTGACATCCATCAAACATGGCTCGTGGAACTAGAACAGTCTACCCCAGTGATCGAAATAAAGGGTTCGGTTCGAAATTCCAACCACCTGAAGAAGGCCGGAGCGTACAACGGCCGAAACGTTGTGACAAATATGGCGACAAAGATGAGGACAATAGTCCGAATAATGTAAATACTGTACATAATACCTCATCTCAGAAATATAGACAGACAACCACCTGCTGTTCAGAAATAGGGAAAGGGAAATATTTAATATGTATAAATAAATAAGTAAACATTTCGGGATCAAGTGCTACTTATTCAGAAAATATGGAAATTCCGGTTTGGGGCTTATATGGTCATGCGAAATTCTAGAATGGGCAGTGAAAAGCCGTCCGTCAAGCTATAAAAAGACACAATTACGGTGTTTAGGCCATTGATAGTGTGGTCAGAGAGGTACGCCAGTTACAATGTTGTAGAGATGGACCGTGCGAGTGACAGATTGTTAGGGAAGTATTTAGAAGTCCGTTACCACGTCGTGAGATAAAATAGAAATTTCAGGGAAGATTTCTTAGTTATCATATACCTACCGACCATATATCATGTCAGCTGAATCCATAAATGAAGAAGGCAGTATATTATTTTTTTGTCTTTTTTTCCGGAGTGGCGATATTTCAACGTCCGTGTCTTTGCTAAACCAGGCATTTCCAGGTTTTTTTTTCACGGCAACACAAACAGGGATCAACCACGGTATAGGGCAGAAGCTGACTCGTCGGTGAGAAAAATTTCCAGAGTTGAAATCCCTAAAGCCTAGTTACCAGAGAGGAAATTTCATCAGAACAATTACCATGAAAGTATTTGTAGAAAAGTCACAAGGAAATTACATTGCGGCGCTGGGAAATTGACTGGAGCCGAGATGTCAGGTCAGGACAAATAACATTGCAGATTCTTTGTATTTTATCAAGAATCTCTAAATATATAGCATGAGTAACAGACCAGATGTGGCAGCAATATTCAAAGCAAGGACGAATGGTAGACTTATAAATATGCAAGATAGATTGTGACGAGAAAAATTGTCTAGCACGACACACTCAAGCAACTTTCTTAGTAGCAGACCTAGCAATTGATTCAATATCATTTCCCACTTATTTCAAATGTTTATTTGATTAAATATTCAGTAAATTTTCTCCTTATTTTAGACTCTGAGCCTACTAGGACAAAATGTCTCATTATTGAATTTAAAAAAAAAAAAGAAAAACCAACACCCAGTCTTTTTAAACTCAAGTGTAGTATTGTTCTTATTTGACATGTAATAGAAAATGTGCTTTTACTAATAAAACATTTATATATGAATTTTTGTTTAGAATTCAGTGTGTATTTGAAAGTTCTGTTTGACCATATCTTTTTTACATTATTTTTGTCCTCCCTAATCATCATGAAATATTGTACAAACATTTTGGCTAAAATATTTATTTTTTCCCTCTCATGCCAGATTTCAGTGTTGAAATCCAATTAAAATACAACGATTCAAAGACAGACCCACTTGACTCCGCCAGTTTGTAGGGCAAAATATTCTTAAACTCCAACAGATAGCATTTTACTGTTCCCATCAAAGCTTATTAATTTTAAGGGAATGTTCCGTTATGATTCAAGCAAACATGGCTAGACAGATCTTTCTTTTCCTCAATATCTTCGAATTACCATATCTTTTTTAAAAAGACAATGTATTGATTACCCGTTACCTTTTCAGATTTGTCATTCTCTTAGACTGCTTGCCACACAAGTCTATAGAGGTCAGTCTATTCAATTAATTAACTCGTAACTGGGGTAAGGAAGAAATCATGGGCTCATGACTTTCGGAAATAATCAGCAATATTATTGGTCCTGACCTGGCGTCTCGACTTCATTCGCTTCCCCACCGCTTTGCTTCCCTGTGACTTTTCTATAAATAATTTCGTGGTAATTATTCGGATGAACTATTCGCTATGGTACCTAGACTTTATGAATATAAACGCAGTACTAGATTGACAACATGGTGAATTGTCTAGATATAACCGTAAGTTCTATGCTAACAGTTTCCTTTCTTGCACTTCTTGCTTGTGGAACTCTATTCTGGACCCATGCTGTCCTGCCAACTTTGATCTTCAAAAATTTAAATGCAATGTCAATCAGTATCTATTGTCTACCTGATTACTCTTCTATCGTTCTCGGTCCTTAATAACGTTTCGCTTTTTTTTTTCTTATACTTTCACAATCAGTAACCCCTTGTGCGTTATTGGCTTTACTACTTTGCCTGGGTAAATTCGATTAAAAATATGTAATTAATCAAAAGCGAACTCAAGAAATTGAACTCAGTTCACCAATATCACTGTCCACGCTCGTGTCCGTTACATTACCTTTTCATCCGCTTAGTAATTACGCAGCAAATAAAAAATATATTCGGTGAAAAAGATAACATTATTACAGTATATCAAAGAATTGTTTTTTATCGTTCCCCCCCCTCCAGACTTATACTCATGTGACTATACACGAGCATCGTTCTGTGTTACCGAGTCCTCTAATATCAATCACCAACTTATTGTTTGTCCACTGAAAGAATTGATAAAATAAAAATCTGCTTCAGAATTTTGTATCATGATGGTGTACTGTAGATTGTTTAAATTTAGAGTTGTCTTACAATCGTTTTCCATGAAACACAGACTACAGTAAGCAGATTAGTGGAAGATTAATAACAAGGACTACAACAACCGGAATAGTGAACGATTAGTAAAACAACTATAGGATTAGTAACTTCAGCTACAGTAAACGGAATAGTGGGTGATTAGTGATACAGACTTGTCGAGTATTCACTCACACCATAGTGGTAGGAATTTTAGGTTTGATTTTACAAAATAAAAAAAGGAAAATAAATGTACACAATGACAGGAAAAGCATGGTAAATTGTATATTAATTTCATATAATTTTATTTAGCATTTGCGTGTATTTTTTGCGTCATAATAGTGTTATTGTATATGTAATAAAAAGGAGATATTTACTCCGTAATATTACAAGTCGTTTCACAGAGAAAAGTTACACACGTGTTGTCTTCCTGGCGATTCTTGGCGAAGAGATTGAATCTAACATCTTTTGGTGGGATATCCGTATTTCCAGCAGGAACAGTTTTGTTGCATGATGGGAATAATATTATTATTTTTATTTAATTCATTTTAAACAAGGTTTAAATATTATTGTTTTATTCTACTTTATTTATAATTTTCATTCTTATTATTATTTTATTTTTTTATAATAATAATGATATCTCAGCTGACAACAATAGCCAAGATAGTGCGTGATTAGTAAAACCAGCTACAGTAAACGGAATAGTGGGGGATTACTGATACAGAATAGAGCAACTTGAATATTGGGTGATCAGTCATGCTGATAAACGTAAACGTGATAGTAGATGACTATTGATACAGACTAGAGTAATCTGAATAGTGGGTGACTAATAAAACAGGCTACAGCGACCTGAATAATGGATGTTTAGTGACACATACGACAGGAAATAAGAAACTGCATCTACTCATTTACCCTCCCGTTGCAATTAGATATGAAATCAGGTCTTGCTGGTGCTGGAAGCCATGCTCGTTAATGGCTGTGTAACTACGGAAATAGGCCAGTTAAATTGTCCTTGTTGTCGTCTTACAAATGTCCACACGAATACTTTTAGTGTTATAGATAAATACCGCCGGCGAGAGTGATCCGTGAGAACCGAGTTTTCAATCATTTTTGGTTTAACTCATTCGAAGATAGATTGAAGTTTAGCAGGCAACCACCATGACTAGAGAATAACTAATCAGAAATTGCTTATATCTAGGAATCCTCCCATCGGCACAGGATATAGCTTCTTCTTCTTCTTCTTCTTCTTCTTCTTCTTTTTCTTCTTCTTCTTCTTCTTCTTCTTCTTCTTCTTCTTCTTTGTGATGTCTCCATTCAGAACGTAGCTGAAAACGGTTCTCCACAACTTCCCATGCTTTGTAAATCCTCATAATATCTGTATTTTTGCTATCCCTCTAACTCTCTGTTCTAGCGTCTAATTACGCAGACTCATCAGCTAAGTTCCTCACTCTTTCCGTTTTTGATTTTTAGCTTCAGTACCACCTCTGGGTTAAATTCCACAAGCCTTCTTTCCTCATTATATGTCCCAACTGGGCCACTTCGAGGCGGTGTAATGGTTAGCAAGCTTGTCTCGCTAGAACAATTACGACTGAGTAGTGAGTTCTATCCTCACTGGGTGCCCCATACTTTTGGCCCTGTGCCACATCTACGCTACGCTTGGAAAATCACTATATGTCCCAGCTGTAGTCAAATCCTGAATTTGAATCTAGCGATGAAAAAGATAAACTTATAATAAAAATAAAAAAGTGTCTTTTATTTAATGGTGGTACTAGTGATTAGATAGTTATGAAGAAACAGTTGGAAATTCTAGGGCACATAATGAGAAAAAGGGGCTGGGAAAACTTGATACTCACAGGACAGATTGAAGGCAAGAGGGACAGAGGGAAACAACACAAAACCTACCTAGCGAGCTTGAGTAATATCCATAAAGAAGGAATATCACTACTTTGCAGAATATGTGGGAAATTGGATGAAAGTATTGCACGCATTGTGAGTGAGTGAGTACTCAAGGTAAACTCAAAATGAGTATAAAAGGAGGTGATATGACCAAGTAACCAAAATCATTTGTTCGAAGTTACGTGAGAAGTGGAATAATGTAACGATAAACATGAGAAGGTCGTAACCTAGAAAATGTTACTGAATGAGGAATGACCAAAACGGACGTTGGAAATGAAATGGTAATTATTATAACATCAACAAAATACAATACTCGCCAGCGGCGTGAAGTAGGTAAACCGCTACTAGTGGTGGACTACGTATACAGCATATTATTCTCCACTTACAATAGTGTCCAACGTATTTATAAGGATTGGGACATACTCATTTGTGTTCATAGCTACGGTATATAACAGTCTTTGAATGAGAAACAGGCAAGGATTTGTAGGACGGAAAGTGTGACACATGAAAACCGAAGGCGCATTAGGAGAACGAAAGGTGCCTTCAAAAAGCTAAGAAAAATATTAGGAAACAGACAAGTTTCGTTAGAAACAAAGAAAATAGTACTGAACTGTTATATAATATCGGCTCTCTTATATGACAGTGAATGCTGGACAATTTCATTACAGATGAAGAAGAGACTTAAAGCAACAGAAATGTGCTTCTACAGAAGGATGCTGAGAATACCCTAGACCGAACCTGCGAGCAACGACGAAGTTCTAGAGGAAATCGAAACAAAAAGGACACTTATCCGTACTATCAGGAAGAAACAGTTGGAATTTCTAGGGCACATTATGAGGAAGGGTGGCTTGGGTAATTTGGTACTCACTGGTTAGTGATTTGATAGGAAGAGACAGTCGAAAATTCTAGGGCAGAAAATGAGGAAAAAGAGCTTGGGAAATTTGTTACTGACGGGTAACAATTGAATGCAAGAGGGGCAAAGGTAAACAACGCATGACCTACCTGGAAAATCTTGACTGAATGGATGAGGGATCTGGGTTTAGAAGAGATAACAAAAGGACAAAATTTATTAAGAGCTACAAAGGACAGGAAATTGTGGAGAGCCAATATTTCCAATGTCCTGAAGGGACACGGCTTTTAGAAGAACATGAAGAACGTATTAGTGATATAACATCCGTAATATTAACAATGTGAAATGAATTTACTATTTGTGTAATTATTTCTAACAATTAATCAATGGACGTCGTCAAAGGGTTACTTGAAATATTCGAATTTGCAGCTGAGTGAATTTATCTAGGAGGAAATAGTGGAAGTGTAGCAGCAGTAATAAAAGTAGAAATAACAATAACAGTTGATCTAGTGGCGGTAATAGTTTTGATTGTATTCGTGGGTCGACTATAAAATTAGTAACAAGGTCTGATGTGTTGTAGTCGTGAACGTAATTGGACAATTGTCAGGAATTCTCTGATCGTTATGGTAATTGTTATTGCCTGGATGTCTTTGAGGGGGATGGGAGTGGTTCAGAAATCATTTCCAATTGGAATTAAGGTTGACTAATATTTCCAGAGATTGTACAAGAACGGTTGAAATTCGTATCTAGCGCGATTTTATGAGAAATCATTTTTTTTTTCTTATTTCCGGGATTGTTCTGAATATCTTAATTTTCATAGTTATAATGAGTATTTCGAAATGCTCGTTTAGGCGCCCTCAGTACTTAGTAGCTTTGTTTGGTTTAGTCTGGCACAAGGCTAAAAAGTTGATCCTCAAACAGTATCAATCCCTGTGCCTCTACCAGACGTGGGGGATCACGCCTCTCCACAACATCCTATCCTTTTTAGCTCTTAGTAATATTTACCTTTTCACCATCCCTCCGGTATCTTTTTCTGCAATCCGCTTACATAAGCCTCGTCAGGAACGTAGCCCGCTGCCTCCCAATATCACTGCTGCCTTCGATATGCCCTGTGGGTGTCAAATTATCCAAGCTGTCTTTCCTTACTTATTATGTGTCGCGGATATTTCCGCCGTCTCTTTATGATTCTAAATATAAGTGTTCATTTTGTTTTTATTTTTCTAAAAAAAAAAAATCATTATTTAAACACTTTCTTCATGATAATCTCAGAATCTCTTTGTAGATCATCTCAGGTAAAAAAAAATGTTAATCCTCCTATATGGCTTTGAATGCTGGAATTTTCCTCTCGGATGAAGAGCGGAATTGAGTTACATAGATATCATCCTATGGTAGAATTCTGAGAATACTACCTTGTGAGCATCAAGGACGTCTTAGGAAAAATGAGAAAGAATAGGACACTTGTTCTTAGAACCATAAAGAGAGAGTTGGAATTTCTGGGAATCATAATGGGGAAAGAGATGTTGGATGAATTGACATTCACAGCACATACTGAGTGCAAGCGGATTCGCGGGAAACATCCATTTAACGACCTACCTAACAAACAGGAACTGGAAAAGATAGTAGGGAGAAAATTACGCTTATACCTACAAAGGATTGGAATTTGTAGAGCCCCCTGATCGCCTAGTACACGAAGGGACACGGCGCATCAAAGAACATCATCTCACCACAAAAATTTAGATATAAAAAAGCCAGGTTTTTCAATTGGTCGTAATCTTAAAATAAAAACGATCTTCAAGAGATTATTCTCAAAAAATCAAACTTTAATCCAGGAATTGATTTGTGTGTACCGAGTGTAACAGCAAAATTGTCCAAATTGTGTATCAACAAAATTGTTCAATTGTTAGATTAAGATTTGAAACTCTGTAGAAATGATTAAAGATATCTTGCTGGAATTCTCCGAGATTTTGTTTTATTTTTTAACACTACATTGAGCAATAAGAATGTATAATTACGCTCCAAGATTAACTGAAGAGCCCTGATGAAATCGATTATAAACGAAAATATTCATCATTAACTAATCGTAGCTAAGGATCAGAAGCACACGAAAGATTGATATAAAGTTCAAATATATATATATATATATATATATATATATATATATATATATATATATATATATATATATATATTATTCCAGGATCATTTTCCAACTTATTAAAGATGATCTCGCCCTCTAAACATCTAACCTTCTGTCCAGAAGTAACAAGGTGCCTCATAGGTTTCACGTACGATTTCATTTTCAAGTTATTTTTAACTGTTCTTTGGGCTGTCAGAGCTGAAACTCATCTCTCACGTGCCAAACGTCTTACGAAACGTCTTATGTGTTGGATCTTTTCTAATCGATCTCTTTAACTCTAAATTGGAATGATGACCCCCTCTTCCTGTTGTGACCTGATCCAGATTCTCTTTCTTCTGTTCCCTCTTTTTTAAATTTATTCACCGTTCTCTTCATGGATCTTGTGTGAACTTTGAAAATGTAAGCTCTAGAGTATTAATTTTGGTACCATTACTGTAGGTCGGAATGATCTTTTTCCTCTCAACATTGCCCAGTTAGGAAGACAGTGGGTCTGACAAAACGATTTTAACCTGTATTCTTTTTAGCTGAATGACTGAAAGTATTTTTCAATGATTCTTACAAAAATGGTGTCAAGATCGCAAAATATCTTTTCTGAAATCTGGAAAAAAGAAAACTGTATTAATTTAATGTTCTTTCAGATATTAAACTATTGGGGGATGGACAATTACTCCATGCTGTTACACGAGTTGGACATTTTTTATGTTACACACGGTATATATGTATATGTATGAGTTTTTTTTCGATATATTCTTTCTTGTAATCCTTGTAGGTGATAGAGTAAATTCTTCCATGAAGTTGTTTTGTTATGTATTAAGTCCTTCATTGTTTTAGACGCGGTTGTGAAAAATGTTATGATGAGTCTACATGAATTACTTTCGGTTGTAGTTGTGATAGTGTGATAGAGTAAATTCTTCCATGAAGTTGTTTTGTTATGTATTAAGTCCTTCATTGTTTTAGACGTGGTTGTGAAAAATGTTATGATGAGTCTACATGAATTACTTTCGGTTGTAGTTGTGATAGTGTTAGTGGGTAGAACAATATATATTTTTTTTAATTCGTTGGGTTTGTCAGGAGGGGCCGCTTGTGTATTTTGGAATATTTTATGAGCCTTTAGTTTCGCGGTGAATATGAAATAGGACAGTGAAGGTTCTTGAAAGTATTTTCAATATATTTCTCCCCTTCGTGTAAATATTGAGGGCTGCAAATTCTGAGTGCTCTTACTCAAAATCTTATGATTACTCCAGATTTTATTTTGTTGTTATGATAAATTTATTAAGTCATTTTATCAGTTGATTTTCAGTGGACACTAAGTTTCAAGCTACTGTCAACGTTGTGTAGCATGATATCTAGGAAAAGTAATTTTTTCCGTTTCGTACGTAATCGCTATTGTATTTCCGACTTTGTTGAGATTATCTACAATATCAGGGACGTCAGTGTCACGGGGATGTATTAACAAAGCATCATAAATATATAGGAATTATATAGGAGAAGTATAGTCATTTAAAGTCAGTATAGAATTTATATGTTCTACTACATTTTGCCTTTGTAAATAAAATATAATTCCTGTTACATAGAATTTCTATTTGGGCTTATGTGGGTTTGAAACTTTTTAGCACCAAAAATGGACCACATAGAATAAAAAGGTTAAAAACCATTGTACTAAGCAGAAAATTTATTTTATCCCAACTTAATTCTCTAGAACAAAACATTTATAATATTATTGCCAAATTACCGCGGTTTCAGCGTTCGGGGCTGAGGAGTGCAATCACAGTAATTTGGTAAGGTTGCTATATCTTTTTAATATATATATATATATATATATATATATATACATATATATATATATATATATACATATATATATATACATATATATATATATATATATATATATATATATATATATATATATATATATATATATATATATATATATGACATGATGATATATATTTTTTCTATCAAAACCAATATTGGGGGGGAAATATATGACAAAGTGGAAAATGTTTCCGTTTCGTCCTTTAGGATTTCATCGGATTAAATTTGTAATATTGGTGCTTTTAATTGTTTTTATAAATAAGATATAAGGGCACTATTGTCTTAATAAAACAATTTTCGATGAATAATGAATTTTTAGGAGAATTATTTTTATTCTTTTTTTATTTTAATTAGAATAATTAGAATAATTTTTAAGCTTTAAATCTTTTAAAATTATGTATTAATTTCATCCTTTTACGTGCTAATATTTTTAAGTAAAAATATATTAACTAATAATAAATTGAAACACCAACATTTTTAAAAGAATTTTGAATGGTTTTGTATGAGTATAAACGTTCTGATTTTGTAGATACGGTCATTCATACACGACATTGTCAAAAAATAAGGTTGATGGTTTGTTTTACGGCATATCAACGACAATGGGTTATTTAATGCCGAAAAAGATTTCTATTGCTGGTAATATTTTTGCCCCAAAAATGTATTGCTGGTAATAATTTTTTAAAAATTATTTCTGGTATTAAAACCCATTTTTACACTTTCCTAGTGTTTTTACCATAGTTTGGGGGTCAACTATTTGCTCATAGCTGGGAACCTAACAGATGCTACCACCCCGGGTCAGGGTGGACCTGGGAACACCAGCAATTAAGAGGTGGTTCCACGCTTCTCAAAGCCTTCTGATCAATTGCCTTGCTGTTGGACGTAGTTTATCGTCATACCCAGGACAGCAGAAAATAAGAGCGATATTTATAGTAAAGCAAAAAATACTATACTTTACTATAGATATCGCTGTTAAAAATAATAGCGATATCTATAGTAAAGCCAAAGTTTCTAAAATTCAATAAAGCATTAGAATACAGAGAATATTTTTGCAATTTTTCTTACATTACTGAGTACTTAAAAATTATATCAAAAAGTTGCTTATTCAATTATTTTTACAGACAAAGCCTCCGTAGAAAACTGTCAACATCATAAATAATCAGCTATCACCTGGTTAAAAATGCATTTCTGTGATATATTAAAATCAAAGTAAATAATATTAGTTTCAAATCAGAGTAATTATACTTTAAAACACCTAATATTCTTCAAATAAAGTTTCAGAAAAGTTATGCACATCACACACTTTAGTAAATCTGTGTTGCTGTAGATCCCATTCGGCATGTAGATCATACTCAGAAGTGACACCCTTTTCCTCTTTCTCCGTAACTGTATTCTCTTTATTATATTTATTTTAATTATGCATATATATATATATATATATATATATATATATATATATATATATATATATATATATATGCATAATTAAAATATATGTAATAATGAGAATACATATATAAATATAATAAAGAGAATGCATATATATATATATGTATATATATATATATATATATATATATATATATATATATATATAAATACATATATTTATATAAATAAATATAATATAAAGGACACATAAATATAATAAAGAGAATATATATATGTATGTATATATATATATATGCATACATACACACATATATATATACATATATATATATATATACATATATATATATATATATATATATATATATATATATATATATGAAGAAATATAGTCTTAAAATGTGCTATATTTATGGGATAAAGTGCTCAATATCAGAGATAGAGCGTGTGTAAATATAAAAGTGAACATAGAAGTCAACACACAATGGCGACAGTCTGTTTTATGCTTATACTAGTGCAATCGTCAGGCAACTAGTCGCTAGTTGCCTGACGATTGCACTAGCATGAAACAGACTGTCGCCTCTAAGTGTTGACTTCTATGTTCACTTTTATATTCATATATATATATATATATATATATATATATATATATATATATATATATATTTAGGCAACATATTTTAGTTCAAACTGGTTTAGTTAAATAATTTAGGCGTATTATGCCTATATATATATATATATATATATATATATATATATATATATATAGATATAGATATAGATATAGATATAGATATATAGATATAGATATATTAGTTTTAATCCCTTCAAGTCCACGAATTAATTTCTTGGTGGCTATAGAAAATTGATTAAGAATAATTCCAAAATTTCCCTTCAAATAATCTTTTTCCCCAATACTTTGAATCTCACCTGACACCATCTTCAGGAGGTTAAAATATCTGTGGATGTGTATACAGTAGCTCCGTATGTTTTCTTGATCGATTTTCTACAGCCACCAAGAAATTAAATCGTGGACTTGAACGGATTAAAACTAAAATAAATAGACATAATACGCCTAAATTATTTAACCAAACCTGCTTTAAACATACATATATATATATATATATATATATGTGTGTGTGTGTGTGTGTGTGTGTGTGTGTGTGTGTGTGTGTGTGTGTGTCATTCGCATATATAATTTTATTTTTTATTAATATAATTATTGTTTATAATATTATTACATCCTTCTCCAGTAGATGTATTTTATGAATTGATTGGTCATTTTTTTCATTTACTTTTGTTTTGTTTTTTTGGTTTGTTTTTTGTTTTTTTGGTGGGGGGGGGTTGATGGTTCGAGGTCTTGGACGAATCTTTAAAGAAGTTTACTGTTGGCTTTCTACATTGTAAGAAGTAGAAAAGAAGAAAAAAGTTAGTAACTTGTCTTCAATCTGTCCGTAATTTGATATTCTTACTTTCCTTATCCACTTTACCCCACCCCCTTACATACACTCCTTAGAGTGAGAACCACCTGTGTCCTAGTGACATTATCGCCTTGCTTGGGGTAAAATAATTAAAAAAAAAACAATTATACCCAACCAAAATATTTTTTTAGCTCTGGTAGTGTGTTAAAAGAAAGAAAACGGCGAAAACGAATATTGTTTGCAAAGAATGGTTTATTATAGATTAGTTTAATGCGCATTAGCGCCAAAGCTGCCTCAGTTACCTCCAGCCCCAATAGATATAATCTTCTTAAAGGGGATTAGGTCCGCTTCCCCAGCCATTTGCGGTAACTTCCGTTCCAGAGTGTGGCGCCAACATATACTTGTGTTACTTGAGCTTCGCGACAAGTATATGACTTTAAAGACGATCAGATTAGCACGGAGCTGTCTGGGTTTTACAACTGCGCCACTTGCGACCGACTAAGCCAGACTGGTACAAATCTGGTAGCTGAGTCAAAATTATTCAGTCAGCTAACAGACATTTTTTTTTCTTTAATCAGATGACTTTCGTCCCGGTCATAACATGAGACGCTGGCATTTCTGATTCAAGCATTCACGGCTAACGATTTTAGAAAAGAATAATGAATTGTTACGTGACATCTGTTCTTCTTTACGGCAGCGACTGTTAGACGATTTTCTCAAAGATGAAGAAGAGACTCGAGGCGACAGAGATGTAGTTCTACAGAAGGATGCTAAGGATATCATGGACCGATCGTGTAATCAACCATAAGATCTTAGAGAATTTGCAAGCAAGGAGGGGGCTTATACTTAATATCAGGAAGAGGCAGCTGAAGTTTCTGGGACACATAAGGAGGGCCTGAGGAATCTGACACTCACGGGTCGAATAGAGGGAAAGAGAGACAAGGGAAAACAACGCGTGACATACCTGGCGGACTTGTTTAAGTGGATGACAGAACGTGGTCTGGGGGAGGAAGGAGAGGGAAGGAACATGTTCAGAGTTGCAAGGGATTGAGGGAGGTGAAGAGCCATGATCGCCTACGTCGTGAAAGGACATGGCACATAAAAGGAAGCATGTCAAAATAATTTAGTCTAACGCCGGTATGTTTAATTATTTAGTTCGTGTTTTTTTTAACATTTTACCGCGAGCAAGGCGATAAAGCCACTAAGATGCAAGGAGTTATTGACAATGAAGGAATCAGGGGGATGGGCAAAGAAAAAGAACAGTATTCAGGCAAATTGAATTGCATTTAAATTTTGGAAGGTTATATCTGAGATGAAAGCAAGAACCTGGAAGTGAGTTGCGCGGGTTTTATGTCTGAATTTCAGGGATGGAAATTTATCGTTATTTACTCTATTTATATTCAGACTATTGTCCTCATCTTTGTTGTTGTTATCACAACGTTTCGGTCGTTGTGTCCTCCGGCCTTGCTTAGCTGCATATCGATCTAGGTAACTGACAGGGAATTCTGAAGTAAAACATTTATTTAATCTATGGCTGTAGACTGTTCTCGTTCCATGTTGCTCGTGTCTGTGGATATCGTTTCGTTCTTCTTTTTATTTATTACTGTTCAATTATTGCTCACGCATTTTCACTGAGTGCAAGTACACACTGTCCGACCCAAGGATTGAATCAGTTGCAACCTAATCAGCAGCTAGGTTAGGTTTAAGGCACTACAGGAATTTATCCTATGGGATAATGGCCTAGTGGATAAAAGCGTTGGTTTGTGAATTTGATGACATATTTCGGACAGTGTACCCTTGGAAATGATCGAACAATTGACCTTATATTTATTTTAGTACTGTTCAGAAGGAGGCACGGTGGTGTAATGGATAGCGGCTCGGATTGAGGATCGAGTTCGAATTCAAGTCGAATCCATTACATTCACTTACGTGCTAATACCCTTGGATGGGAAAGGTATGAATCCTCTTCTTCTCCTCCCCCAGCTATGGGTAAATAGCAGGACAGACCGGGTTCTATAGCCTTGGATGGCAACTGGTCTACGGCAGAAAGAAATGACAACCTACTGAGGGAAAAATCTGCATCGTCAGTCATGTATCGAAAGATGCATGATCGCCTAAGCGTGTATCACGCATGACACATTACTGAACAGAACTGTTCAGAATATATTGACAACATCCGTTGCAGAGAAGTAGCCTCCAAACCCAAAAAGGAAGACGTTCTGGGTGGATACTTGCAGAGTCACATATAAACCGGATATTTTTTAATTCTCAAAGAAAACTGAAGTTTCTTCAACTTTTTTTTTTTTTGATCTTGTAGAAACCAAACCTTTGACAACTCTTTTGACTCTCATGAAAATCTGGGCTTTTTGACAATCGTGTAAATCGAAATTGTCTAACTTTTTTCTTTTTATTAATCTAGTGTTAATCAGATCCATGTGTACTTTTTTTTTCTGGTGTCTTAATCGGACTTTGTGCCTGACTTTTAATCTAATGAAAACCGGTCTTGTGTGTAGAGCGCAACTCTCTGTACTTATTTTTAATTCATTGGAATTTCAATAAGACTTACCTAATAAAAGTCATTCTTTCCGGATTGTTTTGATCCACAACATAAATATATTACGAAATGCTTGAAAACAACAGAAACATCCCTTAAGCATAATTATGACCTACTCTCTTTTCGGTATTACTAAGAGTGTCACACGCAACGTTCCATTCTTTTGTATAATATCATGAATAAAAACTGAAATTTAAAAAAAACAAAATTTATAAACGTGAAAATCTGTTTTGGTATTGGTTTACATTTCTATGACGATTAACAAATTTTCAACATTTTAGGATTAAATAATAGGAAAATAAAAATATTTTAAAATATTATTATTAGTTTATTTTTTAGCATAGAATAACATGATAAGGCTCTCTTTGATGTGGTGCAATGGTTAGCAAGCTTGTCTCGCTAGATCAATTACGACTGAATAATGATTTCGATCCGCACTGGGTGCCCTATACTTTCGTCCTTCTCCCACATCTAAGCTACGCTTGGAAAATCATCATCGACTAACATGATAATGGGCTATTCGGCCTGGTGTGTGATTACAGTATGGTCGTGTCACTAGATCAATTACGACTGAATAGTGATTTTTATCCTCGCTGGATGATCCATACTAGAGACCTTGTACGACATCTAAGCTAAGATTATTAGAACTCTTCGACGTGGTTATCAGTCTTTCTTCGCGACTGATTAGTGAGTTCGATACTCAATGTGTGGCCATACTAGTGCCACATCGAAGCTACGCAAGTAAAATGCCATGATACGGGGTTCTTCGACTTGGTGTTCCGGTTAAAAAGCTTGTCTAGCAAGATCAATTATGACTTGCGGCATTCTGTCTCATCTCAGCTACGCTTAGTAGTACACTGGTGTAATGTTAACATGTTTTTTCTCGCTACACCAATTACGACTGGCTAGTAAGTTTGACACTCACTGGGTGCTTCTTCATTTCGGCCTTGTGCCACATCTACGTTTAGTAAATCATTTGAATAACGTAACTATATTTCCACGGTGGAGTAATGGATAGCGGCTCAGACTGAGAAATCGGAGAGCCGAGTTCGAATTCCAGTCGAGTCTGTTGCATTCACTTAGGTTCTAATACTATTGGAAAAGGTATGAATACTTTTCTTCTCCCCCCAGCTATGGGTAAATAGCAAGGCAGACCGGGTTCTACCGCAGCAAAGAAATGGCAACCTACAGCGGGGAAAAAATCTGCTTCGTCACGCATGGCACATCACCTGACTGATATTTCCACAAATAGTTTTAGAGTTATTATCTTTTAATAATTAGATTGGCAAGACATTTTCTCTTTCCCCCTTCGAAAATTTGGTGTAACATCATAATACAGGATGCCATGGATAAATTGTCGTCTAAATTACACAAAAATGAAAATAAAACTGGCATCTCATTTTAACAGATATATTTACCAAAATTACACAAAAATATCTTGAAATATGAAATAAGAGTAAATTTATTCAATAAAATCGCCATTGTCTTCAACCACAGCCTCGAGACGTCTTCAGAATCTCCCGCATCTCTTCTGAACAGTTTCCTTGTTTAGGTTGGTGAATGCTGCCATAATCATTGCCTTCAGTTCATCTTTGGTATTACAAAGAGTTCTGTTGGTCTCTTGTTCAACTGCGCCCCGCCCATAATGGTCAAGAGGGTTGCAGTCTGAGGAGTTAGATGGTCAGATTTAAGGGCTGATGTGGTCGCAGAAACTATCTGACAGCCATCACTAGGTTCTCCTGTTTGTGCGGCATAGTGCAGTGTCTTGTTGCCAGACATAAGGTCTTCCAGCACTCACCCTCTTGACCCACGGCAACGCTACGTCCTCAGGGCAATTGATCTAGGCCTCCGTGTTGAGTCTGAGGTACTCACCAACAAATCAAATTCGAGAGTTCTTTTCTTGTCAGAACGATCAGAGAGTGTTGTCCGAGCTGCCGTACCTTCGTAATCACCATTAGACTCAACCAACACTTTCCGAATTCTTTGCACTGACCTCATTGACACGCAGACACTCTGAAGTGTTCGTATTGGAGATTCCGGCGCGAATGTCAAGCATTACAGGATGCCCTTTCAAAATTTCTGGGAGTGTCAATTGTGTGATGGTGCTCTTTTTCTCACAGATAGTACCCAACTGACCCTATACTGTGAAGTTGACAAAAACAAACAACACGCATGCACGAAATTAAAAATATAAAATGGCGACGATTTACCCATCGCACCTAGTATCGTATCTATAGTGCTTCTCAAGTATAGAATTGCATAGTCTAAATAAGCATTTGCCGACGGATTATTTATTTCGCTTTCTCAAAAAAATAAATCCTGGCAACTTATTATTTAATTCTGCGACACGCTTTTGTTCTTGTCGTATCTAAGCATTCGAGTATTTTACAATTTTTTGAAGCATTAGTGGCCATCACTAATGCTTCATTAGCCCGCGTTTACTTCAGACGAAAAAAAAAATGAAATAAGATATTTAAAAAATATTTCTCATAATTTACTTATAAAACGAACAATGCCCAGAAGATATGAATGAGAAGATAAGCACCATAATAAAAGGAAAAAATCCGTTCTCTGAATTTCGCTTCTGGGTAGAAAACAAAACCAGCTGTAGATCCCGGATGTTTCATAAAAAAAAATACAACTCAATATATATATATATATATATATATATGTGTGTGTGTGTGTGTGTGTGTGTGTGTGTGTGTGCGTGTGTGTGTGTGTGTGTGTGTGTGAAAAGTTTCTGTAATTTTTATCATAAAATATTATTCGCACCGGAAAATCAACAAACTTTTCAAGAAACATATGTTAACTGAGAAAAAATTAAATCAATTATCTCCATTAATAACTTTTTAAAAAACAAATTCATTGTTATACGTTAATAGGTGGAATGTATCAGTCATTTCGTACAACGCCATATTATCTTATAGACATATATATATATACACATATATATACGTATATAAAGATTTATATACACATATATGTGTATATATATGTATATATACACATACACACACACACACACATATATATATATATATATATATATATATATATATATATATATATATATATATACAGCAATGATAATCGTTAATAAACATAAAGAATTGTATGAAAATGATCTCCATAAAAGTAGCTTTAAAAATAAACTATCCTACCTAACCCCCATAAGTAACACTGAAGTATCTAAAATGAGTTGTAGGCATAGAAATAGAAGAAGAAAAATTATATGGTTCAGCTACCCCCACACACTTCTGTAAATTATCCAATACTAATATCAGACAACATTTTCTGAAGTTAATAAACTGTTTCACAAAAATAACCCTCTTAGTAAGATCTTCAATAGAAAAGTGATCAAAATAAGCTATTCCTGCACCAATAACATGTACAAAATTATCAATTCTCATAATAACTACATTTTAAGTAAATTCCATGGGACTAACAATAAACCTGGTGTGAACGCCCACCCCCGTAATTCTAGAAATAATTTTAATTTTCCAGTTGAGGGAAAATGCAGAACGACTAAATTGATACACCAAGCAACCATTTACTCCAAAGAAAATAATTTAAATCATAATATTTACATTGGAATTTCTGTGGGGGATTGGAAACAAAGACATTACACCTATAGGCACTCTTTTACCAACCCAAAATTAAACTATCAGACAGCTCTTTCCAAACAAATTGGGGAATTGAGAGAGAAAGGTCTGAACCCTCAGACTGACTGGAAAATTATAGGTTTCACTCAAACTCCTAATAGTATTAGGAATAGATGTGAACTATGTTTAGAAGAGAAAATTAGAATAATAAAATTCAATAATCAAAGCAAACTATTAAATCAAAGGAATGAATAAGTTTCAAAATGTCGTCACATGAGTAGGTTTAAACTTCTATAATCTCTTTTGATTTTACTTTATTTTTTATTATCTAACCCTTCTAATGTTATACATATTACTATAGTTATTTTCATATTTTGCCTTCTTCATATCAATCCTATCCTATATCTTGCCACTACTTTATGAACTCCGTTTTTTCTTTGTTTATTTTATTCTTTTTGTTTTTTATATATTCTGGGTATGGTTTGTATTCTTAATAATTTAACATATCTTAAAATTTAAATTTTAAATGGTTAATATAATTATTTTCATTTTTATTTTTAATCATCTTTTTTAATATTTTTCTAAATATAAACTATCTGAAAACGATTTATTGTTAATCTTCTATCATATTTATAAGCATATTTTAGTAATTTTGAGTGGTATATATTTAATAATTAACAATTTCGTTTTTATAAAACTTCTTATTTCGGCCTACCTTTATTTTTACTTCATCTGTTTTATAACCCCAAATTCGAGTATTAAGGTTAATAACTAGGTTGAATTTGCGTAGCTTCATTCCATTTAAGCCGGACAACACCCACACTTCCCTTACCACCACTCGGGCAATTTGTGCTGTCTGCTATGTTAGCTCTGTATATGCTGTCTTTTTTTAAATATTAAATTTTAAATCTCTAGTTCCGACACTGAATACAGTCCATCATTTGATTTGAAAAAGGTTAACGCATTCGATGTTAGTTGAAATAGTCTATACTCATGAGGTAATTTGGGATTTCTCTGTTATGTAATATATATATATATATATATATATATATATATATATATATATATATATATATATATATATATATATATATATATTTTCATCCACAGCAGGGATGAAGGTGAATTTTAGCGTGTTTATTTTTAGATTTAGATAAAGACACAGTGACTGACAGAAGAGTCATGCCGAAGAGTCATGCTATATTAGTTTTAATAGTCACTGTTTACAAATGCACCCCTCACACCCACAGAGCTCAACCGAAATTAATTTTTCAGGAGCCAATATTTTTGTCATCCACAGACAGATTGTTTCGCTGTTTCACAGCTCATCAGTGTAGCTAGACGTCCGGTTGCCTCTAGCTAGGATCGAAACCCGACTGAATTGGCGTCAGTCGGAACTTCTACCACTAAACCGTCGGCGCACGACAGGGATGAAGGTGAATTTTAGCGTGTTTATTTTTAGATTTAGATAAACACAGAGTGACTGACAGTGACTCAATTCTGCCGAAGAGTCCTGTATATATATATATATATATATATATATATATATATATATGACGATTGCACTAGCATGAAACAGACTGTCGCCTCTAAGTGCTGACTTCCATGTCCACTTTTATATTTACACACGCTCTATCTCTGATATTGAGCACTTTACCCCATAAATATAGCACACTTTAAGACTATATTTCTATATATATATATATATATATATATATATATATATATATATATATATATATATGGAAGGGGATGGGATGGGTATGTTTTTTAGGGAGTAGTCGAGGCTAAATCTTTCTATGTCCATACTGTGTTATAAATGTAGCGAAAGTGCTCTACTGTTTATCAGGAGCTGAATATTAAGAAATATTAGTCTATCAGAGATAGAGCATGTGTAAATATAAAAGTGAACAGAGAAGTCAACACTTAGAGGCGACAGTCTGTTTCATGCTAGATGCAATCGTCAGGCCACAAAAATAACACTCTTAGTAAGATCTTCACTTTTATATTTACACACGGTCTATCTCTGATATTGAGTACTTTATCCCATAAACATAGCACATCTTAAGACTATATTTCTTCACATATATATATATTTGTATAATATATATATATATATATATATATATATATATATATATATATATGCGTTTGTATAGATAGATAGATAGATAGATAGATAGGTAGATAGATAGATAGATAGGCATAAATTAATGTAGTAAATAAATAAAAAAATGTTATAAATAAAATAGAACAATTAGTGTTACCTGCCTTTTAATTCAGTTCATTTCCCTGAAAAGAATCATTTTAATCACACGTATGTTTCCGGCCCTCAGTATTTAGATGAAAAGGAGAAATGCATTGAAAAGACATTCAAGCTCCTCCAATACTCTATTTTATATTCAATGCGAAACGCAAAATAGTTCAAAACAGAATATCGTTAATTCCTGACAAACCTACGAATCATAATAAATTGTTCTACTTTATCACGATTACAATTGTAAAGAATTTATTAAACCCAACATAAATTTGCTACAACTAGGGTTAAAAAAAAGACAAAACAAGATAATAAGCTAAAACTTGAAGGAGGAATTTAATTTGTTACCTGTAATAATTGCCACAAGGGATACGGCGGAGAAACCTCAAAGAATTGAAAGAAAAATTTATAAGAAGACAAAAGGGATCTTTTACAAAACAACACATTAAATGCGTTAGTTGCTCACGAGACTGACTATAATTTTGAAAAACAATTTATTAAAACTAAAATGTTTAGAAAATCCATACTTGATATTATTGTGTGTTGTTTGTTTGTTTTTATTAATAAGGCTTCCATTATGTTTAGCCCTTTTTTTTTTGCTTGTCGACAATGCTATTATATTTGTGTTGTCAACACGTATGTTACGAATAGAGTCCTGTAGGTCTCCATGAGTATTTAAATGAGACCTAATTGAGCTATGGTCAGAAAGATGTAGTGTGATATCCACTATGAACATCAACACATTATTTTGACTGTGTTTTGAAAATGAAAACATTATATAAATACACACAATCTATTTCTTATTAACACGTAATATATTTCAACCATGAAAATGGTTAAATGTATAGCCGAAAGTGCTCGGATAAAAAAACAATTGGACAGTTTTATATAATTTATCATATGAAAAGAATAAATATTATTAGATCACATGATAAATTGTATAAAAAGCTAAATCTAAGCACCTTGTCTCTTGTATTCAATGAAATGTGCATGAAAGATCGATTTCTGTCTAAATACACTATATATATATATATATATATATATATATATATAGAGAGAGAGAGAGAGAGAGAGAGATAGAGAGAGAAAGACAAAGACAAAGAAAGAAAGAGAAATAGAATCACAGAGACAGACAGACAGACAGATAAACAGACGTACTCCGTTGTTCACTGTCTAAGAATCCATTGGCGATTCGTGTGAATATCCGCGTAAATTAATTTCTCACAAGGCTACCGAGTTTTACTGAGATCTGGCGGCAGGCACGCATGAAATAATGATCGCTTTTCGCAGCCTGTTACAAGAAGTACATTGGCCTTCGACAAATCCAAATACGACCCGCCTCTTCTTTTCACCGTCACCCGTTGCTTATGCACCATAGCCTCGGGATATACATTTGGCCTTCTTCGCGCTCGGCTTTCCACTAAGAGCCCTAGGCAGATTCAACAATGCTATTGTCATTAAAACGTTTTCCCTGCAAGAATTTCGTTGCAATCTTAAATGATGACTCGATGTAAATATGCAATGCATCGCACGAAAAACGAGAAATAGACCGTAGACCGTTCGAGTGTATCTGCATTTGAGATACCGGATTAATAGCGTGGAAAAGGAATGGCTGGACCGATGTTGCTCTTGCGAAAGGCATGAAGCTGATTTTAATTTAACACTTTCAAGAAGCAATGTATCTTGAAAAAATGGCTGAGTTAATGACATGGTACGATGGTTGGTGGAGAATATAGGCATACAATCACTTTGGCAAATCCAACTTTCGTTGGTATGGATAATACCACGAAGAAAATGTTAGTCGTGTAATCAACCACAATAAGAACCAACGATATCCACAGATAGACAGATATGACATAAATGTGTGTAATGACAGACAGATATGATATACTGATATTGTATATAAAGACACACAGATAAGATATACTGATATTTTATGTAATGACAGATAAATATGATATAATATTACATTTAATGACAGATATGATATATTATATGTAATGGCAGATAGATATGACATAATAATGTTGTATGCAATGACCGACAGATATGACATAAAGATATTGTATGTCATGACAGATATGATATAACGGTATTGTATGTAATGCAAGATAGATATTTTACAATGATATTGTATGTAATGATAGATATATGATTTAATGATATTGTATGTAATGACATGTATCATATAATAAAATTATATTCCATGAAATGTTTCTGAAATTCTATTTTAACTTTTGTATATGAAACAACTCTTTGAATATGTAAAAATTAATTAGATAAATTTAAATCAAATTGATTTATCTGCATTGATAATTTCTTACCTACACAAGCAAAAGAATGAGGGGTGCTAGGGATTATATATACATACATATGTATGTATTTATATGTGTGTGTGTGTGTGCGTGCGCATGTGTGTGCGTGTGTGTGAGTGTGTGCGTGTGTGTATGCGTATGTGGGTGTGCATGTTTGTGTGTGCGCGCGCGTGTGTGTGTATATGTATGTGTGTGTGTGTGTGTTTAATAGTAGAGATAAGGAAGGAAAATAGTTTTCCAGAAAAACTATATGTTCTTCAGTATAACATACTAAAGGTAGATGGCTTGCATGTTATATATATATACTCGACTCTCCCGTCGAATTCAACGTATGGGTGTCAAGCAGATCAGTTCCTAGGAAACCGACAGAGCCGAAGAGCCGAATACAGAGACCAGGTGCCCTACGTGCCACAGGGTCCCCAAACAACCTGCCGCAAGTTTTGAATTCAGAGTTGTCCTTCTAGACCAGTTACCATCCAAGGCTATAGAACCGAGTCTTTTCTGCTATTCATACCTTTCCCAAGGGTAATAGCACGTAAGTGAATGTAATGGATTCGACTGGAACTCGGCTCTCCGATTCCTCAATCCAAGCCGCTATCCATTACTCCACCGTACCTCATGAATTATATATATATATATATATATATATATATATATATATATATATATATATATATATATATATATATATATATATATATATATATATATATATATATATATATATATATATATATATATATATATATATATATATATATATATATATATATATATATATATATATATATATATATATATATATATATATATATATAATTGATGTATATATATATATATATATATATATATATATAATGTGGATATGGAAAAAAAACAAATTGCCAATGAAAAAGAATTTGATGCTTAAAACAAAACAAATGTTGTCTTCCCAGAAGTTGACAGATTTTCTGGGTGCATAATACGCCTGTTGTTGCTATTACGGATAACAAAATGAAAATCTTTTTAGGATATTCAGCCCCAGGACAAAAGACATATATCTATCCATAGGAACAGCACGGAGAGTTCAGGTTGAGATATGAACTGACTGATATATATATATATATATATATATATATATATATATATATATATATATATATATATATAGAGAGAGAGAGAGAGAGAGAGAGAGAGAGAGATAGATAGATAGATAGATAGTATTCACAAGGGATCACCCATCTATGTAATGAACAAGTTCGTCGTTGCTTAAATCGGTGATCGTACGCTTTAAAGGAACTAGGGGTTTCTGGTTATTGTGATACTTGTGTGAGTTAAAACCTCGTGATCGTAAATGTGGTAGAAAATTATGCAAATATGGCGGTAAACTTTGTTCAATTCTTGGAAAGTGAAGCATCAGTTGAAAAGCTGATGGATTGATCATGAATATGAACACAAAAGAGAATGCGAATAAATTTAAAACTATTTTTAAATATTCGAATTTTTTGAATATACAAATTCATTTTTCATTATTATCCTTCTTATTCGATTTTTAAAAAAATAAATCCTTTTTTTTTTCATTCTTACTTATCCTAGAAAGGCACCTAATATCTGTTACGAAAATTAATAACGAAATGCTATATCTTTCATCGTGGAGATATCCGATTTAAAATACTATTCATAATTTAAATGAATTGTTTGAAAAGGGATATGGTCATTGCGCGCAGTTAATGAAAATATGAACGAAAGTCAAAATAGCAAAACTCTTGTGTCGATTTAGGGAACAAATACCTGCTCCATTATGTTTTTACGAGCGCTGGTTTAGTGACAAGCGGGGGGGAGTTCGATTTCATAATGTTCGATGTTTTCTGAGAGGCACGATTGCTGTTGAAACCTGTTTGGAGGAACACCAGGTGGCTCAAAAGAATTGAGAAATTCAATTGGAACAAAAATACAGAGAAGGAGTGTGTGTGTGTTTGATATATATATATATATATATATATATATATATATATATATATATATATATATATAAAAACTGTCAAAAAGAAAAGGGGGGAAAACAGGAATTAAGAAAGGCAACGAAAATAGTCGAGAATTCAAAAGTGTCCGTCATTTGATTTGTACAATGGTAATAGCAGTTAATGCCATTTGCCTGAAAACGTTAAAACTAATTTTAATTTGACATGTTAAGATTGTAGCAATCGGGAGAGTATTCTCTTGGGCGTCGGCTCCATAAGGCAATGGTTCGTGGGAAGAAGCTACTCAAGTGGAACTTACATCTCACCAATGAAATACGAAGGGGATCAGAGCGGTTTGCCATAACGTTCGTAGAATGGCGCGTCTAAACAGTGAAGGTTATGACTGGTGGAACTAAGAAATCTAGTTCATCTGAACAATTTCATATTTCGTCTGTGAGAAAGGGTTGTAGGGTGGAAATAATCTGTCACCCACAAAGATACGCTTTTTAGATTTTTATCGGGACTGGAAAACAAAAATTGGCCAGCTCCTGCTTATATATGGCAGCAGTACTCCATTTATGTCATGATCTCGATCTTGCAAAGGCAGAAGACAGCAGCTACTTACTGAAGCAACCAAAGCACCCAAGCACCCAAATAACCCAATGTTTTTCAAGAATTTTTATCGATGGATCGTATGTATGAGTTCCACTTGAGGTCTGGGTTGAGTTTAAATCCTAATTGGCGCTCAAGACACGGGACCTCCTTGAAGGAACATCCGTTCATCGTGATTGGTGTTAGTTCTCGGTTTGATCGGTGAAGATGGAATGTAACTAGTTTCGTTCTCGAGACACCGAATATAAACCAGCGGGTTTTTCCATCACCGAGCTGTTAAAGCTATGTCAGAGGAGAGATCGGCTACCAATCTCTGGTTGTCTAGAGTTTCGGAGGTTTGGTAAATGCCATGAAATTTCCGAAGGCGCATTGGGATAGTCGAAGATGCCTTCCCAAATCTAAGCAGAGTATTAAGAAACAGAAAAATTTCGTTAGAAACAAAGATAAGAGTACTGAACTGTTACGTGATATCAGTCCTCTTATATGGAGGCGAATGCTGGAAAATCTCCTCAAAGATGAAGAAAAGACTTAAGAAGAAATATGGTTCGACAGAAGGATGTTAAGAAAGCATGAACCGAACATATGAGCAACAGTTGAAATTTCGAAGGCACGTAATGAGAAAAGAGGGCTTGGAAAATCTGATACTCACAGGACTGATTAAAGGTAAGTGAACAGAGCATAAGATACTTAGTGAGCTTGAGTAAATGGATGGCGGAACAAGGGTTAGGAGAAATAACAAAAAATATAAAATTTGTTAAGAGCTACGAAGGATAGGAAACTGTGGAGAGCCATGATCGCCCATACCCTGAAAGGACATGGCAGGTAAAGAAGACGGTTTTCAGTTGTAATAAAAGGGCAAACAAACGTACTGTTCTGTTGTAGTTAATCATTCATTATCGTAAATAGATGAAAACCGTTTTATAAACAAAAGCGAAGAATCAGTTTTTCCAGCTATTTAATTTGCCTAAAAGAAGCCATTTTCATCCGAAATAGACATCTGTTACTCTCCAAATAATCTCTTCTATTCCTACACCACACACCATTTTACCTTGAAGAATAGAATTGTTTAAATCGCAAAGGTTACCACCTAATTCTAGTTCTTTTGACATCTGGTGACCTTGGAGTTCGAATATGACTTATCCACCGTAAAAAAATGGGAGGACAAAAATATTTTTGTAGTTGATGGGAAACTCAATATTTCACCTTTTCTCTTTCTCTTTATCTCTCTCTATCTTTCACTCTTTCTACCTCTACCTCTTCCTCTCTCTCTTTATCTCTCTCTCGCTCTCTCTCTCTCTCTCTCTCTCTCTCTCTCTTCCCTCCTCTCTCTCTCATCATTTTAGTATAAACGTGCTCTTAAATAACGTCTGGCAACCTTGAATGACCTACGATGAGCAATAACACACAGCCATTTATGACTTGAAGTCTAGAATTTATCCATGCAAACAATGGGTCCAGCGGACAATTCGTCTGGCCATGATATCCGAATATAGAAACGCATACACACGCACACACGAGGAGATCGATAGATAGATAGATAGATAGATAGATAGATAGATAGATAGATAGATAGATAGAAATAAAATAAGAAGGTTAATGTATATGCAACCTTCTATCTCTCTTTATCTCTCTTTATCTCTCTTTCCCGCTGTGCCTCTATGTGTGTATGCAAGACATTGATATAAATATACCGGGTGTAATAGCAAATTTGTCCAACAGCTTAATTGGCCATCCCACAAAATGTTTACTATCTGAAAAACCACTAAACTAATTGAGTTTCTTTTTTCCACGTTTTAGATAAAACATTTAGATATCTTGATCCTACTTGTCGCAAAAAAAACGAACCTATTCAGCTAGGAAGAGAATAGATAAAAATCGTTTTGTGCCAGACCCAATGTCTTTCTCAACTGAGCAATGGCGATAAGAAAAATCATACAGGCCTTCAATAATAGTACCAACATTCATACTCAGGCTTCCATCTTCAAAGTCTTTTCAAGAACCACCAAGAGAACGGTGAATAAGTTTAAAAAAGAGGGAACAGTAGAGAGAGAAACTGGATCAGGAGGTCACAATTGCAACAGGGATCATCATTCACAACTTAGAGATCAATTAGAAAAGATCCAACTCAATCCATAAGACATTTGGCACGTGAGAGGAATTTCAGCTATGAGAGTTCAAGATCAGCAAAAAAAAAAGGCTTGAAAAGGAAATCGTACGTCAAACGTGTGATGCATTTTGTTACTCCAGGACAGAAAGTAAGAAGGTTAGAGAGGGCGAAGATCATCTTGAATAAGTCGGGAAATAATCAATATATATATATATATATATATATATATATATATATATATATATATATATATTTGAACTTTATTTCAGTCCTCCATGAGCTTCTGATTCTTAGCTATGATGAACATGTCATTTTCGTTTATGATCGATTTTATCACGATTCTTTGGTTAAGCTTGGAGAGTAATTGTACATTCTTATTGCTCAAAGCAGAGTCCAATAGTGTTACATAAACCTCGGAGAATTCCAGTAGGATTCCTTAATCATTTCTAAGATACAACGGTTCAAAGCTTAATCTAACAATTGACAATTTTGCTGTTACAAGATTTGGAGAAATTTGGTGTTACAACTGGTACATGTATGGTATATATATATATATATATATATATATATATATATATATATATGTGTGTGTGTGTGTGTGTGTGCGCGTGTGTGTGTGTATCATATGCTTTTAAAACTGAAGACGTCTCGATAAAATTGTTATATAAAATTTATTTATATTATTTTTTCTTTATAAGAATATATTTATTTAAATATTTTACGGCCACACATGCTCCACACTTTCTCGTAGGCTGACTTGCCACTTGTCGAAACTTATTGGAATTCTTGCACATATCGAATCATTGCATCACAAACAACCAAAATTAAATTATCGACAAAGGATAAATATTAGTTGATAGTACCTAATACGAAAATCAATCATTATACAAAAGAAACAACCAACAATAAATAAAATATTTTAACCCTAGAAAACAGTATCCGGAAGTGTGTCCGTTTTTGAATCGAAATATAAATATATTATTTATATATTCATTGTCTGGTATATATGAGTGCTCTCTTTTAAATACATTTACCAGAGTTTTGTATCAATTTGCAAAGAATAGGCACCGGGAACCCTAATAACAAGCATTCACGTAAAAAAAAAATTGTGTAGCGTGAAACAACGCTGAAACATTAAATATTTTCATTAGAAGCGAAAAAACAGCGTTGAAATGCTATGTAACGTCAGTCCTTCTACCCGGAAGTTAATGCTGGACAATATGATTACAGTTGAAAAGGAGATTTACAAGCAACAGAATTATGATTTGACGGAAGGTTGGTGAGACTACCATGGACGAAGCATGTGAGTAACGAGGAAGTTTTCGAGAAAATGGAAAGAAAATGGCATTTATATTTCGATTCAAAAACGGACATCTGAAATTTCTGCGACACATAATGAAGAAAGCGAGCTTGGAAGATTTGACACACTTGAAGCAAAGAGGGACAGAAACTTTAGTGGAAACAGAAAGCCCGAATAAACTTAAAGATAAGCTTTATTCCACTTTATCAATACATGTGGAAAAAATCAACTGCTTATATCTACAGTCGACTGTCCCATTCTCAACAAGAGAGGAAGGGAGATCACAATTAATTCTGAATACTACAGAACCAAACAGCAAGTAACCTACCTCACGAAATTGTAAAAATAGTTGGTAGAACAGCATGGGGAGAGAGGCAAATGGTGCAAAGAGCTACAAAGAATAGGAAGCTGTAGAATGCCATGGTCGCCTTCGTCTAGAACATTCCCTCACAGTCACAGAACGGGTCTTTTATATATTTCTATTGATAAGGGACACAATGAACTAATTTCATCAAATTTGCTCATATCAGATAGGTATTTGAGTCACCCAGGAGCTTAACACGTTTCTTTTTAATGTCCGATGGAATTTGTCGATATTTCTTTCCAATATCTAGAGTTGTTTAACCCGTTGAATTTTCCAGTGAAATTATAGATTTATCTTTATCCATCAGTTCAGCTTTGCAAGGCATTTCAAAGCTTCAAACTCGCAACAGGGCTCTTTCATAAAAATGGCTGCCGTTTACTAATATCTGCGCAGAACAACCTTCTTTTCAACCTAACTGCGCAGACCATTCACCATTTAAGTTGTGATAAGTATTTTTTATATTTATATTTATTCGATAAACTGATCAAATATCAGTTGCCAAATAATATGAAATTAAGTCCATCTAAATATATTAATGTGTAAATACATATATATATATATATATATATATATATATATATATATATATATATATATAGGCGGGTGTGAGTGTGTTTGTGGGTGTTTATTGCGATATCTTATGAGTGTGTGCTTGCGTGAGTATATGTGTGTTTAGGCTTAGGTTTGAGAAAACGCTAGCAATTATAAACTTTAGCAGAACTTTAGATCTTTGTATGTAAGAACAATAAAGAGAGCGAGTCTTTGATCCATGAACATCAGTGCGGAAAGAAAGTTCCCTCAGTCAAAGGCAAGCATCTGGGCTTAAGACCATTGATATGGTTGCGTGTTCACTCGCCTTACATCTCATTGCATACCAAATGGAAGACACGCGTCTCGAATGCAATAATTGTATTGGAGAGCTCGTGTGCGCTTTTAAGTCATGATCTCAATAATTTTATTATACGAGGCGTTGAAAAGTTCTTGGACAATAAGAATCCCTTCCCCACAAAAATCTTATGTTTCCTCATTTGTTTAGAGTTGTGAAAGAACACCCTCGCAAATATCTATCTATCTATCTATCTATCTATCTATCTCAGATACTTCTTAACTGTTTCTATATCTCAGTCTGTTCCATTCCTTCTTACTTATCTGTCGATCTAATTCTGTTCATATCTATCACTATTCTTAATGTGCTTCACTATGTCAGCCTGTTCCTTTCTAACACTTTTCTTTCCTACGTTTCTTCTTATCTATCTATCTATCTATCTATATATATATATATATATATATATATATATATATGTGTGTGTGTGTGTGTGTGTGTGTGTGTGTAGCGTGTATTTATATAAATACAATCATATATACATATATATATATATATATACATATATATATATATATATATATATATATATATATATATATATATATATATATATATATATGCATTTTTATATATATATTATTTATATATTATATATGCGTGCTACTTATTGGAAAGCGCTCAATATCAGCGATAGATCTAACATATTTAGTTGCGTTGATGTGCGTTTCGGCCGTTGTACGCCCCGGACTTCTTCAGGTGGCTTGAATTTCCACCTGAACCCTTTATTTCGCTCACTCAGATAGTTCCACGTGCCATGGTTAATGAGTGCCAGTTATCAGTTATCTCCTGTTAATTCACCTCTCCAAGTATTGAATTCACACTCTTTGGGTCCTGTCACTGGATCTAACCAACGCCTTTATCCACTGTGCCATGTGTCCTTGAGGACATCTGTGTTTGAATTTCTGGATATTATAAACCTAATGTCTTCAGTAACCATTTTTTACCAGTGCTCATATTGCAATTTTTGCTGTTATAAATTTAACTTCTTACCAGAGCTCATTTAATTTTTGTTGTTATTATCGCTTTTCTCTGGCACTCCTTATTACTGGTTCCCATTTTGTATTCATTTCTATGCTTGGTCGGCTCAGGAGATTTTTGTGGCCTAGCATAAGTGCTGATTCCTTATGTTTACGAATTTTCCAATGATGTTCTTTGTCTATGATCTCAGCCTGATCCAACAGAGAGAAAAGCGATAACAACAACAAAAATTGCAATATGAGCTCTGGTAAAAACATATAATGATAGCAGTAAAAATTACAATATGAGCACTGGTAAAAAATGGTTAATAAAGACATTAGGTTTATAATACCCAAAAATTAATACACAGATGTTCTTACAGGTGGACACATGACACAGTGTATAAAGGCGTTAGTTAGATCCAGTGACAGGACCCAAAGAGTGTGAGTTCAATACCTGGTTAAGAAATTGGTGGAGCGGTGGAATTAACAGGAGATAACTGATAACTATCATCTATTAGACATGACACGTGGAACTAGAACAGTCTTCCCCAGTGAGCGAAATAAAGGGTTCAGTTCGATATTCCAACCACCTGAAGAAGGTCGGAACGTACAACAGCCGAAACGTTGTAATAAATATGGCGACAAAGATGAGGACAATAGTCCGAATAATGTGAATAGTGTACATAATACCTCATCTCAGAGATATAGACAGATATCGCTGGCACTTCGACGTGGTGCAAAGATTAGCAATGTTGTCTCGTTCGATCAATTACAACTGAGTAGTGGGTTCGCGTCTCACCTCGCGCTCCAATCTTTCGGCCTTGTGCCAAATCTAAGCTACGCTTAATAAATCTCAAAAATATGTCGGATTAATAAATAAAAATCTATTATTTCTTTATATATAAATATATATATTCTTTAATTTATGAGATTCAATGTACGAAGCACACAAAACCTATCAAGCTGAACACAATTATTTATTAGTTAATTTTCACTCAATAGAAATCCCAAGAGGCACTCAAGACAGAGATTTACTAAATGAGGGTGTTGTGTGGGCGTAGGAAGAGGAGGTAGTGCAGATTATGAGGATATGTAGGGGAAATAATGGTTAATCCAAAACTCGGAGTGGTTATGATTATAGTGTTCGGGATCATGCTCTTGAGAGTCTGTTCCCTAAAGCAGTGGCCCCTAGGAAGAATCTGACCGACTGGATATTCCTTCTTACCAATGGAATATGAAAGGAATGAGGTTGGTTAGCCCACGTGTATATGGAATGGCGATTCTCAGCTGTAAATGTTTGATCTGATGGCGCTAGGGGGTATAGCTCATCAGACTGATACTATGAAATGGAAATAGAGTAAACTAGAGGGCTTTGACGTTGCATCTTTAGACGTTGCATTCCAGACTTAACAGAGTCTCTCCTTTTCCTTCACTATCTTTGAATGGTGACCATGCATGCCCGCCTCGTTTAAACTTCTGGGCTGGTTTTTTTTAGCTATGTGAGTTGCCTTTTTCACACCATCATTGAAGTATGTATATACTTTTTATACCTCCTTCATGTAGCTGAACAGATGAGTTACTGCTGGTCCCAGGTCAGAATTGTAGGTATTATATACCAGCGCTATCTGGCCTTTTGATATGATTTTTGTCTGCGTTTTAATTGCTGTCAGACCTTTTCCATGGAACAAAAGAGCATCATTCCTACTCAAATGTAAACTAGCTCAAAGAAAGCTAAAGTTTTAACAATGCTTTCAAGTAGGTGTCAGAATTGTTAGTGATGACATTGGGCATAATCTCCACCAGCACGGATACCTTCTTGTTCCAAAACACAGTATTTATCCCTTCCCATACTAAGAACATTGTCTTAAAATTCTTTCTGAACAAATCTGGGCGGCACCTCTACGTTGATCTTTTACTCTCTGGCTCATAAGTAGTAAACCCAGGTATTATCTTTTGAGATAGTCTTGATTTGAAAGCTGGTACCCGTGTTGTGAAGCTCCAGCAACTGCCGGACAGGATCATGGTTAGCACTCTGGGAACGCAATTTCCACAGAGTAGACAAAAGACTTCATTAAACTGCAGGTACCCTCAAGTCTCACCTGAAAGCTTTCACATCTTTGCAATAGTGATTCTTCAATCAGTCTATATATATATATATATATATATATATATATATATATATATATATTAACCATTTCAACCAAGAAAGGCAAGAATGCCACTAGTACGCAAGGGGTTACAGAGAGTGATGGCCAGAGAATAGTTAGGAGGACGAGGAAAGGGTAAAAGCTGATAAGATAGAAGATGGCGATTGACGTTGCGTTTAAATGTTTGAAAACAGTAATTATAAGGGAAGCCATGAAACGGAACGGCGTTCCACAGGCGGGAAGTGGGACAAAAAACTGTTGGAGTAGAAGAGGCGATTACAGTTAACTAATTGAACAGCAAAAGTGTGGGACTTAGATGCCAACTAGTAGCACGCTTAAACTCATGTAGTCCGGGTACCGGGGAAAAAGCTTGTCAAAGTAGTAGCCATGAAAATACTTGTAGAAAAGACAGAGCGAAGTTACGTCACGTCAGTGAGAAAGCGACAGAAGTCGAGATGCCAAATTAGGACCAATTACATTTCAGATTCTTTTTTGGATTTTGTCAAGAACTTCGAGACGAGTATCAGGAGCCCCAGACCATATGGCAACAGTAGACAATGCATTGACGAATGGTAGATTTGTAAATGTGCAAAATGGGCTCTGACGAGAAAAAAAGCTCTGGCACGACAATGACAAAACTTTCCTCGTAGTAGATGCCGCTATTGATTCGATATAGTCGTTCCACCTCAAGTCAACTGAAAACGTGAGGCCAAGAAGGCGCAGTGAGTTGCTCTCCATGAGTCTAGTATCAGCCATGCTGATTGCGAGCAGAAAAGTTTCTTTGTGATAGTTAAATGAGAACAGTTTCGTTGTGAAGGCATTACAATTAAAATTTACACACTCACACACACACACACACACACATATATATATATATATATATATATATATATATATATATATATATATATATATATATATATGCATGTATGTGTGTATATTAAAATATAATTTTAAGGTATGGTATATTTATGGGCTACAGTGCTCAATGTCAGAGATAGACCGTATGTAAATATAAAAGTGTACATTGAAGTCAACACACAATGGCGACAGTCTGTTTTATGCTTATACGCCATAAGCATATCCATTTATATATATATATATATATATATATATATGTATGTATATATATGCATGTATTGATGTATGCATGTGTATACATATATATATATATATATATGTGTATTTAGGCAGCAATCCTTCTTTCAAGCACATTTCATTAAAAACGACTGACAAGGTGCTTTTATTTAGTTTTTATATAATTTCTCGTGCGATCTAATAAAGATTTTCTTTTCAGAGGATAAATTATATAAAAATTGTCCGGACAATTTTTATATAATTTATCCTCTGAAAAGAAAAACTTTATTAGATCGCACGAGAAATTATATAAAAAACTAAATAAAAGCACCTTGTCAGTCGTTTTTAATGAAATATATATATATATATATATATATATATATATATATATATATATATATGTCTCAATAAATCAACGTGGAGGAAGCAATGGGAAACGATTCCACTATCAACCCCAAGATATATCATGGCATTTATAAAAAAAAATATTATGAAAACTACCGACGTGAAGGGTTTAAGTATATTGGAATTAACTCCTTGTACGGTAAGTAGTGACATGCGCAACAGGTAAAATCTGAACGTCATCCAGCAGCTGCTAGCAAAGGAGGCCAAACTCCTTTGAATTGATCCCTCGCCTGGTAAGGAGCGACATGGGTGACAGGTATCAACTGACAGTCATCCAGTAACTATTTAAATCAAACAAAAAATAATCCCCGCAACATGGAATGTTAAAACATTAACATTGTCCAGTTGGAAAATATAAAATGAACAGGTTAACGTCTTAGGCGTATGTGAAATGGGTTGGCCATATATTGAAGATTTTTTTCACTGACAAACAGAGGATTATATATGCAGGCTGAGAGAAAAGTGAAAGAGGATTAGAACTGATACTAGACCAAGCTATGAAGAAATGTATTCTGGGATATTGTCAGTTATCTGACAGAATTCTCGTCGATAAACTGAAAGGAAAGTATTTCAACATATCCATCATTGTTGTGTATGCACCGTCAGCACAAAGTACGGAAAAAGAAATCGAAAAGTCCTACCCTACGCTCAACACCGCTGAAGCTCCATGTAAATCACAAGAAATTATAATTGTCATGAGAGAATTGAATGCCAAAGTAGGTAAATGAGACGGAGAGTGAAATAGTTGACAAATTCGGACTAGAAAGCCGCAATTAACGCAGAGACAAATGAGTCGAATAGTGTACGGCAAATGATCAAGTAGTAGCCAACACCTGGTTTTCCGTAACACCCAAGACGAATATGAACAAGGAGAAGCCCGCGGGGAGGGGGGAATTGAAAAAAAAACAAATCGACTACATAAATATCAACAAGAGTAATGCAGTTGTACACTGCAAAACCTATCCAAGTGCTGCAGAAGCGATCACCCAGTTATATGCAGACTTAGAGTGAAATTACGGAAACTGATGAGGCTTAAGGCAACAACCAAATTGCAATGCGACAGACTCTTGAATTACCCTAATCTGAAGGAGAAATATATGGACAACGTGAAAAGCAGATACGATGGAACAAAAGGAAAATGGAAACTCGAAGAAAAGCCTTAGTGACAACAGCAAACGAGATCATCCTAAAGGAAAATAGACAAAAGAAATAATAAATGGATGACAACTGTGATTCTCGACATGATGAAAAGGAGATAAAAAAAACAATGCCAAAACACGAAACAGAATATAGAACACTACACAAAGAAATAAGGAACAATTGCAGACAGTCTAAAGAGGAATGATTCAAAGAAAAATGTGCAGAAACAGAAAGAATGGCTATCACAAATAAAGCAGATATGCATAAAATGTAAGAGAATTAACAGGACAAAAGAGATGTACATCAACAGGATGCATAAAATCTAAGGAAGGGACGGTTGTATTAGAAAAAGAAAAATTCAGAGATGGAACGAGTATATTGGAGAACTCTTCCACGACGAAAGAAAACAACCGGCAATACATAGAAACACCGACAGACCGGGAATATTAAAAAACCGAAGAGCCAGACGGAATCGTAAATAGAAAACCTGGCAGCCGTAGATGATTTTGGCATAGACAAGATTACAGAAATAATAAATGAAATCTACAGCAATGGCGATATACAGGAAGACCTAGGTAGATATATTTTCATAGCACTGCCTAAGAAACCAAGTGCTAATGAATGTGAACTTTTTCAAACAATCAGCCTAAAGAGCCATATAACAACATTTATAATCCGAATATTGACGAAAAAAAGCACGCACCAGAATCAGACCAAAAATAGGTCAAGAAAGAGTGCGGGTTCGTCAGAGACACTGGAACAAGGAACGCGATATTTATGCTCAGAATGTTATCTGAAAGTGTAATACAAATGCAGATGGACGTGTACCCGTGCTTTATAGATCAGGCAAAGGAATTTGATAAAGTATGCAACAAAGATTGACACAGTGCTGATAGCAGACATGGAAAAACTCTACCAAAGTCCCTACAGAAAGTAGCAAAGGAATGCGGGAAGAAAGGACTGAACATACTCGTGCAAGAAGACAGAATGCATGGTTATTATCATAGCCAAAGATGCATTCCAAAAACTAAGCAAAGTATTAAGAGATAGAAAAACTTCGTTAAAAACAAAGAAAAGAGTACTGAACTTTACGTGACATCTGTCCTTCTGGACGGCAGTGAATGCTGGACAATCTCCTCAAAGAGAAAGAAGGGACTTGAATAGAAATATACTTCTACAGAAAGATACTGAGGATATCATGGACCGAACATGTGAGAAACGACGAAGTTTTAGAGAAAACGGAAATAAAAAGAAAACTTATGCTTAAAATCATGAAGAAACAGTTTAGATTTCTGTGGTACATAATGAGAAACGAGGGCTTGGAAAATCTGTTACTCACAGGAAAGATTGAGATTGGGAACAAGAGGTACAGAGGAAAACAACACATTACGTACTTGAAAAACATGATAAAAATGGATGGCGGAACTGGTTTTAGAATTAAAGAAAAGACAGAATTTATTTAGAGATGAAAGGGGCAGCAAGTTGTGGAGAGTCATGTTCACCTAAGTTTTGAGTTGACACGGCATATAAAGAAGAGGAAGAAGTAGTAGCATAATATATTAAATGACCAGACCCTTCATGATGTAGGTGATTATAGCTCTCCACAGGTTCCCTTTCTCTATTATCTGTGAATTAGCAGAACATCTTGGGAAAGATAGTGGAGTACTTTCCCATTGCTTTCTCTACGATATTAAATTCAATGGGATGCTTAGTTGCAAACTAAGGTTTTAAAGCCGAGTCTACATCCTTTCTTCACTCCGTCTCTGTGTTAAATAAACACAGAGACACGGTAAAAATGGATGTTATATGTATTCCATAAAAGGGGCACCTAGGTGTGGTGTAATGGTTAGCAAGCTTGTCTCGCTAGAACAATTACGACTGAGTAGCGAGTTCGATCCTCATTGGGTGCCCCATACTTTCGGCCTTGTGCCACATCTAAGCCAGGCTTAAAAAATCACTATGTATTCCTTAAAAGTACTGATGCAAAAAAAAACTCAACAGACTAAGCTGGAATTTGAGCACGGATCGCCGAATCCGCTTTTCATGGACATTAACCCTAATAATCAGAAATTTTCCGTACATAATTTCGAATGTATGTTTTTTACTCCCTATTAATTATAATAAAATAAAAGAACAAAAATTTTGGCTCTGATGTAGGAACTAGTTAACTGTTTAAAGCACATTACCTGAGAAGACATTTTAATATACATACACCAGTTGTTAGTTAAGCAATATTAAAACACTGACAGGCATATATCTATTCCTGCTATTCAAATATTTATTTCTATAGATAAACTCTGTTCAAATTCGTATACCTTCACAACACAGCTTAGAATTTACAACACATATTGAAATAATGGCAGCTACAGAATATTCAAGTTTCCCACTTACTTATACTCACATGTCCCTACACACACCGAACAGACAAACACTGATCCAGACGGCTTAGCCCTAAGGGATCTGTCACAAAA